>JAACIZ010000007.1:115190-715190 GCA_017140785.1 Calonectria pauciramosa | reverse complement strand
ATCGCGTGCGCGAGTACATGCTCAAGGAGGGCGCGGACGTGATTGTTCAAGTGGAAAGAGAGGGAGACACTAGCTGCTGGTGCAGCAGGCGAGGCGGATCTACACCAGCACCAACACCAACGTCGCTGGCGGCAGCCAAGGCAAACTAGAGAAGAGGACTGTAGCGGATTTCAAGAAAAGAGGAGGGCCGTAATGGGCACGAATCGCAAGGGACTCCGGGAGGATTCGACATGTCCAAGAAACAAGGTGTTGAAAGGGGACATTGTTGATATGAGACCTCACGGTTTGAACCTTTGATTCGTTTTTGGGGAGGGCTATATGGCATAGCCGGTACATTATCATGGAGGGTTGTAGAGTACGGTGGAGGCGCAGAGTCGCGTTTTGTGTACCACATGTATATGATTAAGCTACCATGTCATTATTGTAGGGGAGTTTTGTAGGTAGACAAGGGGACGGTGCATAGAGAGGTGTGGATGTGGAAAGAATAGAGGAAGTGTCGATCCAACTATGGCATCATGAGCATGTGCTGGGTGTGGAATTTGCATGTGATTATGAGCATCTGACTGAGGCCGCTGTGGGTCCCGTCCCGTTTCCAAGGGTCAGACATTTGGGGAAGGGAACAGGACCTTTTTCGGTTTTGGGTAGCACATTGTTGGAGAGTTAATTGGCCGTGAGGGGGGCGGGAGGGGATCAGAGCCGCAACACTAAGCGATGAAGCTTAGGCCGTAGGGCGACGATGAGACGAGACGAGCAGCAGAGTTACCAGGTTTCTCACCCGCGGGGATCTGCAATAGGGATCTGGCGGGCGTGCCTGCATCTCGTCAGCGTGGGAGAGTGTGGCCGATGATACCCTTCTGCCCAGCTGGCGCCGTGTCGTTGGCTGGATGAGCGGGAGGGAGGGTTGGCACAGTACAAGCAGAATTGTACATGTACAAGGAAGGATCGAGGCCCGATTGAGGTGCGCCATCTCGATTTGGGAGTGCGCCGAGTCCCTTCCAAGCTGGCCTCTCTCTCTCTCTCTTTTCTTTGCCGGAAAATGACCATGGCAAAACCGTGTAGCAAACTACCGACTGTCCGGCTCCCGGCCAGATCCGCCTGCCCGTGTGCCGGCTGGCCGCCGTCTCAGAAGGTGCGAAGGCGGGATTTTTGTCATCCATTCAAAGGGAAACGGTGCTTGTTCCCGTTCATCTCCTTGTTCCTCAGCGGGCGACGGCGTTGCGGCAGATCAAGCTCAAGCCACGCAGTGAGCCTCCCGCAGACGGGAAGGTTTTCACCTATATGCGAAATTCCCTAGTTGGGGTTTAACCTGCCCCTCCCCACGCTTGACGCGGACATTGGGCTGAAAAAGAAGTATTGAAAACATGATATGGCATGATTGACAGCAAAATTTCGTCAAGGCGCCAAAGTGGAGTGATGGGTTTAATCCCCGCGGCCCATCTCGTCAGAAGGGAAAACGACGGCCTCGGTCAGTCGGTCGTGATACTGGCTGTGGTGGAGGAACAGGGAGGAGAAAGCGGGTCCCCCCGCGAGCCGATGCCGAGGCAAGCAAAGCAAAGCCCAGGGAATTGTGCGGCGGGCCGGGGGACGACAGGGGAGGGATGCGCTCAAGGTATCCCGGGGATCGAGGTTTGGGCTGGGAAGTCTCATGGCGTTTATCTCGACCTGCAGCTTCGATTGTCGGCGCAACTGTTCTTTTTGTGCGACCGATTCTTGCTCTTTTTTTGTTCTGACTTTCGAATAAAAGAACAAAAAAGGAAAAGCTTCTTGTGCAACTTCTGAGACTTGCGTGTTAAACTGGATTGGTTACACCCAAACAACCACACGGCTTAGACTAAATCGGGACGCCAGAGGTCACAGTGACAGTTCGCGCTTGCACTACAAGTCGCAACAGTTACAGCCGCAGCCACAAGACCAGTGACGTATAGCCGGCGACTTCTTTTTTTCTAATTTTTTTTTCTGACGTGGGCAACGTGGGCATTGATATCACTCGCTTCCTCTTACATGTGCCGCGCATTTCCGACTCGAGAGACATTTCTTCCCTCCGCCATATTTATTCGTCTCACTCTCCCGAGTTGCTGAAGAGACAAAGCAGGCCAACGGCGCAGCGATAATCAACCACCACTACCGACTGCAGCGTCTGTTCCATTCCTCACTCCCCTCGGCCGATTGTGCTCCCCACACTCTCCGCCCACCCCCAAAAGGCTCCGCATTCCTGCCGGGGCATCTCTCCACACCTCACAGCTTCTTATTGAAGCTTCCTCCCCGCCTCCCTTTGAGCTTCTGTCCCGTCTCTTCTTTCTTCCCAGCCGCCGCCACACGCACAGCTCTCCCTCCCTCCCTCTTCCTCTCACACGCCCCTCCCTCGCCATCATGTCTACCGCCGACTCCTCCGACGTCGCCGTCGGCGCAATCGAGAAGATCCCCGGCGTTGCCCACAAGCAGAAGACCGAGGAGGCCAAGAGCGCATCCTCGGGATTTGCTCAGCAGGTCCGCGCCCTTGCTGCTGGTGGCTTTGGTGGTATCTGTGCCGTCGTTGTTGGCCACCCCTTTGATCTTGTCAAGGTCCGCCTCCAGACTGCCGAGCGTGGTGTCTATTCCTCTGCCGTCGATGTCGTCCGCAAAAGCATTGCCCGCGATGGCCTCCGAAGAGGTCTCTATGCTGGTGTGAGCGCACCACTGATCGGTGTAACTCCCATGTGTATGTCACTCTCCCGAGACAGTTGATCATTTTCAGCTCAGCATTGGAAATATAAAAAACTAACCTTTTGTGTGCCCCTTCCAGTCGCCGTCTCCTTTTGGGGTTACGATGTCGGCAAGCAACTCGTCGGTCAATTCTCAGAGGTGCCCGCCGAGGGCTACACCATTGCCCAAATCTCAACGGCTGGTTTCCTCTCCGCCATCCCCATGACTGCCATTACCGCCCCCTTCGAGCGCATCAAGGTCATCCTCCAAGTCCAGGGTCAGAAGCAGCTCGCTCCCGGCGAGAAGCCTAAATACTCGGGCGCCTATGACGTAGTTCGCCAGCTCTACAAGGAGGGAGGCATTCGCTCCGTGTTCCGCGGCAGCGCCGCCACCCTTGCCCGCGATGGCCCTGGTTCCGCCGCCTACTTTGCCGCCTACGAATACATCAAGCGCTCCATGACCCCCATTGATCCCAACACGGGCAAGCCCAGTGGCCAGTTGAGCCTGACCGCCGTCACCTGCGCCGGAGCCGCCGCCGGTATCGCGATGTGGATCCCCGTCTTCCCCGTGGACACGGTCAAGTCCCGCCTGCAGACTGCCGAAGGAAACGTCACTCTGGGTGGCGTCATCCGCGACCTCTACGGCAAGGGAGGCTACCGCGCTTTCTTCCCCGGATTTGGTCCTGCGCTCGCCCGTGCCGTGCCCGCCAATGCTGCTACCTTCCTGGGTGTCGAGTTGGCGCACCAGGCCATGAAGAAGTTTTTCGACTAGAGCAATAGACGAGCAGGAAGGAGAAAAGCAAGTGCGACAAATCAGGTCAACTCAATTCTGATGAGCACGTGAAACTTGGAATTGTGAAAGCTTTTGAACCGCAATGAAGCATGGTTCGATTGTGCGTAGGGCTGCGTTTAAAGTCTGAAGATTTACGTATGGCGTTGGTTACTGGGCATGTGATACAAGCGTATCTGGATGACAAGCCCATAGATGCTGCAAATTTATGTGTTCCTAGTTGGGTTCTTTTTTTTAGCCGTTTATATCCAATAGATGAATACGAAGGAAAGCCGCTTCACGGAAGGAACAAGGCAGGATTAGACTATACAGTTGTGCAGTCGAATAAACTAAATAGGTATTTGGACAATCTTTTGGTATAGTCCCCCTTTACCCCTGTCCCGTTTCCCACACCTTGCAATCTGGAGTGTGTGCCAAGCAAGCATCAAGTACAGGAGGATATCATTTCATTGCCATTGCCGTTCCCCAAAAACCTTAACCCGGTGCCAAACCCGAACCCGAACCAACCAACAAGACCAAACATATCAAATACAGTGACAACCACCACAGCCCATCTCGCCTTACTACTAAATATAAATAAACATTTAACCGAGTTTCCAATATCCGTGGAGAGCCTTTTTTTTTTTGTTTCTTTTTTTTTCGTCCTTGCCCCTTTTGCGCCGGTGCCATGAAAGGTGGGACAGACCGTGTGTCTGTCGTGAATCAAAACCCAATCCGATCAACAAGAAGCAACGCGCGCTCAAAAGTAACAAGGTTCGTGTATATGTGAGAGAAGGGGTTTTTCTGGCCCAGTTTTCTCAATCGCATGGGTGATGTCTGGCTCATCCATTTCCCCCAGCGTCGTCGTGGGGCATTTAAGCCGTGCCAAGCAAGCCTGCGCTTGGAATTTTTAAGCGCGCTCAGTCGTGGTCCAGCGTCTCTTGGACATGCTGAGATCTCGGAGTCGCTCGGCCTCGCCGGGAGGCATTGGCAGGCCCCAGGTTCCGCCAAGGCTATCCAGCTGCGCAATCGATATTTCCTCGGCAGGCTTCTCAAAGTCGAGATGCGTTTTGATCTTGATGGGGGCTGAGAGAATTGGCCCCCTTGGCTTGCTCTTGAAGCCAGAGTCTGCTCCAACAGAACCAAAGGAAAAGGAGCCCAGTGTGGGCACGGGTGAGGGTGGTAGGTTGGAGGACAGTGTTGGTGCCGAGATGGATTGGGGCATTGTAAATCCAGGAACTTTTATTTCAGACTCATATGAGCCAAACGGAGGGGTTGTGATCAAATCATTAGGCTTGTCCTCGTGAGCTTCATGGTTGAAGCGAGCCTGGTCAAAGTTTGGAAGCAGGGCGCCAAAGTCTTCTTTTTCTTCGTTGCTGTTATCAACAGCGCCATCATCCATCAGTCTCAGCGATGAGGGTGCAGGTGACCACAGCCCGAAAGAAGGGCTACTCACACCAGGCGAAGTGTTTCTAGGTGTAGCTGTGCTTGTAGTAGGTGTGGCTGCAGTTGGCGTGGTTGAATTGGTTGCGAGCGTGCTTGTCGCAAGCGCGCTTGTCCTGAGCGTCGGGCGCTGAGAAGCAGAATCTCGGCGGATGGACGATCCCAATACAGCATTGGCAGAAGAGCTACGGCTGCCGTTAGCCAAGAAGGGGTCCGTGGCCGACGAGTAAACAAAGGATCCGATCAGAGGCCCGGAATTCCCCATGCTTGGGGCGCGGCCGCGAGAACCTGTGCCCGCAGGGAACATGTCTGCAGAGTTCGAGGTGGATCGAGCAGATACGGGAGTTGACGCTGTTGATCGCAAGTGGTCGGTGCTTGCAGACAACCGAATATCAAAGATTTCGTGAGGCGACACGTAAGGCTCTGATGAAGTATCCAGAGCCAGGGGGTTTGCAAGGAGCGCGTCGTATGTGATGTCTGGCTTCCTGACCGCCATCGTGATGGAGGCGATTCCCACATCCATCAAAACAGGCTGATGAGTAATGGCACCGATGAGTGCGTTGCAGCCGGCGCCGTGCGACACGAGAATAACCACCGTCTCAACCTCCTCATCGTCTGCGGGGTGCTCGCCATCCTGAACCCCCTTGGTCACCATCTCGGTGGGAGAGTCGGTGGTAGAGTACCAGTGAACCATCTTCTTGAACCCCCTGCGAAATCGCTTGTGCATGGCCGTCCATTCCTCGCCAAACTGGCCGCCATCACCAAAATCCAGTGGAGCTCTCATCGAGTCCCATTGGTAATCCACCACAGCACAGTGATCCCGCGCATGTGCTACAAACCCTTCCGGGATTACACCGGAGCTGGAGATGGCGTAGTTTGGCTTTGGGAATGCATATCCCTTTTGTTCGTATTGGCCCCCGAGCTGTCCGGACAGTGCGGCAGCCATGGATGATGTCGGGGCGGAGCTCACGCTTGAAGTATCCTTGTCTGAGGCAACTGAAGGGGGACCGGATGACGCATTTATGGCAGGGCTCGCGCTGGGAGAGCCAGTCCACAAGGACCCCGAGGAGCTCCTGTGGTCGCGGTTGACGGGCGCGGGCTGTGTCAAAGTGCTGTAGTCTTCACGTCGTAGGAGATCGGCCTTTGCGCTACCCACCATGAGAGCAGCTCCTGGGGGTGGGGTGATGCTTTCGAAGTATTCGGGGCAGAGCCATTCTCCTAGGAAGGGATCGAGTCGCAAAATGGCAGGCTTGAACTCGTTCGAAGGGCTTGCGGCGCCGGTCGCGGACACAAAGACATCAGAAGGATGATGGGGGGACTCTGGGGGAGTCTGCGCGAGACCAGAGCTGATCCCTATGGAGGTCTGAACGCATCGCAGAAAGGGGGAGCTGTGGATGACGACCTTGAATCGTCTTCTCTTCTTGTTGCCCTTGGCGGACGATTCTTGTTCGATCTTGGCTTGCTCGAGGATGCTCGCGATTTGGTTACCGACTAGTCGAGATTGGAGGAAGCCGCCGTAGGTCAAGGGAGGGTCGTATGGCGTGGGAGAGGAGAGATGCCATCGTTTGTCGGCAGCATCGAGGCGGTTACCATGTCTGCGATTTCGAAGTCAGTCAAGCTAACTAGGGCTGGCGCGCGCAAAGGCATGTGAAGGGAGCAATGCAAGGATAGGCGCAAGGAGACTCCACTACGAACCTGACGACAAAAACGTAGGCAGGCGTGCCGCCCATGATGCAAAAAAGACTACTTGGCGCACGTGTTGAAAAAAAAAAAAAGGTTGGAAAAGTTAGTTGACAGGCAGAAGTTGGACAAGAATTCAGGAATGAGCTGGTGTGCACAATGAGGCGGACGAGGGTGGTCGTCCAGGGGGTTGGTTCAGCCAAGTACTCGCTCGCAGTAGGTGAGAGCGCACTTTGGGGGTCGCTCCGCTACTCGGACGGTCCCAGGATGGCACTGGGGCAGTTTCGGGTGGTTTGCCGCCTATGCTGTGCTGCGCTGCGGAGATGCACAGCGGGTGCAGGTGAGAGGACCGGGGTCCCAGTGCTAAAATAGCGATAGCGAGATGCGACAGGCGAGCGTGGCACGGGGGGGATGGGGCAGAAAACGTACGTCTTTCCCTTGGAGGGTAAAGATGTACAGTGCTACTGTTTTTTTGTTTAAGAAGAAGAAGAAAGTAGTAAGACAGGTGGTTGGTCAAGCTGTGTTAGCACCCAATGTTAGGGCAATCGGGATGGTGGGGGGGAGAATAAATAAGAAGACGAGATGGAGAGTGTGCCGGCTAGAGAGTCTGAGGGTGTGGGAATTGGGAATATGCGTCCGTATTGTTTGGCGATGGTGTCTCGTGGAGTCCGGGGGGGCAGGAAGCGATGGACAAGAGACCAGATGGTCTAGGCTGGCGATGGCTTGCGAGAGGGGGGCGTGGCGGGGTAAGAAAGGTACCAGACCTTGAAGGAGTAATTAAGCTCAGCGAGTAGAGTGGAGAGACAGAAAACGAACAACGAGGGCTGTGTGTGGTCTGGGTAAAACGAAGATATCCGGCATAGGATATTTTCCCGAGCAGGAGGGTGTATGGCTACGGTGGTGCTATGGACAGGCTTCGATGCTTTTACCGTGCAAGGCAAGCAACCCGGGACACTGGGTTTTTGTTTTGGGCTGATGCATTGGACGCACCAGCATCTCAGGCTAAAACAGCAGAGCATTGCTCAGAGTGGGTGTGCGGTGCAATGAGAGGAGTCTTTCGTGCCTCGTGATACCCAGGCCGATGCTGCTGGCTGGCTGAGGTGTGGATTTGGCCTGGGCGGCTGACGAGCAAAGAAAAAAAAACACCAATTAATAACCACACACACTCTCTCACACATGCTGCCTGTCCATGTACGTCACCACTGCTACGTGCTAGGTCCCAGAATAACCAACGGGAGGTCGACCCCGCTGGGCTTCGTCTAGGGCGGATGCGATGCGACACGGCGGGACGAGCGCACAAGCCGCAGGGAGCACCACAGCAGTGGCCGACAGCCAACCGACGCTTCTGCCAGCCCCAGGCCAAGCCGAGCGTGGGCAACGCGAAACCCTGACTCTTTGCCCGTTTCCCTCGTGCACCTTCTTTCATGTGATTGTGGGCGAAATTGCACCTGCAAATCCTCAGCGCACCCGCCCGCCACCCCAAACGCCTCGTCCAGTCGCCCGGGGTTGCCGCTCTGCCTGGATGCCGCCTCATCCACCGCCCTCGCTTCCCAGCGCCGAGGAACGCAAAGAACACGGCGAGAAGAACCTTCTCTCTGTTCCCCCCGCGCGCCGCACCTGCTACCGAGAACGGCTCTGATCTCTCTGTCATACGGCCCGCCCACGCCCCCAACTTGGGCCCCCCTTGGCTCCTCCCCCGTCATGGCGGCTTGCATCTAGCTAGCAATGTTGGGCATTTGCTAGTCATGCCTTCGACATGCCATCAGCGACCGTCTCCTTGGCCTAGCAGGGTTCCTAGTGCCGGACTTCTGCGCCTAGCTGGCACTTCCTAGCACTGGTGGCATTTGGCTCCGTTGCTGGTCTTGCTCTGCCGTCATGTCGCAGGCTTCCAGGTTCCTTCTGGTGGAGCCTCGCCAGGGTCCCCCTCTCTTGAGCCAGATCATCGTCCGTCCTCTCGTTTCTCGTCAGACATGGCACATGGGCCGCGGGCAGTGTGACTCCATATCATGAGGACATGACGAGTCCCGAAAGAGTCAGCTTTCCATGAGCTCTGCATTGGACTTTTTTTTTTTTTTTTTTTTTTCTATCCGACCCTCGCTCCCAAATCCGCCGAACCCGATCTGGGACCCATTCCTTGGTCGCGTCGCCAGCAACCAGGGTCATCTCTTATGTGTGCATTTGTCTGCCTCCACTCCAGATGGACTCTACGTAATACCAAGATCCATCAGGCACGCGGGTAGCAATACATCCGAGGCTTCTTTATTGTCTCACGGAGAAGAAGAAAAAATAAAGCCGTAATCGGAACTTGTAACACAGCTTGGGATTGACTTTTTCCCTCGCCGCCGCCAATGGTAATTCGTTTGATGAATGGCACCTCACACGCGCGTGTCTGGTCTCACTTTCATGTCCCGGCGACCAGGGGCGACTTGGCCTCGTCAGAAAATCAGAGCATGGAGCCAGAGTCAATCGCCCCAACCTTGTCTCGTCGAACGATGGCGATGCCGAAGAGAGATGACCTGCAAGCCAACAAAAAATTATGTAGCGAATGAGACACCGGCGACGCCTTGTCTGGGCTGATGCGAAGTGCTTTTCTCGCTTCACTCAATTTTCAACATTCATGCCCCCTTCGTCTCCGACGCTGGCAAATCCGGGTTGCCAGCTGACCAATTCGAGCTGTCAGGTTCCACCCGTGGACCGATGGTGGTTTCCCGATGTGGAAAACCGCCATCGGGATATAATTTCAGCTTTGACCAGCTCCTTTTTCCGTAACACGCTTGCCCAGCCGAGCTTGAAGAGGAGTGCGTGGCGAGTACGTAAATGTCAAATGTATCCATCTTCTCGAAACGGAGCCTGACTCGCCACCTCAAATTGTATTCATGTGAATATCCCTATCGATGGTCGCCTCTCCTGCTGAATGTCAAGGCTGCATTGGGATGGTTGAAACTCTCTCATCGAATATGACAGAGCAAGATGTGATTCCATATGCGATAATTTACTCATTTGTCCTAACGATGACGCCGGATTATTATCCATATTTATCTAAGCCGCCCATATAGCACTGAACACATTGATACACACCGCTAGGCCAATGGGCTGAGTTACTAAAATATCATTTTCGTAAATCTATTACCATCTAAATACCGAGTGCGTGTGTTGGTGCTTCTGGAAAACTAGCATGGTTAGAACGTGGAGTTGGAATGCCGAGACACCATGTATCAGATCCCTCCAGTATGTATGCCAATGCAGATATGGATTCAGTTTTGTCGATTTCTTGATCCAGAATTTATTCCTGGGTCTGTTTGGAATGGAATCATTCGCCTCCCCGGCAACGTTCTCTACACCTGTGATGTTCCCCAAGACTTGAGGTATGTAACAAGATGGGCCAAGGGAGAAGTTTCGGTGCTATTACTCGGCGATTCAAGCCGCTGCGTATAAAAATGAGGAACGGCGCTGGTCGATTGCTGCAGTCACTTCGTTTTTCGGCTTCCAGACGAGAACTCCCCTTTTTTTATATCCATTCTAATACAGCACTTTTTCACAATGAAATCTTTCATCACGGTTTTCACGGTTCTTCTCGGAGTGGTTGCTGCAGCCCCAGCTAGTCAAGCAGTGTCAAAAGAGGTGAACTCCGATCCATAGATCTACAATATGGTGCCATTAGTAGTCAATCATGGAAACTAATCAAGTCCCGGTCAGCGTGGCCAATGTGTAAGTAGCCGCGACCTAGTTCTCAGGACTGTCAAAACCAAGGACTCAACCCTATAGCGCGCTACGTGTGACAATTCTGCCCAATATTGCACGGATGTGCATGATTTGCCCCCGGCATTTTGTGTTAGTAACCTTGCTTGATCAATCCATACCGATTTTATTTTTAACTAATTGAACCCTCCATTTAGCAAGTACGTAATGATTCCGCAGACAATTGCCTTCCGAGAAAGCTAGCGGCTACTGACTTGCACAGTTTGTAAGTGAACCAGTCGATCGGACCCAAGATTTACATCAAAGGCCGGCTCACCAACATTAAATTATAATTACAGATAGTAAGTGGCCCCCTGCAAATGCAAGTCTCTAGGCTTGGATGCTAATGTAACCACCCTGCAGCAAGTGAGTAAAACGGCGTATGCAGCAACTTGCACCGCGCAGGCGACTAATATGCTATGTAACATCAGGGAGTAAGTGTCAAATAATGCATCAGGACGTCAAGTGGAGCTGAAATCAGAAAATTAATGACATGTTTCAAAGATGGTAAGTGGGCACGTGTCCTGAAATGAGGCAAACTGGCTAACGGACTATAGTGCGTGAGTAACTCATTGCCCTATCAATATGGCTGATAATTCCTGTGTCTGATCTCAATTGGCATTATAGGTTGTAAGTAGCTGGCTCCTTTGGAATGATGCTTGGGTACTGCTTCTGACACAATCCACACTTCCAGTACGTGAGTGTGCCCCATCTTCTAGAGCTATCGTTCTTCTTCTTTCAATTATCTTTATCATTAAACACGTGTCTGTATAGAAAGTAAGTCAACAATACAATCCCCCATACCATGTGGGGAAATTCTTGGCTAACCATATCATGATTTTAGTGTGTAAGTAAATATCATGGCCGAGAGATCTACTACTATGCATTTGTTTAATACAAAACCCAGCGACTGCAAGATCAGGCTACCGCCACGAAAGGCGCCGCCCCGGTACCTACCAAGGCGTCTTCAGGGGCAAACCATTAAGACGAGAGGACTGCCTTCCTCTACAACAGATGCGACGAACAAAAACCAGATTTTCTCCCAAATATGGGTGACCTCGACTATTGGTAAGCTCATGAGTCGAAAAAATGCGGTCGGTGTGTGTTTGGATGAAGGGGTTAGCTATTGGTTGTTGTATGGAGTTCTCTCAAGAGAGTTTAAGCTCGGCCGACCAACAGCGGGTTTTGTCGCTAGTGACGCTCATCATCTATCAATCAATACCAATTCCAATCAAGGACATATTCAAAATCCATGTACTGTGCTTGTGATTCACAAATACGAAGGACAAATGGGATGAAAAGTGACATGGTAGTCAATTGTTAATACTTGATGACTCGCCGTCATTTCATGACAACCTCACTGGCCCTCAGGAAATTTAGTGTATAACTTAATCTATCCTGTTTAATGAGAGCCATGAGACGTGCGCTAACGTCGACGATTTGAAGAATCCTTGTTTCCTTGTTTCCTTGTTTCCTTGCGAAAGATGCCATTCTTTCATATTTTTTGTTATAGCGACGATCCCAACTAGATGCGTTGGTCTGGCACCAACAACTTCCAGTGCATCGAGCTCTAATTCGAGCTCTAATCCTGGTTGGCCCGTGCGCACAGATGACTTGCTGTGACTAGCGCCAGGGGGTCCCGGGCCTCCAACTCCGAAACTCCGGGGCCAAGTGTTCCTTCCCATGATTCCGCGTATGCTGTGTGCTGAGCAAGGCATGCCACCTATGCGACTCCATTTGTAAGCTTTGTGAGGATTCACATCAGCATCGCGTCGCACGCAAGTCGCAACGGTCGCAGCTGTTGCACCAACACAGGTTGCCCACCGCCTCTGGGCTATAACTTTTGCTCTCTCGCACCAATTCCTTCTCTCGCCATTTCACAATGAATCTGTCCACCCTTCGTTTCCACGCCCTCGTGGCGGCCTCTCTGCTTGCGACCGTCGCCCTCGCCGAACACACCAGCAACTGGGCCGTCCTCGTCTGCACATCGCGATTCTGGTTCAACTACCGCCACCTCGCCAATGTCCTCTCCATGTACCGCACCGTCAAGCGTCTCGGCATTCCCGATTCCCAAATCATCCTGATGCTTCCGGACGACATGGCCTGCAATCCACGCAACGCCTTCCCCGGCACCGTATACAGCAATTCGGACCGCGCCGTCGACCTCTACGGCGATAATATCGAGGTCGACTATCGTGGCTACGAGGTTACCGTCGAGAACTTTATCCGCCTGTTGACCGACCGTGTCGGCGCCGAGATGCCCCGAAGCAAGCGCCTCCTTACCGATGACCGAAGCAACATTTTGATCTACATGACTGGTCATGGTGGCAACGAGTTTCTCAAGTTTCAAGACGCTGAGGAGATCGGTGCATGGGATCTTGCTGATGCTTTTGAACAGATGTGGGAGAAGAAGAGGCAAGCTGCATCATTCCCCTCCTGCTCCCCCGCCGCTAACATTTACCAGATATCATGAGATCTTGTTCATGATCGACACCTGCCAGGCAAACACCATGTACAGCCGAATGTACTCTCCCAATATTATTGCCACCGGATCTTCTGAACTCGACCAGTCTTCATACTCGCACCATGCTGATAACGACGTCGGAGTGGCCGTCATCGATCGATACACTTATTACAATCTCGAATTTCTCGAAACCCAGGTCAAGGACTTGAACAGCCGCAAGACCGTTGGTGACTTGTTCGACAGCTACGACTATTCCAAAATACACTCCAACCCTGGCTTCCGCTACGATCTCTTCCCCGGTGGCGCAGACGTTGCTCGCAGTCGTCTGATTACCGATTTCTTTGGCAACATCCAGAACGTTGAGGTAGATCGCAGCAACAACCAAACTCTTGACGAAGATCTCCTGGCCCTTAGCAAAAAGATTGCTGAGCTCCGACAGAGAGAGGCTGAGGAAGATGGCGCCCAAAAAGACACTGCTAGCGTGCCTGCAAGTGCCCCAACTGAGGCAGCCAAGAAAATTCTGAAGACCAAAGCTCTCACTGACGATAACTGGTGGACTAAGAAGGTGGTTGGCGCTACCGCTCTGGCAGGATGTGCTCTTCTTTGGGGCATTGGTTCATTGCTGGAAGCTTAAGCCTCTTGGGGACGAGATACGTTTGTAGAGCGAAGAGCGCTTTCTTTTTTTCCGGCCGAAAAAGAGGCTAGATGCAGACCAAGATCCGAGAGTAATGTCCGTGGCTAGAACCTGCACCTGCGAGTAGCTCTGGCAATTAGCCAAGACAACATAGGGATAACGGCATGTAGCCAGCTACAGTTCCGCAGACCACCAAGGTACACCCAGGCGTTGCCCGTAAATTTCGGGCAAGTTGGGGAAGGAGGCCAAGGTGGATATGAACCCAGAAAAGAAACGAGTAGAAACTCATCCATGGGAGCAGGTGCAATAACTCATTGGAAATTTTGAGCATCACATTTAACATTTATAATGCGATATACCCAGCTGTTCATGTTTTCAGGATAACGAAAATAAATATGTTTAAATATGTACCACCTAACCCTTGAATGATTGTAACGGAAGTACTTCTCCTGCTGCACAACATCAATCCTGGCCAAAATCATTACAAATATCCAAAGGAAAACAAGCCTAAAAAACTATAACATATTATCTTCAGGTAAGGATATTTGTTTTAGCCAAGAAAGAAAATCATGTCATATTTTTGTAGGGGCCCCATGCAGCAAAGTGCCAAACTAACAATCATTCAAAGGTTGTATTGTATATGTGCAGCGTTGTAACCGTTGCGATGGTAGCCCAAGTTTTCACTCAGGGCTCACTTTCAGGATAATAATAAGCCGTCATGGTTCAAAATCGCCACAATAAGCTGGGATTTGGATTAGACTAAGTCTTGCTTGAACCGGACATTTCTTTGCTGAAATCTATGGCAAAATTATGTAAACTAGGGCGCTGGTGGACGAAGCCACTAGATTTTCGAGTAACCACCGCTGTCGCATTCACTACCTATACGAATAAACAGAATAAGACAGTATCTGATTGTATATATTTGCGATTTCGAAAGTGATTCATTTCCCCCCATGGTTATGCGATGTCTTGATTCATATCAGCTCGAATACTTGGTGTGTTTCGTCACTTGTTCTATTGGCTGCACCCTGCTTAAGACTGGTATTTCCCCATCATTTAGAATAAGTCCAAATATAGATTTAGGAAGTACAATCAAAAAGAGTTTCTTCCTAAATTTAAGACCCCCACAATGTTGTTGACCAAGGCCGATGAGCAGGTGCCGCAAACTAGGCCATGAGCCAGAATCGCTACCTTAGTCAGCAACTGGCCCCCAGAATTTCTCACTTTTGGCGGCAACACTGGCGCATGACTGACCTCACAAGGGCTCTATTTTATCATGAGGAAACCGAGCAACCATTCAATTGAGCATGCCCAGGTGACGCAAACAGAGTATAATGCGCCGATGCCTTTCTAGGGAGCGACTTTATGAAAGCGTGACTGAGCTACCAAATTTTCAGCATGGATAAATCGAAGGTGGGAGAAGCAGGTCAGCTTCAGCTGCACGGCAAATTATGGATTGCTGCGATTTCTTGCACACTTTGTTCTTGATTTCTAGCTCACGCTTGGCTTTGATTAAACACCCTCCACGGTCGAGTAATCGCTGACTATAGATCTCAATCTGCAGACACGTCCCCTCAAAACCATCCATCTCAAGTCGCGGCCACTTACAAGCCATGCACTGGCGTGGTCGTGCGATGCAGAGTTGGCTGTCGCCACGGATGATACAATATACATCTTCCTTCCAGAGTATCCGAAATCAAGCGACCGTGATGAGGCGGCAGAAGAGGAGCTGCAGCAATTCTCACTGTCGTTCCGCGCATCGGGCTTGATAAAGCCGGATCCCACCATCAACGCCCAGCTTTGTGCCTTTTCCGGCATCAAGGTGGTGGCTCCACGGACCACGGAGGAAAACTGGTTTACCGGTGTGGGAAGCGGTCTTGTCACTAGTTCCGGGGGTTCCATTTGCCAAATCATCAGGCTGGAGTGGTCTCCGAATGGTCTAGGGTGTAATCTCAGGCCCATCTTGACTACGCTCTCGACAAATGGCGCCATTGTCGCTCTTGGGGAGCATATTGACCGACAATCAACAGTAATCACTGGAATGCGCACCCGTGGGTTCAAGGCGTGGAAGACCTTATGGGGCTTGGGCGCACAGCTACCAATCCCGGATCCAAGTGCGGAGGATGGATACCGAAACATGAATGAGCGCATCCAGGCCTTCTCATGGGCCAAGCACATAGCTAATAGCAGAGCCCTACTTGCCTACTGTAATGATGCTGAGGAGATTGCTATTATGAGTATTCAACTCTTTTCGCGACCGAAGGCTTCCGAGCCAACAGCGGAGGAGACTCTGTGGGACATCCAAGAACTTGCTCGGTTTAATGGGCGTGGGCTTCATACCAAAGAAGATGTGAGTGTAAAGTTTCAGGTACAATGGTTTGCGATGGTGACTGACTCAATGCCAGGCTACCGATATCACGGATCCAGACTTTGTGCCTCATGGAAGTGCCTTTTCTCTGAAATGGAGCCCTTGGTTTGTCACCGAGAACAAGAGGACTGCCATTTTGGCTTACCTGGCTAAAAACCACGTCGGATTCCGTCGAATTACCATTCACGGTACCTGGGCCAAAGGCTCGGTCCCTGAAGTTGAGGTCGAAAAGGCCGATTTGACAACAATATGCACATTTCTATCTACAGATGCATTTGTGGAGTGGGAGGACAGTGTAAGTTTAACGGTTCGTTTTTGAAGGATGCATTGAAACTAACGAATTGCAGATCTGCATGGAAGAGAGTAGCCCGGTGGTTAAGGGTGTCATTGGAACCCCATTCGATGTCAAGCCGTTCCAGGTCTCACTCTTCGACACCCCTCAAGCAACAGCAGAGCCTCATTATACGTGGGAATGTTCGACTACGTATACCAAGGATGAAGAGGTTACATCTACAAACCCAATTACAGGACTGATGATGCATCCAAGCAGTGAGACGACCAGATCCGTAGTTCCATATTATTCACTGGTGAGGTTATCTGCAACGGCAAATAACCAGAATTGGTACCAGACAAACCTTCCGGATACAGGCACAAACCCACCGCAATGGGCAGGAAAGATAAGGAAGCTTACAAACCGGCTTGTTTCCAGAGCATCTGCTCTAGAAGGGCTGGATTCCGACACAGACGAGTCTGATGACGAAATGATGGAAGAAGATGGGTCCAAATTACAGGTCCATCATTCACGATTCCGCATCTGGGGCATGGCAGCTTCTCCAGGTGGTGGCTCAACCGCAGTAATAGTATCACAATTCAGCACGCAGCATCCGGAGCGTCGTGCCATTTCCAAATTAATATTTGGATGGCGGGATCCATCAGAGGCATCTAAAAGAGGCCAGAGTCAGACGCCACTGCCTGTAGAAGGGCTTACGACGGAGGGCCAGCTGTGGGAATGGATGTACGGCAATGGGCCAGAAGTGCCTGGAACAACAGCTGAGAATAAGACTGGGGCAGGAGAAGGCGAGTCGTCACTGCGAGAACAGTTCAGGGACGTGGTCGGAAAGCAAATATGTGTCTTTTGCGACGCAGTGCTGCATTCAGAGGGGGACGATGTCAAGTGCACAAATGGACACACGTTTGGTAAGTTTAACTGCCAATGCATAAGCACAACAAGCGCGCCCGCGATGCTAACCATTACCCCGCCAGCTCGCTGCGCCTCGACAGGGTTGGCCATCATGGGCCCCGACATATCACGCATCTGCGCAGTATGCGAGCTGCGCTGTCTGAAGGTAACGGAACTTGTGAGGATTGCAGAGGAGCACATTGGGCCGGGAACAAAGGTCGAATCATCTGGCGAAGCATGTGGAGGATGCGGGGGTAAATTTGTGGCGTGAGGGAGTAAAGAGCGGTGCCCGCATGCAATGCGAGATAGATAAAATAGGGATGCTTCTCTAGAGCAAAATGACATGCACCAAGGATCGGGACTGGGTTATTCGCGAATTATGTCCACCGCGTTGGCGCCGACTGGCTGGTAACCTAGACTAAAAAGTGCAACGGCGAGGTGCGCGCGGCAAAGCAGCCAATGGCAAGCCTGCTGGTCAGCCCAGCCAGCCAGGGTCCCAGCAGAGCAGCAAGGTCAAGGGAAGCCAAGTGCAGCGCGAGAGAGAGCTAAGTGGGCGAGGCGCTGCGGACTGTGGGCTGTGGACGTTGGGGCCTCACGGTGGATGCAAGGGTTTTCCGAGATGCTAGCGGGTGTGGCGGCGGGTGTATCGCATTGGATTGAATTCGCAAACAACAGGCACACACCCCTCCAAGCAGAGAAGCATCCGCTTGCCCTCTTTCCCGTTTTTCTCCCCAGGCACGGCTGCATCTTGCGGGCTGACCGGTCCCCCATTGCCGCTGGCGCCAGTGTTTTTTCTCCCCCTCTTTCACCTACTCTTGCTGCCGAGAAGCGCTGCAGCTGGCCATCATCTCATCAATCCTCGAGGACGCCGCAGGACTGGGTTGAGGCCCTCGCCTTTGCGCCCTTCACCACCCAGCTGCCCGCGCCACCATGGCCTCCAAGCAGGAAAACGACCGCTTCGAGGAGTAAGTTGACCGCGAATGGACACGCACAGGCGTGATATACACCGTCCCAGCTGCTAACCGTGGGTCTGCCACTTACATAGGTCTCTCGCCTCCAAGCCGTTCCTCTTTGTCGTAGGCCAGGAGCGCAAAGAGTTTCACATTCACAGGGAAATCGTCGGTCAGCTCTCGCCAGCCCTCAACGCCCTGGTCAATGGAGGCATGAAGGAGTCCCGCGAAGGGCGCGTCGAGTGGCTCGACTTGGAGGTCGACACCTTTGTGCGCTTTGCAAAGTTTGCGTACACGGGCGACTACGCCGAGGCAGAGCCCGAAGACCTCTCGCCCACACCTCCACCGAGTGTTCAGCAGCCCAACAGCCCCGAGCAGCAGGATTTGGACTTGTCGGATCATGACTCAGCGGGCCAAGAGGACGGTGCGGATGAAGGCTTTTCCTCAGCAGAAGACGAAGACGAGGAGTCCCAGTCAGCTTCAGAGGAAAGCAGCGAGGCAGAAAGCGCTGAGAGTGAAGACCTAGAGAATGACGATGAGAATGGTGTTAGCCAGGAACACGAAGAGCCCGACATGCCCTATGAAACCGACCACATCAGGAGAATGGCAGCTGCCATGGGTTATTACCAAAGAAGGGGGATCAGTTACAACATGCCATCCCTCCCTCCAGACTCTACATGTCTATTGCGCCAGGCCGCCGCCAGCCAAGCTACCTTTCAGCAGTCCTTATCCAAATCACCATACTCTATCAAAATCTACATGAACGCTTGGGAAACCCACCTCCGTGATAGATTATTGGTGCATGAGCCCGATGTTGTAGGCAACATTCTGCCATCAAAGCGCCGCTGGCTCGACTCTGGCGATTGGCGCTCAACATCAAGTGTCAACAATCTCAAGTACGACGCCATGCGCCGCTTCACCACGCTTGACATCCCACAGCCCTCTACCGCCGAGGAGCGCTGGTGCCCGCGCGCCAACACCACGATCCACGAGTCCTTTGAGCCCCTCTTCCTCAGCCATGCGCGCCTCTATGTCCTCGCCGACAAGTACGGAGTTGACAAGCTCAAGACGGTGACACTGCATCGACTTCACGTCTCGCTGGCAAGCTTCACCATTTTCCCCGAGCGCGTGCGCGACCTCGTCCCTCTCATCTACGTCATTTACGACAACACGCTCGCCAACGACATGGCTCGCGGCATGATTGTTCAATTTTTCAGCTGCGTGGCCGAACATGTCAAGGGCTGCGATGAATTCCGCTGCGCACTACGCTCCGACGGTGATTTTGCGGACGATTTATTCCAGGAGATGACTAGCCGGTTACTATAGATTGAGGAATTTTCAATGGGGGTCAACGGGACCTTGGTTGGGAAGGATTAAGAAAAAATGCAAGGCGTTTTTTGGAAAGCGTATCGGGTCACAAGGCGTTGAGCATCATTCACGGCGTGCGTGTTTGTCACGATGTTTCGTCATAATCTTTTGTTCTTGCCTATACTTTTTTGATCTAGCTTTTTCTTTTTTAGTTTTTTTTTTCGGTGATTCATGGTACCTTTGTAATGATCAATGCATGATGGATGGTTCACGGAACATTGGATAGGTTTACACACATGTTATACGTGTCCTTGAATATATTCAACCATTGGAATTCATCAGACTTGCTCCTCTTTGCGTGATTGCGGCACCAGACAAAAAATTTTCACAAACCCATCTGACCAGAAGAATGCAAGTCTCTGACGTCTCAAAGTTCACCAGTGCCAAAAACTACAGCAACTTGGGCCGATTTTATCACAACTTTGAGCCGCATATCTCCGAGACCTTGAAGGAAGCCGACGAAAATCGCCACAAGGGTATTCGACTCTAGCTATATTAATGGCATCTCATTCCTCCTACAGACAAGGAAACCAACCATCAACACAATTCTCACCATCACTCCAACAATCCTTTCCTTTCCACTTTATTCCTCTCAGAGGGTGGCCGCTTTGCTCCCACACCAGGGGCACCCTCAGGACCTTGGCCTCGGAGCCCCGGGATCAGGCATTTGAACCTCATTCGTTTGCCATGCTTCACTGAGGGAAGCTGCGCTCCCCAAGAGTGTAAACGGCTGGTTCACTGCTATTGGCTGGCCTGGGCTGGTAGTTGCGAGTTCTATACCTTTGGCCACTACCAATCCGGCCCCCTCAAAGACGTCACCTTTCAACACATGGATTTTACAAGCGCCTCGGCCCCACGGGTCGGAGATGACTCTACACCTTGCTGGCCACAACACGGACATATAATCCTCGACTAGCCGTGAAGATTGACACACGTCGCAGCTATTGCTATTGCTAGTCACAACAACTGCCGCAAGAGTGTCCATCAGATTACGGCCATTCCGACCACCAGTACCTCCCTCGAAAGAAACCGGTCTCTCCCTCTGGACCGGATTCTTTCTGCGTTTTTCGCAGCAGCGTCCTCTCGCCAGAATCCTTGAGCAGCTATCTACAACAAACGTTGCTGATGGGTGATGCCAACATTTTCGGGGCTACGGCTGACATAGCAACTTTTGAGAATGGGGAAGAAAATAGCCTCCTGGCTTCAGGGAGCACGGCCTTTTCCAGCCTCTTGTTTCTTCACCAACAGGTGTTTTCATCACTCCAGCCCAGGGGGGGAAAACCAGGGACGATACCAAAAATGGCTTCCCTACCTAGCTAATGCGGGTGCATTCCAACACACGCACAGCAAGCAAGATAGCATTTCAGAACTACAGAATCATCGACGCCGGCAATAGGCCTCTCGTGAGATGGGCGCGCCTGTTATATCAACAGTCGTATTCGACGTCACCTTCGCCCTGAGGAGAGATATTCCAGGGACATTGAGGAAAATGGACCATTTGATCGTTGGATGGCAATCTCAATGAGAAGGGAAAGGCATCCCCTCCGCAACCAGCCGGCGGTAGTCGGGTTATTCCCCTACTCGTTTAGAACCGCTATGCAACTCCTGCCGATCCTGCTGCGATATTCGCACGGGTTAGCTAGCTGCCTTTTATTGCGTGGATCATTTTAATGATGTGGCTCACGCCAGATCTGCTGACAAGGAAAACAAATATTCCCTCGTCGGCCACAGTGGCATGCGGTCATTCTTCGCCGAGGAGCAAGGCTCTCTGCCCGGTGCTACGAGAGTTACTTGTATGCTCGAGAAGCCCGGGCGGGAGGCTGAAGGGGAAGAACGATCGTCAGCTGCCGATGGCGAGAGAAGATGGCACTGGAGACCTCTACGCCACATACACAAACCCAGCCAATTCCAACCCACACAGCGCAACCTAATTCATTCCATCACACTTGAGAACAAAATGCCCTTTCGACGCTAGATCGTCGCCAACGGGGCCGCGCCACCAGATGAGGTGGCGCGACGATGCGTTGAAAACACAATCCAACTCGGCGGGATCAAGCTGGTGGGCCGCAAAAGCTATCGCGACGAACTTGATCTGATAAAGGCCTCACGCAAGGCCGTCCATCTATAGGGTCGCAGGGAAAGTTGTGCAGCGGGTGCCGACGTGAATATGGGACAACGGAGTGCCAGTTCTGTCACATACGACCATAGCTCTCAGAAAATACGGGATCCCGTCCGCTCTCCCATAGTCAAGCTGAGAAGCGGTGAATTAGTACTCGGGTCGGTGACGACCGGGGAATCCTCGCTGTTGTATGTTTTTTTTGCCAATTTGAAGCAAACTACATCAAGCACATGGAGCTCGCGAATCCAATTGTTCTCATCAAACAAACACGACAATGGCCAGCCGACACATCCGATGCGTTATCCAAGCCGGCACCGTACCACAAAACACGGCAATGATAGAGAACAGGCTGCAAGTGAACATATTGGAAAAGGCACAGATCTTAATGATAATGATGCCTCTAATTACGAAATTGAAATGCATGGACTTTGATTTGAGACCAAGATGCTACCCAGAATCCATCGCGATCGCGAATCCCAAGCTTTTCTCAAAACACAACAAAAAGCACTCCAGCCAATGATCAAGTGCTTTGCACAAAGCTCAAGCCCAGAGCTTGAGCAATATCATCGCGACTTTCTGGAAGAAATCGAGAAGGATGAATATGATGCGTGGTGTTGGCACCTAAATCGCTGCATCCTACTGTTTATTTATTTCTAGTCAAAAAACAAGTGGGAGGCTCAACGGGGTTTTTCCAGGAGCAACAAAGCATATACAATAGCGTTCAGGCAACAAGACAACTCTGGTCTTAAGATTTTCCCTGACCAGAACCACTGAGGAAGATGTGTTTATCGAAGAGATTGGTCATAGCCGTTATCACAACTGGATGGATAGGATTATGGGGGAAGTCTATTGAGTCAGAAGAAGAGCCAAGAAGCTGAGGCTGTAGATTAATGAGGGTTGCTAAGGCCAAGGGAAAAGTCGGGTCAAACAGCTAGCTTCTAGATCAAAAGTGCTTTGCTGTTACAATTGGCAGTATCCTACTGTAACAAGGGTTGGGGCATGTAATATCGAATGAATAAAAGAAAGCTGTTTGCCCAAATGAATGAGCTAGGAAGTGAAAGCTCTAAACAAAACTATCCGGGTTCCTGAGCATATAGTTTTATAAAATTATAGCATTTGCAATACATCATCTTATTGCTGTTCATCACCCAAGTTAACATTGTACACTGCTTCATGCAGAGTTGCCGATCCAAATGTGGCTTTCACGATGAAAGGAAAGGGAAATAAAACAATGATTGTACTCCATCCTACATGGAGCTGCAACAGGGTTTGCGTTGCTGCGCACTCTGCTATCAAACTTTGGAGCAGCCTCGTCTCCCATCGTATCATGTCAGTGCCAGCCGCACCCCCGAGAGCACGTACTCCACCGAGCATCACCTTGATGACAGCCTGGGAATCCTTACGTGCCTTTCCATGTCTGAAAACCATTCAACAAAGCATCATCATCCACCCATGATAACGCCGCCTTGAAAATACAATCCGGAACACTAGCTAAATAGTCTCAGCTATCGTTAAACGCGACAACTTGCATTCGACAAAGCCAGCCCAAGCAAACGGTCTTTGAACCTCACCAGCAACATAATCGTCACACCTATTTATCCGCATCGCCATTGCACTCAGCTCGGGGACTCACCTATGGAACCATCATCCCCCCACCCTCGTCACCGGCGCCCAAGCGTCTCAAAGGACGGGCTCCAAGTTCTGCACGCGGCTCTAGGCCTGGCCGAATCTGACCAACCGTCACTAGTCATCATAGCTATTGACTTTGAGAATACTTGCAATATCAAGCGTGGGTTCCGAGAAAGTCAAGATTGCCAGCTCGGAATCGCAACTCTCGACACGAACATTCTCGCCAGGCCGTTCCAACGTGGACAAAAGTTCATCTCAACACAAAATTACGTCAGTGGATCAGAGGCTTACATCAAGAAAGCCTCCAGCAAGTTTGCCTTTGGGAAGTCGACGGTGATACGACCAGCAGAGCTTGTTCAACGGATGGACAGAGCCGTCCCCAAGGATGGACCCGTCATCCTTCTTGGCCACGCGGTGCGAAATGAGCTCGAGGTGTTGCACGCTCTGGGATCCAGCCTTGGAGACTCCGTCTCGGAGATTGTCGATACCTTTCGAGTCGCAAACGACGTGTTTGAATTCTGGGCCGGCTCGCTTGGCGACTTGCTCGCTCTCCTGGGTAGCCCGTTTGACCGACTGCACAGCGCCGGAAACGATGCCAACTGCACCCTAAAAGCTGCACTGCTCTTGGCAGCCAAGGGATACCCCGACCAGGAACATGCCGCTCTGGGAAGGTTGAGGCTGATGGCCTCACCATCAGCTACCGCACCACTCATTCCGCGCTGTGATCCTGTAAAAAGAACAGCACGCCAAAAGTGGAAGGAAAGGACGAGAAAGTTCAGATCAAAGTCATGGACCTTGGAGGAGCAAAACGAGATTCGAGAACAGCGAGCGGCTAAGAGAGCCGAAGCCGAAAAGGCCAGACTTCTCTAAAGTGAGGGAAGGGGGGATAAATGGTGATGACTGCTGTTTAAAGGTGTTTGTACTCAGCGCCCAATAGTCACGATTTAAAAATTATATTCATTCATTCAATGTAAACAGCATCAGGCACTCCATAATCAGTGAAATCTCCATAAATGAAAGCTGGCTTTGTTCCAAGACTGTTCTGCGATGATCAAGTTGTTGTGAAGCTTGGATCTCGCACATCGACAAGCACGACGAGCATGAGAACGTAAAATTTAAAAGTTAAAAAAAAAGTATGACGAAGAAAACGACAACCCAAACAGAAATCGCAATCTCAGAGTACAGCACACAAGCACAATCCAACTCTCCGCCAGCCAGCCGCAGCCTTGGTCGCTGAACTTGTCAAACAGGGAGAAGAAAAAAAAGAAATTGAATGGGGCACGAAACCCCAAAAAGAATGATTGGATGATGTCCGCAGGATTCGAACCTGCGCCTCTTGCGAGACTGCGAATTATTCGAGTTGATGGGTTACAACCTGAACACAGCGCCTTAGACCGCTCGGCCAGAACACCTGGTAATTGGTTGAGAGTACCGTGACGATTTTTACCTCAAGGATGGAGAGACTGCGGGCTTCAGGAGTTGGTGGGTGCGGGTATCACGAGCGGCAAGAGTGTTGATGTTCTCCTTGTATTTAACTAGGGACATGTTCCATCGATCAAACCCCTCATTTCGTTTTTCTTTTCGTTTTTTCCCCGAGAATAGTCGGGTCATGCAAATTTATTGGACCATTCATTCACTGTCGCAAACAAACATCTCTGCTTCAGAGCCCAACCATGTCCAGCGTCTCGCCCTTGGCAGACTCCTTGGTTCCCGTCGAGTTTTGACAAGACAGCGACCCATTCAGCGGCCTCACATGCGTAATTTGGTTTTCTATAACATACGTATATTGTGTCAGCACATTGTCCGCGTCTTCTGGAATGGGCGCAGCAATAGAGGCCGTGTGTGCCCACTCACCACTCCCTCCGAGCGTGGCCGCTGTGGGCTGGAACTCGGAATTCTGGTCTTTGCATGCGCATGCCATCAGGAGGTGCGACTTGGATCGAGCATGGAACAGGCGGCAGTGGGAGCAGGTCTTGTCAAAGGGCTCGGGTTCGCTGTAGAGTCAAAGCTGGATTGTCAGAAATGAGAAATGAAAAACACCAAGAGAGTTGAGTGCGTTTGTTTGCCCGGGACTCACATGACTTTGTACACCAGCTTGCCGAAAACGTTGCCAAAGCACTTGTTCAGATCCAGCTCGCTCAGCCAGCGCGTTCCCTCGTTGTCCACGCATACGCCCTGGATCGCCGTCCGCCCTGGCCGCCCGTGGCCGATGAGCCTCAGCTCCCGGCACTTGGAGTTCAGAGCCCATTCGTGGGGCGAGTACTCCCTGGGCTCGCCTTTTATGTCGTCCTTCAGAGCCTGCCTGTAGAGGTCGGGGATGGTGATGGCAGAGACAGCGGTCCCAACGAGTGTGGAAGCAATCAAGGCAAAGAACACGCTCGGGAGCCACATCATGATCGGGTCAAGCAGGAATTTGATTCTTGTTATCAGAATCTTGATGGAATTGTGCAGCGGTAGCATAAAATAAGTAGTGTGTTAACGCTGGCCGGTTTATACTTACTACAACTCGTTCTTAATCGATCAACTCTTTGAACAAAGAGCCATTCCGCGAGTCACCCAACTCCATACGCCGGGCTTGAACTTGGACAAGACCCATTCACACCATGTTCTATACGGCATGCCAGACTGGTCACGAAATGAACTTCCCATTCAATAACTTTACTACTTCTTCATAACAGCCACATTAAGACTGCCTCACATCGGCTTGATCACTCAGCTCACGTAGACAATCACTGTATCGAGCATTTCATCCTCATTTCCTATTTTCTCGTAGTCTAGTGGGGGCGATTAACCACTCAGCAAGACTCTCCTGTGCTCGTCTCCTCATCCAACGACATCGAGCCAGCCGTGTTGAGAAAGAAATGCAAAAAAAAACAAAAAAATCCGAGCGTAAATACACATTAGCGACTAGCGCATCTCCCGTCTATTGGGGGTGTTGCATTGCGGCAAATGTCGTGATCTTGTGTCGTTTCTCGAAGCCCAATGGCGTCCAAGAACGATTCCATCAGGTTGCCCCGATGCAAGAAAATGAGTCGCCAAGATACGTGGCGGAAAGATATGCCGCCAGGGATATATGAAGTGTATATGAACAGTGAGAAGAAGATGCCGCATCAAAGCGGTCACAGAAAAAAAAACAAGGAAAAAATATGGTTGAATGAGTGACAAGAAGGTTCAGAATTCTGTATTGGAAATCATCCCAAATTTCATCCGAGGACATGAGCGGAACATCATGCCCATGTGCAAAGTTATATCACAAAACGCCGGCCCTTTTATTCCATTTCCCTCGTAGACTCCTTGTACGACAAAGTGCCAAGTGCTAAATCAAGCAACCGAGTGATTTCAGTAAGCTTGGCCAGGCACTGGCTTTCTGCCAATAGGAGCGTTGTGAGGAGCATCCTGGACGGGCTCCTGGTTGGGGTTCATAGGGCTTGGTTTGGCGGGGGCGTTTCGGCGGCCTTGGCCGCTGGGGCTCTGAGATCTGGGTCCGGGTGACTGAGATCGGCCACCAGGGGAGGCAGGGCGACCAGTGTTAGGAGTCAAGGAGAGGCCGGCAGGGGAGGCAGGACGACCGCTTTGGGGAGTCATAGGGCGGCCGGCGGGAGAGGCGGAGCGGCCTTGAGGAGTCATGGGGCGCTGGCCAGCTGGTCCAGCAGGCCGAGGCTTCACAGGACGAGTGGACAAGCAGGTTCGAGGAACGACACCCTGTCGAGATCGATCAAGTCGAATGCAGAGAGCCTGAATCCTTGTTAGCATTCTATCACAATAAACCAAAACTTAATAACGTACCCAGCCATCATCGTATTCGTGGAGCATGCGGACAAGTTCACCAGCCTTCAATCCCATCTCGTCATCCAGAGTAGGCTTGAAGTCAAGCTGAACGCGGTGAACGGCAGAGTTAGCTGGGCCCCCAGCAGCGGCAATAGCAGCAGCGCCACTGGAAGGAACATCAGCGCCGCCGGGAGCAAGAGAAGAAACACTGAACTCGGTACCAGCAGGGCTAGCAGGGACAGCAGGCAGAGGGGCGTTGGCCTTTGCAACAGTAAGGTCGATGTGACTAGGACCATCCTTGCGCATCGAGGCCTTTCGCGCAACCACAGCGCCAGCAGAAGCGGCTCCAACAGCAGTTCCAATGGCGGTTCCAATGGCGGTTCCGGGGGGGACACTGACAGCCACACCGGCTTCGCTTGTGGGAATCGTGCCGACGGAAGACAGAGGAGAGACGGGGCGCATATCGTTGTACGAGGGAACTGGGCTAGGAGCAGTGCTACGGGCGTGGACAGACTCCTCTGGAATAGGAGAAGGAACGCGCTCAGCCTGGACACCGAAGGGGTTGCTGGGGTCGGCGCTGCGAGGCGAAGTTGGGCGTTCCCAGGCGCTTCCGCCGGGAGCGCGGGTAGTCGTGGGGCCGTTAGAAGTGACAGCGGCGGTGGAAGAAGGGACTGCAAGAGCCATGGCAGCACCCTTGCTGCTGCGCTTGTCAATACCAAGGAACTGAGAGACGGGTCGCAGGCTGATACGGGGAGCCTTGGGGTCGGTTCGAGGGGTGGCAACAGCGCCAGCAAAAACTCCAGTTTCCAATGAGCGGTCGAACTTTTCGTCATGCTGCTCGTCAAGCTTCTCGTTTTCAACCTGCTTGCGACGTCGAGAAAAGAGGAAGAAGACGAGCATGCCAATGACGAAGACACCACCCAAAACACCAAAGGCGATTCCAGCCTTGACTCCGGCAGAAGTGCCGCTAGAAGATGAGGCCGCGGCCGTAGGGGTGGAACTTGACACAGCCGAGGTGGTCGAAATCGAGGCGGAGGAGGTGGTAGAGGTGGAAACATCGCCAGTGGCCTTTGCCAAAACAGTATCGATAGATCCGGTGTGGGTCGGGTCAACAATGGCAGAAGGGACATCAGAACTCTCACTCTTGGAGTTGCTCGTCTTGGTCGTCTTGGTGGCCTTGCCTGTGGTCGATCCCGAGTCATCGAGCGCTAGTGACTCGTCCGTGGACTTTGCATTCGAAGCGGAAGCCGCTTTGGTAGCCTTAGCAGTTGATTTGGCATCCTCTTTGGCGGTGGCTTCGTCCTGGTGGAGAGTCGAGTAACCAACTTCACCCTCAAAAGTGGCCGAAGCAGTAACATAAACGGTCTTAATCACAGCTTTCCTTCGAGTTAGCTTCTGGGCCAGAAAGAGAAACGAAACCTAATTCAAGTCGGTGCGACTATCGCCGCATCCTAACTGGTTCCACTGAACAAAATACTCACCCACACGCTCCTCGATATCGCGAGGTTCCTCCACGTTGGCATCCATTTCCCTGCGATGCAGGTGCAAGTGAGAGAACCGCATCCTGGCAATAAGACCAACTACAAGTCGCAAGAGTCGAGGATAGAACTGTTCGCACGTTGTCAACCCAAACGATGGGATATTCGTCGAAACCGGTGGGTTTGATATATCGCTTAAAACCGAGAACCTGGTCGAACAGTCGTCCGGAATGGGTGGCGCTGAACCGGAGGGCGGGAACAAGGAATGTATGCCGTCAACAATAGGCGACGGGAAGCGAAATGTTCGGCTGGGCGGCAGTTGTCTTAGATGCGGGGGTCGAGTTGAAGAATGAATGAAGTGTAGTTTGGGATGGAGTTGGACCAGGTGCCAAAACACACAAGAAGACGAATCGTGTGGTGATGAGAAGCCGGTTAGAGGACAAAAACAATCGGGATCAAAACCGGGATCTGGGCGTAAAACGAATTCGTGATGGTTGCAAAATCGCGCCGGGCAAACTGGAGGAAACGAACGGACGAACTGAAACTACGTGGGCAACACAAAGGAAGCGGCCACGAAGCAACGGTTCTTCTGAAGGAGAGTAAAGAGGGAGAATGGCCAGGGCGAGGAAGGCTGAGGTGGGGAGAGGAGGGTTGAAAACAGAGGTGTTGGTGGTGAGAGGGCAAGAGGGAGAGAAGTAAGGGCAGCAGCACCGGGGCGAGGTGTGCAAGTGCAATCTGGGCGGGGATTGGGCGGGTGGTGCGTGGGTGGCCAGTGACCAGCCTGCGGAATCACTGCTAAAGTGCCCAAGAGAAAGGCACAGACTGGATGATGGGTTCAGTAGCGTCAGTAGGGCGGCGCCAGCCAGTGATGTTGACCAGGGAGTCGATCCATGAGCAGGGTAGAGACCATCGTCCCTTGCCTAGCTCCGGGGAGAAGCGACGCTTTCAGGTACCTCGGCGCTGCGCGCCAGAGCCTGGAGGTACCTGTGCGCACTGGCAAGCCTCAACTCGAGAGCGTACCTGCATCTACGGGTGCAGAACTAATTAGCAGCTCACCGTTTTCCCTCCTTTGTTCCCTTTGTGCGCGCGTGAGAGGGCATCCGGGCCAACCGGTGCAGCAAACAAACTCCCAAGCCAAGTCACAGTGTGCGGCGTCATACAGGTTTTGCGGCGCAGTGAGTCAACTGTGAAATGAGACGTAATCGTGAAAAGACAAACCCCCACAAATGAAAGCTTCGCAGCGGCAATCCTCACCCCAAGGCTGCCCTGCATCTGAAGGACTTCCAGATGAAGATCAGCAGAGACACAAAAGGCCGAGTGACGACGCTGCGGTCGGCGCTGCAGCTACAAACAGGGGAAAGCGCCCTACGCCGTACAAGGGCTAACCCGGCCCTCCAAGCCCCATCCGCCAGGGACGCCAGCCGTTCTATTGGGCGGTCGTGCTCCCTGGTGAAATTGGCCCGTCTTGTACCTGCAGCTAGGTCGAACCGTTGGGTGAACTTGGGCCACTCGACGGTCCCCTTGCTGATATTTATTCCTGTACCTTTTGCCGCATGGTCTGCGCTCTTTTGTTTAACTTGTGCTTCCAGAAACGGCATGCGTGGCGCTCAAACCCCCGGCAGACACGTTCGACAGCACGCGCTTCACCGAGTGTGACCCCAAGGGCCCAAATGTGATGTAACCCAGCACAGCACTGGTTGTTTTGTTTGTTTCTGCCGGAACCTGCTCACGCCACCACCACCACCACCACCACTACCAACGACAATAGTAAAATCATCCCGCCATCTGTTGCCTCCCGCTGCTGGCCTAATTTGTTCCCTTTAATTAGTCGTGCCTTTCCGCACCGCCTCGTCCGTCAACCGCCTGTCTCTAACACGCGACCGCGCTGGGCTGGTCTCTCAACCCGTCATTCCAAACCTGTCTTAGGGTTGCTGGCCGCCCACCTGTTCCCACGGAATCCAGCCATCTACCCATCCGTAACCTTAATCGGCCAGCCACTATCCACGGCAGTCCACCGCCACGGACTACGACAGTTGCCCGTACGAGTCAAGCTCGTGTTAATGGCCTATACGGAGCGGCGTCGCCCCGGGAAAATAAGAAGAAAAAAGGGCCCGAGCTTTCTCTCTCTCGTGGCCTCTCTCATGGCCCGCTCAACTCCTCCAGGATCCATCCTTTTGCCTTCATGCTGCACGCCAGAAGCTAGCTCCCCTCCCCCCCGTCCCCTTTCCAGTGCCATGATTCTGGAAGCCCTGGTATCCCTCACCCAAACAACATCTATTTTTGAGGCGTCAAATCGTATCCAGACACGAGGCATGCGCGTCCCCATCCCGGAGCCTCTGCTTTCTCGCCGACAGCTGCTGTGCATATCCAATCTCCAAGCCCGCACTTTTTCGCATGCATGGCTTTCCGCCACATCGTCAAACCAGGCTACCCGTCATTTCTCAAATATTCCCCGATGTGCAAATGGCCTCATCAAAGCCCCGCTCAGCCGCACTCTAGACCTGTGCCGAGCACCAGGCGCGGGCCCCCAGCTTCCGGAGCCCTCGCTCGCTTCTCTTCCCTTGTCGCGCTCGCTCGCTGTCAGCCCGCTTCGGAGCCTTACGCGCACGTCAGAGAAGCAAAGAAAAGAAACCCAGGGAAATCGCATGTCAGTTGCCAGCACCCCAGGAGCGAAATCCCCCCCACCCGAATGCTTGCAGCAGTGAGCAATTCATTACATAGTACCTCTCCTCCATGCATCCCCCGGGGCTAGCCAAGGCCTTGAAACCCGTGCCCATGTAGATCTTCCCCTCCTTCGTAGCATTGCCCGCGTGGTGGTCAAAAAAAACCCCGAAATGAGCGTGTGCAAGTCGCTCGCTGTGTCGCTCGCTTGCGAGGGCCTTTAACCGCTCTGCGGGTTATGGGATTCCACCCACAGTTTGGTGGACGATAACCGAAGTGTGCCTGGCCTGAGCGCAACCACGCGGTTGATCGACAAGCCCAGCCAATCTTGCATCATCTATCCCACGCCGCCGTCGGGCGCTGACGGATCATCACACCTCAAGCCCGCGGCCCCTCGGGTACTGGAGCGCATTGCAAATCTGGAGCTGGATGCTCGTCCCCGACGGCCACATCCACGAGCTCGGGAATGCGCATGACAGATGCTGCCATAGCATATATTTAATTGGCCGGGCTTTTTATTTTATTTTGCCCTGCCTGCCTGCTTGCCCGCCTTGACCCTGTCGCCCCAAGTTTGATCACCCGTGCCAGGGTCTGCTGTTTCAACCGAACTCGTGCTTGGGAATGGATACGGAGCGAAGGGGGGAAATGCAAATCCACACCGGTGCTCCCCTCATTGATAAGGAATAGGGCCACCGTCTGGTCCATCAAGGCACTCAACGCCAGCGTTTCGGCTCTCGTGGGCCAAGGCTCCAGGCACGGTTCCCTTGATGACACTGCGAAAAAAAAGCTGCAAGGAGGCCTTGAGCAGATGGCCAGAATACACGCGACTGGTGCTGCTTGGAAGACTCATCTCGGGTAAGAGGGCCTCTGACAAGCCAGGTGGGCTTGTCTTCCCCTTTGGCTCGACAGTCATCTCACGCAGGCATTGGTTGCCTCCAACAGCTGCGCGCCCTCTTGCCATCCCTTTTGCTTGCAGCAGTTGTCTATTAGACTTTCCTCTCTGTCCTTAAGCTATGGCCGGTGCGAGGCCTGATGCAGGGAGTGGTTGTTGATCACGTTTGCTCCCCAGATTCAGATTCAGATTCAGCCACCTGGCCGGATTGCCTTAGACAATCACCTCGTTGGAGGCGCTGAGACATCCCAACGCCTTCCACATGTCTCGCTGCTGGTTCCGAGCTGCCGGCTTTCCCGCATTCTCGGGGCCACGTCTCGATCATAATAACATATCACCCAGTCACCACAAAAAGCAACCCCCATCGCCTTCACTCACCGTTTTTTGGTCATTGCTAGACACTAACTCAAAATATATTGACAAGTTTCAGGTCCCGCGGAGATCCTGCATGCACAGGCTCTCTTTTTCGTCATATCATATTAACGTCTATGTCATATGAACACCCAAGCCTCAAAGTCTTATTCGCCGACGGACTTGGCTACAGCATCACACGCCAGGCCAAGTGATGTAATGCTTGCATCAGTCTATCTGCTAGCCACTTTAGGGCGATTAAATCAGCCAACACACTTAGTCTTTTTCTTCCTTCATATGATAAAAAAAAACATTGTGAGCGGCATCAACAGGATAAAGTTCACGCCTTTGACAATCTTGAATATTGGCGACGACGCTCCATTCGGATTTCGGAAACCGATTGCACCAAAGCTGTCCATCATATAATCTCCCCCTTATTCCCAGGAAACATGTTTCTTTTCACTACAGTAGATGAAACTAGCTCTCGTCCAATTATCCGGCGATGGTGATGATATCACTCCCGTATATACAGCAACAGCCAAATCGTCGTTGCATCATATCAAAATTCGCCAGCTGCTTCTCCCAGTAATCTTGTCCATTTTCTTTCATTTCTGTATTTCACCATCACACTGATTCCACAAATCCTCCTTGTCAAGTACTGAAAAAAAAAAATTAAGCAAGTCTTGTTGTTGATGCACCCGTATTTCTCAGACTCGGAACTCAAGACCCGATACTGCAATGCAATCTCCTTGTTGAAGCCAGCACTACACCGTAGGCATTTACATATTCCTCAGCTTCCCAGTGTGATCCTCTTTCTCGCGCATCGTACAGCTTGTCCCTTGTCGCATGCCCTCTCTCCAGTTTTATGCCGTAGCCCGTCATCGGTGGTCCCTTGTTCCACACTACCAGAATTTGACTCAAGCCCATCTCTCGAGGCTCAACGCAAGGCTTTCGAGGACGATCCTTCCAGCAAGGATCGGGTCATGCGGCAAGGGCTCTTAGCAGGTGGGCCTGGCATATCAGGTATGGTGGATGTGCGCTATGGCGTGGAGCCAGACCTGCTACACGCAGTGGGGTTGAAGGTTGGCCATGGCAGTGTAAGAAACCGTGTGACTGTGTGACTAAAATCAAATGCTATGTACAATCCAACCCTTGAATGATTGTGACGGAAGTACTTCTCCACTGTACCTGCTGCATAACATCAATCTTGGCCAAAATAATCACAAATATGTAAGGAAAATGAGCTTAACAAATCCTAAGAGATTATCTTTAGGTATTATATTTGTCTATCTATTTTGGCTAAAAATAACAAGATCTATGATCTTTTTTGGCAGGGGTCTCATGCAGCAAAGTGTCAAACTAACAATGATTCAAGGGTTGCATTGTACACTGCATCAGGATATGGGCATCACCAAGTTGGCTTCAAAGAGGATCATTCTGCTCCGGTTCTATCAGGCTATCATAACACGGGACCCTTCACGCAGAGGCTAGAACAGGTATGTAATCAAATATACAATCTCTTTGTTAACACAACAAAATACAGAAATAGTCCTTGCTCATTCTCTAACAAAAGAAAGATTCTTGAGTGCTTGCTCCACGTGGTGTACTCGTCATGTACACAGTCTATAGATATTCCGTCGTCATATCCAATATACATCAAGGCATAATTTGTACAGGCCAGGAAAACCGCTCGCTAATGCCGAGTTAGTGCTCCGGGTATAAATGCATCTATACTTGGTAAACAGTCCGTCTTCGTTCATCACATTGAATCCTCCATTTGTCGACTCCTCGTCTTGTTCCAGTTGTCCTTGTCTTGCTTGCCTCCCTTGCTTTCTAGGCCCATGCCTCTCTCTACCCACTCTTTGCTCTCCATATGACGCAGTCGACTCAGGGCTCGGGCAAACGCAAAAGCTTCTTCCGATCCTACAAAGAGACCGGAGTCCTTTAGTTTCTCGACATCATGTTCCAGATCGCTAACTGGCAATTCTTTTCCATCTTCTTGGAGCAACTTCTCAGCAATCAAGTCTCGAGGGATGAAAAGCTCCGCCAAGGGCTTCTCTGTGGTAAGAACGAGTTTGGCATTGCCTTCGTACACGGCATCGATAAATGTAATGAATCGGCGCGCAAGGTCACGTTGCTGGTGAGTCATTCCAGGAACGTCGGTGACAATAAAGGCCTCGTAGGCTCGCACCAGCTCAATATAGTCAGCAGCCGATTTGGGTTGTCGGATCAGTTCGTCAAATGTGAACCAAGCAGCCCGTCCGCTAACTCTGGGTACATGAATTTCTCTGCCCCAGACCTTTTGGATTTCAGAACGCGGCTCAACCTGCTCATGATCACCAAGGAATCGGAACCACTTCTCGGCATGTGCGTTGGCGTGACTATCGAGAGAGGTGTGATAGACATCGGAAGGCGGTCGGGGAATCTTGCGGTAATCGGTGGGTGAGTCGAGGTTGATGACGTGCAGGCGGTTCTTGAGCAGCTCGATAGCGGGGACAAACGAGTCACGTTGAATGCCATTCTTATACAACTCGTCAGGATGACGATTCGACGTTGTAACCAAGACCACGCCGTGCGACATCAGGGCTTCCAAGAGCCTACTTATGTTTAGCGCCTTTCATGCTTACCAAGAGGTCAATCTTACCTTCGCAAGATCATAGCATTTGCCACATCTGTACACTGAAATTCGTCAAAGCAGAATACGTTTCCCTTCTCCGCTATCTCTGCGGCAACAAACGGGGTTCCGTCAGCATCACGACCGTGTTCCATTTTAAAGAGGTGCAGTCGCTTGTGCACATCCTGCATGAAGTTGTTGAAATGAATTCGAGTTTTAGTGAGGCCGTTGTCGGGCAGTGTATCATGAAAAAGATCCATCAACATAGTCTTGCCGCATCCCACATCGCCGTACAAATAAAGCCCACGGGGAAGATCCTTGGGGATTTCGCCAATTACAGATCCCTTGCCCCCTCCCTTGCCGAATAAGGACGAGAATACAGATTTCTTGGCGGGTTTGAGAGATTCGAGGCTGGGGTGGACGACCGGCGGCGGCTTGTAATTGCGCAATTCATCGTGGAGGTTCTGAAGGTTCTGAATGATCCCTTTGCCGGTCGTCAGTCTCGATTTTTATGCGCATAAATTCGGGCAAAAATGTCTCACCTCTCTGGTGCTCATCGTTGCGCAGTTCCCCCGCTTCCACTCGCCTATCGTATTCCTGTATTGGGCCATAATCCTGACTGATATTCGTGCTCGACACTACCGTTGCCATTGACCGAACCCTTCCTGGGAGATTTTGGTGTTCCCCGGCATTTTTCGATATCGCGATCGCTCTGCCGGCATTGTAGTACGATCCCAGGCTCAGCGTTCGAGGCGCTGCGGTCGTCCGGAGCGTTCTCGCAAACCGGTTGCCACGGGCCAAAGGCCTCGGGACCCCGAGGGGACGGAGGGACGCAGTGCACCTTGTACCGATTCGCATGGTGGTTTCGACCTCAGGGATTTCGGGTTACAGTGTGGGAATATCGGGCGCAAGAGCGCATCACGGAGGAGGGGCTGAAAGAGAAGAAATCGCGGCCATGGAGAAAGCCCGCGAATTCGGTGTTGAGGCAATGACGAAGAGTGGGTCGGGATTAGAAGTAATTCCCGGTCCTCTTGCCCCAGACCCGAGGCGTTGCCGAGAATCCCGCCCGCAGTTTAAGCGTTTTCGCGTCCGTTGCAGGGCTCCACTAACGTCCTGAAGAGCCCAGAAGCGTCGGTTTGCTACCCTGTAGCGCCATTGTTGATTATCAATTACCAACTCAACCAGATTGGATGTCCGGCATTTTCGAAAGTGAGGCGCCTGGCAGAAAATCTCGGCGGCACAGAGTAAAATTCAAATCACTTAATTAATTGGGTGATCCTCCAATGATTTAGCACGTGACGGCATCCCACCGTAACCCACACTCCCTGCTACACAACCACAGCCTGATTTTGCATGCTAGTGTCTGCATGCCAACTATCTCGGCTACCAGTCCGAAGATCGGTTGCAAGGACACGTCCTGCTGAGGCTCCATGCAACCCAAAATATCAAAACTTACAATGTCGGTCAAGGTGGAATGCGGCTCGATAAGGACCATGATCCAGCATGACGCATTCGCTGTCACCTAGATGCAGGGACCTTCGTAGCGTGGAATCTAGTCGCGTATGATTGTAGCACTGTGTCCATTCTTGAACCTTTTTAGAAATAGAGTTTGATCGGTGAAGAATTCTCACTCGAGAATGTCACAGCCAGCTGTGAAGCTCGCTCGAAATGAGGGTGTGGTGATTCGTAATGATATACACACCAGTACATTCTAAAGCCGTTGGCAGCTTGAGTAATCAAAGTAACCCTGCCACGGCACACATAGCGTGCAGGGCATCTAAATCATACCCCCTCACCGCAAATTGGTTTAATTGTCACCGGGGTGCACCTAGAATTTGATACCCGGTGCCGCATCGAGATCCATATTCAAACGATTTGATCGGATGGCACGAGCCCGTCGTTCTACACGATAGCAGAAGCGGAACAAAGAACCGATTGTATCGCGACGGAACCGCTCAGTCGGACCGGAAAATATATTGAATAAATGGATACTATTGCAGGGTGTTGATTGGATATGCACCAACCGCCGGCGCTATTCTATCCAGACGCCTTTAGCCTCATTTTGGAAATTCATTTCATGTCTACGCACGCCAAATCTTATTATTAGAATATGGAGGAGGTCGGTAAATGGCATGGAATATCCTAATGAAAGGAAATAGAAGGGCCAAACGTATTGATGGTGATCATATTTGTTCCCAGGGCCAAGAGCTCCACGGCATCTCCATCTATCATGATCATGGTAATCATGATGGCCTATGATGACTATGATGGTATATAAAGGAGCAATAGCCATGAGAAAATCACACAAGAGCGGTAATCATCGCGAGGCTGGGCGTATGGTTCCAGGAATATCTAATAGATCAGTCCCGGGAGAGATTCCCATTTCCGCTCGACCGGGAATGCACTCACCATGCCGAGAAGAGCAAAAGAAAATGGCATCAACATTTTAGACGAGAACCGGAAGCACTCCGTGCCGCCGTGGTAGCAAATAACATCTTGGCGTTCAGGGGTTCGTGGTGGTTCAAGGAAACTGACATACCGCATTGATCTCATTCGGGCAAATGCAGTCAGAGCGCTCAGCGGGAGAACAAGGGTCGCCAGCAACAGCGGTATGGTTTTTGGCCCAAAGTGGAACTCGAGATGTCACCAAATTTCAGCTCAGACCGAGTCGGGTTCAAACCGGTTGCTCCCAGTGGCCATCGTCTCAATTACCTTAGCGCCGGACATGTCAACCAGCTCAGCTGTGGCGAGAGGGAATCTCATGGAGATCATATTGTTGGTCATATTTTGACACGGGATGGAATTGTGGGCTGGATAAGGGATATTTGACAAACCGTGTAAAGTGCGTGAGATTCAAAAAGCAACAATACATGATGCAGCTTTTGGAATTGGATCAATTGGAGGCAGAAGGCATGATGGTAAAGTATGTGTGCTTTCGGGCTTGTCTCTGACAGCCATACTTTGCTTTTATGCTCGAATTGACCGCTGAGGAGGTGGCGATGACACAAGGAAGACGCGGGACGGGATGCAATGACATCTCGGTTGCGAGACTCAGGCTTGGGACAAGTTCAAGACCATAACTCGGCCTGGCCCATTAGATGCGGCAAGAAAAGGGTTCTGCAGCAAATAACAAGTTATGTTTCGGTAGATTCCTGTTCTTCATTCGCCTGAGTCTTGGCGCCGGCACAGAGTCAACTCCCGGGCACCTTTCGTCGGACTGCTGCTATTGGGTATCCTTACCCCAGACAGTTTAGAGTTGCAGAGACGAATTGGCCATTTAGATGTGCAGACCAGGACTCGCAGCCCGAGCAACCGCAGGTGGGAGGTCAGCAGAAGCGCCACGGTAGCGGTCGAGGACTGAGCTGTCATGGGACTAGTGACACTTGTCACTTCTACTTCGCACGGCTACGATGGGAGGACATGACAAGTGATTGTCTCAAAGCCAGGGAAGGACAATGCCTTGTGAAGATCCCCCCAAAAAAGATTGGGGGGAGGGGGTGCCCTGTTCCGGACCGCGATACCACAATAGCGAGTGGGTGGTTGAGACACAGCAGAAAACAGGCGAGATGAGGTGGGGAGACAACCCACCAGCCCAGTTCATTACCCGCCGTCAGATTCCCGCCGGATCAGACGATACTGCCAACAGGTCATGGATGCATGCATAGTTTGGCTGCACAACTATATTAGTCTGGGCGATGGCTTGATGCAGCTGAACGGTCTAGGGCTGCCACATTAGGTGTTAGTTTTTTTCTTTCCTTTTTTGGTGGAGAGAAGGACCTCACGGAGTTAATCGTGTACTTGTTTACCCCTCTAGCTGTCTAATATGAATAATCAAGCCCTTGCAACCGACACGCATCCCAGGGAGATATTGGAAAACTCCGATAAAGTGGTGGGTAAGGCGTGGGTGAAACGGGAGCCACCGCGCCATGTTGTGGGAGTTCTGCTCGTGGCCAGCCGCCACCTTTCGCCACTTTCCACTTCCCGAAAAGAGTCTAGACCTGAGCCACGGCGACACCCGAGACTTGCCCTGCTGCCCAGCCGGAAACCATTGGCCAGCAGCTTGCAACAAAAATTCTATCACAGCGCTGATGCACATTTATCGTTTGTCTTTTGCCCTCCTGCCAGTGGCCACGCATATTCGACCTCTTTCGGCATTTGGTGTAAAACTCAATCTTACCTCCTCCGGACTCAGTGTCGGTCCGGGACCCACAGCTCCCCGAGTCGTTCGGGTGCGGAGTCCGGAGATCGGGGCCGATGAGATGCGTTCCGGCCAATATTGGGCTTGACATTACTGCTTACACGAGTATTCTTCCCACGAGCTGAACTGGATTCTGCAGCTAGTGAGATGCGATTTTTTTTTTTTTTCAATGCGCGCAAGTACGAAAATGGATTCTCGCAGTTAGCCACACGCTAGTAGGCTGGAAGGGTCGAGAGGGGGACGGGTTGCTGTATTGGACCCGCTTCTGGGCCATATGCCGTCCTAGCCATTCGCCTCAAACGTGAGGGCATTCCCATTTCCCATCACCAGATTGGGTCTACATTGGAACATAACGATGCATCCACCGCGGATAAGCTTCCGCAGCCCCTCCCCGTCTTGCCTCCCATTTTGTCTCCCATCTTGTCTCCTATCTTGTCTCCCATCTCGTCTCCCATCTTCCCTCCTTTCCCCGACTCCGCGATTCTATTTCGAGGAGTGTAATGTACAGGTACAAATCAAAGTGAGGCGTTTTGGGCAATGATGACTACGTCGGCCCGACTCAGAGAGAAATTTCCAACGGTCATGGGACCTTGAGCTCGTTTCGTACACCAATGTAATTTACTGTGATGAGATTGGAAAATCCCAATCAGCTTGGATAGAGTAAAACCGATATCAAGTCGAAAGGTAAGTGTTTCACCCTTCAGGGGTTCACGGGGTGTTCCCGTGGACCCTGAAATGGCCATAGCTGGATCGACATAGCAATTTCGTATCTCGCGCGGCTCTGAGCGAGGTTTAGATGCATCGCGTTTGGTCCACCACCATCTGTCAATCTAAGCGATGCAGCAGCTAATGCTGCAGCAGCTTTGACAGGAGCCAAGAGCATCATGCATCTTCGGTAACTTCCCGAATTCGTCTGAGCTGTTGCGATGCATCATTTTCCAGCGCTGGTCAAGTTACCTAGGACTGGCCGAGGCGGCGAACCCCGACTAAAGTCATTGGTGTAATTGTTTCCCTTTTTGAGTGAAAGCTCCAATGTGATTTGAGACGCTAAAAGTTTTTAAGCACAGGCAACAGCATATCAAAGAGAGACAAAGTGAGACCTTTGGCCTTGTTGCTGTGTCAGTGTTTGCTTTTTTTTTCTCAGCCACCTTGGCCAATGCTTTGTCGCATTGACGGATTTGCATAGTTAGAAAGCGACAATGCGTTTTCCCACGACTCATGTTAGTTCAACTTGGCCATACAAAGAGCGCCCCACCCGAACAAGAGAACCGGGTAGCGGTGCAGGCAACGGCAAAAGTGCTTGACTGAACACCTATCCGAGCATCTCTACTTAATGAATCATTACCATGTCTCAAATTTCACTTGCAATAAACTAACCAGTTGCGAATATTTCGCCACCAGCACGAGAAAAGAGATAACAGTCGCGAAAACATCAACAAAACCAACCCAATCACGAAACACAAGAGATGCCACGCCGGCGGAAGGGACGGAGGGGTCGGAGAGCAAGACGGGTAAAAAGTAAAGAGCCCCACTACCCCGGGATGTTAACGTCCGAGTCCCGTGCTGCCACGAGAAAACGAGGGTCTTCATCCAAGCCAAACGTACATGTGCCTTCGCCTTGGATTGAGCCACAGTCAAACGACCCTAATGAAAGCTTTTTCCCATTCCCCAAAATCGCCTTCCTGGTTGATCAGCGAACTAAGCTGCGGTGTCTGCTCTGCCGTGACGCTGAAGATGAGATAAGGCCCGGCGATATGCAGCTAGTGGACTCGACCTTCAAGATGATGCCATGCGGGCATGTTGCCTGCTCCCAATGTCTCAAAAGGTGGCTTTCCAGCCGCCAAGTCTGTCCATTTTGCAACAGGCTCTTAGAATATACGGGATGTGGCCATACGGTCCCGCCACGCCCCTTGAGCTACCTGGGCATCCACCTTCTGCCACGCACGCTCAGTGATGGCGGGATCATTCCCCGGCTGTGCAACGTGTGCCGGCAAGATGCACTGCTAGAGAAAGCCGAGCTGAGATTTCGGCAGGCAGCGAAAAAGTTCCAGGGTAACCGAGAGCAATATCACAAATCTGGGCACAGGAGCAGGGCTGATGAGGGGACCCTGCGGGCGAAGCGGGATGTGATTGAAACAATGATACTAGGCGTCTATCTGAGACATATGACCACGTGGGTGACGAGCTGGTGAGCTAGAAGGGAGGTGGGTGGTTCGCTCTGGTTTTTCGCCACCCACACGTAAATTGTCTGCAACCAGGCCGATCTAGATGAGCCGGGGAGGGAACCAAATGGTGTATTGGAAAAGGAGGAGCGGATACGGTGTTACACTAGAATTCATGGCATGATTTGACTTGTCATCAGGGATCCAGCTTTGGTTGACCGCCTGAGTCGCGTAAGTGACGTGTAATTAATTCTCCATCCGGCCTTCAACTGCACATACTGCTACGCTAGAGTGGCGGATCAATATGTTTTATTTCCACAGATGAGGCAGAACGAAGCTAGAAGCCTGGAGGCGGGTCCGCTCTCCGATCATTGTGACCTTGAACCGCAGCATTCGCAACGGGCTCAACCGTACTGCCGGAGTCGGAAAGTGGGCATCATGCAGCAGAAGAATCCATCAGGAGCACCGGGTTGTGGTATATATTTTTTTTCACTGCACACACGCATTTGTTGGTGCCGCGTGCTGCTGTGGTGTGAGGCGGCCGACTTGCTGGCGCATTATCTCCTCTCACCGGTCGGGGCGGTGCGTGCTGCGAGCTAAGCGGATGAGGACTGGATTGGAGACGATTCGGAGATCATCAGGGCACCCTGGGAGCGTACGTGGGAGATCCCTGAAGAGGATCTGACAAGGGCTATAGGGATCGTTCCAATAACAGGTGCTAGGTAGGTGGGTGGGTAGCGCGATAGGTTAAGCGCTCCATCTGAGATCTCCATCAAAGCAAGTGACGTGCTCTTATTTGCAGTGCTTGCTTGTTCTATGCACCACCATCGCCATCGCCGTGTCCGTTGGTGGCCTGCCACAGCCATACCACCGGGACCGAACGCAGACTCGGAGCCACCACAACCGTGGAGATCAACGCGAGCACGCGAGCGCACCCACAATCAGCCGGGCTTTGGTACCCAGACATGGTTTGCTTTCAGCCATCCGGTACCCATGCTGGGGGGGGGCTTGCATGTTGCTGCTTCTTTCTCGTCAACCTCCCGTGTTTTTGTCTCTCCCCCGTCGGGTCCAGGTACCAGGAACGCCCCAAGAAAGCTGTTAGCGAGACATGTCAACAAGGCTAGCATCTCCAACTGGGGGGATCTTTAACTGGGGACCTTCAGCTGGGGATCTCCCACTGGGGACCTCCCACTGGCATCTAGCGCACGCAGGGCCAGGCTACTGTACCCTGCTTGCCTGTGCACCAGGGCTGCACAGCGCTGCGACACATGAGGACTGTCCGGTGGATGATACTGGCACCCTCATCCATGCAGGCGTTGGGCACACACATACAGATCAGAGGCAGGCACTGACCGTCAAGCTCGGATCCGACCGTCGAAACAGCCGTCATAGCTTTCGTCTGCCCTCGGCAGAGATGGAACACCACCAGCGAAACTTGGATGCCATTCCTGCTCCCGACACCGCTCTTCCCCACCGACTTTCGCTCTGACGAAAATTTCTCATTGCCCTGGTTCCGAAATACGCATGGCAAAGCATTCAATGGAACCTTCCCCCTCCCCAAAGGAAAAAAAACCAATAGCCACATCGTGTGAATAAGTGGAGGTCAGTAACGGCCTGTGGGTGCGTATACACAGCCGTGGAACCATCCAGACATCATATCTGCTCACAAAAACGCCACCTCGGCAGGCCCCAACAGCCTGGACCCAGCCTGCCGGGACGGTCGGAGAGCTGGCTGCCAATGAGCCTGCAAATCGGTACTATACCTACCGCCATCACTTATTTTTGACAATGCGGACGACAAGGGGAACAAAGCCCATTTTCATACCCTGGGCGGCTCAGGTTGCACCCACCTTGATTCAGAAGCAAGGGACCAACCTCGCGTTCGCTAGCTTACACGGATCACTGTACCTTCCCCATCCGAGGCGCTAACCCTGCTGGAACAGGGAAGCTGGCTGAGTGCTCAGGTACTACTGTACAAGGACGCACCTGCCGAAGTGAGCAAGGTAACACAGGCAGCATGAGCATGGACCAGGTTCCGGGTGCGACCAAGTCCATGTGATGGAAGCAAGCTGCAGCAGCCCATCCCCTTCGTTGCTTCTTCAACCTCCACGTCCATGATCCATCCTTGCGGCGCCCTGCTCACTGGATCTGATCCCATTTTATTCCATCTTACACATAGCCGCATTATTCAACCAATTTTGGCTGTGTTACCTTGCCTTGGTCAGTCCCATGGCTCCTGGCACATCCCGCTCTTTTTCCCCAGTCTGCCGCATTACCTTGCGTCAGCACCACAATGCATCGGGCCCTCGCTGCTGGGGCCCAGACTGGTCTTGTCTTGCGCCCTCATTCAACTCGTTCGATATTGAATTTCGCCTCCTTCTGTAGCATAGCCTACCTCCACTGTTGACCTGTTTTGAGGCCAGCGATTGCTCATCTCAGAACAGCCCAAGAGATTCGACATGGCAGCTGGCGAGCCCAGCGGACCCGAGAGAAGCCAGTCTCATGTCAGAAACAACAAAGCACGCTAGTGTCTCTGAATTCTTGTATACCGGATGTGGTTTCATTTCATCTTACACCCCCAACTTGGTCTTGCATTGCTAGTGTGCATTCGTACTCACCCTCTCTGATTTCCCCCAAGCACCTGGGAAAAAAAAAAAAAAAAGAAACAGCGGGCGCCTGGCAATATGTCCTAGGTGAGCTTAGTTTTGCCTGCGAGCGTGGGGCAATGGTGTCACCAGGAGAGCCCATGCATTTCCAGTGGACGGAAGCGACTTGAGACTAGCCAAAGCTGCCAGCCGCGCCTGACAGCCGATGACGAGAGGCGGATCGCCGTTGTGTTCATTGACGCTCTCCGCCAACCGCCCCTCGCCCGGCATGGGAGCAACCCTGGGATGGGAGGGTTTGGCGGACCCAAACTCTGAATTCATCTTGACAGCCTGTTGGCATGCACTGTATGTAATCAATGGGCAGCCCAGAGCATCCAACTTATATGTTCGGCAGAGACAGCGCATCGACAAATTCCCATGCAACCTTCATGCGCCACACCTCTGCGGCACAACAGTACCGGTGGTGTGGTATGCATATTCTACAGGCCCGCTTCTAACTGTTTGCTATACCGCAATTTGTCGGAGTTTGGTACAGTGGAAGAGTCGACATGCCGTCGTTTCCAAAAATTGCCTGCGGTATGCGGCTATGGGTGATAGACTCGCCAATCCTTGCGGCTTCGCCTCCACTGTGCCAGCTCTGCGTAGGGCAGACCAAAGCTCTCAGCCACGTTATACGCCAAAACCCGTCCTCTGGATGTGCACGTTTACCTGGCACCTAGCTCCCAATCCCCCGGTTCTCACTCAACTTACAATTGTGATACTCGCGGCAATCATGTTTAAAGTTTGGAAGCTGGACTTATCTCAAAATTGGTGGTCAAACCAGCCCTGACCGACCAACTCCTTTCTAAACATACGCCTGCATGCCCCCCTGGCACACACACCCATACACCATCCACTACACCCACTCCTTGCCTCCCCAAAGTGATACCCTAGGGAAGAGCGGTTAAGGTGCCGAGTGGCTTGACTATCTGGACATGCGGTCCCTAACGAGCTTTGGGGTGGCGCGCCGTCAGTCGGCTTGGCCTAACTGAACGGTGGCTTCCAACTGACTGGCTTCCCGTCCGTTGTCAAGGGCAGGGGTACGTGAATGAGTGCTTCGTTGACACCTACGGTTTCAACAAGGGACCACACAGTACCTGATGGCTTGACTGATGGTCGAGCATCCATCCCCGCCAGAGGCTCGGTCGTGGCGGCCCCAGAGCTCTTCTACCACAATACTTGATCCTTGAGACCACATTGGTTGCAGCCTATCTCAATCAATTGATGATCGGAAGGTGGGAGAGGTATCTGTTACATCCTTCAGCATTGGCCATCTCTCCTTTTGCCATCTCTTTGAAAAAAAAAAAAACCTCCGGGTTGCGGGTGGTGTCTCAACTGATGGCGGTGGACTCTTGCTCGTGAACAAGCGACCCGGCTTCTTGGTATTGGATGGCGCTCCCCTGCCGTTTCCTTAGACAAATAAAAAGGTAAAATGCCTCTTCACTTATCCCTATCCCGTCTTGAAAATCTCTAGCCAGCTCAGCCCCAGCACTCGCGCCTAGAAAGTACAAGGGTCCCGTCTAGACCACCACGTTTTCGAGCATCTGTCCCACCTGCTGCGACCTGACCTAGATGCCCTCAACTGCGCCTGCGCGTCTGAGTTTTGTCCTAGCAAGTCACGTAACGGCTAAATGTCACGACAAACGAAGGATGTATGTGGCCCACACAAACCCGCCCCCCCTTCCCCTCTCCGCCGCTTGACCCTTGTTTCTGATTGCAGTGTTTTTCTTCCTCTTTAGACAAAGAATCTTGAGCGGGTGAGAGACAACCAAAGGAGGTCTCGCGCGCGAAGAAGAGAGCATCTCCTAGAGCTTGAGCAGAGAATTCGAAGCTATGAGCTCCAGGGCGTGGAAGCCTCGGCGGAGGTCCAACAGGCCGCAAGGAGGGTTGCTGAGGAGAACCGGCAGCTTCGAACTCTACTAAACAGACATGGATTCAGTGATGAATACATTATGAGCTTCCTGCAAACCGGGGTAGTCACGCAACCAGAGCCCGGCCCCATCTCGCACTTCACGACAGGGACGCCCGGCGAGGCGGTACATACGCTGCAGCAAGCCATGGCACCACGGAGGCCAGTAGCGATGGACCACGGTGTACCATACCCAATCCCCCCACATCCAGGCCGAGAACCGCCCATTGCCAGCGTGCCGACGACATCTACCAACTCGCTATGGCAACCGACCCAACCGGTTCACTCAGGACACTCTTTCCCGCGTCCTCTGCCATCTCACGCTCCACTACCGCCTTCTGCTACATTGACTTCCAACCCTCTTGCTCCGGGCGCTCCACCACCTCTGGCACGTTCGACAATTCCTCCTCAGGTTCATTCCCACCAGTACCCAACTTCTATGTTTCCTGGACCACCAGTGTCGCGGACGGAAGCCTACCATACGCCCTCAACTCCCGGGTCGATAATGGAGGATCCCAGACGACACAGCTACTCAGTGACACCCTTGCAGGAAGACACACAATCGACCATACACTACGCTATCCCTATGCACTCGTTCCAGAATACAAGCGGCCAGAATCCCGTTGGTTCGGACCCTAACTCGGATTCTGGGCCTCCAGCACCCTGCTGACAGGCAGATGGGGCCAATATAGGTTGGGGCACAGCCTTTTTGGACCTCGATGCACATTCTGTACGCTTTAGTGGCCTCGAAATGGCCTCGACGCTCTTGATCCAGTTTCAGACAACTCCCTGTTGAGCTGGAGCCAACCGCCCCATGCTAATTTCCACAGATCAACTGGTCGACCTAAACACCGATTCGATATAATGATTTTGCGGATCTGAAATGGGACTTCGAATGAATACAACATAGACCCCATTAGAGGCACCGAGGAGGTTCCCTGTTCTACTTTTGCAGCCGAGGAGGTGAACTATGGGATTGAATATCGTGTTTGAAACGCCACGATACAAGACCACGCGCTGGAACGGCTAAAAGAAAGGCAGGAGTGAGCATCGACCGGGCCAAGCTGGCTTCATGCGTTTGGCACAGATCGCGAGGATGAAAGGAGGATAACGTTGGCATCCGCATTGGCAACTGATATTGTGTCTCAACAAGGTCACGCTCCTACACAAGCCAATGGTCATTTGGACCAAGTGTTATTCCGCATCGACCAAGATCCATTCCTTGTTCAAAATACAACCTCCGCACCCAGGGGCAATACGAAATATACAGAGCAGAGTCCCAATTCAAGCCAAGTTCATAAAGAATATGTCGCGTGCAAGGATCCAACGATCAATTCCAACCAGGCGTGAGACCGGGAGTCAACAAAGAATTCATATCCTTTGGGTTGAGATGCTGGGTGGAAATGATTGACTAGCCCTGATGCGAAAGACGAGTAAAAGTGCTAGTCAACAGATGGCAGCCCCTCTTATCACGGTCTAAGCTAAAACACCAACACCAACGGCTTGTGTTGCATGTTTGAAACCGGTTCATGTTGCGGAAGACTTTTGGCTTGCAAACCCCAATCGAATCGAACTGAAATAACCAGACTTGCCTCGAGACAACACTCCTACAGCTGACTATTGAGGCGACATTGATGAGAAAATACTCGAGTGAACGGCTTCAGTTTCGAGACTCCATTTGTATGGAACGGAGCCCTGATAAGAAGACCCTTTCTGAAGAAAAAGCGAAGCGAGGTACCGATAACACAATAAAGTTTTACAGCAAGCACGCCACCACAATCAGAGCGCCAGTTATTGATGGCTAATTTTGACGATACTTTACCAAGCTGGGGAAATATGCATTGGAGATACTGTGTTATCGTGTGATGGAGTTTGCTGGACTCTCGGAAATCGGTAATGGCTTTTAGGAGGGCAATATTGCAGGAATCAGATGCGGCCCACTTTGAAGGAGCGGGGACGGAATGGCCGTGTTATTAAGTTGGAGTAAATGTTTGAAGCAAGGATGGCAATCCCATGATGAACAGCCTGGTCTGGAACTTTTCAAGGCTCTCAGGATCTTGCAGATTGTTAAGGGCAGTGTGACTTTTTGGATGCATATTGTCAAAGTAGAAAATGGCTGCATAATTAATTATTAGTGTCGCTACCTTGCTATGATCAAGTCAGTTAAGTGGTAAATCTGCAACATGAGTAATAGCATTATACAATAGTCAAGTGGAATCACGACCTTATCAATGGAAAAATGAATCTGTATTTCATAAAAACTCCATGCTTATCCGTGACCCCAAGCCCAAGGTGTTCGTCTCATGATACAAAAACCTGCCATGTACTGTACAGTAACGACAATAAAACAACCATTTCACAAAAAGTAGTCGGCCACCGGTTTTTTAGCCGGCATGCCCCGGGAATCCTGCGGCGCAGCCTGGAAGACGCGGTACCGGCGGGCGGGGCCACTCCTGGGGGCGCCGTCCCCTTCCATCATGACGCCTCCGTCGCTTCGTCCTACGTCGCCGTTGCTGCGGGCGAAGAGGCCTGTGCCAGACTCATCCTCAGACAACTCCAGGACGGCGGCAACGTTACCGCAGCGGTAGCAGTAGTTGGGGGCCGACCAGACGGTGACGATGGATGCGTCGAACATTTCCTTGAAGCCTTCCATGACAAGTTGGTGTGCGCGGGCAATGAGACTTAGGTCGTTGCGGTGGTTAAAGACTTTGACAATATCAGCGCCGAAGAGGAAGCCCGCACCACGAGGGGAGAGACCCCATCCATCGATTTCATCGGGATCGGACCAAAGCAGATCACACATGGCGCCTTCATGCGGCACCTCTTGCTTTCGATCTATCAGTCGAATCTTATCAACCGTATCGATGAGAGGACTTAGCCCGCCATGAACGCAGAGAACTGCTCCGGCCGGGTTTCCAACAGTGCCACCACTTGACCCTGAGGCACCAGAACCTGGCGGGCCTGTCTTGTCTCCACCGGCAGGGCTCGAAGCCGGTTGCTCCTGCGAATTATCCTGGTGTCGACGGCGGGCGAAGCGACTCATGATGGACCCGTTCTGGTCACAGACCTCGATTTCAGTCTCTTCGTCGACGGGTTCGGCGCCAGGCGATAGTGTGTTTGAGGCACCCAGTACTATTGCGCCGAGGGCGAGATAGTCGAATACATCGCAGCAATACCGCCATACGTTCGCGCTTCCGTATTTGCGTAGACATTCATCATAAAAGCCGTAGACGGTTGTGATTTGGCGTGATTCGTGGTTGCCTCTGATGAGGGTCATGCGGTCGGGGTACCGAACCTTGAGGCAGAGTAGGAGGAGGAAGGACTCGAGGGAGTAGAATCCACGATCGACAAAGTCGCCTAGAGATAACGAGAGTTAGGATATAAAATGGTCATGTTGGAGGCGGAATATTCCGGGGATGTACCCATGAAGAGATAATTCGTGTCTGGAACATCACCGCCGACTCTGAATAGCTCCATAAGATCGTGAAACTGGCCGTGAATATCACCACATATTGTCACTGGGGCCGATACGGTGACAACATTGCCTTCCTCGATCAATAGCTCTCGCGCCTTGTGGCAGAGCTCGCGAACCTGGGCCTCCGGAATCGGTCGGCATGCGCGCAACTGCGCAATCGCCCTGCGGGCGGGGGTTAGCTTTGGCTGGCGGGGATGAGCGATTCGAGTGGGAGGGTCCTACTTGTCGAGGTCGCTCATGTTGGGAGAAGCCGTAGGGTGGTTGGAGGTGAGTTGCGCTGGTCGCAGAGAATCTTTGGAGGGGGGCAGAGAGGGGGGATTATAACATGTCGGAATCGAAGGATGCGCTCTCTGCCGCGACGCGAAAAAGAGAGCAAGGGCGGCGGGATAGTGGCGGGCTTGTGAGGTGCTGGAAAATCTATGTAGCTTGACACTTCGCGAGTCGCCGAGCACGCACCGTAGCGGCGTGCATGGCTGGTAGGTACGTACCCCGCGGCGCAGACAGAAGACTGGGGCTGCCGGATTTACATACGGCCGCAACCGATGGACCCTGGCCAAATGGAATTAGCCAATCAGAGAAGGGTAAAACAATCATGCAGCTCCCACCTCAAAGTCGGATGAGCTGCTTTTGAGAAATCAGGTCTCGGGCCCACGGAACACTTCGAAATCCCTCGACGACGCCGAATCGGCCCCTAAGCCATAGGAGGACGATGCTACGGTCATCATGTGAGTTCAATGGCATTTATGATGTATAAAAACGCCCACTGACGCCCAATTGAGACCACTAGAGCCCCTCCAACACTTAATACCCGCGATATCATGCCACCAATCCTCCACCCCAAGTCGCGGATGACTTCGTCGCTGTTCGCCACGACCGTCGCCGCCTGCTTTTTCGTCGTCACGCTTCCTCACCTGCTCCCATGCCCTGTACCGCGGGCTCGATTCGCCGATGGAGATATCATGGTAGACGAGAACGGCCGTCGCATGCGTTGGAAGAGGAAGGACACCAGCCCCGAAGTGAAGGACGGCATTGTGCAGTTCAACAACACAACGCCCGAAGACCTGGATGAAGCAAGCCAAAGGGCTCGTCGGGAGTGCCCGGTGCCCAAGCCTGGAGGCATGCTGGGAGAGTGGTTGGGCTTCCACAAAGACGAGAGCGAGCACAGCCGATAGATGAGACGTACGATATTCCCAATGCGCGAATACCAACCCGACTACACAACGAGAACCAACTCTTGCGATACCCCAGCTCTTGTGATTCGACTTTTAGACGGATAAACGTGTTGCTGGATCGATCCGGCTTGAATGGGAGGTATCGAACGATTCTCACAGCCTGTCATCGGGACATGAACCAAGATCATGGATGATTTATTGAATTCATGGATTGCTGGAAACAATGCATAAAATATAAATGATATAACCCAAAGAGATGGATGCTCTCATGTGGTTGTGCAAAGGTCAGGTTAGCCAAACCTGCCCAGAGTGGCACCTCGATTGGGGCTTGAAGGATCGGCATTCTGCTAGACATGTGCTTTTATTGTAGCCTTATTCATAAATCGCGTAAAGATAGCGTCAGTTGCAATTGGCTCCGACATGCTCCGATGATGTCAAATTGGATTGTTGTGGTTCGCGCCGTCTGAAAGCCACATGGTTGAAGGCGGCGCGGCGTTGTGTACGTATCAATTAGGGAGAGCAGACGGCGAGCTTAAAACAATCTGATTAGAGCGAGTTCCGAATACTTGCAGCATCGGAGACATGCGTGCGTTCTCAGGACGTTTCATCATAGCTACTGACGACGACCGGGGCACGGCGAATTGGATGTCTTGGCTTTTATTTGCCCCTTGTCGGTTCTATGTCCCCTCGATCGGCTCTGACCAGGGTGCGTGACATTCTTCAGCGCGGCTATAAACAGCACTATGAGACACGATTGCATGGAGCACAGAGTCAAATTCCACGCATAACCGCGTATTTGTATTTACTCGAGACGGCATCGTACCGCATACGAGCGAACTGGACGGGGGAAGGGTCGCTCATGTTATTGAGTTCGGGCCCTGCAAGCAGGCCTGACCACTGTGGGAGAGACGGTGGCTCTGCAGGTGGAGTCATACGACACAGACCCAGCTCGCGTGATGGGCGTCGTTTTCATCCCTCAGTGTAATTAACTGTCAGCATTGATGACCCGTAGCGAATAGATAAGGTGTGTGGTGGATGCGGGCATGCCACTGGATTGCAGACGAAATCACGGGGTGGGCAATTTGGAGCGCTATTTTTTGTTGGGTGCATTGGATACGGTTGCGAGAGCGAGTGCAGGTGCAAAGAGCCAGGGGACTTTGAACTCTGGATTCTGGATGCAAAGTCTTAGCCGACTACTATGTATGAATGAATTGAATGCAGCGCATCGGGGTTTTAAGCTTACATGGGGTGTCCGGTCCGGTAATTGCAGAGGGGATTCGACAGGGCCTGCTCGGGCTTGTCGGGTCCCCTTGGGCCCATTGGAGGCCGTTACGCGCGCGCACGGATCACACGAGCGAAGCCGCCGCCACAGAAACCGGGAACCCAAGTCCAAGTCCAAGCAAGTGCATGCCCCTGCGCCAGCGTTGGGAACGCTGCACACCAAAACCAAGTCGTCCATCTCAGACTAAACTCGGCCGCCCGCCCAACTCAGGTCCAACTCGACCCAACTGCACTGCACTGCGCTGCTCCTCAGCCCAGCTCAGCCCAGTCCAGCACATGCCCGCGCGTGCGCCCGCGCTGCCTGCTGTGCATCTCTCCTCCCGTTTGCCATGCGAGCGTGTCTCTACTATGCTACACCACCATACTCGCCTGCTCCGACAGACTGAATCTGGCTCGACGCTCCGTCACCCAGTAGCAGAGGCCTCCTGAGGCCATGACGTCCTCTTCTCCCCCGAGAAACATCGACACGCCCACGACACATGCGACCCGCGATTCCGTCAAGACTCTGACCACCGCCGTCAACAACAGAGCCCCGAGACACCGTCCTCCGAGATCCCTTCCACGTAAGCGCACCGTTGACGACCCCTTCTACGGCTGCGCCCCGCCACTAACACTAACTTTCCACCAGCCTGGATCGATTCCTACGATGAGAAATATGGCTCTGCCAGCGAAGATCAATTTCGACTTTTGAACCCTCCGACCCGTGCTGTTCAGCCGCAACACAACTCGTCCCCGAGCGATCCGCAGCGTCGTGTATCGGTCGATGGCTTCGTGGAATTGGACGACCCGCTCCAGGGTCAAGCCAAAGGCAACAGGAAAAGGATTCCTCACGTCTTGAGATATGGGCGTGCATCCATGCGTGGGAGGAAATGGGACCACCTCAGGTCGGCCGAGCCCGTCATCATATCCGGTTTCAAGCCCCTCGTCAAGTCCAACGAGCCCAGCGTCGCCTGGCAAGATTTTGTCCAATCTTCGGCCTACGGACATGCGACACACGAGAACTCGGCCGTGGTGGACTACGAAGTTATGGAAAAGCTTCAGCCAAACTTTGCCAGCCCGGCACTAGAGCCGTACAGCATCTTGGATTCCAGGACGCCGCGAAGGAAGCGGGCGCTTGCTCCTTACAAAAGGGTATGGATTATGATGGTCCGTCACTCTCTGGCACCGCTGCTGTTCCGCCTATCCGTCATGGTCACATCAATAGTTGCACTGGGAATCGCTGCGAAAATCAACAAGATTGAAGAGATGGACTCTGATGACACGGCTGAGGAGGCCCAGTCAATAGTGGCAGTGTCGGTGGACTGCGTGGCCATCCCGTACCTCGCATATATGATATGGGACGAGTACACTGGCAAACCCTTGGGCTTGCGCTCTGCCACCTCTAAGATTTCGTTAATGTTGCTAGATCTTTTCTTTATCATATTCAAATCGGCAAGCACAGCACTGGCGTTTGAGAGTTTGGTCTACCACAATTTGGCGCATGTCTCGGTGCGCGACTTGTCAAAGGCGCTGGCAGCTTTCATGGTGATTGGGTTGATTCTCTGGACGCTGAATTTTGCCGTGAATATATTTCGAACAGTAGAACGACTGGGTGGAGGAGAGGAGGAATAGCTCATTGTACATGGATAGTCCACGGCGGGAGAACGCTGGAATGTTGGTCACAATACCCCTCCCCTGGTTGGTTATCAGGGTGCCTTGGTTTTTTCTTTATCCTACTTGTTCTTTTTTCTTTTCCTTGCTCACCATCATTTGATTTTCTTTTGTTTTGCCGGGTCGGAGCCTCGGCGTGACATGCACTGGGTGCGTATCCCGTTCTTTGCACTTTTATTCTTCAAGTCTCATAGGGTTCATGGATAGAGAGAAAAGCCGTTAGCTTCTAGTAGCAATACCAAAAGGGTACATGCTTGTCAATACATCGATCCTATCTTCTTAATTGCACCGTGTTATACGTGGTTCGCGGACTAGTTGATACGCGTATCCATCAATCTGATATATCGCTTGGCGGGTGAGAGAAGGCAGCCATGGCGCGTGGGGCTATGAGCAGGCTGTGAAACACGACTTCAGCGCGTAGGTAGGCAGATGGGATGTAGTCCCGATCAATTGCGGGTAGTTAGTGGGCAGTGGGCGTGGATAGTGGGGGGGAGAGAGACGCCATTCCACAGGGTGCTCCAGCCTGGAGCACAGCGCTTGTGCCAGCGAAGGCAGCCAGCCAGGCGCCGCTAGACCAATACCTCAGCTAGGCGGTGGGGGGCGGCAGAAGCCGAAGCTAAGCCCTTTTCGCCTCAGGCCCGCTTTCACCAGCGGCCCTGCCTCATGGATGAGACCAGCTGGGTCAGACTTGACTTGACTGCCTGATTGACCTTGCTCGACCAACAACACTCCAGCTCTTAGACACCTCCTCCTCCTCCTCAGTTACACCGTCCTTTTCCTTTCTTCTTCTCCAGTGACTCAGCCGGCCTGGTGTGCAAGCGGGTGAATTATATCTTCCCCCGCTGTCGCCTCTCTCCTCGTTTCCTCAGTAGCGAAGGGGTCCTGGTCCTCCCTCTCCACCGATCAGCCAGTGTCCTGGCCCTACCGCTACCCTCATCAAACCTCGTTCGAGCGATCCCAACACAGCCGCGACGAGTCAGACGCGACCCTGCTGAACGCATCTACCCTTGTGGACCGCTCTGCTGCCTGCTCAACTATCCTTTTTATTGCCGAGGACTCCCGTATTTCAATCTCGGTGTACCCCCCCCACCAACCCTTGAACGGCATCACCTCCCATCGTCACCCCTCGATCTCGACCCCGCCTCTATCGCCTCCGCTGAGCTGCCGTCCCTCCCTCTGTCCGCAGACAGACACCGAACATGGCCGCCAAGATGGCTGCCCCGAGCCAGATGCCCCCGGTGCCGAACCGGGAGGATATCGGAGCAACGTGAGTTGCCTGCGCGCGCGCGTGCTAGTGCTAGCCTTGCTGACTCGAGATAGATGGACCTACCTGCAAGCCGGAATATCACGTATCATGAATGACCTCGAGCAAGGCATCGATATGCAAATGTACATGGGTGTCTACACGTACGTTTGCGAACTATTTCCTCCCTTGGTTGCTCTTTTTTATGTTGACTTGAACCTAGTGCTGTTCACAACTTCTGCACATCACAAAAGGCGGTTGGCCTAGGTGGCCCAGCCATGCACTCTAACCACCGAGGAGGTACATCCGCTTTGTCTCCGTATACCTTGGTTGAAAACTTGCTGACATGTTCTAGCGCATCTTCTCGGCGAGGAGCTTTACAACAAGCTGATCGATTATCTCAAGCAGCACCTCGAGGAACTAGTCACCAAGTCTAGAGCACATACCGACGAAGGCTTGCTCGCGTTTTACATCAAAGAATGGGGCAGATACACAGTCGCCGCCAAGTACATCCACCACCTTTTCCGTTACCTGAACCGTCACTGGGTGAAGAGGGAGATCGACGAGGGCAAGAAGAACATTTACGACGTCTACACACTACATCTGGTACAATGGCGCCGCGTTCTCTTCGAGCAGGTGTCCACCAAGGTCATGGATGCCGTGCTGAAGCTGGTTGAGAAGCAGAGGAACGGTGAAACTATCGAGCATGGACAGATCAAGCAAGTTGTCGACTCATTTGTCTCCCTGGGTCTGGACGAGGCCGATCCCTCCAAGTCGACCCTCGACGTTTACCGATTCCACTTCGAACGCCCCTTCCTCACAGCGACCAAGGAATTCTACCTTGCCGAATCTAAGCAGTTCGTTGCAGAGAACAGTGTTGTCGAGTATATGAAGAAGGCCGAGACCCGTCTAGCTGAGGAAGAAGAGCGTGTTCGCATGTACCTTCACCAGGACATTGCAATCCCGCTCAAGAAATGCTGCAACCAGGCTCTAATTGCTGATCACTCGTCTCTTCTGCGAGAAGAGTTCCAGGTTCTTCTCGACAACGATCGTGAAGAGGACATGGCGAGAATGTACAACCTCTTGTCTCGTATTCCCGACGGGTTGGAGCCTCTGAGGACCCGATTCGAGACTCATGTTAGGAAGGCTGGTCTCGCTGCTGTCCAGAAGGTGCAGTCATCCGAGGGTGACAAGCTTGAGCCCAAGGTTTATGTCGATGCTCTCCTGGAGATCCACACTCAGTACCAAGGATTGGTCAAGAGGGCCTTTAACGACGAGCCCGAGTTTACTCGTTCCTTGGACAATGCTTGCAGGGAATTTGTCAACCGAAACGAAGTCTGCAAGGCTGGCTCTAACAAGTCACCCGAGTTGTTGGCCAAGTACACCGATGTGTTGCTGCGAAAGAGCAGCACCAGCATTGAGGAGGCTGAGCTGGAGCGCACACTCACACAGATCATGACCGTCTTCAAGTACATTGAGGACAAGGATGTTTTCCAGAAATTTTACTCCCGTATGCTGGCACGACGCTTGGTTCACAGCAACTCGTCATCAGATGATGCCGAGACCAGCATGATCAGCAAGCTGAAGGAGGCGTGCGGTTTTGAGTATACCAATAAGCTACAGCGCATGTTCCAGGATATGCAGATATCTAAGGATCTTAACAAAGAGTTCCGAGACCACTTGGAGGGTGTTGAGTACGCCAAGGCTGTTGACTCCAACTTCTCCATTCTGGGTACAGGCTTTTGGCCCTTGACGGCCCCCAGCACCGATTTCAACCCCCCGGCCGAGATTGCCGCAGAAATCGAGCGATTCATCCGTTTCTACAGGCACAAGCACGATGGTCGCAAGCTGACATGGCTGTGGCACCTGTGCAAGGGTGAGATCAAGGCAGGCTACTGCAAGAACAGCAAGACTCCCTATACCTTCCAGGTATCCATCTACCAGATGGCCATCCTCCTCCTCTTCAACGAGAAGGACACATACACTTATGAGGATATGCTTAGCGCAACACAACTCAGCTCCGAGGTGCTGGACCAAGCCTTGGCCGTCATTCTCAAGGCCAAGGTGCTTACGCTTGGGGCTGCCGGCGAAAAGCCAGGCCCCGAAAAGACGTTCCGTCTCAACTATGATTTCAAGAGCAAGAAGATCCGTGTTAACCTAAACCTTGGTGGTGTCAAAGAGGCGAAACAAGAGGAGGCAGAGACGAACAAGACAATCGAAGAAGACCGCAAACTGGTGCTTCAGGTATGTATTTTTCTACCCCGTATGTTAAGGCCGCTTTTACTAACATTTTGACCAGTCCGCTATTGTTCGTATCATGAAGGCACGCAAGAAGATGAAGCACACACAGCTTGTCAGTGAGACTATCAACCAGATCCGCTCTCGATTCATGCCGAAGGTCAGCGACATCAAGAAGTGTATTGAGATTCTCCTTGACAAGGAATACCTGGAGCGTGTCGGAGATGACGAGCTAGGATACCTCGCTTAATGAATATTCCCGTCGACCGTCGGATGGCTCAAAATGGGTAAAATTTGCGAGGCATTCTTGGTCTACTTTCATCCGACACCTTCTGGCGCCTGTGCAAGCTCGGCTTGGGTGTAAGGCGTCATTGGTGGGGGCTGATGATTACTCTTTCGCGGACTGGAGCTGCGGCGGTGACTATGTGGAAGGATAGGGGCTTGTCTGGATGGTCGACATGGTTATGTGCAACATGAGGCCCTCATCACCAAGGAACCATTTCCCCTTTGAAGCCTCTTATTTTCCCCAATCCCGCTATGTGTTCTTGGTTTTCTTGTCTTATGATGGATGACGTGCTTTGAAGAGGTTCGGTAATCGGAAATGGGTTGGAAGGGCTCGGCTGGATCGTGGGAGCAGGGAGCGGCGCGCTGCAAAAGCTTGGGAGAAATAGGTGCAGGACATGATTACACACATCTACACATACAGGAGCTGGCATGTTATTAAACTTGGGCCAAAATCCCTTTAAGAAAGCATGAGATATAGTCGTGACCTTTTATCATGGGCAGGCCACACGGCATCTTGATTTTTAGCTTCTTAGGCTTTGATAGATGGTCGTTGCTCGATGTATGTGTATTCTGTACAGCGGGAAAACATCTAACAAAGCAACCCAGAATATCAAAAGTTCGCTTCAGCTTGATGATCTATCTCCACCATCTCCTTCCTTTCAATTAGGAACCCACCGTTTCAACAAGAACATCCGGTATGGTGTAGTGGCTAACATTTCGCGCTCTCATAACTTGAGGGAAATATCATCTCGATCCGCGGAGCCCAGGGTTCGATTCCCTGTACCGGAGGCTATATCATAGAATATGGCCTTGAGCAATGATCATGGCACAGGTCTTTTCTTTTTTTGCTTGTTCCATATACATACATATATATATAAATGTCGCTATCCCCATTCTATCTAATAACCAGGGTGGAATAGATAAATAAAATAAAATAATTAAATCATCCTTTTTTTTCAGATTCTTCATCGTCATGTTTTGAAAATAGCATAATGGCCTTGGTTATCATCATTTAGTCCCTGCGAACGCTCGGCTTCCAACTTGAGAGCGAATCTGCCTCGTCTCCGTCCGGTTATGCCGCGGGCAGCTTGTCCTGCGACCCAACAACGTCCTCCTTTTGAAAGCCGTCATCCTTTGCATCTTTGGATATACCGTTCTTCTTGGGCAGGGGGTCCTCCTCGTCAGCCTTGGAGGGTTGCGCCTCGCTTCTCGGTTTCATAGGCGAGTCGCTGGCGCCCGACAGAATGCTCTCGCTAAAGCTGACACCGGTGGAAGGTCGGCCGATAGCCGTATCGTCTGTGGAGCCTGAGCGAGTGTCCGGGGGACTGATGATCTGATAGTCATTATCAATCGGACTGTTGGACCGCGAAGATCCAGGCGGCTTCTCAGACTTTGGTGTCGTCGCCTTTCGGCCCCAGCCTCCGCCCCATCCACTTGTGCGACGTTTCTCGCCTGCCCACGCCGCCCAGCTCGACATGTATGCGCCAGCTCTAGCACCGGCTGACTGCACCGACTGCTGTGCCTTGGTCACGTCGACGTAGCCGGCCTGCTGGTTCTGCTCACCCGGTGGCTTGCCGTTGGGGTTGGCTGCGCGGGCCTCCTCGGCGCGCTTTCGCTGGGCTTCGCGGAGAGCTTCCATGTCAGCGTAGAGCTTGTTCAGGACAAACGAAGCCTTCTCGCGACCTGCAGCAAAGTTGCGGCCTAGAGCCTCGCGCCCTTGCGCAAATCGCTCATCAAGATGCAATTCCTTGACTTGCTCCGCAATGCGGCGTTGAACATCGTCAATGGTCAATCCGCCTGCGCAGGGGTGCCGTGGGTCAACAATATCAAACAGGTGTGAGTCGGTATTGGCGTTCCAGATGCGGTAGTTTTCAGTACGTTGCCAGGCTTCGACCCAATCGTGGCCAAAGTCGCCGATGGGGTCGCCCTCGATCTCTGGGAGGATGGCTTTGGGGTTGTTGGGGTTTGCTGTGAGATAGTTGTGGTATTTGACCGATGAGATCAGCGCAAGGATATACTCTTCAAACTGGAGCCGGATAAACTCCTCGCTTCCCACATATTTAAGTGTTTTCGGACGGCTGGGATTGGACTCGTCCCAGGTCTCATAAATCTCCTGCGTTAGGTAGTCGATCCATCGACGATCGGCGGCAGTGAGGGTTAGAGCAGCCCTCAACGAGGGTGATGTAATGTTGATGGTGTCTTCATCGAGGTTAATAAGAATGTCACTATATCGGTCCTTCTGTTGGAGAAGAAGCGAGTTTGTGCTTCCGACAATGTATGATTTCGTTCCAAAGTCGGCGAGAATATCGAGCTGCTGGAGAGGCGTGTAAGGGCCGAAAAGACTTCCCTAAAAAAAAAATGTGTCAATAGATTGGACATCATGCCTGCCGGACATTTATCGAGCACGCACCTTGGGAAAGAGCTGGAGGGGCAGGCCCATGTAGGTCAGAAGAGAGTTGCGGTCACTAGTCCGCAAACTCGTGGGTTTAGTGAGGTTCTTCTCATAGTTGTTCAGATCAGGATCGGCACAGTCCTGGAGGTTGCGAATGAGGCCGGGTATCAAAGACAAAAGGGAAAATTGCATCATGCACAACCGATCACACTTGGTCCCAAAGAAGAGCATCTGTTGTGACTGGTTAGTGCCATGTACCTTGAGGTTTCTCTTCTTCTCGGTTTGCTCACCTTGGGCTGGAGAAGACAACATTTCAGAAGAACGAGCGTTTGCCACTTGAATTCGTGAATCAACTCCCGCAGGCTCATTCCCAGGTACTGATCACGGTCCACTTGCTCATTGAGCAAGCCTCTCTTCTTCTCATCGGCCAGGCTCTCCTGGAATTTGCGAAGAATCTCCACATCGGTAAACTCGCGCTGGGCAAACCATGCCTGTGTGATGATGCTGAGTCGCTGGCGCAGCATACCAAAGAATTGGGGGCTGTCGGCGATCACGACGACAGCCTTCTGGACAGTCGAGCGAGTGACGTCTGCCGGGCGATTTATGAGCTGAGACGAATCTAGTTGTCTCGTACACGATATTCCAAACAGGGATGTGGCGGGGGATGTCTCTGATTCTGGTCTAAGCAGGGTAAAGTATGAAAAGTCCTCCTCGGAGCTACGCAACCAGGTCAGTATGCTGCTTCAACGGAGATGGCTCTCTCCTGTCTGGGCCAAGGGTCGCAGCTGGGGTACTCACGCGTGTGCACCGTCGCTCAGGGCCATGAACGGCAGCAGTGTCCAGTTGTAGTCAGTGGCGGGATCCTGCCCCTCATCGGCACCAAACCACGTCTCGACCTCGGGGCCTCGCGCATGGTGGAAGCCGACAACGGTGACGAGAGGTGTAAAGTCGAGCTTCGCCAGAGAGGCCGGGGACGGGGGAAGGATGGGCGACAGGACGGACTTCAAATCGTCGGTGGAATCGCGCACCTCGGGCGCGGGGCCAGACTCGTCGGAGCTCATTGCGAGCTGGGGTGGGCGGCTGATGTGGCCGCCGGGGAAGAATGCGATATGCCCTCGTTCAGCGTCGTTGTAATGCTGCCATGTACATGCAGTGGTTCAGTGGCTGTCGGGGATGGGAGTCGCGGTTTGTGTTTTGTAATTAATCTATTTTTTTTTTCGGCGTGGCTGTCGAAAGCAGAACCGCCAAGACGTGGGTGGCGCGCGGCGTCGTGCAGGCGTAGGAAGCGGTATTCCAGAGAGTCGACAGGCAAGAGGAACGGACGTATGCGATGATCCAGCTCGTGAGTGCCGTCAACCCCCGCGGTGGGATGGTGAAGGGTGCACAGGAGGCGGTCAAGATGCAGCTGCTGTGGTGAGGCTCACGGCGAGATGAGGAGGACCAGGTAGCTGGGACGTGGGTGGCACAGCAGGCGAGGCAAGCACTGGGCGAGGGGGATCGACGGATGGATGATGCGCCGAAGCGCCAGAGGGCAAGGAGGGAAAAAGCAATGGGGAAGCGCGAGGCCAAACGCGGGAACAGAGCAGAGCCGTTGATGTCAAAAGATGGCGAGCAAGATAAAGGATGATCGGAGGGAGTAAGGTTTGGCAGGGTGCGAGGAAATTATCGAGTGCTTTAGATTAGAGTCCAAGGTCTGGACGAGCATTGGATGAATTGAGAACAAGGGGCCTTTCAGTGCATTCACACTTCATCTTATTCTTATTAGTGCCAGTGGTACCCCGAGTGGTACCCCGCCATATGGGAACCCGTCATTTGTCTACTAGCGTCGGCACTGTCAGTGCGTTTCTTGGCCCACTCAACGAAGGAATAAGACTGTTATACTTGCGAGCATGGATCACGGCCGACAAAAGGACACACACAGAGCAGCACCAGACGTCACGTCGCGTCACGGGTCAGCGTTTGCGAGTTGGTGTGTGTGCGTGCGTCTGTGTCTGTGTCTGTGTATGTATGTGTGCATGTGTATACCATGTACTGTGTGCTTTGTGCCGTGCGCCTTTGTGCCGGACCATGCGTGTGTGGATGCGCGTTTTGCATCGGTGCAAGTAGTAAAGACAGATGGGATGCGTCATTCACTCACTCAACTGCTGCGCAGTTCGCACAGTTCATGCTCCCATACGCAGTTGCCCTCTCGTATCCTTCCTTCCCTCCCCATCCCTCCCCCACGGTTCCTAGGGTTCCACGGTGATCTCCTTCCCTAGCCTGTGGCTCTGCGGCAAACCACGTCACCTATTATACGCTGGCTACCCTGGTCCATGAGGCTCCCTTTTTGCCATCCGCGTAGCTATCCGTCCAGTCACAGCCTCTATTCAACTTAGGCTTTTCTGCTTTCTAACATGCCATCCTAGAATAAACAAACAAGAAACATAAAAAAAGAACAAGGGAGGGAGGAAGAAGAAGAACAAAAAAGAAAACCGCCTCTACCCGTGTATTGTCCTCGCCGCATACCCTCATCCGCGCGTCCCCCGCCAACGCCTCCAGCATGTATGACGACCACTTTTTTGACAGGAGACAAAACTCCGTGTGCGCTCACCATTCGATACCGATCCCCCATCAACCCGCCCGCCATTGGACGTGGCTGCTAGTCTAGGGTTGCATCGCATGCGAGCACACACCACACGACTCCTGCCTGCCGACGTGTCTTGCATGAGTGCCCACGTCTCCCCATTGGACCGACACCGATGCCCCAGCTCGGCCGGGTAGAGGCGAACGAGTGCCGGGTCGACTTGTCTTTGACCGCAGCAAAAGACCTTTGCATGCGTAAAAATGTCATGCTGATACATGCTTCTTCCTCATCCCGCTACACCAACTTGGACGGGGCGACGCATGTCTTAGATCATCTGTCGGCGACGGCTGAATGCCTAGGCCTTATCCACAAAGAGTCCAGAAACTAGGCTAATGCTGTCGAAGGGAGACTTTCTTCTGCCCCTTCCAATCAATACCTGCACCCCGATGTACAGCCCAAGACAATTCGCACTCGTTCGTTCTTGTATGATAAGAGGCCGAAGCATCAATCTCCTTTGCTTTGCTCCTCTTCCAACCCTGCTCCTTCACGACGCAAGTGTAAAGTTGATCTTGTTTATTTCCAACTATAATCTCTATCACACAAAGATACGAGGACAATTGAGTTGTAAATAATTAAACTGTCTGCAGAGAATTCGGGTTCCCGCATCGCCTAGGTATACACTTGTTCATTTATATCCTATATCTGCTACGCAAAACTGTAATCCCAATCCTCCACACTATCTTTGGTCAAACCCCCGTCTGCAACGTGGTTGTTTCTTTTAATCACGACACAGACACAATAGAATTTGGAATAAAAATTCAGTGTTCACAGAGAAACTTTCGTTACTAAGCCATGTCCGCGGTTGCTTAGTGTGATTATGAGTCCATTCCACTCCAATACTCGGTCGAGTGACCACCGACTTGGAGGCTCTACCGGCTTTCCATATGCGGGGATGAGCCAATGCCAGAGCCAAAGGTAAATTCGACAACCTGGTAATGATCTTGAATACCCGAGTGGCGAGAAAACGGCATGGCTCGCTGCGCCGTGTAGATGAGGAAGACGCCACATGTGACCGATCAACCACAGTGGCGGGATGACACAGTTCAGCAAACCTCTGGCCGAATAAAGTGATCCAAACCCCCCTCCAACACCTTCTTCCGATGCGGGATGCATGAGCCAACCTCATGAGACTCGGAACTGGTCTAGCTCATATGCCAATTGCATGGTCTGGTCGCCACCACCATCTCACTAACGCCGATCGAAGTCAGCTTAAACAAGCCTCCCGAGAGCTTGAGCTCACTACACATACACAGTATGTGGCAAACAAGGTTTACCCAATATCGGCCGAAAGATTCCTTCCCAGCCAAAGATCCACCTCCAAAGTTTAGTCGAGGCAGGTGCCTCTATTGTATCTGGGACTGAACGTGAGCATGGGCCGTGGTGTGGCGTGTTCTTTAGACTTCAGCATGGAGTCCTTCAAGTGTTTTCTTTGAGTCTGGATCATCCCACATGCTGCTGTTGTTGCTCAATAAGGGTTGGGAGGGTCTCCTACCATCAACGTGTCATGAAAAGCTATCCCATTCCGCACATCAGACAAACAAGCTGGACTATGCTGAGAATACCACGAGAAATTGGGCGTGTGCCACGGCTGATCCACCATGCAGCCTCACCAAAAAATAAATAAAAAATTAACTTGTGGTCCTGCTACCGCGCGCGCGTTAGAATAGAGGCTAGTCGCCCTCCTTGACGATCACTTCCAGCCGAGGAATGTGCTGGGCAGCCGAAGCGTTCGGCCAGATCAGACATTCCGTTTCCGGAGCGTCAGAGGCCATGACGAAGATCACGCACATCCCTCACTTCAAAGCAAGGCGAAAAGGGCCTCCTCTATGTTTAGTGTTGAAACTTTATCTCCGCAGCTGCCGCATTTGTATACCGGCCACGCAATTGAAGGTAGACCTGCTTAACGAGTTTCGCATGTCTGACCCGAAGTCGTGACGTCCGATCCAACGAAGCTCCAGAACCAACAAGCTATGTGGCTGAGACAAAATCCGCCCGCCCAGCGTGGTCGGTCGGGAGCTTACATCGGAATTGTTCGCCCGAACGCTATTCATGAGGTATATCCCAACGGAGTTTCTCCATCGCGCCGATCCCTAGTGAGACGTGAGGAGAATACAGCATGCCCGTGGTATTTGCCAAAATTGGTCGCCGAAACGAGGCAAACAACGCAAGATATCCGCGCATCAGGGAACTGCGGATACTAACGGTTTGCGAATAGCGTTGGCGAAAAGGGGGCTATTTGGAGGCTTAGCGGAGGTTGCGTTGCACAGCATCTAAGCCACGGGAGATGCGAATCGGAGGCTGGCGAGGCTAATTCCAAAAATGATGCCAGCCTTGGCCTTTTTCAGGTGATACCGGTCGACCTCATCGATGGGTACAGATGCATTGCGCAAGAAAATAGCATACTAGACCCCCCAAAGAGCTGGCCACTAGGTGCACATCACAGTCAACTAGGAAGGGGTCGAGACAGCCCATTGGTAGTGGTGAGACGGTGACCTAGCACGGCAGACACGCCTGTGCCGTTCCTCTCACCGGCCACCAAGGTGTTTTCCTCATCTGAGGCAAGCGGCTCGCGGATGTGACTGAGACTAGCTCTGGATGCGAGCTGCTCCTGGCGGATGGAGGCTGCAAGATGTTGTTGCAGCTAGACGCATTGACCGAGAGCGCCGCCTGTGTGGCGCTGGCTGGCGAGGTGCCTGAACAGCAAAGCTGTTGTGGAGTCCCCGGCTGCCCTTCCGGCCTAGCGTCCTCATGCAACGAGAAGGGTCGCTCGTTAGCTGCCTTCTGGAACACTTCTCGGGCGCCCAGACACGTCAACCCGCATTGGATGCGAGTCGTGTCTTAGTGTCCGAGCTCTACACGTGCGGGAGGACCTTTGCCAGTTCACACTGCGTCCTTCGGTAGGGCGAGGTGAACGGGAACCACTGGGGAAGGGAAGTAAAAAAATCAAAAAAATCGGGATCGTCAATAATAGAATCTGGCCTTGCATGCTGATTGCGGCGGGGTAAGGTTTCCGCTTCGGGAGGCCGGGGAGTGTCGAGGAACAGGGAAGATAGGCCCCAAGGCCCAAGGGGTGGGCAAGCGAGAAGCGAGGCCTGACGAGAGGCCACCGCTACCGAGCTGCGCCGTAGGGAGGGCACCCCCGGTGAGCGTCGGTGATCCTCATGTGCTGGAAAATCTCATCACACCTCGCTGCGAGATGGGTTGTTGCATTCAGCAGCCAGGGTGGCGGGTGTTCGTTCAGCTGGAGTGGAACTTGTGTCGGGCTGCTAATTTCCCTACTTCCCTAAGTAAACAAATGCCGGGAGCTGCCACGAAGGATCAGATCATTGTGCTGTCCTATTTCGACCATCACCCGTTGAATGGGCGTAGGGCGCGCACTGGTTCCAGGGGGCTGCAGTAGCCAACACTCACGGGGTAGATGTTTCAAGACACGGCAGGTAGGACAGGCTGCCCTGCGGCTGGGTGCCTTATACGTCTCTGGTTTATTTTCTTTTTCTTCGCCTCCATTCCTCTTTTTTGCTTTTTCTTCTTGCGGTTGTCAGGTCCAGAGCCGGCGCCCACGTGTCGTCCCGGTCGTGTCATGTTTGAACGGACTGGGAGGGGGCCAATCGTCAGCAGGGCCTACTCTGATTGGGGCCGTCCTTAGTTCGAGATTGGCTAGCTTGCCATGGATTTGGTGTCTATCATGTCCATAAGACGAACTGTCATGCATATTGGCTGTCGGGCATCCCCCCTCCAAATGAAGGTCAGCTGTCAGATGGCCATGTTTCATGGGAACAAGTCCCAGGTCCTTGGTGACCAAGAGAAAAGGAAAAAAGGGTTCCATGTCCAACTCTACAGCAGACAAAGCATTAGCAACCTTGGTGATGGTTTGGACAGGACCTGCAAATAGCATCTGGTACTGTGCCACAGACCGTCTACCAGGGTCGGGGCGCTCGGAACCAGGGGAATGTGCGCGACCCCCTTGCTGCATCGAGACGATCGTCTTGACGTGGGAGTCAGGGGAGACAGCGAAGCAGTAACCGCGTGTATCCGTTGGCCTCTTCTCTGCCAAGAGAATTCAACATGAATCAACCTAAAAAATGGTTCGGGCATTTGCATAGGGATGAACTGTTGGACCAGTCTTTTCCTGGTTACCGAGAGCCCAGGGGAGTTCCAGCATCCAATAGGTTCGGTGGCTTGCTGCAGACACCCTGCTGGCTAGCATCTCGGTTAGTGGTGTTTCTCCTACATCATATAACCGACTTCTTGCTCTTGTTTGTTGTGAAGACAGATCAAGAAGTGCATAAATGCAAGATCTTGTTGTATCGAGATTATTTTGATTTGTCATTTTGTCTTGCATCGTTTGATTTTTCGTGCCGAGGTAGAAACAGCTCGAAATGCACACTGGCAGATCGCGACTCTAGAACATGACAAGTCTCACTGCAATGCCGTGCTATGCACGTTGAAGGTTGATGCAGGCTTGTGAGAGATTCTCAAGGCATATTTGCTCGCCGCCTCGACGAGGCCGCCATTGCACATTGCGGTAACATGGATGCCTGGAAGGCACAATTGCATCCATTGCAGGTGGGCCGGGGAGTCTGCGAGTGAGACCAAACGAAGCATAGCGCCAGACGCAACCGCAGGAGGCATGCTCGCTGAAGCCAAGGCATGTCCCCCACCCTCTCAGCACATGGGAGAACACTCCTTGTTTCGCGCAAGTGGCCCTGGGACCCTGGTCCTGCTAAGGTTTGCAGGGTCGGTTGGCGACTCATTCGCACCCGCGATGCCTGGGATGGACAGAGCAGTGTCGCACCGTCATGTTCATCTTTCGGCCTCTCATCTCCTTGTGGCTCCCGTTCGGATTCATGATTTCTGTCACTTCTCTCTTCCTTCTCCAGGTGGGCCATCCCAATCTGAATCCCCCAGCGAAAAACGTGGAACAAACCGTCGGGGTACTGCCCCACGCTCCACCGCTAGGGACCGCCCTGAACAGCACGTCTTGGGTCAAACCAAGTGCCACCAAGCAAACCGCCTTCCAATGGATCTGGGGCAGCATGTCTCTTGATGGAATGATGGATCCCCTGGTGGAGTACCACATGTACAAAGTTGCACATGACCTGACTGTCAGTCCAGAGCCTGCCGTGGGCTACCCAGTTGTTCATGCATTTTGCCAATGATTGTTCGAGGTCCATTTTCGCTGTTGTTCTCCGCAGATGAGGCGGGCCTTTCAACTTTATTGTTCACTATTACTGTGCCACGCTCACGGCTGGGTATCGCTGCAGTGCCGTTTTGGTTCGCTTACTACTTTGGGCTAAGAGTATGATAATGGGAACAGGGCTGCTGCGATAGCCCGGCGCAATTTGCAGCCCCTACGCCAAGCCATGTGAAAGAAAAGAAAGGAAAAGTGAGACATGCCGGTGATGGTTGATCGGAGCTGGTTTTTTTGTTAACAAGCAGAGACTTTACAAGGCGGCTCTGCTATCTCCCGGAAAGGAGAAGCCTTTCAGCCGAAAAGTGCCATGTAAAGCGACTGGGAAACTCAAAAGTAAAATGTTCAGAAAGCCACCATGGAGGCACTTGGTCATGGCGTGGCTGTTTCTTGTCAACGATCGGGGCCCCAGGCCAGGTTCAGAGCCGGGTTGGTGACGAGTCGAGTCCTCACAGGGCCACGATGACCAGTGAGATGCATGGACTAGGTTTATCGAGGCCCCGAAGGAAGGGCCAAGAGGCCCCCCTCTCAGGGTCCGGGCCTAGACTCGGTTGAGGTAAATAAGGATCAAAAAAACAAAGAAGGCCTCGCACCACCAGGCCGCCATTGACCATTAACTGACTGCCAGTGGCAGGCTCCCAAAACCCGGTCGAGTCGCGACCCGTAGCTGTGTCTTTTTGTGCCCTTGCCGGGGGAGGGTCGTATTGGGCGGAGGCTGCGGCTGCAGCACAAGCACTCCGTACAAGCGCGGGACGAGGACGAGGGCGAGGGCGAACAACAACCAGTGGTCCCAAGCGAGTGGGTTGATCTGTCTGTCCATCGGCGCCATCCAGCTGATGCTGCCAAGCGGCTAGCCTGTATCGACCTTTTGCAAGCAGATGCGAATACCAGTTGGGAGTCCAAAAAGCTTCTCGAACCCAGGGATCGGGGTCGACCACAGATGGTGCTAGCAGCGAATGCATCAGGCGAGTTACTAGTAAGGGGAGGGCGGGTACATACACATCTGTGCATGTTAGCTGGAGCTCTCCAGGTATCTTCCTGGTCAAGCGCGACACGGGGAGTGATCACGGCGAGATGGATGTGTGGGTGACGAGAGCTTCCTGGTCACAGACAGCATGTAGGTAGGCCAGTACTCAGCTAGGTACCTACTTGCGGAATACGCCCCGCACTTCAATGGCCACCTCTACTAGACACAGCAAAGCGGCTGGTCGGTAAGGTTCCCTCCTCCACAGCCAGCGCAACCATCAGCAGAAGCAGAAGCAGCCATCATCCACAGCCATTGCGTTCGTCCACCGCTGCGTCTTGTCCCGGTTGCTGGTGGCAAGAATACCCGGCCCGGCTAGACCAAGCGTGCGTCGCTGACTCTTTCGCTGCTGCACCTCAGCCCAGACCACGCCAGAAAAGCAGAAACAGCTCGCCAGGCGAGACACCAAACCAAAGGCTGCGCCAGTAGTGGACAGAGTCCCGCCTGGGCCAGGCCACTTACCGTCTGCATTTGTCCAAGGCTGTCCAAGGCTCAAAGTCAGGCTGACGCTCACGCTGACGCTCACAACCTGCCACCAAAGCTAACCACCGCCTGTCAACCATTCCTCTCTCGCTCGCTCGCTCCCTTGCCCATTTTCACATCCATCCCATTCATCTGCAAGAAACAAAACAAGACTCGGCTGCCGCCCTGTCAATTGCTTCCTCTCATCTCCACTCCCATTTCCACTGCCGCGTCGCGCAGGTTCAAGCAAAAGCAAAGTTGCTCGCCGTCAAAGAACGCTCCAGAGAACGAAAAAGAAAGTCCCGCCTCGACCTCGTTGATTCCGCCGCCCCCCCTTCAGGCGCGCGCCCCCCTCAAGGCGCCGACCGAGACCGATACAGCATCTCATTAATCCACACTCCCATTCTCTCGCCTCCCACGCCCCCTGCTCCCCTCGCTCCCCCGTTCCCCACAGGCTACTGCCGCCCACGCCAATTGGTGCCACTCTTCGCCGACTCTGTCTCGTCATTGTCGAGGTCCTTGTGCGCTGCCCAGCGCCCTGTCCACTCCCTCCTACTTTTACGGACTGTCCTGTCTGGTACGCCCGGCACGCCTGCAACAGCTCCAGGTAACTTAGCGGGTAAGGCCGACCATTTGCATTTGCAGGCGACAAGGTCCATACCATCTTCCTCTTGTCTCCCACCGCCAGGCCGTGTTCCTAGCTTCAACATCCTGACCTTTTTTTGTCCCCTTCCACCCAATCCGACCTCTTTTCTACTACTCCTTCTCTTCTCCCTCGAAAGCCCTCATCCTCGCCTCTCGCCACGCCTCGATCCCCTCGCGGACCCGTTGACCTTTCGCCTTTGCAACGGACCCTCCTTGGCTCGACACCACCCTTACCCCCAGTCCGTCCCTTCCGCCCTGTCCTCCACTTCTCCGCCATCACCCTCCACCGATCCCAACCGCCGCGTGAAGGTGCATTCACCAGGATCACGACCGCTCTCTACCCGACGCACCATCAGCCGCTGTCGCTCCGCTCCAGCCGTTCTTCGTCACACGTCGCTGCATTCCACCCGAAGTCGCCCCCGACAGCCATGCGCCATTGATTTACCCGATCGCGAATCATCCAGACCGAATTGATCCCAGCCAAGGCCGGAGCAGCTTGGTCGTTTCCCGAGAACAGTGCTGCGCATCCCCGCAGACTCGCCAAGATGGGCGCGTGCATGAGTTCAAGCAATGAGGAGGTGGAGCAGAAGAAGAAGAGCCAGGCCATCGACAAAGTCCTCGAAGAGGATTCCAAGCGATTACGGAAAGAATGCAAGATCCTGCTTTTAGGTAGGGCTGGACTACAACGACGCGCTTTGCCCTGACGACCCCTGTGACTAACCAAAACTCCAGGTTCCGGCGAAAGTGGAAAGTCGACAATAGTAAAGCAGATGAAAATCATTCACCTCAAGGGATATTCAGACGATGAGCTTTTCAACTACCGACCTACCGTCTTTAAGAACCTCGTCGAGTGTGCCAAGGCTGTCATTACTGCCATGCAGCAGTTCAACATTGAGCCACAGAGCGAGGAGAATAAAGCCCACGCGGCATACCTTATGGAATACCAGACCGAGTCCGGCCCCCAGGCAGACATTGACCATCAAGTTGGTGTCGCTATTCAAGCCTTGTGGGATGATCCTGCCAGGGAACAGCTGATGGAGCACCAAACCGAATTTTATCTTATGGACTCTGCCGAGTAGTGAGTTTTTGGTGAGATCGCGTCTGGCGCAACCACATCTAACAGGGATCCTCCCAGTTTCTTCCAGGAAGTGATGCGAATAGTCGATCCCGACTACCTACCCAACGAGATGGACGTCCTCCGAGCACGAACGAAGACGACAGGCATTTACGAGACGAGATTCCAAATGGGCCAGCTGAGCATCCAGTGAGCCCCCCTTCCCTCTTCTTGATAGCGCCAGGCTCAAGACCGCGATATTAACAACGAGAACAGCATGTTTGATGTAGGCGGCCAACGAAGTGAACGAAAAAAGTGGATTCATTGCTTTGAGAACGTGACCTCGATCATTTTCTGCGTAGCTCTGAGTGAATACGATCAGGTCTTGCTTGAAGAAAGCAGCCAGGTGAGTGATTTCCGGGCTAGGATCACTGATGGCAGAACATTCTTATTGATGAATGGCTAGAACCGAATGATGGAGAGTCTTCTGCTGTTTGACTCCGTGGTCAACTCACGTTGGTTTATGCGAACGAGCATTATTCTATTCCTCAACAAGGTGGACATTTTCAAGATGAAGCTTGGAAGATCACCACTCGGCAACTATTTCCCAGATTACTCAGGAGGCAATGATGTCAACAAGGCGGCCAAGTACTTGCTATGGCGTTTCAACCAGGTCAACCGAGCACACCTCAATCTGTACCCTCAGTACGTATCCCGGGGATGAATGAGTCGTCAGTATCTGGTGATGAGAGCTAACAGCCATTGCAGTTTGACGCAAGCAACCGATACGTCGAACATCCGGCTCGTCTTCGCAGCGGTCAAAGAGACCATCTTGAATAACGCGCTTAAGGACTCTGGCATTCTTTGATGGAAAAATTGCCGTATTCTCTTTGAGAAATGATGTGAAATATAGGGAACTGTACGGGCTGGCGTCGAGAGCATTCATTGGAGTTATAGGGATGGGAGGGAGGACGACTAATTCTTTTTGCGAACTCCTTTTCGATTTGTTTTATTGTTTTCGCCGCGGCGTTTCTTGATTCCACGCTCATTAACACACTCTCACTCTCCTACGTACGGCCGGTCTTGTATATTCCGGGCCCAGACGGCGATTCGGCAATTTTGGGGGCTCCCAGCTCACAGACGACTGATCGACACCTCGAACGACGACACCCGGACGAGAGACGCATTCAGTACGACGACCGTTATGTTTATATTTTTTTTTTCCTCTTTTGATTCCGTTATATGGGCCCCGTTTGGCCAATAGACGTGGTGGATCACAAGACTACAGCTTGGATTTTTGCTTACTTGGGCATGGTGGAATATGGGAAGGCAGCTTTGATTGAAACGACATGGAAGGTAGCGTTATGCTCCTCGAGATGGGCGCAGAAGTTGGCAGCCACATCAGACAGCAACTCGGTCATGCTTTTTTGAGGCCAGGTGGAGGACACGGTGAACCGAAGCGAAAAATGTCACGTTGGATTCACATTCCTGTGAGGATTGCCGAGCTGATGGACTAGGGGTGAGCACGGTTTCAGGGGTTGTTTTGTTATTATTGGAAGCCTTTGCGGGGTGAAGACACGTCCACAGGGGGTGAGGGGGGCAGGACAGTTGGCATGCGCATTGGTGTATTTCAAGTAGCTCAGCCCAACCGAGAGGATTGGATGATTGAAAAGAAGATTTCAGCGACTCGAAGGTCGATCCCTAAACTGGAGATGGAGGCACTTGTTTTTTCCCGTTGCGCCTCATGCGAGTATTAGGTGAGATGTATGGAGACGCGACAGGCCGGACTGTGACTAGCCCCGGTCAAGAGCCGATTGAAGTTAATGCTGAAAATTAGATGGTATTCTGGCACGGCATGGCGCAAGATGCCCTTGGCCTAGGCAAGCCACTTTCCGGATGCGACACGGGATTTGAGCGCTGAACAAAGCAAGGTTTTGCAGGTGGCCGTAGACAAGCTGATGAGAATAGCGCGGGGTGGTTTGAAAGGGGGGTAAAGGATCAAGATTCAGGCCGCTGGCCAGAGTTCGTGGGCTTCAAGATCTGTGAAACTTTACTTTGGGAGGTCGCCATATCAGCCCCATCACATCACCAAGGCGCATGTGGTTCAATGGGTCCAGTGTTGCGTTTGGGCGTGGCTTGGAGCTTGGGCCCCTGGTGGGAAAATAAAGATGTCTCAACTGCAAGGAGTCGGGGGGAGCTTTGCTTTGTTTGATAAATAACAAAAGGATGCTTTGGGAAGCCTGCATCCGCCGGTTGGCTGCTGGTTTCGGCCGGCGACAGCGAGGGGTGCGCCCATCCATGTATGTTCCCAGGGTTGGCCGTCGTGAACAATGCTGGTTGCTGGAGGGCTGCGACACCACCACGGGCGACAAGCGCCTTTCGCTATGGTCCATCAGGCCACCACCACGGCCACCATTGCTACCACCACCACTTTGGCTGCGCGAGGAGGGCTGATGGACCCCGTCTGCCGGACCGACCGGGAAACCATGGACAGTCTCGGCAAGATCCTTGAGATTTCAGCCAGTGTGGAGGTGACCACTTTTGCCCCACGGCGACGGGCTGAAAATGTGTTTTTTTTTTTGTTTCCTCTCTTCGATGGAGCGACTGCCGGGTGGTTCGGATCCTCCAAGTCGACAGGCCTCTCGATCTCGGCGCTGGGGTTGACGCGCACAGGACGAGATGCTCCAGGTTCCGAGTCCAAGACCGGCCGGACGTCGCGGCCCCGCAATCCGTGGGCGAGAGCGAGGATCGAAGAGGGAAAAAAGGTGGGCTTGCTGGGATGGAGCTATGTGCAGGACTAGCTAGGTCTGGGCTGCCGGGTGGGGAAGGGGGAAGCAGGAGATGCATCGGAAGAGGTACAATGCGACCACTCACCGAGGAATGAGGGGAAACATCTGGTAAGAGGTTGCTTTTTGGAGTGTGGAGAGGGGGGAAAGGTGGGAGGAGGGGAGGAATGGGAGGATTCGCAAAAGGCAGGCAGGGGATATGCGTCAGGTTGATGATGGCATGGCATGACAGCCCCAAGCAGCAGAGCTACTTAGGAAGTAAGTTGTGATATACGACACGCCGCCATGCCATGCCATGTCTTGCCATGCCGTGCCGTGCCTGGTTATAAACAGGCCGTGTCGTCAACAGGAAGCGCGAGGCGCATGTTTCGACAATGTCGTCATGTCACAGCAGGAGGGGTGGCTCGCCGTTGGCAGACAGCTCGCTCGCAGAGGACGATGTGCAGCTCGCAGGCGGCAAGACAGACCGGTTTCTAGTTTCTCAGACATGCATGCGTGGGGTGCCAGTGAAGGCTGGGATGAGGAAGCACGAGATGTAGCAGCAGCGAGGGAATAGGCATAGTCAGGTAGCAACAGCTGGGGTATGAGCGTCATGACGGCCAAAGAAGAGACACAGGGCAAAGCAATGGCAAAGAAATGGCACAGCGGCGGTTCTAGATGCGACGTGCTGCCCACACACATGTCATGATGGAAGTAGGCGACGGGACTGCGTGCCTCTCTGGCCCCTCCCGCTTAGAGGAGGCCAAGGTCAAAGCTACCTTTGGGGTAACCCGAGCTAACGTCTTCCTGCTCTTCAAAACCGTCGCAGTCGCCGGCATCGTTGACCAACAGCTCGTCGTCTTCTTTCTCTTTTACTCCTCGCTTTCTGCTCGTCTTCTTCGCCTTGTTTGACAGCTCCGGTCCTGTCTCCATCAGCTTCCCACCTTGCTGGATCCGCCAGGCCTAGCTAGCTACCCCGGCCTGTCTGTCTCACCCACCAACATATCTCGTACCTCTCCTCATAGCTTCCCCCAGCTGCTTCCGGCGTCTAGGCCTTCTAGTCGAGTCGCCTTTGAACATCCGACCCAGAATTAACAAAGGGGAAAACCAAATATATTCATCGCCCGTTGTTGCCTCGCCTCTCTCTGCTCGTTCACCACATCACATCATTCTCCTTCTCCTCCCGGCAGCCCATCAACCAGGGCCATCCATCACGCTAAAAAAAAGCTACTGCAAGTTTACCTTGCGTCGCAGTCCCAACCTGCAACTCCTCGATTGCGCAAACCCCGCTCCCCCACTTTGAGCTGCGTCTCGTCTTGCTCGACTCGTCCTGTCCCCGGCGAGTCGCCTTATCTGACGTACACGAGCAGTCTTGTACGAACTTTTGGTAGGTAACCTGATCTGATCTGATCTGATCTGATCCTCGTCGCCACCTAGACGAGAGAGAGCTACCCGGGTGCCCATTAAAACTCCCGGACGGAAGCTTTCCAAAGCTCGCCGTTTTCTTGCCCCTCCGTCCTCTCAGTGCTCTCTCAGCTCCCAGCTACACTGTGCCATTCCTAGCTGACCACCAATTGACCAGAAATACCAGACCGGCAAAATGGCGTCCGAGCAGCCGCAGCGCATGCCCACCCGTGAGAGGCGCCCCTCCATGGGTGCCCCAATTGTCGACATTCAGGGAGCTGTAGGCCCTGCGGGCATGTCTCGTCCTAAGCACACCAGAACCGCCACCGGTTTCGGCGCAGGCGAGATCAAGAGCGTTGAAGGTGTGTTCCATTGGCCTTGTTTTTCCTTTTCCTGCTTTGATCTACCATTGGGCTACGTCAATTGCGGGCAATCTTTCCTCGTCCCCGTCTCACTCAGCGGCAAACACACACAACCCCACCATCCCCGTGTAAGTGGCGTTACTTGATTGCCCGGGGTGCTAACCTCCGTGAATAGCTTCGATCCCCGAGCCTCAACGCGAGGCCTGGAAGAAGAACCAAACTACTGGCTTCAATGACAAAGATTCCTTCGAGAAGGAGGTCGTTCGCCATGTCGAAACCAGCCTCGCCCGAAGCATGTTCAATTGCGACGAGAACGCTGCCTACTCAGCCACCAGCTTGGCCTTCCGTGATCACTTGATCCTCGACTGGAACAAGACCCAGCAGCGACAAACATACCGCGACTCCAAGCGTGTTTACTATCTGAGTCTTGAGTTTTTGATGGGTCGAGCTCTTGACAATGCCATGCTCAATGTCGGCCTCAAGGACACGGCCAAATGTGAGCTACCCTATACCACAATTGTCACAATTGTCAGCTACTAACCAAATCGCAAGCTGGTCTTTCCGACCTCGGATTCCGCATCGAGGACATTATCCAGCAGGAGCACGATGCCGCTCTGGGTAACGGTGGTCTGGGACGTCTCGCTGCTTGCTTCTTGGACAGCTTGGCTTCTCTTGACTTCCCTGCTTGGGGTTATGGTCTTCGATACCGATACGGAATTTTCAAGCAAGAAATCATTGATGGATACCAAGTCGAAGTTCCAGACTACTGGCTTGATTTTAACCCTTGGGAGTTTCCTCGTCATGATGTGACAGTCGATGTAAGTGTTGCCAATAAATGTGACAGAAACTACAAACAGGACTAACATGGTGCTATAGATTCAATTCTTTGGACATGTCAACAAGACAACCAACGCTGAGGGCAAGTCTGTTGCCGTTTGGGAGGGTGGTGAAACCGTCCAGGCAGTTGCCTACGATGTGCCCATTCCCGGATATGACACACCCACCACCAACAACCTGCGCCTTTGGTCTAGCAAGGCTTCTGGCGGAGAGTTTGACTTTCAAAAGTTCAACAGCGGAGACTACGAAAGCTCCGTTGCTGACCAGCAGCGAGCTGAGACGATCAGCGCTGTCTTGTACCCCAACGACAACCTCGAGCGTGGTAAGGAGCTTCGCCTCAAGCAGCAATACTTCTGGGTCGCCGCTTCTCTCTACGATATCGTCCGTCGATTCAAGAAATCCCGCCGCCCCTGGACTGAGTTCCCAGACCAGGTTGCCATCCAGCTCAACGACACCCACCCTACGCTCGCCATTGTTGAGCTCCAGAGAATCCTCATTGATACTGAGGGTTTGGAATGGGATTTGGCCTGGGACATTGTTGTCAGCACCGTAAGTAGCCCTCATGCCTGCTCACAGCGAAGCGAGTTATCTAACCCTCTTAGTTTGGCTACACCAACCACACAGTGCTTCCTGAGGCTCTCGAGAAGTGGCCTGTTGGTCTGCTCCAGCATCTTCTCCCCCGACACCTGCAGATCATTTACGACATCAACCTTTTCTTCCTCCAGAAAGTTGAAAAGACTTTCCCCAATGACCGCGACGTGCTTCGACGCGTATCCATCATTGAGGAGTCCCAGCCCAAGATGGTCAGGATGGCGTTCCTTGCTATCGTTGGATCACACAAGGTCAACGGTGTTGCCGAGCTGCACTCTGATCTCATTAAGACGACCATCTTCAAGGACTTTGTCGAGATTTACGGCCCTGACAAGTTCACAAACGTGACCAACGGCATCACCCCCCGCCGCTGGCTGCACCAGGCCAACCCTCGGCTGTCTGAGCTCATTGCATCCAAGGTTGGCAGCCATGAATTCCTCAAGGACCTGACTCTACTCAACCGCCTCGAGCAATTCGCTGAAGACAAGGACTTCCGCAAGGAGTGGCACGAGATCAAGTACGCCAACAAGGTCCGTCTAGCCAAGCACATTAAGGCGACTACAGGCGTAACCGTCAACCCCTCTTCTCTTTTCGATGTTCAGGTCAAGCGTATCCACGAATACAAGCGCCAGCAGCTCAACATTTTCGGTGTCATTCACCGCTACCTGACCCTCAAGGCTATGAAGCCAGAGGAGAGAAAGAAGCAGCAGCCCCGCGTCTCCATCTTTGGTGGCAAGGCTGCGCCAGGATACTGGATGGCTAAGCAAATTATCCACCTCATCAACAGCGTCGGCGCCGTTGTCAACAATGACGAGGACATTGGAGATCTTCTCAAGGTCATCTTTATTGCCGACTACAACGTGAGCAAGGCAGAGATTATTTGCCCAGCCTCCGACCTCAGCGAGCACATTTCCACTGCCGGTACTGAGTAAGTTGTCTAGCTCCTAGCGATGCATCACACATGATTGGCTCACGCGTATTTAGGGCATCCGGAACGAGCAACATGAAGTTTGTCCTCAACGGAGGTCTCATCATTGGCACATGCGATGGTGCCAACGTACGTCGCCGAGAATCCTTGCCCATGCCGCGTTTACTAACAAGACCTAGATTGAAATCACTCGGGAAATCGGCGAGAACAATATTTTCCTTTTCGGCAACCTCGCCGAGGACGTCGAGGACCTGCGCCACGCGCACAACTACGGAGACCACACAATTGACCCCGACCTGGCAAAGGTCTTTGCCGAAATTGAAAAGGGCACCTTTGGTACCCCCAACGATTTCAGTGCCATGATTGCCGCCGTGCGCAACCACGGTGACTACTACTTGGTCTCGGACGATTTCCACAGCTACATTGAGACCCACCAGCTGGTAGATGAGGCGTACCGCAACCAAGAGGAGTGGCTCAAGAAGTCCATCATTTCGGTGTCGCGTATGGGCTTCTTCAGCAGTGATCGCTGCATTGGCGAGTATGCAGACATGATCTGGAATGTCGAGCCGCTCGTTATCCAAGATTAGGTGTCTATGCTGGGGGAGAAACAAGGATTAGACACGTAGATACACGAGAGTTGAGAGCAGCACAAGTGTAGGACCTTGGCAGATTGACCTAGCGGCCATAAGTGGGGACTGGTCTCCATTCTGGCGGTGCTTTATGGGAGGATTGGATTTATCTTGTCGCGAAGCAAGCACGATGCATATATCAATTGAATTTGTTTCATTTATTGAATATTTGCTTTAAATTCTCGATGTACTGTTGTGGATCATGGAGTATGCACTGGATACAATTGATTCGCTTACAGAGATGACATGTTCAAGAAAATGTTTGTGAAGTTGATTGCTGTAGTGCTTGGGTAACAAGGTTGGTTTGGTTTAGCTTTTCCACAGTGTAGGGCACTGGCCTCCCAAACTTAGGTTAGTAGTGAGCAGTTCGCATGTTTCTGCGTTTCTCATTAGTACGCTTGATCATTGAATCGACATTGTAGTCCAATAACTGGATTTGTATTATGCGAAATCAAATTATGGTTTCAGGGTACCGCCTGATGAAGACCATTCAGCACGTATACTGGTTGGATGCGCGTTAATACAAGACATGGCAAATGTGTATAGGGTATATCCATTTGCCAAGTTGCTACGATCAAGTCAATAGTGTACAACCACAATTGATAGGATAAACATTTTTGGATCGTCGGGATTGGTGTAATGTTGAAAAATGTGTCGTGCAGAAAAGGGGGTAAGTAGACGTGAGAAGTAAGGGGGGATAGATGTTTGGACGGCTGGATGTGCACCAACTGCACTTGCACACCCGCGACAAGGCGGGTAATGGGTTGATCCGCATGCCTACGGCGTTGATGTAAGCTCCCGTCTTGCAGGTAACTAATTATTTGAATTATTCCCGGCTGCCGTCTTGAACGGGTTGATCTGCATGGCATAGGGGCGGGAGACTGCAAGCCCCCTTGGCAGCAACGAGGTACTACACCCATGCGCTACAAGGATCCATTTATGCCTTGAACAGACTGATTTTGTTTCTTGTTTTTTCATTTTTCTCATTTTTCCAGTTTGCAAAATTGAGGATGGGAGGGGTTCTTGTTGGGTGGAGTTGATGTCACAGGGAGGTCCTAGAATAAGAGGCAACGGGGGTTTGGGCATTGTGGTAAAGCTCGTTGCCATTTCTCTCGGAGATGGGATATGTTGCTTCTCACACTCCATCTACCCAGTATTGACTTGGGGTACATTCTGCAATCTGCAGGCCAAGGATGAGGGGGGGGGTGCCTGCGCCGGCATGACGGACACGGGATGCTAAATAAAGAGGAACCATGGAGCGGGAGAGAAGCAAGACAGATTCGCCACCCAGATATACGCTTATGACAGCAGGGCTAGCGGTGCCGATCAGAAGATCTTTTCTGAAGCATCTGCAAGTTTCAACGGGGAAGGCATTGCTACTTTTCCTTTCAAGGGGGTTGGGCAAGTTGTTGATGGATGGGGACGGGACGGTTGATCGACAGGGCGTACCGAAACCGTGGTCCAGTGCGGTGGATAAGGGAACAGAGCGTTATTCTAGAAGACTACATCTTTAATTTGGATATGTTTTCTACTGGGGTTGGAAATTGCAAGTGTTGCGGTTGTGTTTTGGGATTTCCTTGCCATTTGGAATCACCATCCGGCCAGTACACGTACTAAGTGGCTGCAGTGACCTGCGCACCAGCCTGCGAATCAGGACAACGCAGGGCAATGACGTTGCTGGAGAATTTCTGCAAAAATGTTAAGGGAATTTTGACTCGGAGCAGCAAGCGAATCTGGCTGTGGGCTCATGCGGCACCGGAGCGACGATGCCCTCCCAGAAGGTTCAGCAGCAACCCTGGGGGGGCACTCGGAATGGGGAGACATGACAATGACGTCTTCGGGACGGGGCCTAGGGGTATTGATGCAGAGTGACGTCGGCGGGGTCGGCGCGAAGGATGGATGACAGCCACATTCAGGTTGGAAGCGAAGCCAAAGGCGGGGGGTCAAAAGAAGAAAAAAGCGCTCATTTGTGCATGCATGGGACGACGGGGTGGTCAAAAGTGAGTTTAGCATCGAGTCAGCCTGCTGTTTTCTGCAATCCCCATGTCCTCGGACCGGGCTTGTCGGTGTGTGAGCTGTCCCCCGTCAGGAAGAATACGCATGCTGGCATTGGAGATTGGGGATCAAGCAAAAAAAAAACAAAGAGCGGCAGCCCCACGCTACACGCTACACGCTATGCGCTCCCCCCGATTCCTCACTCCGGCCCCGATGCCCGGGACAAGTCTTACGAAGGGGGGGCCATGATCGAGCCTGGCTAACAGGCAGCGCGTATCGTCTCGCCGAGCGCCGCACCCAGCCGGTACCTGTCAACGCTAAGGGGCCTGCCAGCTCCGACAGGGGCGGGCCGTTTTGGGCCGTGCGGGCTTCACTTCGCTCGGTGACGTCATGGAGAGACCGGGCTGGAGCCAGAATGCACAATGTGGTGATGAGGCGCACGCGGGTTTGGGGGAGGGGGAGAGAGGGATGGCTTCCAGGTTTTGCGGCCGCGCAAGGGCTGCATGGTGAAGGGGTGGGTGAGTGAAATTGGCCTGCGAGGCTGGCCCAGCTCAGGTTTATTTCCCTCCCACTCCCCAGCCATGGCCGGCCGGGTGGAGGGACGGAATGAGGCCGGAGCATGGAGTCTTGACACGGCCACTGACACCGGCGCTGTCTCCAACAAGTTCCAATTGGAGATTGCACGGCCGTGTGGCATTTCGCACCTCACCCTCATCGCCCGCCTCACCGACTTCGCGCCCAAACACAAGATACATGGCAGGAGCAGGAGGAGGGGGTGGAGGGGGGGCTAGAAAGGGAGGGGCTACTAAAAAGAAAGAGGAGGCATGTCGTCGTTGTTGCATTACATGGCATCCCAATCCCCATCCCCCTCTCCCCAAACATGGAATGGCACGACAACCTACATGCATAAGCTGGAGATTTCATTATCCAGGACCCTGATTCCGATTGTGCTAGCAGTCCCGTAAAACCGCGTCTGTTTCCGCTTCTGCTGTTCTCCTGTCCTCATCTTCTTCATCTCCAGCATAGAGGGTTCCCACAGCGACAACCCCATATATCCATCGCATCGCAAATCTCGATCGCCTGCGCACGAGGACCCGTTAGAGCCAACAAGCCGAACCACCAGGCGAGCATTGGCCAGATCCATAACGGTGCTAATATAAAGAGTGACGGAGAAGAACAAAAAGAAAAAAAGAACTCGTTCCGGATCACTGACTACCACATCAACGGGGAACCGGTCCAGCTTCACATCCCGAACAGTGGCTTTCGCAAGACCGCCCGCCACCGCCTGTCGCCACCCTAGTGCAGGTGCCCTCCTCCGAGTCCTTTTAAACTCGACCACATCCTCGGTACCTACAGGGTGTTGAAAATCCTTTTGCCTCTTCGACGTGCAATTGTTACATCCGCCACCAGACAAGACAACAAGCAGGGTAAGTTGGCCCTCATACATCTACTTGGCGAGTCGCGAGTGGCCAGCTTCGTCCGCCACACAATCGCCCCCCTTCCTTTCCCCTCCCGAAAAAAAAAAAAAAAAAAAAAAAACTAGGCCTGCCACTGCAAGCGACACTCGTTTTTTCTTCTTTCCCCCACGTTTCCGTTTTCATTATTGTTACGCGTGAGGGTTGGGGGAAACAGGCGACCAAAGAGAGGGCAGATGAGCCCGCTCGCTAGGGCGAAAAGTCGGCGGCGCCAGCTTTCCCATGCCGGGCGCCGTCGCCATGATGCAAAAGCCAACGCTCAGCACCCATGAGCCAGGATTGGCTGAGTGATGTGTCCGAAAGTACCGGCCGGGCTTTGTAGAGGCGCCTGGCTGAAACGGAACAAGCGCTGGCGGGCGCGCTACCCATACCCATCGCTCAGATGTCTTCCGCGGGCCATTGGAGATGGGGGTGGAAATACTGCTTCCCTCTCGCGCGTGACCTCGCTCTTGATTTTGGTGTTTTTTTTTTTCTCTTTCTTTCCTTTTTCCTTTTTTAATGCTGGCAGTGTGTCTTCTAGAAACTACCATTTTACACCGTCGCGTGATTTCTCAAGACGAAGACAGCGAGGCGAAGACTAACGAGCAAAATAGTTGTCGGTCGTCAAGTCAAGATTTGGCATCCATCGCTGCTTGTCCCGCATTCCATCGGCCCCGCCACCTCGCTGCCCCTCGCTCGCTGCTGGTCCCTCCTGGCCACCCCCTACCGCCATTTTACGCCAGCGCATCTAGCACCAGTACCCCCAACTAAGCCTGCCTGCAGACAGAGAGACAAGAGAGGTTCTAGAGAACAAAATAAGAGGGGAAAGAAAGCAAAAGCAAGAAGCGAGACAGGGGTAACTCTCTAGTGGTCTTTCCAAAGCGAATAAGAAAAGAAGCCAGCCACAGGTGAGAAAAAAAGACGTGAAGGAGGGTATATTTCCAGAAAAGGCGACGACTATTGGCATCCGTGTCCGCACTCTAGACGAGCAATCACAGCGCTGCAACCAACGTTCCACCAAAAAAAAAAGCGAGACCACCCACCCCAAATACCTACCTTATCCACATCTCCACCTCGCAAATCGACGATTGCATTTTCACCGACCGGCGCCTCCGCTCATACAGCATCTCCTCTTTCCAACTTCCTACGACTCCTCAGCCTGTCGCGATCGATACATTAGCAGCCAGCTCCCCCTTCTCGCGCGCACCCACCCGCTCCCTCTGCTCCGAGCCCATCTCTCCATCTCGACTCCAGCGCTCGCCCCTCCCGCATCAGCATCCCACCTTCGACCCCGCCTTCACCATGGCCGAGTTCGTCCGCGCCCAGATCTTTGGCACCACATTCGAGATTACCTCGAGGTACGGCCCGCCCCATCCATTCCTCGCCCGCGCGCACCCATCGCTGATGTCGTTTCCAGGTACTCGGATCTCCAGCCCGTGGGCATGGGAGCTTTTGGTCTTGTCTGGTAGGTCCATCCTGTCCCGTCCCCCGTCCATCGTCATCGCTGCCATGGTCGCCATGCATGCTATATCGCCATCTTATATCCAAACCACACAACCCATTCCATCTCGTGCATCTAATCCGCTAACGGGATCCTCTCTCCAGCTCTGCTAGAGACCAGCTCACCAACCAAAATGTTGCCGTTAAGAAGATCATGAAGCCCTTCAGCACTCCCGTCCTGGCCAAGCGAACATACCGTGAGCTCAAGCTCCTCAAGCATCTCAAGCACGAGAACGTGAGCGCTCTCCTCAGCATCTTTCCTCGCTATACCGGCTTCCGTTGTTGACTCTTATTTCTCTCCATGTTAGGTCATTTCCCTCAGCGATATTTTCATCTCTCCTCTCGAAGACATGTATGCGCCCCCGGAACCTCGCTCAGTCTACCATCAAATACTAATCGCACATTGCAGCTACTTTGTGACAGAACTTCTCGGCACCGATCTCCACAGATTACTTACTTCTAGACCTCTCGAGAAGCAGTTTATCCAATACTTCCTGTATCAGATCATGGTATGTTGCACACCTCCCCATCACCCGGGCCGCTGTGTTTTGGTGATGAGACAAAACCCCGCTAACCCGCCTCGCAGCGGGGTCTCAAGTACGTGCACTCGGCCGGCGTGGTCCATCGCGACCTCAAGCCCAGCAACATTCTCGTCAACGAGAACTGCGATCTCAAGATTTGCGACTTTGGCCTTGCTCGAATCCAGGACCCCCAGATGACCGGCTACGTCTCCACCCGATACTACCGAGCTCCCGAGATCATGCTCACCTGGCAAAAATATGATGTCGAGGTTGATATCTGGAGCGCCGGCTGCATCTTTGCCGAGATGCTTGAGGGCAAGCCCCTGTTCCCGGGCAAGGATCATGTGAACCAGTTCTCCATCATCACCGAGTTGTTGGGCACTCCCCCAGACGATGTCATCAACACGATCGCCAGCGAGAATGTGAGTCGGCCCGAATCCACGCGGCCGGTGAAACTCCCGGACATGTCATTGACTGTTATCCTAGACACTGCGATTCGTCAAGTCGCTTCCCAGGCGAGAGCGCCAGCCCCTCGTGAACAAGTTCAAGAATGCGGATGCGCCGGGTGAGTTGATGTGGCCCAGCCGGATGATTCCAGTATGAGGCGCTAACCAAGACATTCCCGCACAGCTATTGATCTCCTTGAGCGCATGCTCGTGTTCGACCCTAAGAAGCGAATTACTGCCACAGAGGCTCTGGCGCATGAATACCTTGCCCCGTACCACGATCCCACCGATGAGCCCGTGGCCGACGAGAAGTTCGACTGGAGCTTCAACGATGCAGACCTTCCCGTCGATACTTGGAAGATCATGATGTGAGCATTCGAGACGTCCTTGCCATGTCGCTTGGATCCGCTGTAAACTAACCACGGTTTCAGGTACTCTGAGATACTCGATTACCACAACGTCGTCGACGGTGTTTCTGAGCAGATGCAAGAGCAGATGCAAGAGCAATTCAACGGACAATAGATGAAGGGCGTTTCCCACCAGGAGGGGATGATCTAGGGCATACAAGGGGAAGAGTAAATGATACCACGAAATCTCACACAGAACACACCGCAACGCGCGCTCGTACACATTGGCCCTTGCGCGCTTAACAGAGAAGCCGAGTTGCTGCGGAATCTCTCAAAAGATACATGACTAAAAAAAAACACATGCACGTTCAAACGCAAACGCACGTCTGGCGTTGAGGAGATAGGGAAGGTGGACTGGTGGGGTTTCTCTTGTTTTTTTTTTGTTAGTTATACGTTTCTTGTAAGGTTTCCTTTTTTTTTTCCTTCATGATGCAACGGGGCACAAAAATATACGAACGACGCCGTGGGGATTATGAGTTTCTTTGTTTCCCGGTTCCTTTTTGGACCTGTCTGTCTTGCTTGTTACGTGCAATAGCGTTGTTTCCTTTATTATCCGTGTATGGGGATTATGATATCCTGGTTCCGATGTCCTTTTTTCTTTTGTCCCCCCTCCTCTTTTCTCTTTTCATGAGGTGTCGATGAGCGCGCCTGCATAGGGGCAAGACTTCGATTTTGCCTTGGGGCCCAGGGAACGCGGTGGTGGGGAACCGCAAAGGGGAAGAAGTGTGCCCGGCATCTTTGCCTCTTTATTTTCGCTCCTTGTCGTCGTATTGTATTTCGAGCTTCAAGTTGGGTTGCCGTTAGTTAAAGGGCTGGTAGGTATAGAGAGTTCAGAATTGCAATAGAGGAATGCCTGTTTTTTTTTTGTTGTTGATTAATCGAGCCAACCAATCAAAAAAAACAAGAACAAAAAAAAAAAGGCCAGCCCTTCCAACTCTACTCACTTGATTCACAATACGCCGCAGCAGTTAAAAATTCATTGTGTTGTTGAAATAAAAAGTTAACCTTTTGTTTTTTTTCTCTATCTAAATTATTAAACTGCTATTTTCGGCTACTTGTTCTCTTCTTCCTCCAACATGGCCTGTAAATCTTCCAGCTCTCCGCTGTGGTACACCATGTCGTAAAACTGCCCCCCTGCTTGGTACAGGTCGCGGGGCGAGCCGCACTCGACTACTCGCCCGGCGCTCATAACGACGATCGTGTCATAGTCGATGATGGTTCGGAGCCGGTGCGCAATCGTGACGAGTGTGCGATCGCCTCCTGCTTCCTCAAGCTCTCGCCGGAGCACGCGTTGGATGCCCCGGTCTGTTTCGTAGTCCATGCTGGCCGTTGCCTCATCGAGCAGCATCAGCTTGCTCTGCCGGATCAGAGCACGGCATAGAGAGAGAACCTGTCGTTGGCCGTGAGAAAAGTTTTCGCCGCGGGCGTCAACGCCCGTATTCAGCGAGATAGCGTTGCCATATACAGTATCATCATCGTCGACGTCAGAGCGGTTCTCATCTTCATCATCAGAGTTGTGTGCAGAAAAGGAAGCGATGCCCTTGCAGTTTTCAAGGGCCTTGTCTAGTACATCCGTGGAAATGCTGCCGCCCGGGTCAAGGTTGGATTCAACGGTGCCGTTGAAGAGGACAGCCTCTTGTGGGATAATGGTTAGACCATCGCGAAGGCGGTGTCGAGACACTTTTGTAATGTCGACACCATCGTAGAGGATTTGACCCGAAACAACGTGGGTAAAGCGCAGGAGCGAGAGTACCAGCTAGAGGGGTGCGTTGTTAGCTTTCTGATACTATCGTGAAGGTGCAATGATTCTTGGTACTTACTGTACTTTTGCCTGAGCCAGTGCGACCCACAACAGCCACCCTCTCGCCAGCTCTGAACTTGAGGTTTATGTTGGTCAAAATATCTGGCCCTTCGGCATCGTATCGAATTGTGACGTTTCGGAACTCAATATCTCCCGATCGAGGCCAGTTTTTGGGAATCACATGGGCTGGGTCATCCGTATACTCGCCCTCATCAGGATATGTTTCATCACCCTTTTCCTCTGGTTCCAGCTTGACGTATTCTTTCACGCGATGGAACTAAGGACTGTGTTAGCTTGATGTGAATCTTGAAGGGGAATTTTATACATACGCTTTGCATTTCAACTTCCAGATCATTGATGGCTCTGACCAACATCAAAATGGTCTGGCTTAGCCCGTTTGCGTTGCTCAACGAGAAACCAACCAACCCTGCGGCGACGACACCAGCTTGAGAGATTGCGATGATGCCCGCACACAGGGCGACGAGGGCCGTGACAAAGTCGATGCGAACTGCCACCCAGCGGTTCGTGTTGAACTGGGCCTCAGCTGCGGCAGACCAGGTGCGCAGCTTTTCCGCCAATTCATCTCGGAATGTTTCTGACATGCCCTCCCTGGCTCGAATAACGGACAAACCGGCCAGCGTGTCGGCAAATTGGGAAAAGATGGGGGACTGGGAAGAAGAAGCTAATCTCTTTATGACAACTGCAGTGCGCGTGTACATTTCGCCAATGACGACTCCAAAGATGCAAGTGAAGAAGGCCGGGACCATAAAGATGGGCATGATGCTGCTGACTGCGCCAAGCCGAAAGATAATCATGAGGATAGAATCTAGAGTAGCCCGGAGCATACCGCCCAGAACGCCGTCGATGGAGGCCATGTCGCTCGAGAACCGGTTAGTGATTCGCCCGATGGGGATGTGCTTGAACCACGACAAGGACACACGCATGACAGCTCGGATAAAGTCATTGTGCAGGCGCCTTCCGGCTCGCCATGCGCCCCACTCGAACATAATGATGACGACCGCATAAGACCAAATATCCATGATCGTGAGCCCAGCAAAGATGCCTAGGTAGTAGGCAATGTCGACATGTGCTTTGTGGTTGTATGCCTCTACCCAGACAGAGAGCCAAAGAGATCCGGCAAAGGTGAATGTGTGAGTGAGAAACAGGAAGGCCAAGCATACGATTACAAATGCCGGATGTCCAAAGTATCCCATGTATTCTAGAGCTGCGTTGTTTGTCAGTTGGCATATTCTCAAAAGTTTGCAAGAGGTCATCATACCGCTCAAACGGCCAGCTTTTCCGGACTCCATCATTTCTTGGTTTACAATATCCTTGCTCGACTTTTCTTCCGCAACCTTAGCTGGATCGTTCAATGGATCTCCGTTGGACTGTTCTTGTTCTCCTGGCCCCTCGATATCTGGAGTTACGGGATCTTCAATGTCGCCTCCCAAAACCTGGGCCAGAGCGATTGGTTTTCGCACCACGCCAATCTGGGCCTCTGCGAGGTTAACCTGTCCCTTGTCTAGTGAGATGGAAAAGTCGGCCTGCTCCGAAATCCAGGGCATGTTAGTCACAAGTACGGTAGTTCTCCCACTTAGGAGATCGCCACAGAAGCAGTGCTTCCAGACGCCTGCGGCAGTCTTTGCGTCTAGGGCTGCGAAGATGTCGTCTAGAAGAAGGAGAGGCGCCTTGGAGTATAATGCTCTTGCCAAGGCGACACGGGCTCTTTGACCTCCAGATAGAGAGGTGCCGTTCTCGCCGACCACTGTCATATCGCTACCGGGCAGCTCTTTGAAGTCATCCCATAGGCAGCAGGCTTGGATGACACGATCATATCGGCTCTTCTCCATCGGACTACCAAAGAGAATGTTGGCCTCGATGCTATCATTCTGAAGCCATGCGGACTGCGAGGCAAAAGCAACATCACTTGGCCTTGTCACAGACCCGCTCTCGATGTACGTCTCACCGAGTATGGCCAGCAACAGGGTAGACTTTCCACTGCCACTGGACCCGCTGACAACGTTCAAGCCTCCTTGGGCAAAGTCCAGCGAGATGTTGTTGAGGGTAAACGTGGCTTGCTTATTGCGCCGGAACGATGCGTTATGGATCCGGAGAGGTCCTACGGGATAACGTGTGAGAGGGACGGTGCTGCTAAAGTACTTGTCTAGCCGGGAAACGGACACCATTGCTCCAGCAAAGTTTCGGCCAAACGAACTAGCTTGCATGATGTTTCTGCGGATGTTTTTGATAAGATAGATGGTGGTGAAGGCAGTGGCGGCATCAAGACGATGCTTATTGAGGCCAACGTGAAGCGCAAACATCACCAGCAAGGAGAAATATGGGAAGATTTGTGTGACCTGGTTTAAAACAGCCTGGAGGACAGAAACGCGCCACAGTTCTTTCTGCTCGGCGGCACGAGCTTCAATGATCTTTTCTGTGATTGGAGTTTCCCAGGCAAAATATTTAATGGCGCGAAGAGAGGCTAGGTATTCCGTCACTAACGACATTCGGGAGTCCTGGGCCTTTCGAACCCGCCTTTGAGAGATGAACATGCGCTGGCCAATCCAAATGGACACGGGAGTCGCCAGAGCGAGAATGGCGGTCCCAACCAGGGAGGCCCATCCGAGCATGCTGTACATGCCGACCAGGGAGAGAGTGGTACCAAGAGGAACACCGACTAGGGCCATAATCATATCCCGGGCTCTGTAAATAGCATCCACGTCTGAAGCCATGAGGTTGGCGAGACGACCTGCTGACGTACTTTTGGAGGCAGTCTTGCTGCTCCCGTCCTGGGCTTTGGGGCCGGATTGTATCTCAAATGGGTCCTCTTCCAGCTCCATGGAATCAAGGGCAGTGCAGTACAATTCTTGAGTAAAGGCAGACTTTATACGCACAACGAGCCTGGTGGATGTGAAGACATACTGCTGAAAGCAGATGGAACGGGCCAAGGGACCAAAGAACATGAGCAAAAGCCACAGCCATGGGCTGTACGTAGCACCACTTGGGTTAGCAAGGTAGTCGAGAAGCTTGAACATGCCGAAGGCGGCGACATTCTCCACCGCATACGCGGAGGCAACCCACGAAGCCATGTGCAAGAGCTCAGAGCGCTGGAACCGGAGGGCTGTTGGCAGAGTCTTTTTCGCTATCAAACGGGCCTTTTGCACTTGACGAAGGAGGTACTTGGGCTCGTCGTACCAGGCTACCTTGGGGATGTCTTTCATCCCAAGCTTGCCTTTGGCACCCTTCCAGACGAGGGGGGTTAGCCACTCGTAGGTGAGATAGTATGTGAGCCAGCTGCAGGTTTCTTCTGGAGAAGGCTCGTCTCCGGGACTACGGCCTGGGATGTCCATGTCAATGTCGGGCTGCACCCATTCTCTCGGGGTACTGATGGCCACAAAGAAGGTTAGCGCAAGAGATACGGTGCTTCCGATGATAGCGGCGTCCCGCATGCACTGAGATCCCACCTGGATGCATGGGAGACAGTGCACAATAAGATGCAGTGCCAGCATGACCGTGAAGACAAAGTTGACTTGGTGAAGAGCAACATGGCGCCAGTGAACGTCGTTGAAGAGGCGCAACAGACCAAGCAGGAAGCCATAGGCGGGGAGAACTAGATTGAGCAGGTGAACACGACCCTCAACGTACGCGACAGCGAGAAAAGAGATGGAGGCGATCCTTGCCGCCTGCGAGAGTAGTTCATAGGGCCAGCGGATTTTGGCAGCCTTGGCTTGGCGGAGGAAGATGCGCCGGCGTAACTGGAACAGACGGATTGCAATTGAGACCAATGAAATAACGAGGGTGATTGATTGGAGGGTGCCGGCTTCGGCGAATTCGGTCACGTCATTGATCCATTGGATTTCTGAAAACTGCAACGGCACTTGGTAGAGACTGAAGAGGGACTGGCAATTAGTTTTTGAATGTCGAGTACGGTTTGGGCATGGCGGATAGTGGCACTGTTTGGGAGTGACGGACCTTGCAAGGAACGGGGTTTGGGCGGCTTGGGTTTTATTGTAGGGGGAGAACTCATAATCGCCAAAGCGATGTATTATGACATCCATGGTGGCAACATGAAGACTCAGATGGGAGCGGATGAGATGGGCTCAGAAAAGCGAGGGAAAGTAAGGGAAGAGAAAGGAAAAGGAGAAGGCAAAAAAAGAAAAAAGGGAAGAAGAAAGGAAGGGAGAAGAGAAGAGAGGCGGGGGGGTAAGAGAGGAGACAAAGAAAGCGAGGGTGAATTAGGAACGATAAAGAGGCGAATCCGTATGCAAGATGTGGCACACTCATGAGTTATCGAGGCAGGGAAGAGAGCAAGCCGCCTTGTTCAGCCCCCATGCCAGGATTATCCCCAAGGGTCAGCGATTGTGCAGCTGTTGAAGTCGGTCGGACGTGTTTGCCTGGGCCTGTGAATGTCCCAGACACGGGGAGAGTGGAGATTCCCTGTAGCAGGTGCAGGCGATAGCGGACCCAGCATCGGTCGCAGGCCCTGTGGTATAAGCTTCCCAGCAGCCTCAGTTGCACCCAGGTCTGGCCTCAGCGGGCGCCGGGCGTGGGAGAGGCTGCCTAGCCCCCAGCGGGAGCTCCCATCACTTCCGGTTACAGCCCCAGTACAGGGCCTCCAGTGGGTAGCTAGCCCCCGAGTGGCCGCGTCTGGCGGGCCTGGCGTGGCGGGCTAGCGGCATCGCAGTGCCGGGCCGGGGCCTCAAAGCGCGGCACGCCAACTTCGCCAACCAGAGCAGCGAGCGACGTAGGACAAATACCGACCCGGCTCCAAGACACGGCGACTGGTAATTTTCTGGCGCTGACCGCCTCGCTCCGGACTCCGTTCGCCGGCCTCGGTGTGCAGCCGGCGTGTCTAGCCTGAAGCCAAGAGCCAAGGTTGAAGTCGCCTCTTTTCTCACCTCGAGCTTGAGACAAGATGGCATGCACAAGAACCATCGGGAGCGATGCCGGTGCGCATTTCTGCCCGTGTACATGGCACGTATTGACCTGTGGTGAGGGGCTGCAGCATTTAGGGACCGCTGATGCATCCTGATTGGGAAGGTTACAAGTTGGGATGGGTGAACCTTTGTTGCTGGGCTCGGCTTTACGAGCCTGACCCGATAAAGATGGCTCTTTCTCACCTTGACTCATCCGCCCGCCACTGCCCGAATGCGTGCGATTCTGGTGTGACCTACCGGGTTTGCGCGTTGCGACACGGCTTGCGTGCTCTGTCGCCATGGAGGTGTGACTGAATGGCGTGGGGCAGGACATCAGGTCGGGATAATGTGGGGGCGGTTGGAGATCTCAACAGGAGCTTGCCATGTACTGTATCGTTGCCCACGTGGAAGGGACCAGCACCGGCATTATTTACCCGACAAGCTGCACCTAAGATGGACAAAGGTCGAGTTGCAACAAATTGACAGCTAAACAATGGCATGGCTTGAGGTGATCTTAAAGTAAATGCCGTATCTGCCCGGAAGCAAGTGGGATGAAGCTGCAACTAGCGGGAGGACTAAGGCGAACACCCACCAATTAGTAGATGCTGTTATTGCATTAATAGCGATGATGTTATAGGAATCCACGCTCTCGGGACTTACCTCATCCTATCATCCTTCTTCCAATTTTTGTAAACACAAGCAGCTGGCCGTCAGGGCCCACCTGATGATACCTGATTCCTAATTTATGGTGCAGATACCCGGCCGCAGACATCCGTCTGCCAGCTGTAACTAACAAGGATTGCTGGTCACAGCCTAAGAAAACCTCCGTAGCCTCAAACCCCACCCACCCCGCGCTTTAGGAATCCATGGAAATGCAAAGACCATGAGGGCGTTAGACCAGTTTTATCTCCGTCCTACGGATGCGTATATAAGTTATTGTTAGTGACCGTTTGACATGACCAATCATCACTGGTCAGCACCAACATGCGGTGCGCTGGCGCAATGGTAGCGCGTAGTCCTCCTAAGACTAAGGCTCAGGGTTCGAGTCCCTGGTGTACCGGCCCAACTTGCTTGGGTTTCTCTTTTTGCCTTTTCTGCATTTTCTGTGTTTTTGAAGTTGGCGGCTGAGTGATTCGATTCCTGATGTTAAACTTGTTGGCCTCTTTTTTTTTTGCACATCAATGGTTAGTTGATGCAATACCTGGTTTGGGTAAAGTTTGAATCTTGAACTAACAAAGATGTAGTACTTGGTTGGGCTTTTCACGACCACCGCATTGTCAAAGCTATGTAGTCTGTATTTGTGGTGCAAATCTTTTCAGTTGAGTCATGTTTGTCACATTTGCTGCTAAATCCTGACATCGTTGTCACCTTAAAACCCGGTCACAATGACTCACGAATGGATAGAAACGTAGCATCAATGAAGCTGCCATTCCTGCTTCTAGCTACAAGCTCCCATTCCTTGGGAATATTTGGAGGTGCCTTGAGTTACGCAAGGTCCTCCGTAGTTGTTAATCACACCGCGGATGGATACTCAATACCCGACTTATTTCTCGCCGTCGCTTCGACTTGGCTCATGTCCTAGGCATACCGCAGTCGCATAATCCCCGTCATGGCTGATCGAGATCATTGCACTGTCATCCATCTCGGAGGTCTGGTCGCTGCTTTTGATCCGTGCTACTGGTGGTCCACTTCCCAGGCGTTCACCCTCAAAGGCCCGTCGCTCAATCACCACATCGTGAAGCGATAACCGCCGGAATGAATGGGCCTTGATGGCAGCCTCCTTGGCCGCAAACCTGATTGATAGCGTTAGCTGCAGTTCCCTGTTCATTCACCACATATACGCTGATTTGGAGCATACCTACCAGCGATGAACGCTGCACACTTCCATAGCTCGGGGTCTTGAGATGCCAGACTTTCATGTACTGGTTGATCTGCTTTCACGCATGCTGCTCTTGAAGATGCGTCTTCTGAATTCTGGCTACCTAATGTGCCTCGACTTCGCTTCAAGACCTGAAGCCGCACATCGTTGCTTACCAGCTCTTCGGGCGCAAGAATTCGGTTCACGAAGCGTGTCGCACGCGGGCTGGCCAAGATGCGATAGATGCGTGATATCTGGCAGATATCGGTCCCAATATTTAATGGAAATGGAAAAGAGCGTAGAGGCTTCATCCCCTATACTTGGTGTAGCACCTCGGGGTAAGTGTTTGGTTGGACGAAGGAGTCACAAGATCGCTCTGATCGTCCACCCATCCACCTCCGCAATAGACGTGCATTGGTTCTTGGGTAAGGTGTTCAAATGCCGGGAACTTATCGATACGGAGCGGATCTTGTGTCAAGTGGGGCTCCAAGCTAGCAGCCACACGACGTCATGGATGACGACTGGATGAGTTTCACGGCTGGACATCAAGTTGCCCTCTACAGAACACGTGGATAATGATTAAGGAAATGACTTGGCTGAGTTGAGGAGTACTAGGCAAATGATTGTAAGAAGCATAACAAATTACATCCCAGAATTCCAGCGACGCCATCCCGGCCATGTTCCACATGGCCAATGGACCGATTGAGTGCGAAAAAAAACATGCTGGGCACGCGATCAGATCCCTTTTCTGATCAAATCATTATGTCCTTCACTGTCGGATGGCTGCGAGTGAAGATAGAGGATTAGCTCAGGTTGAGACTCTCCACATGGGGCGCCTCTAGAGGTTAGAGAGCAGCGGTTTACTCGTTGAGGAGGGGCGCGCGCTCCTGATCAGCTGATCGAGTTCGCCTCCAGGAGAATTCATTTCCAGTCCAGGCAGGGACCGCCACAAGCAGAGTGAAAATGAAGAGAATTGACATGATGATGAAGGCAAAGATCCATTGGAAGGCAACAACCTGGCGAAGGAACTGAGCGACACCCAAAGAAGCAGAAAGCACGCTAAGGGAGAAACCCATTGTGTAATCCTGTAATTGCATTAGCACGGTCACTTGAGAATCCGGTTATAAACTCACCTTGTAAATGAAGATGAAGAAGAGTCCGTAAACAAGAATGGCCCAAACGAAAATGTTTCCAAAGATGCGAGGCACCAAGTGGTCGGGGTGAGGAATCATCAGAGCACCGTTCCAGTAAATGGCCACAAAGGTCCATGCCAGAGGACCAGAGGCCACAGGAGCATGGATGAATCGAGGGTAAGTGTTGTGGCGGAAGTAGAGGGACGAAAGGTTGAAGAAATTGAGCACTAGGATCACCTCGGCCCAGTGAAAGTGGGATCTGACAAAGAGCATAACGAAGGCAAAGTGGAAGAGGTTGTTGAAAATGAAGTGGCTACCAACGCTTGCCGCGGCATGGACAATGTCGGTGTTGCTTGAGAAGAGGTGGCCGATGTAGCCAACTTGGAGGATGAAGAGAACAACCCTGATTGAAAGGAACATTAGCATTCAATATTATCGCCGAAGAGTGGCACGACCGACTACGCACCAGTAGATGTCAACAATGGTGGGATTGAGAGTGAACGCGGTAGGGTAGAGCGCATTCTGGTCCCAGATGCGCTTGCGAATGGTCTCGCCATCAGTAGGCTCGTAGGTGGTGTAGTAGACAGTGACGACAACAGAGAGCAGCCAAGTGAGGAGGGTTAGGAGCTTGTAGGTGAGGATAGCTCCGGAGGAGTGCGACTCCCTCTTGCTGAAGGGGTTCACTGTGGCAGATTGAGTTAGAGCAAAGAAAGAAAGCATACTGCGGCAGCAAAGGGAACGTACAATGGCTCCAGTCCGCCATGGTGGATGAAGACGACGGGGTCCAGCGGTAATTGCTGGGCAGTAAACCAGAGCTGGATGTGAAGCTGTTGTTTGCGGGAAGCAGTGTCGGATGGATTGTGCTTGTCCAGAGCTCCAATGAATTGTGTCCGCACGAGAGAGGGGTTAGTAGGAGGATGATGTCGCAAGCGAATGCGACAGCGGGAAGGGAAGTATTTAAATGTCTGCCTCCGTGGTCGGTATTTGCGGGGAAGCAGTGATGGGAAAAGGGCTTTTCAGACGGGGAGGGGTGTGCTCAGAAAATGGATCGTGGTGGGAGGCCGGCATGGCCAATGTCGCACCACGAAGGGGAGGAAGGCTAAGGTAAAACAGGGAGCACCGGAGCGGCAAGGGAGGAATGGATATGGTGACGCACATGACGCCCTCGAAGTACTAGTCCGGATGTTTGGCTACTAAGGTAGGTAGTCGTTGAGGTACCTGGCGGCGGGGAAGAGCTTACTTCCTCTCTAGTGCTCTGGTGGTTGCAAATTGTGTGAGCAGAGGGGACCTACGCATGCTCAGCTGGGAAGTCAAGCCCCAAAGCTCCAAAAGCTACATCCCCGTTTAAACATGGTGTCAGACCAGGTGACTTGATTCTGGCAAGCCGAGTGAGACCGCTTTGATGCGGGATTGGGAAATGAGGGACTATGGCTTGGCCGGAGAATTTACATAGGTGGAATGGTCTTGAAGACTTTTGATGGTGGGCATGCAGGGATGGATGGAGAATGATGGTTTTACCCCGGGTTGCGAAGCTGTCCATTGATTGCAGCTGGTGTAGGTCCGTGGCCACTAGATGGTGTCCAGTGGCTGTGGGTGTGCTTGGCCACTGGTGCTGGTTGCGGCAAGAGGATTTTTGGCTTTGCAAATTGTCTGCAAGCACGAGCACAGGCACGGGAAGCAAGCTGCCATGACGGTTCTGTTGATACATCGGAGCCCGAGGTTGGCTGCAGATACGTAATGTGGCTCTTTTGAAGATTGTGGACTAACACATGCAGATTCCCCAGCATGTATCCATGCACTACTTACAAAAAAAAACAGTGGCCTCCATACATTACCGAGTCAGTTGGTCGCTGTACCTTCGTACCTCCCCTCAGATGGAGGAGAACGCGTGGTGCATGCACCAACCCGTTCTTAGGCCGCCGCAGGGAAGGGAAGGGGCGGCGTCACAGGGCCTGGGCGATTGGCTGTGGTGATCCGCTATGACGACCACGACTTTGGCTGCCCTCCCTCAAGTGACGCTATGCTCTAAGTTGCACCAACATCAGCTCACGGCGGGCTGGCGCCTTCCCACCTTTCCCGCGACTACTTAATGGAGCAGGGGTTCAGAGGCACACGGGTAGGTTGGCAAAGATGCCTGATGAAGCTTGTGACCCTGAGGCTGTAACCGATTTAGCATGGGAGGAACTAACAGGCAGGTCTCTCAGGCTGGCCATGTGCTGTTTTAGTACTCGAGTAGCGAAGCACAATGGGCCCCGCCCCACGTTTTCACTGAGCATCCATCCAGCTCGCTCCTGGGTATCGACTTGGTGCTTAGCCGTCTCTTAGCCTTGGCTTCGTTTCTTGGAAGCAAGCTTGTTGCTATGCAGGCTGCATCACACGAGGTTTTTTGCTGAGACACGGCATCAGACGTGACCAATCAGGCTGTCGCTCATCGTTTCTACCCGTCCAACTTCCCGCCATCATCGAGATTTTGTATACCGCCAAGCCGAGTCCTGTGCCTCCTCCCTTGATGGACCAAACACCGAGTTCTTGAGCACCCGACATGAAGTGGTTATCGCCATGCTAGTGAACCACACCGCCTCGTTCCGAATCTTGTTCCTGGTCTGGGTTTTTATCGTCGGTTTGCTCCCACAAAAGTAAGATTACAACACAGCCTCCTGCAAGTTCAACTCTTGGCCTCTGTCACCCAGCATCAATGATGTCTTGCTTGACATCCACTTCCGTAACAGTGTTCAACATGTTCATATGCGCCTAGTTGGCTCAGCTTAGATCGAGGCTCTCGTCTCATCTTACAACATCACCGAGGAAGCCTAACCGCAGGGCCAGCCGCTGTTGTCGTCAAATGCTAGATAGCTCTACCTACTTTACTCTCCTCACACCCACACCCACACCCACTTTCAGACAAGAAAAGCACCCACTTGCCTACCGACTCCACCCTCTCATCGGCGCCGCCCTGGTCTATACTCAATTACGGCTGTTGCTTGCACCAAAATGTGCAACATTTACCACCACCACCTGGCTCCAAAAACCCTTCCCCTCAATCACCCCCAATAGGTCTGATTTCATTACGCCGCTGATTGCCCTAAGTAAACCCGGAACCGATTTGAGCTGATGCGACTTGTCGAGAATGACAGGAGTGGAAAAATTGTGATGGAGATCGCATTAAAACAGCAAAAACCAGCGAGCAACATCATGCTAATCCATCGCTCATGGTTTACTTGTGAGCCACGGAGGTCTTGTACCTTCTCCAATGATATGATGAGAAAAATATTCATTCTCGCCGATATGCTGTTCGAAACCTCTATCTGTGTGCCTTTATAAAACGTATGCTGCTGTGAATATGTGCATCTCTTGATGCAGTCATTCACTATGTATACCCAATCACTCGAACCTGGAGCTTTCTGCTATGCTGTCTTGAAAAGAAACCTGGAGGATGTTTAATTTCCAGTATGGCTGACCACGTTGTTTCGTTACCATCGTTGTTGACTTCGAGATGGCCGAAAGAGCTTGTCTCCTGCATTTTTCCAACTTTCGAAGCTGGAAACGTTTGTCTGTGTCCAATGATTTTCAGGCTTCAGTTGATCCAGGCTGCTCCTATTCCTTTGGCTTGGTGATGGTATTCCTGCCCGACCACTAAAGCCCCTGCCCTTATTCGAACGGTGGTGTACACAAGCTTCAGCAAGGCCGCTTGTAAGATGTAGTGAGGAAACTTTGCATCTCTCCGGGGCCATTAACTCAGAGCTTGGGTCGGGTTCGCAAGGCTGACATCGACATTCAGCCTCTGCCTTGTCTGATTGAAATTGCTCACTTTCCAGCGGAGGGCTTGCGCTTCGGGCACGAGTAAGCTCATTCGGTTCAATAGGCTCGTAAACATTCGGTATTAGAGGTTCATGTCTCGGTTCGAGCTGGAAGCGTGCCCAGATCATCTCCACCGAGTCGATCAAGTCATACATGGCGATATGGGTGCTCATTTCGGATGCTAGAGGTGATATTGAGGATGAACACGGCAACTGTGAGAAAGACGCCTTGCGATGTTGATGTGGGCTCTATGAGAAATTATAACTGCCACAGCCATCTCTAGTGCACACAAATGTTCGCTGGCTGCATTTTGCGTGGCATCACGCGCATACATATATGGCGGAGCAACGACGCTGCGATAGGTTGTGGGCCACACCTGGAGACAGGACAGAACGCAGCCGTGCAATTAGATGGCAAGAAACAGGGCGCTATTGTAAATTCCCAAAAAAGTACCAACACAGCTGGCGAAGTCACAAATTCCAAGACGCTCAGCTGGTCGACCCTTGCGGGGGTTGACCCGCCATGGCTCTCATTGGCCGCCGAACACACGAACATTTAAATTCCAATTCCCCTTTTCGACCAAACAAGCCCGCTCTCTGCAGGATGCCTCGCGAGGCGCCCGTTGAGTGTGATTGTCCTGCAGCATGTTGGGGTTATCTGTGTCCAGAACAGTGCCCCCGCGGAATCCTTTTCTGGTCGGGGCAGGCCTTCATAAGTTGACACCATCTCCGCCACGTCTGGCCATCTTTTTTTCTAGATCTCTGCCGTCTTCACCGAGCCCACCGACACCAGGTGCCCCCGAGACTCAACCGTTTCCTCCTCGCAATCGATTGTGATGGAGGATAGAAGCTTCCCAAGAACGAGGTTCATTTCCCAGGCAGACAGGCACCGACGCTCGTCTCGCATTACTGACGAAACATGGGATCACTACAAACCATTGCTATGCAGATTGTATAGAGCCTATACGCTTCAGGTTGTCATGAAATTTATGCAGAAGCGATTCGAGTTTGCTCCGACGTAAGTTGATGGCCACCAACAACCATGTCTAGCCTGCACCACTTATTCAACGGTTCTTGGATAGAAAACGGCAATACGGCTACCGCTTTGAGAAGTGGAGAGTAAAGAAATATCGTTCTATTGAAAGGCATGGCTCCGCTAGAAGCCCGCCTAGCAATGAGGAAGCGCCCTACGAGCAGATAGAGGCGGATCTCGCCACTGCTATGCCGGAATATCTCGGTCTGATGACGAACCTCTCCAGCCCCCTCCTCGGTGTGCCTGACGGTGGGCGATTACACCGACCTGGAAGTGTCGCATCTTCGAAATACGCTGCCTCCGACCAGGCCATGAGCCTCGGCAACGACGAGACGGACGCGGAAGACTATGTCTCGCCACCACCGACGCCGATGAACATACGTTATAGCTGGGGTCCAGCAGAAGACACAATGAAACTCATTGCCGACTTCTGCTCCACCATGTCTGATGAAGAAAATGCATTTGCCCTCTACTCAGACCTTGTTGGCCACCTCCCAGATGATTCCTGCTCCAAGGCAGCCAAGGCTATGATTGCAACATCCTCTGCGCGTGTCGCCAACCAGCCTGACCATGCTAAGCGCGCACGGGAGCTTCTCTCGAATTCGAGGTTGATACACCCAAGCATGCAAAGCCGAACATTTTTGTTCTCGGTTTTGGACGCTTTCATGGAGGAACAAGAGGATCCTGCGAAAAAGGATGCATCCCACCAGCGAGTGCGTCAGGCCATGCGAGCTGTCCTCGTTGATGACACCAAGCTTGGCAAGATTCCTCATCATTTCTCGGCCATAGACCTCGTTACATACAGTCTGCTTTCCTCGGCACTCGACATCTACGAGAAGATACCTGCTTCAGACGGAGGGGGAACTCCAACACTATCTGCTGAGGATCTGGTCTATCAGTATGTCTTGAACCAGCCATTTGCCGATACCCTTCGGAAAAACGAATCCTCTGTACTACGCATCTGTGTCAACTGGTGCGTTAAACAGCTGAAGCTCAGCCGCCACAGAGTCCCTGTCGAGATTGCCTGCATCCCCTGCCAGCTGGACCAACGTCCTTGGCGAGATGATATCCAGCTATATTGCACACTGTGGCACTGCATGCTGATGGCAGTCCAGAATGACACCCCGCCGCCTTGGTATCCCCCCTGCGAGGCTGCCCTGGGCATATCTCCCTCCGAGCTCCTAGTCACCGTGTGTTGGGTGATTGGCGCCGAGATGGAGGAATCGGAAACCGACCTTCTCCAGCGCGCTTCGACGGCCGCCGAGACGATTAGCCGCTGGGAAGAGCCCCATCTCTGGGTTGTGTTTCTCAAGAGGTTCATCTGGATGAACGAGCTGGTTGACCTTGTGGATGAAGACAATGCGTTCGAGGCTGTCATTCTCCAGCACACGCGCCGCTTCATCACTGCGACGCTCAACACGAAACTGCCCTTTCCTGCAGATGAGCCAGCTGAGCTAGGTGCGGACTGGGATTTATTTCGCTATGAACATGAAACCTGGGACGCTATGGAGCTTTAGGAACTGGAACCAACCGTTCGTTGTTGTAACAGTATGCGATGAATGATCAGTTACGGGTGCAGACACGTTTACATGATGGAATGATGATTTAGCTTTACAGTCAGATTGATCTAGATACTTTATATAAATTGATTCGTGTTTTCTTTTGAACGATCCATCCAGACATTCATATTGATGTCTTTATTGATCAGGCACTCGCGTACCAGATTACCTTAGCACTTGCACATGCTTCTACCAGTATCACCGCTAAGCATGCATTTGGCAGGCCGAGTTGTTGCAACATCGTAAACGATTCAAAATCTACATACATATAAAAAAGAAACCATATAGTCAGTCTTTGATGTAAGGGGTATCAACCAATGTAATCTCCCGCAACACAGCCTTGCTTCTCCTGTTCCGTTACGCCACCGCTGGGCATGCCAATAACACACAAGTTTTCAAGACGAGATATGATATGTATCTGTACACACGAATATTCTAATACCACGCAGCATTCACCACCATTCTCTTTGGGTCCCACATTAAACTTCCGTCACCAACTGCTCCCCTTCATCCAGCAAATCTGTCACCTTGCGCAAGTTGGCAATGAGGCTGCGGCCCAGGCCGCCAAGAAGCAACTTCTCGGCGTTGGCAGGCAGGCCAAGGTAAGTTGGAGGCTCACGCTCAGGCAGCTTGTGAATCCAGGCGTTGAAATCTTGCAGGCTAGTGCCTGATGGGACAACGAGGCCACCGTCAGGCCCATCAACCAGTTTGTGATCAACCTCGTACGCGGCGGGTGTGAGGAAGCTCGTGACCAGCTGAGAGAGAAGCTTGAAGTCACCTTCGTCATCAATCTTACCGCCGTAGGTCTCTGTCACCATGTAGCGCAGCATCTCCCAAGGGATGTTTTGGGGAGCAAGGTTGGTTCGGTTACCCGCTACGTTGTCAATCCAGGTATCAACGATGAAAGCCGAGCATTCGTACTAAAAACAAGTTAGCGCTGAAATTCAAGTCAAATATCATCGGTATATACTTACGTCGCTGTCGTTGAATTCCCAGAAGCCCTTCCAACCCAGGTTTGGTGCGTATCGCAAACGCTCCTGGACCACGGCATGAAGGAAAGAGAGGAGCAGGTACAACCTGGCTCTCTCCACGGGGTTCTTGGTGCCCCTGTTGGACAGGGACGACATTGAGTCTTTCATGTTGGCCCTCACACCAGCAGGCTGCTCGTACATGAGCACGCGGGAGGCTCGGAGGAGGTTCACAGGGATCTTGGGACTCGACTCCATGGACAGGAAGATACGGAAGTCGGCATGGGGGTTGAGCGATTCCATGCGCTTCTCCAGACTCTGGAGCCAAGTAGGAGCCAAGTGGACGTTCTTGACCAGGACCCACGAGCCTGTCTGGGCGGCATTGCTGATAGCTTTGTCGGCACTGGCGAGACCTTCGTTGGAACCCATGGCAATGTTGGTGCATCTAACGCGCATTCTCTCGACCAAGTTGTCGACCTTGTAACTCGCGTCGAATCCAGGGCTTGAAACCAGCGAAATTGGCAGCGTGGCAGACACTTGTGTCACTGTCTCCTTCAAGTCCTCAACGATTTGGAACATCTCGGGGCCGAAGACTTGGACCACGAACCGCTCTGCTGCAGGCACGAAGCGATCCATGCGGAAGAGCTTAACCAGCAGCAGGGAGAGCAGTGCTTGGTCGGTGGGTTCCGTCTTCTCGTCCCAGATGTTTGGCACGGCGTTCTCGGCCAACTCTTCAGTGAAGAACTTATCCCAGTCTTCTGTCGAGACGGCATCGAGCTTCTCTTTGAGCACACTCATCTTCTGGGCTTGCAAAAATGCTTCATCTCTCGCGTCAGGATGAGAGGACAAGTCCTTGCCTTCGACTCGGTTATCAAGAATGACATCGATCAGAGTCTTGTCCATCTTGTAAGGAGAGGCCTGTGCAAGTAGCATGCCAAGTGTAATGCGGTCTTTCTGCAAAAGGCCAAGTGCAGTTCGCTGGAAGGTGTTGACGAAGAGATCCTTCACGATCACATCACGGCGGATATTGTGGTTCGTTTCGTTGGCCAGACTCTTGTTATCATGCAAGACGGAGTGGAAAATGTCAAGGAAGTACTGGAGCGAGAACTGGTAGAAGTGGTTGAGATAGTGAAGCTGCTCGAGGACTGCGAAAACAGCACTGCAAGATCGAGCAATAACGCTGTACTGCTGGGTAATCTCTTCAACTTCGACCATGACGCCTTCAGTGTTGTTCATCTTGACAGAGATCTCGGCTGCTTCAGTCTTTAGGGTCTCTAGAGTCTCAATGACGTTGTCATCGTCTAGGATGTTGCCACGAGACTCGTTAAGGGCCTGAAGAAGTCGTTTCTCGAGTTGGCGAAGATGGACCTTGAATTCTCCTTGGAGCTTGATGAGGTTGGAGCGTCTTTCATCAACGTCAGGGCGCTCCGACTTAAGCACATCATTAAGAGATTGAGTCTGAAGACTGCTCTGGGTGACTGTGAAGTTGACGAATGTGGTTCGACTGCAAATGTCGGGTGCGAATGTGGCTGAAGGATCTCGGGTTGACAGATAAAGCTTAAAGGCAGGCGAGAAATCGATTTCCTGCTTTCCAAGCTGGATGAGAGTACGTCCACCAGTCTTCTGGTATTCTTTGTTGAGAACATGGTTGAGAATAGGATCCAAATGTTCGGCGTCTTGGATGAGAATCGGGTTTCCGAATCGAAGAGAACTCTCGAGTTGCTTGGTAAATGTATCATCCAAGAAGCTTGTGACCGTCAGACGACGATCCTTGCACTCCCTCTGCAAGAACTCAGTGATTCTTCCTGATGGATCGATGATAAGTGGGTATCGAGTGAAGCGCTTGAGAATAATGGCATTCTCAGTGCACAGATCATCGACAGGGAGGGTGTTCTCCTGCCAGCCAAGACGTTCATCTGCCGAAGAGAGGTACTCTGTAATGGGATTGGGTGATTTGTATTGGATTCCAGACAGGTGAAGTTGGTGGAACCAGTCATCAATCATAGACTTTCGGAAAGTCTGATCATAAAGACCGCTGTATGCCAGGAATGCGGCACCCACGAGCGTATCTCCGACCAGGGTGCTGATTTGCGTCTCGAAAGACTTGCTTCCGTCTTCCCAACGAACTCTTTCAGATGAGAGACTGTCCAAGAGTCTAACACTTCGGTCGACCTTGAACTGAACCTTGGACATCTCGGCCTTGATTGCTTGGGTCTCGCTGATAAGTGCAGCATATTCAGTCTTGTACGTGTTGATACTAGCCTCCAGCTCGTGGATGTTGTTTTCGACTGCCTTGGCGTTGGCCTTGGTTTCCAAGGCCTGCTCCTCGAGCTGAGTAACCTCAATCTTCAGAGGACCAACACGATCCAAAATGTCAGAGTAGTTGACCTGTGCAGTGGCCCACTGAACCAAGGGACCACAGGCCTTGGAGGCTCGGTTGACCTTCTCAAACGTGAATTCTGGGTTGGAAAGGAAATCGTTGCGCATCTTGTTCCTCAAAGCCTTGGTCATCTGCCTGGCATTGTCAAACATGATGATGCTGGCAATGAAGTCATCCTTTCGAACCACAGCTTGCACAGCCTTCCAGTCGTTGATCTTGTGGCCAAGAAGGGTGCAGACAGCATCCAGAGCGAGACGGACACCCTGAGGGGGGTTACCCATAGACCTGACTTCTGTCAAGTGCTGACGCTTGATGTTACTAACACTAGCCTTGGCTTCTTCGACAGCGGGCTCGGCCTTGGCAAGATCCTCCAACACAACCTTCTTTCGCGTTGCCACCTCCGCCTCTTGTATCTCAAGGGCAGCCTGAATCTCCAACGATGTGTTCTTCCTCTGCTCTGCCTCACGCTGGTCGGCAACCATGCGCTGCAGCTTCTCGTTTGCTTCGGCATCCTTTTGCTCTAGCTGAGCCTTCTTCTCAGCCAGACTCTTACGGAGATCCGACACCTTATCCACAGTGTCCCTGAGTTTCTCAAGACCGACGTTGAGATGGCGCTGCTGTTCCTCGAGATCCTCACGCTTCTCGTTATACAGTTTGACAAACTGAGCAACAAAGTCAAGGAAGTGACGAGGCGTAAGGAAGGTGACCTTGCCCTGCTGCTTGAGCAGCTTCTCGTTGTACCGTTGCAGAGAATAGTGTGCATAAACCATTGAGTTGACAACGGTCTCACGGTGGCTAGGAGGCAACTGAAGACCACGGTAGGCGACCGGGATAGTATCAGGGCAGTTGAAGTTGGGCCTATCCAAATCGATCTTCTGAGTGAGTTCATGGCCAACCTGGAAGAGAGCTTGGTCGGACCAATCACCAAACCAGTTGAGCACGCAACGGTTGAACAAGGCAGGACTGGTGGCGGCCTTGGAACCAAGTCCATCCTCGGGGGGGTTCATGGTAAAGACGACGTGGAGATTCTTGACAATCTGTTGCGTGAACCACTTGTACAACTCTTCAGGCGAGTCAAGGTGCAAGTTTTGTCGCTGTGCACCTTCCTTGCAGGCTGTCATAAGAGCAGCGTACTCATCTCCCTCGAACAGACCAGGAACTTCAGCGTTGGCCAAGAGAGTGTTCATTCGCTCCAAGAAACCCGAGTCAAGAACGTTAGACTCGTCCATGATGAAGCAAATCTTTTCACCCTTGCAACCACATCGGCGAAGAACATCACGGAGATCGTCATCAAAGTCTTCGGCGGAGTATTTTCCGTGTACCTTGATCTGGAAAACCTTGAGGCCGTTCATCCAGGCCACAAAGCGAGAGAGCGTAGTCTTTCCACTACCACTGACACCGATCAGAATCAAATGACCCTGTGGCTGTCGGAAAACACGATCAATGCGCAGCACGTGCTCGAGGACATCGTTGAACAAGATCAATGGCACATCAACCTCCTCTTCGCAGAAGGTTCTCAATCGGGCCTTGACAAAGTCTCTCAGCTGGTCTCTGTGGACAGGGACGTAGTTCTTGGAAAGCCAGTTGGAGAAGAGGATAGGTCCTCCAAGGGCCTTCTCCTCATCGATTGTAGGGAAGTATTCCATGGCAATACGTCGCACGCTATCGTCGGTCCACTTACGTTCATCTTCGCCAACAAGACGATCTTGGAAGAGACGAAGAGCTTCGTGAGCCCAGATACGGATGAGACCCTCAAGTGATAGGGTTTCGAGAGGACGGATAGCCTCGTACACGCCGCGAACCCATCGGGTCAACTCACGAGGACTGTAGACATAGTGCGGTTGAATCTTGGGTGTGAATCGCTTTTGAGATTCGAGATAGAAGCGAACCATTGCATGCGTGAGTGGCTCTGCGTATCCTCGAAGCGAGGGAATGATCTTGAGCACAGCCGAGTTGAAAGTGCCGTAAATCTGGTTAAGAGAGAGCTCACCAGGGTAATCCACCATGATAAGAGGAGCATGGCGAAGGAATCTGTCACCCATGGGTGTACGGCCAGCATCCGTGGGAGGGTTACAGGCTCCGACGAACTGGATTCGATCCAAGGTAACCCAAGACTTGTCAGAAGTACGCCAGAATCCATTGTGCTCGACGAGCTGACGGAGGAAAGAGATGGCGCGTTGGGTTCCATACTTGTCAGGTGCTGGCAAGTTGATTTCATCACAGAAGATCACCAACCATCGGCCAATCTGCGTTGGCGAAAGCATGACACCATTAAGAGTCTTCTTGTACTCGCAGTATTGTTCAAAAGTCTTGATGAGAAGATCGGGAGTTGTCGCGCTGGAGAAATTCAGACCGACAACTTCCATGTTAGGCAGTTTGCGTAGGGCGCTGAAAAGCGTCATTGTTTTACCGGAACCGGGAGGACCGCAAAGCAGCAGTGGCTTATGCTCAGCAAGCCAAGAGTAGAGCACATCCTCGTGTCGAACAGTATCAAGCGTAGGAATGACAACATCGGTCTGAGTAATGGAGTGCGTGTTGACTTCCACGGAGGGTACCTGGCTCTGCCAAGGGGCCCATTCAGCCTTGGGGAGCGTGACGTCAAAGTCAATCAGTGAGCTGGTGCCATCAAGAGGCGGGGACCCAAAGTTGGCAAAGGCGCAAATATCATCGCCAAATGATTTGCGGTCATTGAGGGGACAGTCACCAGTGAGTGACCAAACCAACGCGAGCAAAAGCTTCTTGGAAATGTAGCCCTCAATCTGTTCACTCTCCAGAGGGAAGTCTGAGTGCTGCGAATTGTACTCAATGACATCCCTGACAGCCTTGTTAAGCAGCGAAAAGAGCGTGTTAAGCACACGAGCAACAGTAAAGTCCATGATATGGTTGTAGCCTTGTGCCTTCTCAAGCGCCTGGAGAACGAAATCCTCTTCGGTCAAGTAGGCCTTGAGGTGGTCAGCAAATTCGCCTTGAACGGCGAGTGCCTTAGCGGGGGTGTGTCCGCTTGAAACGCTGTCCTCGTCCAGATCTTCGAAAGGAACGCTGCGGAGGGTCATAAGATAGTTGTCGACCAACATGTAAGGAGAGACGGTGTCTTCACTAAACCAAACCATACCACAACGGGAGACGGTGGCAAGAGTGGCATATTTGAGGGTCTCGACTTCGAACATGATTCGAACATTAGCTGGCAAGTTGAGACGCTCACCGTTGGGCAGAGTGAGAAGCTTGTTGTCGTCAAGCACACTGTTCAAGTTCTCAACCCACTCAGGGTCGACATCACCATCGAAGACAATCCAATGGCGCTTGCCATCCTCACCACGAAGGTTGTCAACAATCTTTCGCAGGATACTCGTGAAAAGACCGTCAGTCCATTCACGCGTGGTTGAGTCGAGGTTACCATACAGGGCCTCCTTGGACATGACCTTCGAATCAATGATATGGGAGACACCCTCTACGTTTTCAACCCTTTGCAAAGCCTCAATCAAAAGTTTCCAGGCAGCAGACTTTCCGGAACCAGAGTTACCGACCATCATGACACCGTGGTGAATCTTCTGGATCTGGTAGAGCTGGAGGACCTTGGTCATCCAGAGCTCGTTAACAACAAGGTGCCTCTCAGCAGCGATAGCCCGAATAGCGTCCTCGAGAGCTTCAAGATTGGCGGGAACATAGTGCACGCCAGGAAAGCATGCATTCTCAATCGTGGTCATGATGTCAACATCCGACTTGATAAGCTTGGGTGCAATGGTCTCGCGAATACTCTGCACAAGAATTTCAGGCTCGACAACCTCCTCGGAGCCGAGGCTACCTTCACCCAAACGAGTACGCTTGAGACCACCAGAGCTGACGAGAACACTCTTCAAGGCACGGAGACCGAAATCGTAGTGAGCCTGCTTGGAAAGCTTGGCGGAACACTGGTCGAAGAAGGGCACAGTTTGCTTCGACAGTTGCTTAGCTTGATTGAAACCCTGAGAGTAGAGCATGACTTCAGCAATGAGTTCCTTGTCGGGCTTGGACATGGCAACGCTCCGGAAGAGCTTCTTCAAGTTATCAGGGAGGTTAGAACGACCAGCATAACCTGGATTCATGGTAATAAAGATACCAGTGTTCTCGTTAACATGGAGCTGGCGGCCGACAAGCTCAATCTGAGCCTGGTCATCCTCGGCACCTTGCTTGAGACCAAGCTGGATGTTCTGGATCTGCTGGGAGACGGCAGACAGAATACGTTCCTCCAGACGGTTAAACTCATCGAAACAACCCCAAGCACCAACTTGACAGATACCAAGGAAGATACGACCCATAGCCTGGAAATCGAATGTGTCGTCACAGCAGAAGACGAGCGTGAATCTACCCAGTTGCACACCAAGAGCCTTGACGGACTCTGTTTTACCAGTACCGGCAGGGCCGTAGGGTGAACCACCGAGGCGTTGGCACATGGCCTGGGTAAGGGTGAGGAAACATCTGTCGGTAAGGGGAGTGCGAACAAGTCGGTCAGGAACACCCAGATACTCGAAGCCGTAGTTGAGTTTAGCATTGGCCATCTTGATGTGCAGGCGTTGCAAAAAGTCGCCTTCTGGCTTGTAAATGTAACGCATCTGCAGTTGCCAGAGATAGTGACTGGGAGAGACAGCATTGGCATTGATGAGCTTCTCAATTGTATCACGTTGGTGAACGCATTCAGTGATGAGCTGTTCGCACTTCTTACGCTGAATGACTTGGAGGTCTCCCAGCACAGTGTCGGCAAGGACTCGGAGGACCTGTACCTCGCGTTCAAACAACATTTGCAGGGTCTGGCCACCAGCCGCTAGGGAGTTCTCGACAGCCGTAGTCCAAGCAACTTGCGTGGCGAGAACAACGATCTGACTTGGGAACACTTCCATGAACTGGTTCAGAGCCTCGCGGTCGATATCCTCGGATTCGAATATGGGAGTATAGACCTCAATGGCCTCGGCCAGAAGCTCGGCCAGGGTCGACTTCATACCACCTTCCAAAAGGGCAAGCCAATCATTGATTCTTGGGGTCTTTGCTAAAGAAATTTCCTTCTTCAAACGGACAACTTCGTCCTCCTTAGAGGTGAAGCCTGAAATAATGGTTTCATCGTCCATAATGAGTCCTGACAAACCAGCGAACATCTTCTTGAAGTGCTTAGCAATACGCATAGTGTCGTTGCTGTTACCGATCATTTCCAACAAGTCTTCGTCACCCACGAAGTAGAATCTGGGGAACGAGACACGTTCCTTCTCCAGGTACTCACCAAGAGCCTTCTGGATCTTGTTGAGCATTTCGGCCAAACGCTCCAGAGACTTCTGAACATTGGGAATGTTGAGAACATCAAGAACGTAAGGCGTCTTGTTGGCCTTCTTCATGACGGCCAAGAATTCACTGTTGATGTTCTGGAAACGACCAGACTCAATGGGGAGGAGGTGCTTAATATCTGCATTTCCAGTGAAAACGCCTTCAAGGTATACCCATTGGCGCTGGACATCAATCCACACATCGAAGAGCACGTGCACACGGTTGAGCTTGTCCTCCCAGGCGACAGCCTCTTCTTCGAATTCCTTGTAATAAGGCGAATGTTTCATGGCCTGCAGAGAGTTCAAGTTCTCACTACATTTGGCAAACAGGTCGTCCCAGCCACGGATAAGTCGACACTTGTTCTGGTAGCCGATCATTTCCAGGGCGTAGTTTTGCCAGATTTCACGCACTTGCTTAAGGAATTCCTCCAAGGCCATTTCACCCTGAGCCTGAGCGATAATGTCCTTGACAACGACGTCAGTCCTCACCAGATCAAGGTCCCACACGTCGCCGAGGGTCATGGCACTTGGCGAGAATCGCTTCTGTGGCTTGATCTGCTTGTAGATCTTGACCCAATGTCGTTCGCGAATAGCATCCGATTTAAGGTCAGAGAGAATGGGGTTGATCTTGAGAAGACCTCGAAGAATACCCTGAACGTGTTCAAATGCTGCATATTGTCTCATTCTGCTGGGCATCTCCTTGGTAGACTTGATGAGGTCATCCACCTTGGACCGAATCTTGCGGGGCTGCACAGCTGTCCACAGCATGTCTCGGGTTTCGTTCAGGCTTGCCCAGATGGTGGAGAGGTTGGACCAAACAGATTGGAAGTCTCGGATTTCCTCGAGAGTTGCCTCGAGAGAATTGTCATTGCTCACCGGGATGTCAAGAGCCTCCTTCGCCTTGGCAACCATCAAAGAGTCAGCCTGGAGTTTAGAAATACGCTCCTCGAAGGAAGTAAGAGTCTTGGAAGCCACATCGGGCTTGATTGTACCAGAGACAGGCTTCTCTTCGTTCCACTGAGCGGCAATCTCGGCAATGCGGTCATTCACGAGCTTATCTTCAGCAACGATCTTGGCACGGAGGGCATCAGTCTGGTCCTCCACAATTCTAGACTTCTTCTCCAAAATTTCCTTGAGAGCCTCCCATTGGCTGTCGATCTGCTCAATATGTAGCCAATCGTTGGGGAACTGATAGCGTTGGCGAACCAGCGTCGACTGTCCCTGGCGGAACATGTCAATCTCTGGGGCCCACGTCTTGACGTTGCGTTTGCAACTCTGGACTACGGTAATGAACTGAACAGCTTGGGCAGTGGAAGAAGCATCTGAGCTCTGGCCTTCGAGGTGCTTCCGGGCCTTTTCAATGTCTGCGTTGACTTCCCGCATGCGCGTTCCAAGGCGGTTGGCGAATTTCATAAGAATCTCGTGCTGCCACTGGTCGTATTTGGCGTTGACCTTGGTTTGAACCTGGTCATAGTCAATGGTGAGATGACCAAATGACCGGCTAACCTCCTGTGTGTCAAAGGTAGATCTTGTTTTACGAATCTCCTGGAGCAACTGCAGCCATCGAGGAAGCTGCTCGCCAAGAGCGTCGTAAACCTGCTCAGATTGGAGATCCCAGAGAGACTGAAATTGAAGCCATTTGTCTACATAGGCACCGATTTCCTGAAGCTTCTTCTCAACCGAGACGTACACACGACGGAGCAGATCAGCACACTCCGAAGGGAGGTCGGTGAAGCGGGGCTCATCATTGGCAGTGGAAGTAAGGCTCATCTGGTATCGAGTGGCCTTGATCTTTCGGAGGTTGCAAACAATACCAAGCCACTCGTGAAGGTGGAGGAACCAACTAGCGCGAGCATATTCCATGGGGGGATCGAGGTAAATGACCTGGTTGCGCATGGCGAGTTCAAGAACGAGTCGCTTCATGGTGGGGCCCTCGGGCTTCGCTTCCTCAGGGTTCGTTGGCTTTTTACGTCGCTCATCATCGATCGAGTCATCTTCAAAAGCGGAAATCCAAGCCAATACGGCACTCTGTAGTCGCTCAAGGAGTATAGACTGGATCTCAGCGTTCAATCCTCGCACCCAGAAATCAAGATTCACATATTGCTCCAGGTTCAGCTGATCAACAGCGGACTGGATGGTATCCAGACGGGATTGGAAAGCAGCCTCCTCATAGTCGCAAGTGTTCAAGTCCTTGAGAGCCTGCTCTACAGTGGTATGGGTATAGTTCAACGACACAGCCTTGCTCTGCAGAACAGAGACAGCGGCAGCAAAGCTTCGGATGAACATGCCATGCTTACTCTCCGTGTTCTTGCCCAGTCCAAAGTCAGTTCCGCTGGGGAGCAGAGAACGGGCCTGTCTCGAATCAGAGTAGAAGAGCTCATGGGAGTTGATGAATGACTCCCATCGCAAAGGAACACCTTCACCAATCAACTTGTAAACATCGTTTCGATATCCGTTTAACAAAATTGATTCCTCTCCCATGGTGGAGATTTGTCGAAGCGTCTGCGACAGGGTTCGGACGCTCTCCATCAGACTAACTGCATAGGGATATACACGCTTGGCGTCTTTTGACACAGTTGTGACGGCATGGGGTACGGAATAAGACTGCCAAGTCAAGTTTCGCGTCTCCTTGAACAGGGTGATAATTTGAGGATCAAAGTTGACAGCCAACTCAAGGATACCACCAGCAGATCGAATACGGGCAATTTCGAACAGTTGGCCGGAGATGGAGATTTTACGTCGACTAACGTCAGCCAGCCAAGCCTCGTAGATTCTGGCCGTATCCAGCTTCTGCTTGAAGAGCTCGCTCTCCTCTTGAAGCTTGTGGCCCTCGGCGTGCAGAGTCCAGTCTGGGCCAAGGACAGCCTCCACCTTCTTCATGTAGCCCTCAAGCTGAAATTGGATCTGGCGCGCCCAGATGATAGCTCCGGAGACTGGCGGAAGGTCGCGCAGCTGAGCCATAGCATGGGTCTCCGAGTGACCATATTGCTGCTTGAACCTCTCATGCAGTCCGTTGATGGCCTGCTTGACATGGTCCATCAACTGATTCTGGTACTCCTGGATGGCACCACGAATCTTGGGGCGCACAAAGAGCGCGTTGAACTTGGAGAAGACTCGGAACATTTCATTGGCCGTCTTGGCTGTAGCAAGGCGATCTCGAAGTCTTGCAATAATAGAGTTCTCAACTCTAGTCGTACGCTCGTTGTACAAGTTCTCGGCTCGGACCCATCGTTCCTTGCCCTGGTCGGTAACATCCAAAAGGTCGACGTTCTGAAGAGCCTCCCAAGCCTGCTTGACCTCTTCAACAGCATCGACGTCGCCCATCTCCTCCATCACAACACCATTGGTTCCTGTGGTCTCGGTAACACCGGGCATGGTGGCCTGGGGGCCAAGCACGTTGACAATGGTTCGCTGGAGCTGCTCATGGTTGTCACGGAAAGTGCTGACATAGTTGATTCTTGACTCGAGCTCGGAATGCTTCTTGTTGATCTTGATGGGGATGAACTTTTCGTTTCGTCGACGGGTCACTTCACGGGCTACATTGGTGAACTCCTTCACATTCTCCTCCCAGGTTCGGAAAATGTCGTCGCAGGTGCCCATAATGCCCTGGAATTGCTGGTAGTCGAGGTTGACCAACTCGGTTCCGGGGAGAAGGCGATGAAGCACATCATCGAGATCGGCAGAGATAGCTTCGACAAGAGGCAGAGCTCTGCGGATAGGATAGGGACAAATCCTGAGCTTCTTGTTCAGGTGGCCGAAAATCTGGGCGATGGCCTCCTGAGCTTTAGAAAGCGACGTAGCAGACAACAGCTCATCCAGGGGGAAATCCCGCATGAGCTGGTTGTACTTTTGCACCTTGTCCATAGCCTCCTTCAATCCGGTATCAGCGGTGAAACTGACGGTGGCCTGGAATCGCTTGGCATGCTTGAGAATCTCGAGCGTCAAGAGAACACCTTCGCTTCTAAGCTGACCTTCAATTCCCTCCAGCGCTGACTCCATCGACAACCAGAAATTGACCTCCTGGCTGGCGGTGCTAAACTCCTGGTTCGCACTCGAGGAGGGGTCCTTGGTCAACTTGGTGATGCCCTGGATCGACTTGATCCAGGTATTCACATTTGCCTGCAGTCTGTTGAGAAAGGTACTGTCTTGGAGGAGGTTGGAAGGAATCGCTTCGATGGTAGGTCGCGAGTGGTCAGCTTCGGCATCGTCGAGGACGCTCTGGACAAGCGTATGGAAGGTCAGGGAGATTTCGGGGATATCGACGTTCTGCTGCAAATGGAGCAAGCTGAGCTCCAGATCGTTCAGGCGCTTCTTGGTGACGGGGATACCCGTCTTCGCATCCACATCGGCTCGACCCCTCGACCCGTTGGCCAGCTGCTGACCCTTGGTGTTGGCGTCAAAGTACGGCACCAAGGCATGGTGGACGTGAGAGTGAAGGACTTCGAAAGGAGAAAGGGCCGTGCCTTGCTCGCCCACGGCGGCAAGCGAGGCAGGACCAGGCAAATTAGTAATGAATATTTGAGAAGTAAGGGATCGGGTCGGGTCGATGGGTTGCGGGGGCTTCAGAAGCACGAGCGAGGCCACAGTCGTCGGTGAAGAGGAGATTTCGGTGGAGAGCGTGTAGTTGTAGGTAGTCGGGACTGTCAATTCGGCATTAGCAAGAGAGCTGGGACACACGCGCGACGCAAGAGGGAGCGCACCTGAAGCATCAGCTCCAACTTCTGTCAAATTTGCGATGTCCTTTTGAATGTACAAGACATTTTGGGAATCGCTGGCAAACCGCGTACACCGCGAAATGGTATCATCGTAGCGGGCCTCGTGCAGGAGACTTCCCAGCTGCTCGAGTTCCGCTCGCGAGGCACCAAGCGCGATCTCGCAGACGGCAGCCAAATGGTCGACCAGGCGTTCAGGCTCAATAGTCGGGAATGGGGGCGCGGTAGCGACACCGTTGGCCGCAGGGCCCTGTGCGGCAGAGGTGACCTCCATGGCGTGCGGAGGAAGCAGCTGAGGAGGAGAGAGAGATGGGGAGGAGCTCAATAGCAGCCAGTCATCTCCAGATTCGTCGGCTCGAGGTGGAACGCAAAAAATGTGTGGACGGGGGGTTGAATCAGGTCGGCAGCTCGAAACGGTGAGCTGCAGGCGGAACGGCGAAGCTGTGGACGAAAGCAAACGAAGCTCGGTGCGCGGTTAAGGAGCGTGAGAGAATTCGATTAATAAGATCGTGGGGGATGGTATCGTTCGGGGAACACGCGGCGTGGGAGTTGAAAAAGATGAGGATTATCCAACAAAGGAGTGTTGACTTTGGATATCTTCTTGGACCAGTTTACTACGGATACGCGACCTCCCAAAACCCCAAAAGCGGGACCCCCCCTGTCGCGACAGCATGTGCCAGGAGGCGTCGGCGTAGAAGCGTAGCCCACAGGCTGCAGGTTTGGGACAGCTGTACAGGTGTGGTTCCACAGAGGGCCACAGAGAAGCAGCCCGCTGCGCAGCCGTCCACTGACAGCACTGAAACCCGCTGAAGGTAGTCCCTCTGGGGAAAGGTGCCTTCAGCCAGTCCGCCACTGACCCGTCCGCAACCAATCTGAGTGACAAGCGGTGCTGGCTTCTGATTGGCCCTTGGTTGGTAACAGGGGGTTGCCCCCAGAGCGGGCCTTGCCATGCTGGCGGTTTGGTTGCAGGGGTCCCAAGGGTTCATTTCCAGTTACATTGGGGTGCAATATTGGATGAATATTACCATGGCATGTTCCAGATGACTCCCACTCCTCCGGCACTCCGGGGAGGCTTTCTTCACCAAGTCCCGCCGGGAAAGCCAAAATTACCCGTCCCTCCCAAAAATAGACCTGTCATTTCAACACTGCTCGGCCGGGTAGCCTACAGCAGCTGCCCTGCTCATGATCAAACCCGTCACAAATCGTATAAACCACCTGCTGCTCCAGCGGAGACGGCAGCTGGGACACTGGCATTGTCCTGCAAACGCCCCCACTGAAGGGAGGTCTGTTCTTCCGCCCCGACTTCAACCATCGTCGTTACTTAGTTAGCCTTTACAAGCCGAACGCCCTGACGTGGACGGACACTACTTTCTTCAACTAGCACACACGTAAATTAGTCCCGAGCCGATTTATTGTCGTGTCACGTTCCTTGTTCAGAGCCTCAACCACGGCTTAATAACCAGATGCTATGTACATGAGATCAAACCTCGTTGCTCGTTTCTCCACACCTCTCAAGCACATGGCTATTATCGACACCCCCAAGCATCCTGGGCCCAAGGCTATTTGCTACTTGCTTCCACACTGCAGTGCATCCATCTGCGACCTTTTTTTTTCTTGTGGCCTCGATATCGACCGCCATTGGTGCCAATCATTGCTCGATCCTTTTCACTTCTTCGCTAATGCAATTAGCCTATCCTGGGTACCTACGGCACCATGTCCAAGAGCAAAAGTTAACCTAATTCCAGTTTGCCCTTGCCAAGTCACGACATTCATGTGCGCCACTGCCAAATGTAACAAGTCTAAGCTAAGGTACGATGAGATTCTTTTATGACTGTAGGATTGAGCAGACAAACATATACATTGTCGTCCTGTATTTCCCAGCGTCCGCATCCCGCCAAATCGCCCTCCGCGTGCCCTAAAAAGCAAGTCGTAAAGCCCGAATTCCATACATAAACATGCCTCCCAGTTGTTAACGTGCCAGTTTCCGAAGTAGGCTTGAAAAGAAGATGTCCCAAATCCATCTTTCACCACCAAACACATGAGAACCACAGTAACCCATAACAAGACCAACGCCCTTAACCCGATTGCCAAATCGACCTCGCCACACACATCCCTTGCCATGCAGACAAACAAGACCGACCGGTACGCCAGATCAAGACACTAAGCCTGGCTGCCGCCGGCCCCAGCGTTCGCTGCTAGTCTCTGCCTTTGAAACATGACTCTCTCGTTGCATATGTCAATGAACTCCTCAAATTTTTGAATGATGCCCTCCTTCTCTTCCAGTTTAGCCTTCAGCGCGTCGATTTCTTTTTGCTTCTCATCCTCGATCTTTTTGAGGTCTTCTCTGGCTTTTGCAAGCTCCCGTCGTAGATCCGCACGTATGCGGTCTTCAGCAGATTGATGAGGTTTGCTGTATATTGCTGGTCGATTTTCGGCCAAGCCGGTTGCAACCTTTTGCGGATTGCGATTGATAGCAGCCCGAGCATTGTATATGTCCCTCGGGAGCAGGTGACAGTCAGGGTTTTCGGTCTGCAGTATCTGCAGAGTTTCAGAAACACCAGCACCTACCGAGAGAGCGTTAGCGTCGCCGGTTGAATCCTCTTCCTTGGGGCTATATTCACCATTCTCCTTTAGCTGCTTTACAGCTGCTACCATCTTGCTGTCAAGCTTCCTGGCGGCAGGATGGTGGGATGGGCTCTCGCTGGGTCCATGGTTGTGCTGCAAGTGGGCCGGATCTGGGCGGTATCGAATGGTCCACTGGGTTCTCTGCTCAATGGCGAAGAAGCCAAAGGGGCAGTCGCACTTTCGTGACGATGTCTTGCGCTTGCGGCACTCAGGGCTGACTCGGCTCGGGGGCTTGCCAGCTCTGTCGCAGACAAACAGCACCTTTTTGAGTCCAGGAACAGTCTTCTTGGAGCGGCCAATGACAATGGCATAGCCAACAGAGGTGCAATATCGGAGCACAGCCTTTTGGACAGCCTCCAATGTCGGATAGCTTCCACCTTCGGGTGGGGGTGACATCATGTCACCCATTGGCTGTTGTGGAATATACGAAGAGTCGGCAAGCAGCTTGCTGTCGATGCCACTCGCATCACTCTCCCCATTTTGACCATCAATGTCCATGCCATCTCCTGCATGCGATTCCTGCTTCTGGGGCTGAGGGGTTTGTTGCTGTGAGACTGGCTCCTGGGGCAGCTGGGGCTGTTGTTGAGCCTGCTGGACTTGCTGTTGCTGGGCCTGCTGCTGCTGCTGGGCCTGCTGCTGCTGAGCCTGCTGCTGCACTTGCTGTTGAGCCTGCTGCTGCTGGGCCTGCTGGGCTTGCTGGGCTTGCTGCTTTTGCTGCTTCTGGCTTCGAGCCTGTGGCTGTGCCTGCTGCTGGACTTGTTGCTGCTGCTGCTGGGCCTGTTGCCTCTGCTGCTGCTGCTGCTCCTGCTGTTGGTGCTGAAGCTGCTGCGGGTCTGGCTGCTGGTGCTGCTGAGCCTGCTGCTGCTGGGCTTGCTGCTGATGCTGGGCCTGCTGGTGGTGCTGTTGCTGGTGATGTTGTTGTTGCTGCTGTTGATGGTGTTGGTGCTGGTGTTGATGCTGGTGTTGCTGCTGCTGAGCCTGCTGCTGCTGAGCCTGCTGAGCCTGCTGTTGCTGCTGCTGTTGTTGTTGCTGTTGTTGCTGCTGCTGTTGCTGCAATTGTTGCTGCTGTTGCAGTTGCTGCTGCTGTTGCAATTGCTGTTGTTGCTGAAGCTGCTGCTGCTGTTGCTGCTGCTGAAGTTGCTGCTGCAATTGCTGGTGCTGCTGCTGGTGGGATTGCTGAACCTGCGAGGATTGCTGCTGTTGAGGCTGAGGGGGTGATGGTGCCTGAGGTTTGGATTGAACCTGAACTTGCTGCAGTTTAGGCGTAGGTTGAGCCTGCTGAGACTGGGGGCGCTGCTGGGGAGATTGCTGAGCGTGGTGAGGGTGTGTTTGGCGAGACTGCAGCGGATGTGTCGGGTGGTTCAGGTGCGAGTGGTGCATCTGCTGTTGATGGTGGTGGAGTTGGTTGGGCACAACCTGGCCAAGGGCCGGGAACATCATCTGGGAGCGCGGCGGAGGGACGGCGCGCGTATTTGACACGTCGAGCGGACTCGGGACCGCGCTGGGCATGTGGGAGTTGGAGGCGCGTGAAGTGCCATTGTGAATGTTGCCGTTGACGGGCGTCGGGTTCGCGAAGAGATGCTGAGGATAGGCGCCGGTCGGGGGCTGCTGGGGCTGGTACGCCTGGGCCTGGTACGGCGAGGCGGAGTGAGGCGCCGGCGACTGCTTGTTCGGCTGGTTGGAGTGCGTGGGAGGATAGTTGCGTCGGAGGCCGGTCTGGGGGAAGTTGAGGCCAGCGTGAGGGTTGGATCCAGGTCGTAGACTCGACATGGTGTCTCGTCAGCACCCCGGCGGTTGAGCCGGGTCGCGGAAAAACGGGCGTGTCGCGGGTCTAGGAGGCCGTCTTGAAGTCGTCGTCAAAACGGCGGCGGCGGCAGGAGCAGGACGTAACGCGATGATGTCGACGAGGCCGCGGCCGTGGCTCGATGGGCGTTGGAGGGCGAACGGTCTGTCGTCGTGACTCCCCACAGCCGGGTGAGGCCGAGGACAACGCGTCGGGCACAAACGAGGACCGTGAGAGAGTGCGGCGGCGGCAACGACGAGAATTAGTACCGACAGTCGACGTTGACGCCGAAAAAACAGTCGAGGGACGATGCAGTGCAGTGTGGGAGCAAGCAGCAAGCAACCCTGGACCCAGGATCTTTGGGGGTGTCGATAATGGCCGGCTTGAGAGGTGTGGAGGTGTGAGCAACGAAGAAATTCTCGTCGGGGGGGGGGCAGCAAAGCGGAAACGAGCCAAGTGAGAAGAAGGGTGGTGGCAGCAAGGGAGGGCTGGCTGTGGTGTGTGTCCTAAGGTGGGTTTATGGACCAGGGCCTCTTGAATTTAGGCGCCCTGATTTGTCAAACCAACCACGAAAAAAGCAAACCAACCTGCGAAGGCGCGGGCGTTCTAAAGGGGGAGGGAAGGGGAGGCCATTATTCAGATCTCGCTCCCCCCAAAGGAAGAGATGGATAGCACTCGATCAATCTGGCATACAAGATGTCTCTTTTTTGGCTCCTTCATTACATGGACTTTATTGCTTCTTTTTTTTTCCCTTACCCTCTCACCTTGCTTTCCCTTCATCACCTCGCATCCCTTCCTCTCTAAGGCCACGTGACACGTCCCCCCTCCCTTGACCCCAAGGTAGTACGGAGTACGTGCCTTGAACACGCCCTGTGCAAAGGTGCTGGCGGGCGGATTCGTGAACGGGCAGGCCGCTGCACTAGAGCCGTGGCAGACCTGAACCCGGCTCCTCCGCTGCGGGCCAAAATGGGTACACACAGCCCGCATGTTTGGCTTAGGCTACCGCCGTCCAGTGTGTGCTCCGTAGTGAACGAACGTTTTGCCAGACGAAGCGGATACTTGACCCAGACATTTCAATCGGTTCGGTGACCAGACCGTGGATGGGCTAAGGTAGTTCGTTGGGTATCAATGTGGTTCTCCTCTTTTTTTTTATCGTCTATTATGCTCTTTTTCTTTTTTTTTCACCCTTAGCCCCAATGCAATGCGCGCGTGGTTGGCAACAACCCATGGCCTGCTGCTTAACCGATCTGGCACCAAAGGCCACGATCGCTGCTGGAAACGGAACATTCGGGCTCGTGTCAAGCGACAGGTTTCGTCATTTTCGTACCGAGCCCCCCAAACTGCGTCATCGTCCTGGGTCTCCCCCAAGGCACGGGCGTTTTTACCCGACCACGATTGCATCAAAAGCCCATATTGCATTGTTTCACAGACCATGATTTCGCACCTGCTTCCCCAGGCGAAACCCTACGAGCCCCATATTCTCCCATCAAACTCAACCGCTTGGCCATGTTTATTAATAGTGATTCAGGCAGCCCTCGTCATGTGGTGCCGGCGCTGAGAGACAGATTGCCGCTTTCATTCAATCATGTACGCTGCATGCATGGAACTTCGTGCTATCCTGTTTTACCCAACATTCCCTCCCATTTGTCTTAAATGCCCTCCTTGCCTTATCCCCTTTTGGTTGTCCCCTGCCGACCGCCAATCCCCCGACAGGATCCAAATACCAGTCCCGCGGGTAGAGTTGGCTCCGTCCCAAGCCATTGTATGACATCTCTCATTCCATCCCACATGGCCTCTTTCTCACGTGCAATCATTGATTCATCCACCCATGCATCTATCCAAACATCCCATTAATCCCTTGTGGTATCTTTCCAAGCCGAAAAAAAAAATCAAACAAGGCCATTCCAGGCCTGACCCAATCCCAACTCCCGAAACACCTGTTTTGTGCAAGTTGAATAGAATGAAAAAAGCAAAAAAAGCAAATAGATCTTCCGAGACCTTTCAGGAGGTCATGCCCTCTTGAAAAAAAAAATATGGTCAAGAAATTTCGACCAAAAACAACAAAGTGATCACCCTTTTGTCGCATGATGGTTGGCTCGAGTCAAACCAAAAGGAATACATGCAGTGGTCCGGGCGAGTCACTCCACCTTCTTCCGTTTGCTCGGACGACGGCCTCCCTCCTGACCTTCCAAGAAGTGACCCTTCTCAATCTGGTGCTGGCGCAGATTGTCAGGTCGGTTCTTGTACTGGCTCGTGCATCCGGGGAACGGGCACCTGTAGATCTTGGGCGGGGTCGTGGCGTGCTGCAGCTTCTTGTGCTTGGCCATGCTTCCACCAAACCAGCGGGGATCACCCTTTGGTCGGTAACCGCAGATCTCGCAGCAGCTGTTCGACTCAATCTTGTTAGAAGACGAGGCTGCTGCCGGCGACGGAGGCGAGGTTGCCGCCGTTGACGGGCCACCCATTGCCGAATCCTCGGGAGTTGGCAGCAGTTGAGGATTGCCCATGTGGCCGGAGGCAGTATTTGTGGCATCACAGAAGTCAAATTCGGCTGTAGCATCGAATCCTCCGCTGCCAAAGTCTAGGTTGATGTCATCAGGAGTCATGGCATCAATGACCTCGTCGAGCGTGTCCAGGGCCGGTGTAGACAACACACCGTCTGTTCCACCCGCGGTCTGATCCTGCGGCAGCTGAGATGCATTGACAAGAGACTCAATCAACTTGACGCCATGGTAATGATAGACCGTCCGTGGAATCATATTCGGGACGTTTTGCGCGTACAATGAATCCACTTGCGCCCTCGCGAACGAGACAAAGTTATTAAAGTAAACGTCCGAAGGTAAGCACATCTATTCACACACACAAAGTTAGTCCTCTTTCTTGGCTCTTCTACATCAGGGGAGCTCACTTTTCCAGCGTTCATGATGTCCAGTTCCAGTCGTCTTGTCGTTGTACCATAGTTTGCCCGCTCCAGGATATCATTCAAGCTAGCCAGGAAGTTAGGGTACTCGATAGAATACTGGTGCAACCCGCACTTTAACATGAAGTTGACAGCAATCGCATATGGGGAATCGGTGGTAATATCCATGGTGACATCTCCGAAATGCTGCATATACAAGGCCGAAGATTGAACCAGGGGATCGTCTACAGTAAATATGGTCGAATGCTCGAGTTCTGTGATTGGCACCTTGTTAACATGGTTTTGTTCTCCTGGTGGCTAACAACGAGGCTAACTTACGATCTAGGAAATACTGTGCAACAAATGCCAGCGAGTCCTTGTTTGAATAGTAAACGGGAGCAGAGGCGGGCTCCTTGCCTTTCAGGCTGGGCAAATGTGATACAGAGGGTGAGGATTTGGCACGAATAAGGTTAAGCAATTGCTCACTGGTCATTGAGGCAGGCTTCCAGAGAGCATTAACTATTTGGATGTAGAGTGAGCGTTCCGGGCTGGAGAGATAGGTGTTGTACGCTATTGCCTGCTCGAACAGATCCGCCGACCGCATGTGCGCATCTTGTTCGTGGATAACCAGGGAGAAGGAGTATATGAGGTGAATAAAACAGAGAAGCTTGACAGGCGAGGCGGGTTGGCGGCCTTCCAGGATCTCGGCGAGAACTTCAAGGCCATTTATTGCTATCGAGTGCGTCGTCATGCTCCGCAGCTGGTCAGCGAGATGGTTCTTGGTCACCCGCTGCAGCTTCTCCCTCGAGTCTACAACATGCAATTCCAGAGCGCCCCAGGCGGTGTCAACCAGAGTCTGGGGCTGGTGCTGCAAGTACGCCACGGGCTCGACAACAGGAACCTCGGGCATGGGAGGCGGCATGGTGGAGTCGTCAGTCAGGGCGAGGTTGGATTCAAGAGAGAGGTCAGAGGCAGGCAGAGAGAAGACGGGCTGGTCAAGGCCCAGGCTGTTGTGAAGGGGATCCGACGAGTGAATGGTGTCCATCATAGGGATATCGGCCTGCTGTTCGGGGAAGAAGGGAGCCGATGAACCATTCTCACAGTCATAACCTTGATGCTTGGATGGCTTGTCCGGAATGAGGAAGGAGTTTGTTCGGAAGAGGCCGCCCTCTGTAACGAGGTCATCAGCAGGAGATGTCAAGGTTGACTCGAACCCCGCAGCCTTGGGCCTGCCCCAGGCACCAGACCAGGTGGAGGTCATAGGTGAGATGCTATAGTTGGTGCTGTTGGTGCTGTTGGTACTGTTCGTGCTGGCAGTCGACCGGACCGACACGCTATGGGCCAGGAACTCGCTTCGTTTCCTGACCTGGGCCCGGTACTGGTCGAGGTCGGTGTGGAGTTGGAGGACGGGCCGCTCCTGGCCTGGGTTGCCACCCTGATTGATGAGGTTCGTGGGGGCCACGGTGTCAGGCAGCGAAGGCCAGGCGAGGAAAGGGTCATTCAGGATCGGGGCTGACTCAAGCTCCACGGGGAGAGGCTCGATTGGCAACGGTGCCGTGGCGCGAGCCGGGGCCGGGGCCGGGAGGGGGTCGGGCTCTGCCTCGTCGAAGTCCTCCAGGATGGTAGGCAGCTGCACCTCGGACGAGTCGATTTCGTGGATCTCGGTGGAAAAGAGCTCTCCCAGTTGCGGCTGCTGGGGGTCTGCCAAGAGGGAGTCATCGTAGCTTGGGGGAGCGTCGTCGCCGCTGTCGAGGCCCAGGTCGGACAGGGACAAGTTCTTGTTCTTGTGGCCGAGCGAGCTGAAGAAGTTCTTGGCCATGGACATGATCTTCTTCCTCCTGGACGGGTGCCCAAGGCATTTCTTGCACTTTGCGTCGCTAAAGGTCTCTACCTTTCCGCACGAGTAACACCAGTACTCGCCGACGGCCAGCTGGTCGCATGTGTAGAGGTGCTGGAGCATGAGCTCATGGTTAGGAAAGTGCTTCCGGCACCGCAAGAGAGGACACCTCCTCCTCTCCTCGGGAGTCATCTTGTCGCAAGCATTGCGCTTGACGGCAGCCCAGACGATGAAGCGGTTGAGGGCGCATTCATCCCGGGCTGTGTTACGGGTACTGGGGGCGGGCCAGTCAGCGACTAAGCTTAGGAGGAATTGGCAGGGCACCGGGCGGGTGAGGGATGAGCAGAATGGAACAGAATAGAACAGAATGTGAAATTACGAAGAGGATGGGATCGGCTGGGGGTTGGGAAAGGGCGAGTGTTGAGAGAGATGAGGTGTCGGGGTGTGGTGGTGAGGGCTTACACGCATGAGGGCGACGACGATGATGGCTCACTGTCGTCCGAAGCTACCGACACAGACGAGGACGACGACACGGAACTGGATCGCCTCAAGCTCAGGCGATGAGTAGGGCTGCGTGTAAGGCGGCGTAGGGCTGAAGGGCCTCCGCCGGAGCTGGGCCCGTCCAACGACAGGCGCTTTTTCGTTTCCATGGGATTGGGACAAGCGACGGACGGCCTATGTGCTGATATGATAGCGGCGCGCGCGCAGGACCTTGAACCTCGAACTCGGCAGCGGGGGTGGTTGAGCAGCGGACGAGCAGAGGGGCAAAAAAGCAGGGCAAGGAGGGGCAAAGCCGGAGGACGTGGGATAAAAACAAGAAAACAATTTAACCAGGAGCCTATCCGGATCCGCCGCCCGTTGCCATGATGTTTTTGTTTTATTTCGGTTTGGACGAGCAAAACGTCGGGAGGCAGCTCGGGGGAGCAAGCTCCAAGGCAAGGTCCTAGGCGCGAATAAGAGGGTGTAGGACTCGGCGGCGGGACTAGGACTTGGCCGGCCTGGTGCGATGGGGATGGGGATGGCTATGGCTATGGGGAATGGGGGGGGAATGGGGAGAAACGGAGGAGTGTGGCGGGTGTGTGTGTTTTTTAGAGCGCTAAAATGCTATGCTAGAGACGGGAACGAGCCAGCAGCCCACTATGATGATGATGACGGCGGTGCCCAGCGGCAGTCAGTGCAGCGCTCCGGGGAGGAATCGCGGCGCTGTGCTGTGCCGTAGTGCTGTGCTGCGCTGTGCTGAGCTGTGCTGTGCAGCTTGGCTTGTAGGCAGTGAGAACGTCAGGACCCAGCTGGCACCCTCGGCCTCGGTATATTCCATGGACCATGAGGTGATTCCTGGGTATGTTGACCGAGCAGGTTGAAGCAGAGCTCGGCTGGATGCATCCCGAGAGCTTCTTTCCAAAGCAATGCATCGTGTACGAGTGAATATGGTTCGCAACCCAGAGTCTGCTGGCCCACCCGTCGCAAGCTAGCGGCCGTGGACGTTCAACGACCTACCAGCAACAGCTCATCCGCTCTGTCGTTCTCGCATTTCCTGCTGCTGCTGCTCTCTCATCCTCCTGCTCCTTCTCCTCCTCCTCCTCTCACTTCCTCCACCCCCCCATGTTCCATTTTTCCCAAGTCCCATGTCCCATGTCAGGTCCCCCCCCCTTGTTCGTCAGCAGCGAACCAAGTGCTGCCCTTACTGGTGTGGCTTAGGCAACGAGGCGGACTGCTCGGACAAAGAACTGCGCCTGGTCCCCAAAAAACGCCCAGCCCGTCACCAGCCTGCATGCCGACATCATGCTGTACCAGGCACGCTGCCAGGGATCCCGCAATGGTGACCAAAAAAAGCCATGACCCAGGCATCAGAGAGGCAGCCATTGGCGCCCGGTCCCGGTGTGTGTGTGACGTACCGCCAGTCGTTTTGTTTCTCCCTCCTCCCTGCTTTTTTTTTTTCTACTTTGTATCCCTCCTCGCGGCGTCACCTAACCCAATACCTTCTCCGAGGAGGTATATTCTTCCCGTTAGCGCGCGGGCGTCTGTCACAGCCCGCGTCTGTGGCGTGTACTGGGCAAGGCGTTTTTTTTTTTTTTTCGTCCTCCCGGGACGAGGCGCCTTTAAAGCTTCGTATTTAGGTAGTGTCTCGGCTGGAGCGTTGACGTTTGGCTAGTCTAGCGTCCTACATTCCTCGATGCTAGACCATGCAGAAGCGAAGAAAGGAAGCCAAGGAACAATTTAGAAAAGAGAGGGAAGAAAAAAAAGAATCTCACGCATGGAAGATGAAACAACTAACGTCATCGCGCCGTGTGTTGTTTATTTATTTGCATCTTGTTCAGTTTACGCTCGCTCCGTTCGTAGGTGATAGGGCTGGGATGGAAACCTGCATCGTGTCACCGTAGGGACATACATGGCCTAGCCAGCTTTGATTTGCCGAGAGTCGCTTACTTGATGGGTGTATGTGTAGCTCCACCTGGCGACATCTCCATGAGGTGGATTTCCACTTTGAGACGCCTTCCACATCCCAGTGCCACCAAAAAAACGTAGCAACTTACACCGCAACAATGTCACGGCACACGCCCCCCCAATTTCCCCATTGGCCGTCTAGCTTCCACATCTCCCCGCCGATCATTTTAGGGCTACAGCTCCCAGTCGTGACATGCCTCGGAGCCCTGGGCTGAATGCGTCATTCGCCGGCGCGCGCCAGCCCAGACACGATAAACTTTAGGGTAGACTCACCACCAGAACGCCTTCCATTTCGCCCAGCCGCCCTTCTCTTCGTCGTCTCGTCCATCGACGCCATGCGTCCCGCCGTGTGATTCATCCCATCGCGTCCTCCGAGGTTGTTGATTGAACACACTTGCACCTTGTCAGCCTTCCCAGCCTCAGTTTCGGCAGTACACCTTGGCTGTTGTCGCCGCCCATTCGCCTGCGCCGCATGGGCCCCATGCAGGAACGTCCAGCATCTTCGAATGGCGCCTCGTAGTCCTTCACCCATTCATTCGCCTTGCGCGCTCAAGTTCTTTTCATTGCCTAGGACCCCCGCCCTCACCCTCTCCCACTCTCGCAATGCATATCATACTATGTCAGACGGCATCCCCCGGATCCTGGTCCCGGTGCCAAGGCAATGAATGGCCTCAACATCCACCGCCGGCCAAATCAGAGCTCTCCCCTCGTTGCCCCCTTCAGCTTTCCCAGTTCCCCGGAGGCCAGCTAGGCCACATATCCTACCCACATCTCACTCAGATGTATCGAGCACCGAGATCGGATTGGAGCAATTTGAGGTGTCGACAAAGAAACATGGGCGTCGCTCGCTGCCCTTGGCTGTATTGTGTGTGTGTGTGTGTATGCTAATGTACATTCGTAATCTATGATGACCCTTGCTTGGGTGTCTTGTCGTCTGCCGCCCCCGTAGTCTTCTTCCCCATGACTTCCTTGAGCACTCGCAGCTTCTCCTCTGTCACCCGGATCGCCTCTTCCACCTCCCTCTCATCCATGCGGACCTCTCTCAAATGCTCCTCTACCGTTCGCGGTTCTACTGCCCGCTTTCGGACACTCATCCTACCATCCGAGTTCATCCTGTCCATACCAACTCGTTCCTCTAGCCACTCCCAAAGCTCACTGTCTTCCCTTCGCCATATCTCCTCGTACGCTGCAATTCTCTCAGGTCGATACATTCCCACACCCTGGGGGCTTCTGCTGGGGGTGAATCCGAATCCGAACCACGTCGCAACGAGCAGACCCACGAGAAGACCATACATGACATTGCCTGTGAGAAGAGGCTGAACGATATCGGCCAGCGGCTCCAGAAGGCCACGGACAGGCTCGAGGAGACCCCAGCTCGTCTTGTCTGGCCGTTTAGGGGCATTGTTTTCCGTGATTCCGGCAGGCACCTGAGCTGCTTTGGCTTTCTTGCCCTTCTTCCCCTTCTTAAGCGCAGATGGCAGAGGGTTGGCACCCGCAGCCTTGGAAGACACAGCTCCCCTGACAGCAGCAAACAGGTCCTTGCAGTATTGCGTCTGGCCATCGTTGGCACCCTTTTCGATAGGTCCTGTGCGTTATTAGTGTTTTGATCCAAAAAAAAACTGCCCTCCGTTTGACTCACCCTTGATCCAACTCTTGCCACTCCACTCGATGGTGCAGTTCACCTGGACACGGGTGGCATTGTTTTCGGCCCATGATAGGCAGTATTTTGTTTTTACGCAGAAGACGTTTCCGCTTGGGACGTCAGGGGTCTGGGTGGAAACGGTAATGTTGGCGGCCTTTTCGTAGTCAAGATTGTCCACCGTCTCGGTGACGATACACTTCGTCTGCTTCGGTCCTATAGGAGCGTAGAGAGGTTTGGTGTAGCTGTAACTTCGAGACCGGTCCTCGAGGGACAAGCCCTTCTTGTCGTCCATTTGCAAGTCGAAGCATTTTTGATCCCCGGTCAGCCACTGTGACATCCAATTTGCTGATGATCCACCGAACAAGAGGTTGTACACCTTGCCAAGGGGCGCCGCGATGACATCGTCTCCGACCACCCTGTCGTAATGAGTTGCCGAGTCGCCGCAGTCGGTTGGGGCATGCGTAGCTGGCCCTGGGAAGTCTCCGGTGCTGCCTGACGCGGCTGGAGCATCATCTGGCGGGCTACCATTCGCGGGAGCTACTCCAGAGGCTTTCCTTGAAGCCGCCTTTTCCGTCTCCCCCTCACCACCATTGGCTTCGGCGAGGCTAGCGTTGTGCATTTCCTCGTGCACGTCCTCGTCGTAGTACTCCTCATCGTCGTCATCGCTTTCGTCGTCTGACACGGATCCATCCCGCTCCGGTTCGTCATCCAGCGCTGACGGCTCTGTATCGACTTTTTCCGTCTTGTCGCCGCCCGTTCCTTCCAGCCGCACTCCGTTAAGTGTGCTCTTCAAAGTGGGGTGGCCTAGCTTCCAAATGTTGACAATTAAATCATAGGTGGCATCTCTGCTTGTGAAGCTGGCAAAAATGTGTTTGGCGTGTAGTGTAGTGATCATAAGACCATTCTTGAACACGAGGGCGGTGCTTCGCTTCTCAACAGAGACGATTTCATCGAAGCTCATGACCAGAGTGGTCGTCCATCCGAAAATGTTGCTGCTGAAGCACAGGTGACCTTCTGAGACATAGAGACGGCCGTGGGCGAGAATCTCTCTCTGCAGGGCGCAGCTGTAATCCTCGATCAGGTAGTCGTCATCAGGAACGCTCTTAAAGAGTTCATGAAAATCGCGGTTTCGCTTTTTGCTGGCGATAGCAAAGCCTGTAAGTTTGGGTGCGCTGAGGTTTGGATGAGCCAGCGAGGTGTTGGCCGCTACGATAGCTGCGCTGATGGTGTTTCCGGTTGTCACAGAGCTGCCACGTTTCCTGTGAGGCTGCTTCAGAGCGCTTCGGAGACTGGAGGTTCGCTGCACTCCGCTGGCATCGCCTGGAGGAGGGCTTTGGTCACCGTTGGCCCCTTCGTATAGGGACCTGGGGCGACTGGTTGACTCTTCCAGGCCAGTATCTGGCGGGGTCACGGGCGAGTCGACTGGGGCCGACTCGGAGCGGGCCCGTGTGTCGGCCGCATCGGGGAATTTGGCACTCATCGGTGTTGCGAGGTTGCTGGGAGGATCGGCGAGGCCTAGTTGGCTGAGACTCAACTCGCCGGCGCCGAGGGTCGATACTGCAGATTGCCTATGATCTTTCCTATCATCCATGGGTGTTTGTGATTGTGTTTGTGATGTAGGTGCAGAAGGCTCTGTCTTCTCCTCACTCTCGACCGGATCTGGAACCTTTGGTGTCGCGGGCTTGCTCTTATTTCCACCGAGACCTATGCCCGTATTTTGTATGTTTGTTAATGTGCTTGCAGCGTTTTGTGCAGCTGAAAACACAGACGAGAAGAAGCCGGTCGCTTGCGGTTGGTTTGGTGTCGGAACGTTGGGTGTGATCTCACCACTCTCTACCGTCGGCGTGAGAGGAGCCGTGACGATGTTGGAGAGCTTGCTGGGGACGATAGATCCAGATCCAGACTGGCTTCTTCGGTGGTTGCTCAAGGTCCGCGTAGGAGGACTGCCATTTGAGGTAGCACCAGGGCCTGAACCATTCCAAAACGACGACCTCCGCTCAGGGGACGACTGAAGCGATCTCTCCCTGGGTTCTGTTGGCGTCGGAGGCGTGTTGACAATGAGGGGAGCAGGTTTGTCGCCGGTGGGGGGCGTTCGAGGAGGTGCTCCTGTGTCGACTTTTGGCTGGACCCTCGACCGCCTGTCAAGGGGAGCAGCTTTGGCAGCTGCAGGTGGCTCGATTATGGGCGGGACCGGTACAGGGTCCACGTCCGCACTCGGGATGGTCTGGTGCTGACTGGGCAGGCTAGGCACAGGCGGTGGGAGAGTGTCGGCGGGTATCAGTCGCTCTGGGCTCGAGGCACTGGAGCTCTTTCTCCCCTTGAAGATTCCCTTGAATTTGCCACCAGGTGATGGCGATCGACGGTTCGGATTGTGGGGGGGTAGCAGCCCGGTTTTGCTGCGGCTGACCTTGCGATCCTTTGGATCTCTGTCCTTGGGCTCGACCGACTTGGACCGTTTCGAGGGGAAGGTGGATGATTTAGATGCCGAGCTGTTGGAATCTGTCAGTAACTGGTGACTGGGTTTCTGCTATATGCGTCGTTTGGACGATAGCAGAAGGCGTGGTCAGGTCGCCGATCTATGATTCTATGATGAACAGGCAGAAAGGGTAGGTGTCGAGGCTGGGATGCAGGTGACGTTGCCTTGCTAGAGGGGCGAAATGCAGGGAATAGTGGTTAAGCGATAGCAAAGAAATGGAATCGAGACAGCATTATCCTTCTGGATGCAAGAGGGCTTCTGGCAGCATGAACGCATAGCCGCGACCAGAGAAAACACATGTATACATTGCATGGCACGTGGGTGATAGCGGAATGCTAGCACAGTGGTTGACTGGGATCTGCCGTCTTGGGTGTCGGTCGCGGCCAGGGGAAATGCGAGGCTGAACTCACCCGCAGGCCAAAGGTCCACCTAACAACAACAACCCACCACGGTAACAGTGGCAGAAAAAGGGACTCGGAGGGGCGGAATGGATGGGCAAAAAGAGGGACAGGTGAAAAAAAGAAGAAGAAATTGTAAACTTACGAGTCGCGGTCAGATTCGTTCGAGGCAAAGCTCTTTGACTCCTCATCGTCAGCCAAGTTGGTCGAGAGCGAATGCGCACCATCGCTGTCGAGAGTATCACGGCTCCCTAAGGAGCGGCCACGGAGGCCATCTTCGTCCTGGCCCGGGCCTTCCGAATCGCGTTTTTGTTTTTGACGCAGGCGCTTCGAGGAGATCGACTTCGGTAGCAGCTTGTTCAGTCCGTTTGTGTTGTTGTTTTCCATCGTCGGTCGCAAAGGAATTGGGGGATGACAATGTGAAGGAGGGGGAGATGGTGGGTGGGATTTAGATCCCTCAAAAGGGCACAGCTGCACTGGCCACGGTTGCGCGGGATGAGGCGGCGTCCGGCGTTAGTGATGGGGTCGAAAGAGCGGCTAACTGCGAAGGACGGCGACTCGTAATGATTATCGTATTACTTTCGCAAGCCGGCGGGTCCGGGTCGGGTACGCTTGTGAGGTCGTCGGAGCTTGAAGCACAGCTTGAATCCAGGCTGACGTCGAGCTTGATGCGACCCGAATGGCCCGTGATTGAACGCGATAGCCCGACTATATGATGGAGGGGTCGAGACGGGCAACGCTCACAGTAATTGGCAGGACGCTGGTTGTGCTACAGAACCTCCGTGCTGGCCCTGAGGGTGTTACAAAAGCAGGAGGTCGGCTTAAATCGTTTCAAGGGGAGTTGCTGACGAAATAAGACTCGATGGTTTGCGGCACTCAAAACCATTCGGGACGTAATCCACAACGCTCCAGACCCGGCTGCTAAGCCCCCAAGTTACCTGGCCTAGTGGGGGCGCCACTGGGGACCGGCTGGGCGATCCTTGTTGAAGCTGTCGCCAACCCACCTGGACCTTTAGGATCCTCCGGATTGTCGTCTAGACTTTGCGCGTACAGTGCACAGTGCGCCGGTGCCGAGACCAGTCGTATTAAGCGAACACGCGGACCTGGGTTTAGCTCGGCTATGTTATTTTCGGTGCCGACGTCCCCTATTTGCCTGGCAGCATTAAAGCCAGGGTGCTGGTCAATGAAGGTTACCGCCAGGGCGACTTGGAGGGATGTTTGTGGAGAGGGCTGAGGTTTGCTATAAAAAGACGAGATAGCCTGTGGCGAGTAGGACAGCGGGAGGCCATCGGTAATATACTGGACTGGGTAAAAGTCAATGACGAGTTACGGCGCTGGCATCCAGATTGGGTAAAGCTCTTCAATATTTAGAGGCATCCCCCAGACTTGCCAGGCCCTTTTCTGACAGGGCGCAAAGTGGGCGACACAAAACACGGCACGGCTTATGGATTTCGGTATCGGTAAGAATGGATAAAATAAGGATAAAACCCATCTTAAAACTAAATTCAAAGGCACATGTGATCCTAATGTGACCTGTTCACCAAAAGCACACAGTTTACTACGTATTGCTTTTCTTGGCCCAATGAAATGAGAGGAATATACGTGCGCTGTGGTCTCTGTCACCTACATGAGCACACCCCTAATCAGACCAAGGTCAGTCCTCGGTGTGAAGCATGTACATAATCCCACTGTAATGTCTCCTCTTCACAAAGGGAAGTCCGGGGCATCTCCACACTATTATGGAACTGACACATTAATTAATGTATCGCTGCGCGTCAACAGCCGCGGTGCATACCCACCCCGTAACCGCTACAGTGTGTCTGAGAACTTCAGAGTGCGTACGACGTTCTGGGACACTCGTGCAGTCTTGTATTTGGGTGAGGAATGGTGGCATCTGTCTTGTGACTGCATGCGTCAAATTCCCGTGCCCGTAGCACAGAGCGGGGAGCGGCACGAGGCGTATGCTCCAGCGTACTGTAGCGAGATAAATACACAATCCACATACATGCGAGATTGGATCAAGTTCATAAATGTGAGAAGAGAACCACCATGATTGGGAAGGAACACTTTTAAATTAAATGCCCGGGCTCCTTGACAGACTTCCCGCGCCCTGCCCGCCCATCTCCACCCCACTTCTCCCACCACCCATCGTCATCGGTCTCTGTCAACGCAACCTCCGTTTGGCACGGCCCCGACACTTCCGCTTGAGTCCGTACGGTCATTTCCATCACTCCGTACGGAACCATGGATTCTTCACCGCTCGCTAAGGCCCACGATCATGCGCGTGCCGCTGCCGTTGCAACCCGCCAGGCCTCCGACACCGTCGTCGCCATCAATGAGCACACCCAGGCCGCTGGCGAGTTTGCCAACGCAGCGAGGTCCACGTCCAGCCTCGAGGCCCTCCGCACGCTGAAACTCCTCGAGGAGCATCACCGAAAACTCGCCGAAATCCTCAAAATCCCCTCCGAACCCACTTCGCAGTCCAGCGACGCCGACCAGGCTGAGAAGCTCTCCGAGAAGGACCAGGCCGACTCCCAGGATGACGGCGTGAGGAAGGACTCGGCCTCGGCCTCGGACTTGGCGGTGTCCAAGACGGCCCAGAAACCGGGCCCGCCCACCCAGCGCCGGTATGCCTCTCGTGAAATGTCGTCGTCCATCGCGAGCAACCTGGCCACCGCCAGAGGCATTCGATCCAAGTACCGGGGCCAGCCACTTGCGCCCAGCGTCTCCAACGACCAAGCCCCCGGGAACCTTGACGCCCTCTCTCGCCAGAATGGCCCCAAGGCCAAGATGCAGAATATCATCGAGCATCAATCGGGCAAGCCAACTTGGGTCCCACCGGCTCCAGCTGTCCAGCGATCCGATAGCCACGGCAAGAGTACAACGTCTCCGAGGCCCGACCAAGCCCCGGCCGCGGCTGACGATGGAGGATATACTCGCTTCTATAACACATTTGGCAGCCTGATCAACAAGATTTCGGCCCCCTTGGCCTTTGCGGGACTCCCACTGATCCAGGAGGAGTCCACCCTGTCGGAGCCCGTGGAGACTCCAGAGGTATCACCGACCAAGCGCAGCCATCTCAAGGCCTCGCCGTCCAAGATTCTAGAGCCGGACCTGTCCAAGATTTACTCCAAGGCAACCATGCAAGCGCTAGCTCGGGAGGGACATGCTCCAAACGATTCCTTTTACGTAGTACCAACCACGGGACACACCATGTCGTATGCCAACATCCTAACATTTGCCGAGAAGGAGAAGAGGCGCCACGAGGCTTCGTCACACAGCGACCTCCTCAACATGCCCGACGAGGACGAGGACGACTTTGTCGATGCTAGGGAGGCCCCCCCTCTCTCTGCAGGAGCAAAACGCCGTGTCGGTCGAGCTCGCACAGATGGCGAACTTAATGTTATCATCGAGGAATTGCACATGGAAAACAAGTCACTCAAGGATACTCTAGACAAACTAACCAAACGCCTTCACGCCTTTGAAGCAAGTGCTCAAACATCGGCCATGGCTCTCGCTGAAAGTTACCGTCTCATGCGCCCCGGATCACCAAATGCAGTCACCAAAGCAAGCGATGAAGCCATGCGTAGGAAGAGCATTGAAATGGAAGAGAAGCTCACGGCTGCGGCGAAGCGGATAGAGCGCCTCGAAAAGGACAAGGAAAAGATGCACAAAACGCTGGACAGGTATCGTGATAAGTGGGAACAGCTAAAGGCCGGGGCAAAGGCTAGGAGGGAGGCCCAAGGAGCAGGTGTCGAAAGCTTGGAGGATGCCGGTGCTGCTTCAGGACAGGGTTGAGTTTCGATGTTTGCTTGAATCGAATTATATCCGCTCGTTATAAAAGAATCAATCATTGCAACGATCGACAATCTTACCCACTGTCAGGTTAATCTTACATACAGCTTGTTATAATGTGAATGCATGGACACACAGTCAATATCACAATCCACAATGTTGTCCATTTTTTATTTTGTTTTGGAATCATTCCTGCCCATCATGACTTCTCATGATATCACGACTAATTCCACCAGAAGCTTACGCTAAAGCTCACGCTCAAGCTACGGACATAGTGCCACCAGCCTATGGGGATCACCAACGTATCGCCAGGCTCCAGAATACACTCCCAATACTCGACGCCCTCGAGCTCCTCCCTCATCCTCGCCACGTCTGCCTCGCTCACGCCCTCGGGCAGCGGATCCCACCCCTCGAGCACGCCGATGTCGAGGGCACTCGTGTTGCTCATGTCGACGCCGTGCTCCGGGTCCCGGGGCCGCATGCACTGCGCCGCGCCGGGCGGGTACAGGCGCAAGTATTTTGTGCCGACGGCCTGGCACAGCAGGTTGTGATAGCCGTCGGTGTGTAGCGGGGTGATTGTGCGCGCGGGGCCGAACCAGGCGTTGAGCTGCGGCACGTCAACGGGCGGCTGGTTGAGTGAGGGCGAGAGCGGATGGCCAGGCACGTCGACCCAGCAGAAGTCCGGGACGCGGGTATCGTTGCGCAGCGAGGGGATCTGCTGGAAGAGATTGTGCTGGGCCAGGTAGCCAGTTGGAGACGTGCGTGAGGATTCCTTATCGACGTAGCGGGAGAGGAACTCGCGGAAATGTATCAGCTCTTGCCCCCATCCCTCGTCTACATAGCTTCTTCCAACCTCGACAGGCACCAGTCGCCTGCCCCCAAACGTCTTCGCCAGCAAGTAGTCTGGGCTCTTCCATGGGCTGTCGGTCAAGGCAGGCCAGTCTCGGATCAAGTCTGTAAAGACAATCGGCCGGGGGGCACCACTGTTGCTGCTCATGTAGTCTTCAAACTGCTCCATTGTCCATCCAGAGTATCGCGGGCACGCCCACTTGGGCGACAGTGACGGCCGTCCATATGGCTCTGCTGCCGAGAAAGTCCTGTCAAATACTGGCTCCTTTCTCTGACGCTTTAGGGGCCGTGTCTCATCCTTGTCTTCAGCGGCGAGCCATGTATCCTCAAGCAGCTGCAGCGTCTTTTCCAGCCATGGCTGTCGACCACCGCCGCCAGCCGTAATGAGAGCTCTGTCGAGCTTCTCCACGACGATATCCAGTAATTCATCGGGAAGAATGCCGCCCGCGAGCAGGGGCCTCAAGAGGAGATGATGAGTTTCGAGGATGAGCGCATCAGTGTAGATCTGGCGCCAGACGGCAGGGAGGAGGTCGTAGCGGTACGCATAGAACTTTGACGAAGATATGCTTGTCAAATCTGCTATTCTCTTCCTGAAGAGGTCTTCGTCTATCTCGCGTGCCGCATTCTGATTCGACGAGAGAGACGTGTGAAGCTTGATGAGCGCATGAGCCTGTCGGGCGAGCAGATACTTGATGGCCGCCAGCTCGGGCTCCAGAGCCTCATCTCCCTGTGGCGTGGAGCCGTCGTTTCCCCTTGAGCTGCCCTGGTCGCCCTTGTCCTCTGTAGTTGCCTTTCCCGCCGTGTTGCCCTGGCCTGGTCGTTCAGGAGCAGCTGCCGCATAAGCCGCGTCCAGGAACCTAGCCAGCAGTTGCCCATGCGTTCCAGAACCCATGTTTCTTTAATGCAACGCCACCTAGGTAATGAGCCGTCAGTTCATGCACCAACGCAATCCGCGCCGCGCTGTGTTATGCTCTTGCCTGTTTTTGACGCGCCGTGTAGCATCGCCCGGGGCCAAACCAACTTTGAATTTTGCTAGACACGACGCTGCGAAGGTGGGTGGTCCATAGTAAAGCAAACGAGGGTTTGAGGTTGCGGGTTTGGTGGTGAGACCACTACCTTACGATGTTTCCACCTTCGCGCTTACCTCCTACACTCGTGCTCATTTAATAATAATAAAAATGACCGGGAGGAAAGCTTCTGCGAGATTTCTATGTCCATGTTCGAAACATCTTTACAAAAAACAAAATTAGAGATCGGGTTGTTGTACTGCCAATGGAAGATCAATTCAAGTCCCCGCAAATCAGGACATGGTAGTAAAATTTGGGTGCCTAAGCGGCATCAACTGTAACAAGTTGGGGTCACCATCTGGGGGTTGAGTTTGTTACCTTCACACAACACAATCAGTTCTATTCACCCACGAGAGTTAGATGTATTTATTTTATTTCATTCATTTCATTTCTAAATAGTCTAGTGTAGGACAGCCCCAACACCGACTGATACCGTTAGATACCGTTAGAAAATCATCCTACCCTAAATGGGATCCTTCATAGCCTAGGCATAAATGTGTACACTCGACTGTTTCCCTTCGTCAAATCGCTTTGAGCGGATTTTTACATCGTACATATGTGCTCTAACATGTCCATACGCCGACAGTGCCATCCCGCCTACCCTCAACGAGATAACCGTCTCTTACACGTACACGCTCCACGATGGATGGAGTCTTGCCCTCTTCGGCTGCAGTGATGCCAGCGCCGCAGTTCCATTGCCGTCCCTCGACCTTATCGTACACCTTGACCACGTCCTCGCCAGCCGCACTTACAATCCTTCGTGTATCAAACATCATGCTGGTGACGGGGTTGTCGTATGCATATGCGTCATAGATGGATCCTGTTCGGAGATCCCAGATCTGGAACCAAAAGTTAGCTTGCGGGGTACCACTAGCCGATGACCGCATGGACTTACTCGAATACTTCTGTCTGCGCTACCGGTAACCAAATGAACGTCATCAAACTGTAAGCACGTCACTGCATCCGTGTGCCCAACCAGGCTTCGGTGCACTTGTCCACTTCGGAGATCCCAGAGGCGAACCATGCCATCAGCTGTACCGCACGCGAGCGCCGTTTCAAATACTTGCAGAGCGCCCACGAAATCTGCTGAACTGGACTGCGATCGTCCGGTCGGTCTCCAGGTGCTCTCGGTGCTGCCCAGCGTGGCGGCGGCGGCCCACATGACATCCAATGTTTGCACGCAGCGACCCTTTTCTAGATCCCAGTGTCGAATTGTCTTGTCTGCGGAGCCGGATACCAGTGTGTCTGAGCGGAAGTGTAGTGCCGTAATTTCATCCAAATGGGCCTCAAGGGTGTAGAGAGGGCACTCGGCCATGCTGCCCTCGGGGGGCTCCAGGTGATCGTCGGCACCGAAGGCAATGGCATCCTCGTCCTCGTCATCCTTTGCAAGCCCGCCGTGAGGGTCGTACTGTGCTCTGCTGAGATCCCACAGTCTGATGGTCGCGTCCACGGAGCCCGTTGCAAGGATGTTGTCCTCGACCTGCAGGGCGCGTACCGATGCCGTGTGTCCCTCCAAGAAGCCCATGCATCTGCCTGCATTCAGATCCCATACCTTGACGGTGTCATCGAGAGCAGCAGTGACCATGGTGCCAAAGGGGGCATCGAAATCGACCGAGGTGATGGTGTCGCCGTGAGCGCGGATTTCGCGAATGGCGGTTCCAGCCTCGAAATGCTCGTGTAGAATGGGCATAGACTTCTTTCGGAGCACCTTCTTGCTTTTCCTGGTGGGTGTGCTGCCGGTTGAGTTGGGCAGCTTTTGGTAAACAGATTGGGACATAAACTCTTCATGATCATCAGCATCACCGACGAGATCCTGTTCGTCTTTGGTGCGCGTATTTCGTGCAATTTCTTCCTCCTCATCAACCAGAACCTGCGCCTCCTCTATACGCGCCTCCATTTCGACAACTGTCTGCGTTAGCTCTGGGTCCTGTGTCTCTCGTCGTCACACACACGTACTGTCATGCTCCAGCAGGGCCTCGTCCTGCTCCAGCCCCGCCAGCCTCTCCAGGATGATTCTGCGCATGCCGTGCAGGTTGGCGATCTTATTGTCGATTTCTCGAATCTCGTAGCTGGCCATGCTCTTTCGGGTGCCCAGCAGACTAAACTCGTGCAGCATGGCGATCCTCTCTTTCTTCAGCTGCGTGAGTCGCTTCGGGTTACCCGCTGTCGCATCCGCATCCTCGAGCATTTTACGGCCGCGGGACACCCGCCGACGAAGTTTCTTGCCCTCGTCGGTCAGCTCGGGGAAGCTCGCCTGGAAGCCCTGGAACAGGGAGTAGGCGTGCTCATGTTCGGGGATGTTGGCAAGAAGGTCATCAGGAAGGTAGGTCAGAGCACGATGGCGAATCTCGTGGGAGGAGAGCTTGGAGCGCATGAGGTCGGTAGGGGTGGTTCTCGCCATGGCGAACATGCTTCGCTGGACCGTGGGCCGCTTCATCTGCTTCTGGACCTCGGCCATTGCGGTTTGATAGTGGAGGGCGGCGGCCTCGGCATTGGGGCCCATCAGATGGCTGGCGGTGGTGGTGACTTTGCGGCCAAAGGCTTCGAGTCCACGGGTCTGGTTCCGATCAGTGTTGCTCGCATTGGGTGGTCACGAGGTGGCAATGGATGGAGGGGACGGGGTGCGAGTGAAGAGATTGGCGGAGCGACATACCGAGACAATGGATTGGTCGTCATCACCGCCCATGTCATCGGGGAAGCCATAATTGTTGTTCTCTGCGTCAGCCATGGCCGGGGCGACTGCAGGAACGCAGAGCCAGAGGGGGGAGGAGAGGAAGGCTGATCGGTGAGAGGTTGGATGGGGGAGTTTTTGGATACGGATAAGTCAAAAAGAATCGGTTGGCACATTCAAGGATGACGCGCCCGGGCTGGCCTGCGAGACGCTAATGTGTGACTTGGACCAGCTGCAACACACAAGGCACAGTTGTGTGTTGTGGGAGCCGCCCATAACCGTAACCGTCGACGGCGCTGGAAATTACAGTGGACCGCTGAGACTGCCGGGCCCTGAGCCAGGCGGGCAGCCACTAACAGCCTCCGAGTTAGGCCGTTTGTCGAAAAAACCCGGCGGCCCAAGGAGGGGAGGGGGCGAGGGGTAGTAGACCATTTTTTTTTGGTGCGGGCGACCTTAATGGCTGGCCGTGGAGCATCGTCCGAATGCGCTCGCCCACAGCCTTTAGTTCAGGTCCTAATCGGCCGCCTTTCGTACTTTAACCTCGTCACACGCGCACTTCTTCCGCTTTCCCTCTGCTTCTCCATATCTCTCAGGACTTATCGTCTAGCCAAGTGGATCCCTTGAAGCCCGACCTTAATATACCAAATACACCATCCGTTTGTTCTTGCTGCGAAAATCGGCATGGATACTGTTATCGACATGGCCGATCCCGCTGATGCCCTCGACCTCGCTCGGATTCGCTTCCAGCTAATGTATGTTGATGTTGCTAATTTTCAGATCGCAAGCGCCGTGCTAAACCTGTTGGTAGCCGTCTCGAGGACACCATCACTTTCCATCTCATCGAGCGTGTGCAGTTTGCCCTGAACAGTGTAAGTTGATGGCCCAAGCCACCCGGACAACCCCTCCCCCAGCCTGTCAAACCGGCGATTAACGGCTGGCCTGTGTCGCAACTAGAAAATCTACGTCCCTGGCGCGCTCGACCTTCCAGAGAGTGACCTGAGCTTCCTCGACTGGTACTTTCGCGAGCAGGAGAAGCTGCAGTCCCTGATCCGTCGCTTTGAGTCACCCGACGAGTATCCCTTCTTCCCGCAGCACCTGCAGCAGCCCATCCTCAACCCCCTCAACTATCCCAGAATCCTTCACCCAAACAATGTGAACGTCAACGACAAGATCAAGCAGTTTTATATTGAAAAGTTCCTCCCCGCCGTGACCCCAGACTTTGGGCGCGCCGAGCGTGGGGAATCACAGGAAAACTACGGCTCAACAGCCACTTGCGACATCGCTTGTCTGCAAGCCTTGTCTCGGAGAATCCATTTCGGCAAGTTTGTCGCAGAGTCTAAGTTCCAGTCAGACCAGGAAAAGTACATCCGCCTCATCAAGGCCGAGGACCGGGAGGGCATCGCCGAGTCTATTACCAACAAGGCTGTGGAGAAGAAGGTTCTTGATCGCCTCCGCCTAAAGGCCCAGACCTACGGCAAGGACCCCTCCATCCAAGCGGACGGGACCACGGACCACGCCAAGATCAACGTTGATGCCGTGGTGTCAATGTACGAGGACTTCGTTATTCCCTTGACTAAGGAGGTGGAGGTGGAGTACTTGATGCAGCGACTGGAGCCTGCCCCTTGATGTCATTTATTGTGGTGCCTTCAAATATTCACCAACGGCCTTTACTGCCCCCTGGAACTTGGAAGCCTCGATGAGAATCAAGTGTCCCTGCGATTTTATGCCCATGTCTTGAAATGCCCTCTTGCTGTCCGCCACTGCCTCATCCTCCTTTGTGTAGTTGAAGTTGCCGTAAGCCAGTGCGTGCTTTTGTAGTACCTCATCCTCCGGGTGGAAGTAGTAAATCTCTGCCACCTCCTTCGCCTTCTTGCGCTTTTGGCTTTCCACATCCAGCTTCGACTCGAGCTCTTGATACGTTTTTGATAGAATCAGGTAGTGCGTGAACTCGTAAGGCTCCTTGTCTTCCACGGCTGCCTCGATTTCCTCAATCAACATTGAGTACAACGGAGGCGCTAACTCGGACGGCATGTTTACGAGACGCTCAGAGAAAATCAGACCAACATGGTTGCCGGCACTGATCAGCTCTGGGAGGATGGCCAGCGAAGGGTTGGTTCGCGCCTTTTGAACAATATATTCCAACAACCCCTTCAAGGCCGCATGGTCCCGATGCACGAACGTGTTGAGGGCGGTAAGCATCGCATAGGGGTCGTTTTCCTTTCCTTCAACCTTGATAGTCGAGCCGATAGTTGGCTGGGAGAGGATGAGATCGGAGAGACCAGAAATATCGAAGAGGGGCGCATCGATGTCGAGAAGTTGTCGCAAGAGGGTCTTGCTGCCGTGGAAATCGATTTCGGGGTCAAAGTTGAACCACTCAAATTCCACGTTCACCATGTCGAAATCCTGCCGCAGATGGTCAATCTACTGTCAAATGCGAACTGTTGCGACCAATAACTTGCCTCATCGTCAGAGCTATCCTCGTCCATCTTGTCAACCGAGTTGTCGGCAGGCGGGGCACCATCGGCCTCTCTCGCTCTCTTTTTGCCCATTGTGCTGTGTGGGGGTGACGAAAAAAATACAGTCCAAGCAGGTCTTCAGTGCTAGGAAAGAACAAAGTCTTCTCAGCAGGCTATAGCAAAAATTCAAGTCACCAAGTTCGTAGGCGCACACATTTGGGCTGTCGGGTGGTGGATTTGGTAAATTTTGAGCCCCGCGCCCCACATCTTCGCTTGAGCGATTATCGCGGTAAGCCCAGGTGCTATAGTCGCGATTATTTGGCCAATGAGAAGCTTCAAGCTGATTGGAAGGAGTCGCTGAAGGTTGGCTCCTTCCCCGACCATCGCCGCAGCAGCAGCCTGAAGTCGCACATTGAATGATAGTGACATAGGACCTAGGCGAAGCCTATCTCGACGATATCATCATAATCATCCGACCCTTATGGCCATGGTTGGCGCGCGCGCTATCTGATTACCTATTCCCTCTAATTGTTCATCGCCTTTATCGTCGGTTCCGCCTCTGCCGACTGGAGCGCAACGTCACCAGCCTCCCCCCAGCTCGCCGCCTCATAACATCCGACACCAACACCAACCACCAGCGAACCGCAATCCGCCATGGATTACAGCTCAACAATCCACGACGCCGAAGATCCCGCCGGCGACTCGCCATGGGGCAATTCGCCGACCTCGTCTCCCTCACGAAATCCCCCGACCTTCAGCCCCCTCACCGGCGACCCTCCGCCCTTTCAATACACCTCTCAGCCGCCCAATGGCCTTCCACAGGACCATCCTCATCCCGAAGCTGAAGGCTTTCATCGACAAGATACCGCTACGACAGCCTCGGAGGTAGGAGGAGAATCGCAAGCTTCCACGACGCCGGAGGCCCCCGAATCCGCCTCCACAACACAGCCTCCGGTTGCCAACCCTGAGCAACAGCGCATCCAGCCCGCTGGAACGGAAGTGCAACCCCCCCAGGGACAACACAACCAGAAGCCGCCGCAGCCTCAATACCGCCTCCAGGCCAAGATTACCGGCCTTGAGCGCACCGGCAAGAAGGATCCTATCCTACGATTCGATGTTCATGTACGATCACATTGGTATACCCTGCAGCTGCTGACGCTGACGTAACACACATAGACCAATATTCCAAGGTTCCGAACGACCCAATTCCGGGATGTTCGACGACTTCACTCCGAGTTTGTTAAGCTTGCCGAGCACTTGATATCCGCCAATCCCGAGGCTCTTGTTCCTGCAGTCCCCCCTCCTTTGACCTCTGCCGGAGCGGGCACAGACGAGGATGAGGCTCGAGTCAAGGCCTTGATGCAGCGATGGTTTAACTACGTTTGTAGCAATGAGGTTCTTATGAAGGATGACGAAATGGTGCTCTTCGTAGAGAGCGACTTTGGCTACAGCCCAATGGTCAAGCGAAAGCAGCCAGCAACCGGCGTGCGCAGGAAGATTCTGAAGCAATTTGCCCCTCCCCCCGATGATACCCCTGAACTTGCGGATGCACGACCAGCTGTTAAGTTGTTTTATCTTGGTACCATGGATGCTGGACACAAGGTCGACAAGCTGGTAAAAGCACGAAGAGGTACGATGGACGGAATTAGGTTTCTCACGATAAACGCTGACGCAATCTAGGTCTTGGTCTCAGCGAAGCGGACTATGGTGCCAAGCTCGCGGCCATGCATGTTCAAGAGCCTCACCCTGGCCTAGCCAATGCCTACCGCAAGCTCGGAAAGATTGTTCAGGCCGTGGGCGACTACCATGCTGCCCAGGCAACTGCCGAAGCTACAACTCTCGGCGACCCATTCCAGTATCATTCTCAGGACTCGTTTATCGTCAAGGAATCTCTTACCAACCGCCAGATTCTGATCCGCGAGTTTCTACAGGCACAGGAGGCTACGCGAAGCAAGCTGAACTCTGCCGATAGACTTAAGGCTAGCTCAAGTGTCCGGCGGGAAAAGGTTGACGAGGCCATTGCTGCCCTTGACGAGGCCCGTCAACACGAAACCTACTTGTTTAACAAGACCAACCGCGTCACACAGAACCTTGTTCAGGAGCGCCGCAAATGGTTCTCGAGGACTGCTCAGGACCTACGCATGAGCATTCGCGAATATGTCCTTCGCGAGATCGAGGCCGAGCGACGTACCCTGTCGCTCCTGGAGACAGTCCGACCTGATATTCGTTCCATCGACGCTTCAGGCGGTCTGAGCCGTCTTGGCCGAGAATCTCACCCAACTACTCGTCGCTCAAACCTCGCTGCCAGCCAGGGTCCCAAGGGTGACTCCTGGAGTGGTGTTCCGCGCCGTTCGGATGCCACTAGCCGCAGCGTGTCGGGTAGCTTCATAAGCAAGGCATCGGAGGAGACGGAAGTGGACGAGAGCGCTGAGGCAGCACGATCGGGCGCGGGAAGTCGCACGGGTCTGAAAGGTGTGAACGAGGAGGATGATGAGGACCGGATTGACGCCAGGAATGCGGCAAGTCGGCTGGCGGCCAGTACTTTTTAGGATTGTTGCAGTGGTAGTGGAATGGCAAATGATTGATGGCCGATGGACGGACACAGGGTTTGCCTCATTTTCTTCGTCTCTCCTGGTACCTTAGCATCGCTCAAAAAGACACTATCATATGTAAATCTCATCTATGTCTCGTTCAACATGTCTGCTGCCCGGCGCGTATGAGTCGCATGTGAAAACGAAAGGAAGCAATGCGATGCGATGCGTCCGTGGTGTGCTGTTGCGTCACTCGACAGCACACAGGCGTAACCGGATAGAAGCCCGGTGGTGTGCGTCAGGGAGGCATGCATCTGCGGTTCGACGCGGCAACAAACCCTGTCATGCCGGCGACATGTCACAGGCAGATTCTCACACCCATCACCAGCTGGGCCTCGATCTGAGCTAATTAGCGGTGAGGGGCAAAGTCCTATGGCGTGCTCCGTGGCAAGCACTCGTGTGTTCGAATGGCAATGGCTACGGCAGCCTGAAGGCGCCGTCTATACGGTGGGCACTTGAAACTCGTCGACTCCGTTGTCAGCCATCTGTGTTGGAAGCCCGCAGTTGGAGCCACGACATAGGTAGGTTTACCGTTGTCGTAGCCACCTTGGACTGTCGCACGAGATTATTGATCCGATATGAACCTGGCAGTGAGCCGGAGAGATAAGCTATCTCGGAATCATTGGCCCGCGATATACTACTAAACAACCGGTCTGAGTACATCGTCTTCATTCGGGCTGACCGGTGACATGTGGGATTGTCCCAGCTTCGATAATTGGAAACGTCTGTTTGATAATGTGAATCGACCATGATGCAATGTAATGGTGTCTGGATGTAATGCTAATCTGGGATCAATGGGTTGCGGGGGGGCAGGCAATATAATGGGTTGCATCTTGAACTAATTCGATGGAAATGGTCACCTCCCTAGGAACAACAACGAGGAGCTTCTCGCTTGATTAGACTGCAACGCGTATGCGTAGATTCGGCGACATACACACACTATGGGGTCCTGGAGTTGATTTAGCGAGAGCCGACGCGCTGCACTATCTCCCAGCATGTATGTTTCAGTATGCGGGAGAAAAAAAACAGTCGTCAATCGGACCACTAATCAAAATCTGTTGCCCGAATATGAATTGTAGTACAACCATCCTATCATGTTTGGACCAAATGGCACATGCTAAGTTGGTTGGGTTGCGGTGACACCAATACCTCATTCCGGAAATTCGAGTCAAGGCAGGCAGCGGGCAGCCAAGATGGTAGAGACGGGAAGTCGAGAGAGATACGAGGCCGCTAAGACGATTGTGATATCGGATCCGATGAGAGACCTGCAGGACGAGGGCGCCTCTGGACTGGCCACCCAAGGACCGAACTGTATCCAGACCGCTCTAGCTTCTAGATCATCTACTATGTAGGGAACTGTGAGTAATGGAATCCCCCAGTGCATTAGCTTGGCGGGTCACGGCAATCCGGACTTTCGCTGGTGACTAAACGCTCTTAATGCACAAATGTGGGTGCTTGAGGCTATGTGGTGAGACGAACCCTGCACTAGCCATGTCGTAGTGCGTTAGATATTTCCAGCGGAGTTGGCAATTGTGTAGGTGGTGCCGCCGTGGATGAATTGCGCTCCTCACCTGGCTGGCTGTTCAAGTTGCGAGGCACGGCAAAATTGGCCACATGGCTGCTGCGTGGCTAAATTTGTTGATCGTTGCCCGCCGATTGCTACTCTCAAACATGTAAACCTACCCTGCGTGCGCAAAGGTGCTGCCATTATGTAAATCATGAGCCAGACACGCGGCTTTTACCCTGTGCCCCAATGCAGACCGACCCGATGCGGAAGAGGGTAGGGCGATGCGACATGTTTGTGCCCCTCATTGCGCAAATATTGATACCCACAGATTGATTAACGAGCTCCTAAGGCCAATTTAACCATGGGCCGAGGACGTCATCGGCGTTGGTTAAAAAAAACCATAGTACGTAGTCGGTTGGGCAGAGTTCTTTGGCTTCGACCAGGGGGGGCCAGTGAAGCGGTGGAGCTCGTTTTTGCAAGGATCTCGTCACTCCTGCGTCTTCTCCGCTGCTAAGACTGACGGTTGGGTTGGGAACCAAACACAATTGCCGCGAGGCACCGGCAGACTTACACTTTGTGGGAGGGGCCGACTTCAGGGGAAGAACGACCTCGGGCCGCCCCAGGGATTAATTCACACGAATGCGGCCGAAAGGTTCTCGTCGGCTTGAAGGCCATGGGCCGTCGAGTCAACAGTCTCGAACCGTTACAGAACCTTGCCGGACAGGGCTGGCCCTGTAGGTTTGCCATGAAAAAGCGTCATGGCCTCGGGCGAGCGCAAGGGAGCTGCAGTTGAGGCATGATGACTTGTGTGAATCACCAACATGCAAGGCAAGATTCATTTGGAAATAGCCAGTGGCGATGCGCATGAGTGAAAAAGCTCTTGGAGCTCTGGCAATCTTGGCATTGGGCAATTTCAATAGGCTGGGCTTGTTGGGTATCCTTCCACCTTGGCCGTGGTATGCCGAATTGGATGTAGGCCCCGGCCATCATCGTGACTAGTCCCAGACGGAGATGTGATTCCAGCCAAGTTGTAAGTTGACTCGAGAACTGATCATGTGGATTGCTGAAATGAGCGTCGGATCAGATAAGGAGAGATATCCACAAAGTTGCATCAAAAACTACGACGGGCCCGCTGTCAGTGGGAACTCAAGATGGATCATGGACCCTCGGGGAAAGGGTTGGGCCCATTCCTCTCGTCCTTGTCCATGCCTCAGAGTCTGGGGTCTGGGGACCTGACATGACCCCTGCCTGTCGCTCATAGGCGCGGTTTCCGTGACGGTTTCCGAGACGTAGTCTCTGAACAAGGCGGACAATCTAACGCACCATTCAGGATCTGATTCCGAGAAGCCAATCGTTTTGGGAGCTAGGGCTTGAGGAGAAAAGAGGCGACATAATGAGGCACGAGGACTCTGTGCTACATCATGGATGAGCAAGATACATGGCTCTGATCGCCGTTGCCATTGCGGCTCCAGCCCCGCTTGGGGGAGGTTTGTGAAGTGATGGGTGGAATCCGTTCACCGTCTCCATTTCCCGGGATGGCAGGGAAGGAGGTTCACACCGCAGTTCTCTGACGATCTAATCTTCGGCTGATTGAAATGTGATTTGTCAAGTGAGATTGAAGAGGGGATGGGAAGAAAAAAAAATGGGTGATGGCTTGAGCTGAAGAGGAGCCCCAAGCTCCAAAGTCAATGGAGGAAGCGTATGTGGGGAGATGGTTGGTGGGTTTGGATCATTCCCTGATTGGAGCTGGGCCCCAAAAAAAAGAATAAGCCCTACATCTTTTCCCGAGGTACCCGTTGGCGTTGTGGGTCGGGTCCGCCCGCCAACCTCTCACGAGGTTGGTTACAAAAATGCCAGATAGCCACAATATTCCAGATAATGATTTTTGCATTAGCTTTACTAACCGCACCTAAAAAATAGCTATAATTTATATAATTCTAAGTAGCTATCGTGTAATACTAATATACCCCGTATTAAATATAATTCCTATATTTCTAAGCCCCCAAAGAATGCACTAGATAAATCCTGTGCTAAATTAGCAAAAAATGTGCTTATAGTGTGGTACCTAAATATACCTTATAATATACAAAGTAAAATAATAGCTATAAAAATACTTTTATTATATTATAAGCTTATAATTAAATTTAATACTTTAAAGTAATAGGTTGAATAGATTATCAATTTGCCTTTATCCTTACTTCCAACCCCAAGCTCTTAAGGCCACCTAATATTACTATCGCCTAGTGAAAATGCTGCCCTTGTTGCCTTTATTGTATGGCTTAAAAAGTCTAGCTTTTTAGCTAAAAAAAATTAAATTAAAGAAATTATAAAAGATTTTTTCTATTAATAAGATATTAAAAATCCTAAATTATTAAAAATATAATATCCCTACTTTTATAAATATTATCCAAAGTTAAAGAAATTATATATTAAGACTATAGATAAGGCTTATAAGTTTTTTGAGGTTTTTAATATAAAAGATATTAATATTTTCTTTTTTAATCTTTAAAATATAATCTTTGAGTATTATATTAGTCTTTTAGAGTATTAGAATAAAAATAAGTATGATATTTAAATTAGATATCTTTGTAAATAAATTAAGGTTTTTATAGTCTATATTATATAATTATAGTGCTTTAAGATTATTAATCTAGCAAATTATAAATTATATATATAAATTAGATATAGAAATACAATTAAAAATAATATTCTTCTATAGCTAATATTCAAGATATTACTATTAAAATCTTAGGCTAAAATAGATTCTAATATACTTCTAGGGATATGATTTTTATACTTAGATTCTAGCTTTAATAACTAAGAAATTATAGTTAAATAACTTTATAAATTTAATATATATTTATAGAGAGCTTTATTAAAGATTTAGTAAAAAAGAATATTATTTAGTAAATAGTTTAGCTATAATAAATAACTTCACAATCCCAAGTCACCTTTAACCAAGCTAAAAAAGCCACTAATTATTCACAATAAAGAAAATAAAATCTATTACCTTCTTATTATTAATAACTTTATAGGATATTTATTATAAGAATTTATTTATTATTATATTATATTTGATATTATTATTTATATTTTGCCTTTATATTTAATATACCTTACATAACCCCTTAATATTAGTATATTTTAGCCTCTAAAAAACATATATTAAAAAATATTATAAAAATCAATTCAAAAAAACAACCTAACATTTATTTACTAATAATTTACTTTTACTTTTATAGAAATCTATAAGGCCAATTTTATATATTATAATATTATATTAAGGTTTAAAAACTTTAATATTTAGCCTATAAGCCCAATACCTATAATTATTTATATTATTACTAAATATTAATAAGAGCAAAAATCTATTTATTTATTAATTTTAGAATTATTACTTTTAAAAACCTACTTTATAAATATTCAAGATTAAATTAACTATATTTATAAGAAATACTAAACTATAATAAGTTTATCTACCTTAAAAATAATTATTAATATTAATAAGATTATTATAAAGGCAATAATAATATATTAATAATATAAAGTATTTACAATTAACTAGATTAGTTAATTAGAGCAATATAATAAAAAGAAAAAAGCTAATTATTATATTAGACCTAGGGATAATTTTATTATAAGTGTTAATCTTTTTAAAATCTAGGCTTAATATAAAGCTTTAATAAAGGCTATAAAGGAAAAAAAATAATAATTATAATTATAATTAAATTATATATTTATTTTAAAAGAAATAAGTATTCTTAAGAATACCTAGAAAAAGATAAAATAAGAATTAAGAACTATATATTTAAATAGGCTAATATTTAATTAATAGCTTATCAAAAGCAGCAACCAAGACTAATATTTATTCCTTTAATTAAACTAAAAAAAGCATAATAATCTCTTAAGCTAAAAGCCTACTTATATCTTTACTAAGGCTTAAGAAAAAGCTACTCGAGCTCTAAAACTAATTCTTATAATAAACTAGAGCGCTTGGCCTAAAAATAATAATAAAATATAATTTATAGGCCTTAATATCTTTTAAAATAATAATAATAATAATATTAAACTTTATAGACTTAATAATAAAAGTAATAAGGTTATTTTTGACCTAGAAATACTACTAAGAATAACTTTATTATTATTCTTAGTGCTCCTTAATCTAGCCAATAATATAATTAATAATAATTTTATAATATTATATTTACCTATAAAAAAATAAAAAAAAAGTAGTTTTAGAAGAATTATAAAAGCCTTAAAATAATTATATAATAAATAAGTAAAGGTATAAATTGGAAATAAAGCATAGTTAATAGAATTAAATATAGTAATTAAAAATAGGCCCCTTAAGCTAGGCAGCTTAATTAAGCTTAAAAATACAATTTCTACTATTTTTATTATAATATTTATTTTTAGCTATTTTCCTACTTTTAATTTTTATTATTTTTAGGATTATTAAATAAAAAATAACTATAAATAAAAGTCTAAATTCTTATGATCGAAAAATGATGATTTTTATAGCTTAAATACAAGCAAACCTAATATCTAGAATTTTGTGGCTATCCGGCATTTTTGTGACCAACCTCGTGAGAGGTTGGCGGGCAGACCCGACCCACAACGCCAACGGGTAGTGCCTTTCATGGAAGAAAAATTTAACCTCAGGATTGACCAGCATTAACTGCACAGTCAGTACTTGCTTAGTTGGTAGATACCTAAATGGAATCTAAGACCATGTAGCTGCGACTTACACGGCTCCTAGGCGTGCCGTCAACGCCTGCCGCACGTTAGTCCCTTGCGCTACCGACGTAGACACCTTGACGGGCAAGCTGCATTCCCACTTAATTCCTGCTGTGCTCCCTTCCGCATCAACATGCGCATCCACATACATGTATGTACATGCGCACCAAAGCACCCACTTCGCGTATTCTGCCACTGTTTTTTCGTCCCCTTGTCCGGGTGGATGTGGCCGTCTCTCTTTGGCGCCAAAATACGTCTCTGGCATTGATTCCAGCGTACAGACATGTATCTCATTGGCATCACACACACTAATGCAATGGGTACCGCCGCAGACTCCGGCCTTATACCCAAGCGCTTGGAGCACACCATCTCAACCGGGCCTCCACCTGGCCTGCAACTTTGGAAACTTAGTTGGCTTCTCGAAATTGCAGCTGCCTCCGCTGACCCCGAACTTCGGACGCAAACTGAGTCTTCCGACCTTGCACTGCGTCCCGCCTCGGGATGGAACTTCCGGCTTCACCTGGCAGGGCATCCCAAGTTTCCCAGGTTTCCGCGTCTGAGTCCTCTGCGCCTCTCTCCCCACCATGACGATGGCTTCAGCTTTCGCCCTGTCAGCGCAGCCGAGACCGCTCCTCGGTAGCCATTCCCCATTGTCTCGTGGCTACGGGGTATTACTCCCGTCTGTCTGGCCTATTGCTGCTGCCGTGGCCCTGCGCAACCCCCCGGGACTCGACAGGGCGCGTCATACGAATGGGTGTGCCCGTTCTCTCACCGCACCACGATCTCGGGTAGGTTAGGAGCCACATCCGTCGCCGCGGCGGTCCTCTTGATGCTCCCCAGCATCTGGCCGCTCAGCAATCAAGACGTGATGATCAAGGTCCTCGTCACAATCGTTGATCTGTTGTCTCGCTGGAGCGGGCACCAGTCGTAGTGATTTTCATACTCATCCACCCCTCCTCCTTTAGCATCGCGGCGCACTCTGACAGAGATTTATCCATGACACCCCTCCTCCATGAGCTCGCCCTGAGCCTCGTGGTGGGCGGGATCTTGAGCTTAGACGTCCCGATCCCAGCAAACAGTCCCAGCCGCTGGGAGACCCTTGAACATGGCGGGTCTTTGGGGCTTGCATGGGTCCTCCATCAAGGCGCCCCATCTACGCATGCAGAGCGCCCGCTCTCGAAACAAACGCGTTTTCTCCCTCCGCTCGATGGTCCGGTCCCGGCTCAGGTACACGGCCAAGGATGGCATCTTGTGCAAGGTACCTAGGTGTGGTCCCTCAATGACCAGCTGGCCCAGGCCCTGCAGACGGTTTGCGAGATTGCAATGCCTAATAGAAAGCTCGTAGCCCACCGGAGATAACTCGTCGTCCCCTGACTGGACCATGTCCCTCACCCAGCTCAACGCCTCCCAGACACCGGGGCAGCTTGGCGTTGGGTAATCGTTGATGAAGCCACGCCCTTGGTTTGCGTTTCCCCTTCGCTTCCCAAACTGATCATGCTGCTCTGGCCATGTAGGATGGCAAAGGTTGCCACCTACTTAAGGGGTGGGGGCCCGGCTCGTCTTTCTCTCCCCGAGTTCTCTATTCAGAGATAGGCCTGTCCCCCCTTCTTGAATTTAAACATCCCACGTCCTAGCAAGCTCCATATCTCACGTTTTTGACAATCTGTTTCTTCTGCCAACCCAACACTAGCACCTTCGAGGACGCCTCCAACTTTCATCCCAGCCCGCAACCCCCACGCTGTTGGACTGCTCCCACTCACCAGTCATTCCACCAGCCAATCCCGTTCACTCAGCACGCCCCAAAAGGCAATTACCCAAGCCATAGATTGAGCTTGAGTCTCCATTTCCAACATCATCCCACCTTCATCCCACGCTTCCAGCGTTCCCATCGTTCGCCATGACCCCAGTTGCTACAGGAGATATCGCGCCAGCGCACCTACCCGCTCGCATCTCCAAACCGTTGACAATCAGTGCCTCGGTCTTGCATGGTCCCCGGGATCTTCGATTGGTAAGTGCTCCATCTTCCAGGTTGCGCGGGGGCTTGCTTCAGCCCTACCCGGAGGAATTGTTTCTGACATGGTTTACGATAGGAATCGCGGACCATTGAGGCACCCGGAGCGGGTGAGCTGCAGATTGCCGTCAAAGCCACCGGTATCTGTGGGTCGGATGTTTCTTATTACAAGAAGTTTGCCAACGGTGACCTATGCGCCTGTCATCCCCTTTCGCTGGGCCATGAGTCGGCCGGCGAGGTAGTGGCCATTGGTCCCCAGGTCACTGGTTTCAAGCTTGGCGACCGAGTTGCTCTCGAGGTCGGTGTCGCCTGTGGACAGTGTGGTATCTGCCGCAAGGGTCGATACAACCTTTGCAAGAAGCTGCGATTCAGGAGCAGCGCCAAGACATACCCCCATTACCAAGGTACTTTGCAGGAGAGAATCAACCACCCGGCCGTGTGGTGTCACAAGTAAGTTTCCGCAAGATCGAGCATGATTGGGTCGGCATATTGACAATCACAGGCTACCTGACAATGTTTCGTACGACGCCGCAGCTCTTCTGGAGCCGCTGTCTGTTGCCATCCACGCCGTGAACCGTGCCAAACCGGAGCCCGGTTCCACTGCGCTGGTCATCGGAGCTGGTACCGTCGGCCTTCTTACTGCCGCCATGGCACGCCAGTCTGGATGCACTTCTGTCACCATCACTGACATTGATGCTGGCCGCGTGAACTACGCTATTGAAAACGGGTTCGCGACTCACGGATATGTCACTCCGGTGGCGTATCTGACCCCTTCCAATGCTCCCTCTGGAGCCTCCACTCCCGACTCTGGCGCCATGACTCCTGCTAGCACATTCTCCGCAAGCAGCAGGTTCGACAATGCCAAGATGTTGGCTGCCGAGATCCTTTCTGTCTGCGGCAGCTCAGACGATTTCATGCTAGAAGAAGATGAGGATGGCGTTGATGTCACATTTGAGTGTACCGGCAAGGAGGCTTGCATGCACACCAGCCTCTACGCAACCAAGGCTGGCGGAAAAGTGATCATGGTTGGCATGGGCACTCCAATTCAGACACTTCCTTTGTCAGTTGCCCACTTGCGAGAGATTGACATTTTGGGCATCTTCCGCTATGCCAACACCTATGCCACAGGTGTTCGACTCCTCTGCTCTCAAGCTCGCAATGGCCCCAGCTTTTCTCTGCCCCGATTGGACAAGATGGTCACCCACCGCTTCAAGGGCCTCGACAAGGCCCACGGGGCCTTTGAGCTTGCATCCCGCACTAGCGACGATAACGGCGACTTGGTTATCAAGGTTGTGATTGAAGCTTAAACGAGGCTGGCATTTGTGTGGGCGACATGTTATGACCGATAGAGGAGTGTTTTACGATATCCCGGCAGCTCTGGAACCGAGCTGCCGAAGCATGAATTGGCTTTTAAAAACAGTTGGGTGGCATTGAATTTTCATAGGCAGGCTTTTTTTCTGGGCGGATTTGTGTTTTGCAATAGCATTTGTTGGGGGGAAAAAAAGACGAAGCAAAAAGTAACAAGGTAGTAATGGGAGGTAGGACTTGCACTTGGGGTTTTCATAAATTTTCTTAGCAGTTGGAGAATAGTCACATCTTATAGATAAACTTGAATAACTACTTTAGTTAGAATGAACTTTTTTCTCATTCGAGTTTCTTGACATAACTCATGATCTATGATGCTTATGGAGCTTTACCTTAACTCCCAACGCCGGGCTAAAAGCGAAACAGTGAACACAGACCCTGCTCCAAGTTGGCAAGGCCAGCTCGAAAACTTGTCGTTGACAAGCGAGGACTTTTACATGAGAATATCACCAGCCGCTCGAAGACTGAATGTAGTGGGGTCCACGGGAAAGTCTGGGCCACGGCGGCTTGATGCCTTGGCCGTCTCGACGACGTTGAACTTCTTGCCCACATCTCGAGCCTGGTTGACACTCTGCATGATACCATTGAGAAGGTCAATCAAATTGACATCATTGGTCTCGTGCAGTATTTCCTTCTCAAAAGAGGCTTGGTCCGAAGGAATGACCAAGTCAAGGCGGCCGATAAGAGCTTGGATCTGACGAAGGATCGTGTGGGATGGGGTTGTAGAGTCGGTGTCCATATCGTCGGGTGCAGTCTTGTCACCGCTGACATACGATGGCGGCAAGCGCTCGAGGTATGCGGTGAGGAGTTGGATTCGTGAATGCAGCATTTTGATGGCGTTGGCCTTGGCGGTGAGGGCAGCGATCATCTCATCTTCCTCGATTGTGAGGGGGATATCCTCCTCTGCCTCTCGTTGGTCCTCGCCCTGGCTTTCCACCAGTCGCCGTTTCCCCTTGCCGTTCGACTCAATAGATCGAGAGGGTTTCTCCTCTTTGGCGGCGGCAGCGGCAGCGTTTCCACCTGCACCAGATACATAGTTCATGCTGATCATCTCGGTCTCATCGGTCTCGACGGAGTAAGGAAGCTCTCTGAACTTGAGCTTGAGTGGCGGCTCTCCATCATCCATCTTCTTGTCCTCTCCGTCATTATCGGCCTTGGGGTCGTCGACTTCGTAGTTGCTCTCGTAGATGGTGAGGGGAAGCTTTCCGCCGACAGAATGATCGAGGACCTGTCCAGGATGGAAGCCGAGGAGGACTGCGGACTCGTTCCAGCCCTCAAGGATTTGATTGTGAATTGCCAGAATTGTGTTTGTCGGTCCGGAGGAAGGAAGCAGCGTGTACCAGCCGACAAAGTCAAGCTGACGGTCTTTGTGAACCAAGATCACTGTAAAGCTACGTTAGGAAGGAGTGCACTTTAAAGAGCAACAGAAAAGACCAACTTTGTTCAAGGCGTGCACCGAACTTGTCGGCATCTAGAAGATAGCCTCCTTGGACTTCGGGAGCTTCTCGCATGTGAGCCTCGAAAGCATGCTCGATGGTGATTTCACGGCCATTCTGCTGGCCCAGCAAAGCACCCACTATAGGGCCCTGCTGCTCACGGAGAGTGTGGCGAGTGATGTAGTCGGAGATGGTGAGGAGGACGAGAGGGTGCAGGATAGCTTGGAGCTCGGAGCTCTTCTGGCTGGAAATGAGAGGGTTGGGAGCTGAGGCCGTCATGGTGCCGCCGACGAGGGTGGATGTGATGGTGGTGCTGGCTTGCGAGGAGTTTGGCGGGGAACCGTTAAGTCAGGTAGGTCTGTGTCTCAGTGTCTGGAGCCTAGACAGGAGCTGAGAGGTGTGCTCGGCCCCGCGTCGTTGCCGTGTTGCGGTGGCGGGGTTCCGGATGACTAAGCGCGGAGCCAATAGGGAGACAGCTGCACCATCTCAGATTCATTGTTGCAACCCTGGAATTTTCAGCCGTTGGGCGAGATGAACTGATGCTTCATCCAACATTGCGGACATTGATTGCCCGTGTTTTCGGGATTGCTTCGTGAAGGAGGTTTCCATCGTTTGCGCACACGCCCGCCCCTGCACCTGCCTTTGCCACCCGCCTCTCGCTCGCTGCAACCCCTGGATTTAGCTTCCTGGCGCGCGCGGCTGCGGGAAGTTTGCACACTCCCCGGGCGACGTTGCCAAGGTTGTGCAGCACGTCCAACTCGCATCAAATTTCTTGCTTGCGATCCGATATGGCAAGAGGCCATTCGACGACTGACGGAATTCCCTCTTTCTCGGCACGGCTCTTTGCTGCACATTTCATTGTCGCATCCGACTTGGCTTGCCCGCGCCTGTTCTGTCCAACAAAGGGGCAGAAGTCTGGCCAGACCCTGTGTGCATAGCCAAACGACGACATAAAAGGGTCACTACGCCGGAATCTCATCCTTCCTTTAGATATCCATCGCATTATTCCCTGCCCTTGTTCGCTTCTTCCCTGTACATTGAGCTTGTCCGCGTCTTCAATCTCACTCTCCTTCCCCTCATCGACGAGCTCTCACCAAAACACGACCCCTGAGACAATCAAGCGTGTGCCGGTCGGTTAACCGCCCAACGGGGATCTCGCCATTCACAAATTACCCGGGATTCACAAAACGCATCATATCAGCATCTGGTCCATCGACTTCAGCGCATTCGGTATCAGAACAGACTTTGTCGCCGGAACCATTGCCAGGCCTCAAATCCGCCAACACACTCATTTGGCGATAAAATGAATTCATCCATGGGGAAGCGTCACCTAAGTGACCACTCGTCCGATTGTTGCCCTGTTCCCAGCAAAAAGTCCAAGCAGTCGGCTTCAATTGGATCAGATGCCTCTTCATCATCAACTTCATCGTACGGCAGACCCGCTGACATGGACTACCTACCGCGACTGCGGCTGGAGCCATTTGGGCCCACATTTCGAGAGATTCATTACAGCGAATCAAGGTCACGTTCGAAATCCCCACAACCTCCATCACCAAAGTCCCTATAATGGTTGCTTGCAATCGCTCGATCTCGCTGTGTTGTGTTGATTTAGAAAACGGAGCCTTTGTGCATACGCCTCTCCGATGCGGCAAAGGGTGGAGTTTATGGGCATCCAGGACAAGACTAATAATTATTTCCTTGTGTACGATTTGATGAAAGTTGGAATCAGTCTCCGAACTTGGTGGCCAATAGTTGGGATACTGGGGGATATTGTATTTTTTCGAGCTGGCGTTGAGGGAATCATAGAACGATGGAACGCGGTAGACGGAACCGATTGGTTCCCGGAATTGGCATGAAGACGATACTTATACACTCATGTAATGCATTTTATACAATTCAATGAAATTCGTAACTACGTCATATTTATATACTGTAATCCCGCCACCGGTTGATGTAAGCTCAAGTTGCTGGCCCTTCGCAGTCTGACGATTGCGATGGGCCAATTTTTATCCGTAAGATGCTTCATGTAGTCGTTAACAAGGGCCAACACTCGTCTGGGGCCAAAGTCTACCGGGTGTTCCGGTTTGTCGATTTCATAACTCGACGTCATCAATGCCACGCTGTGTCGAGATCCCAACCCAGCCTTCTGCTCCGATCACCTGTCGGAGGAGGCTGGATAACTCGTCACCCTCTTCCCCATCTGTCAAACGCCAAGAGAAGAAATGGCATTGGCTGTGCCTGCACTGGGCCATTGGAACGCTCCGAGCTCCCTTGCTTTACCACATCCAGTCTTCTGTTGGATCATCCAGGTAGAATTGGACATCTGGGTCTCGCCTCACACGGCTGGCGGCAAAGTTCCTTTCCCTCGTATCATACGTATTCTTCATCATCAAATCTTCCCATCGCTTCATGCCCTTCTTGTCGCCAGATTTCTTGGCCTCAATATACTCGTACAAGAGCCGGGCATGGCAGTAGTCGTACTCTTGCTTGACCTGGCGTCGACGCGCTTCCGGGTCGCATATGGCGCAAGTGTCATTGAGAAAGCGGCGCTGGGAATCCGGGCTGCCGCGAGGCGAGCTCGCGGGACTGCCCGCATCCACGCTGCTGCTGATCAAGGCGTGGCCGCAGGCCAAGGTGGTGGTGGTGACGGGCCTGGTTGACATCTCTGCCCGACGTCTCGAGTGCCTTCTATGACCTGCAGACGCATTCCCCGACGGTTAGAAGAAGGCCTTTTTAAATGGGCATGATACGACCCGAGCTGGCTCGCGCGTCTTCTGCAGCTTCCAGGACAGGGCTTTCATGTACTCACACCGATCCTTTGTTCTGGACAAGCGCCAGCGCTTCCAAAGAGAACAACAGGCCATTGCGATCCATGCGCGGCCTTTTTTTCTCTCTTCTACCCTCTTTTCTGTTTTGGGTGTGTTTTAATTGTTTTTTGGCAAAGGAGACGGGCTCGGTGTTTTTATGGCCGATGGTCTTCCTTTTTTTTTTAGTTCCTAGTGTTGACCGCCACATGATCCCTGTTGCCCTGCAGCAGTGAAACCAAGACCGTCTCCCGACGTGGTGGCAGGGTGTTGCCATCTGATGACAAACGGTTCTGCAAGACACGTAGCCTGCATGACTTGACTCGTCCCATCAATTTACACTACGGGGGGGATCTTGGTGTGTTTTCCGACCAAAGGGCCACTTGGATGCGTCTGAACTACTTCACGTCATCCGAATGTTCCGCATCATGACATGCGTTGGTTGCTTCAGACTTATTTTGCCTGCGTCATCCGCAGCACATCCGCCATCAACCCAAGTTGTACATGCACGCACATATGAAAATAAGAGGTATGATTATATGAGTTGAATTTATCTATCTAGGTATTATACAATGACTGGGGTCGGCCTTTTTTGCTGGCTCCATTAAATGCCCATCTTTCTATCCATTCTAAACTCCCGGACGCCGATGACAAAATACTATATACTATATGCGTAGATTATATGCATGTATTAGTTCTCCGACTTCTTGCTCTCCTCTTCCTGAGGGGCGGCCGGGGGCTGTCCCTTGGGCTTCTTGATGCTCCTCCATTCCATGCACAGTGCGCATAGCAGCTGTGCAATCGACAGAGCGACTGCGGACAAGAAGATTCGAGTCGTGGCATTGTTGTATGCTCCTACCACTTGGCCAATGTACTTTTCAGGCACGATGTTGCGAAGCTGGGTGGCACCAGTCTCAACAACAGAGTTGGGGTCGAGACCCGGGATACCCTGGAGGTTGTCGATCAGTAGACTGTTCAGGATGGTTTGGCCCACAGACACAAAGACTGCGCCACCAAGCTGCTGGGCGAAAAATGACATGGCCATTCCGGTGGACACATCCTCCTTGGGGAGAGTAGCCTGCACGGCGAGGCCGACGGTTTGCATGCCTAGACCCAAGCCAAAGCCGACGAGAAATTGGTAGGCGATCCAGTGAGCTTGCCCGGTGGTGGGTGTAAAGGTGCTCAGAAGACCTTCACCAATAGTCATGATGCAGGGGCAGATGATCATAACTGGAACATAGTATCCGATTTTCTGCGTGGTGCCGGCGCCGATGAAGAGCGAGACAACCATGCTGGCGACAAGGGGAATAGTGTAGATTCCCGATTTGACTGGGCTAACGCCCTTGGTGGCTTGGACTGTCAACGAGTTAGCATCTTTCTTGGACATGGTTTAGCTGATCATGACTCACACCACAGGGGGATGTAGTAGACAAGGAGCATCATGGCTCCGGCAACGAAAAACATGTAAAGCGTGCCCGCAAGTATAGTTCGCTGGCTGATGATTCGGAGGGGGATAGTGGCCGTCTCAGGCATCATGACCTGAACTGTACAGAAGGCGATGGCAGTGATGGCGAAGATGACAAACAAAACAATAATACGCCAGTTGCTCCAGGGGTATGTTGAGCCGCCCCATTCAAGAGCAAGGAGTAGGCACACCATGGATGGGATAAAGAAGAAGGTTCCAAGGGGGTCGAGCCGAATAAACTGCTTCACGAGCGAGAGGTTTTCCTTGGGCTTGTTCGAAGGCTTCTGGAAGAACCACTGGCACGCGATGGCAACGGCGCCGATAGGAAGGTTCATGTAGAAGCACCACCGCCAAGTTACTCGCTCGGTAAAAGCGCCACCAATAAGAGGTCCGCAAATAGACGAGATGCCGAAAACCATGCCAAAGATGGCTGTCAAAATGTTAGCTCGCATGCGAATAAATCGAGGGGTGTTCGTAAATACGTACACTGGAACATGGGGCGCTTGTGAAGCGGCACAATGGGGATGATGGTCATCATGCATCCTGTGAAAATACCTGCGGAGCCAAGACCGGCAATGGCACGTCCAACGATGAAGGAAGTCGAGTTGGGAGCCGCTCCACAAATGGCGGAGCCGATTTCGAAAAGAAGGATACAGACGATGAAAGTGTTTCGCAGGTCGTAAAACTTGTAGATGCGCCCAAAGACCAGCTGGAAGGCGGCAGTGGTAAGCATGTAGGCCGATCCATACCAACCAATGTCTCCGAGGCTGTTGAAGTCGTTTGTGATGGCGGGGATAGCGGTGGAGAGGATGGTGCGGTCGAGGGCGACGATGAACATGGACACGAATGCGGATAGAACAATGGACCAAAACTTAAAAGTCTTGGGCTTGTAATTCTCCTCCGCTTCTTTGTCAAAGGCGGGACCCTGGGGAACCTTTTTCTCAACGGCAGGCTCATCGTGCGGCTCAGCATTCTTGGTGATGGCGCTTCCATCTTGCTTCTCACCCTTAGAGGAAGGTCGACTCTGGGATTCTGCTGCGGCGTGGGTTTCAGAAGATGAAAGGGACATTGAAGATTTATTGCCGCTGGGCTGGGGGCCGTGTGCCCCCGAAGGATCGCGAGGTGACATTATGAAGACGGGCCGATGGGTCAATGGCGATGGCTATACAGAGTGTCGAAACAAGCCAAGAAGAGCAGAAGATTTTCAGCCAGAGGGCGGCGCGTGCGGGGGTGTTAAGAACGGAAATGAATCAGGGATGATCCCACTGCTATCTTGAAATTGCTGTTGATGGAACAGGTTGGCAGTTGTGGCGTAGACAGACCAGACAGGGTGGACGGGACGAAGGATATATACATCGTGTAAGTGAGTCAGGAGCCACGCGCCTGGACAGCTACTATGCATAAGACTGACACTCGGAGATTTCTCGATGCGAAACTAATGCTAAAACTGCCACGCGGGAGCGAAAATTTCATGGGGTTTCCGACGGAGATGGTGAGAAACAGAGCACGCACAATGGCCGGAGACCGATGAGTCTGGGCTCTCGGGGACGAGGCCGTGTAGTCGGATCCGGTCCACGGGGGGCACTAAGCCGCTTTGGGAACACGTGCTGGGGAAGCTGCTCGTGGGTTACAGCAGAAGGAGCGAGGGACCCCCGCTCGGGCATTTCGGGACCGACGGGCATCTCCAAGCCCGCAGCATAGAGAGGCACCAGCATCCAGCACCCGAGAACCAGCACGCTTTCACGCTCGGGAGTCGTCGTTTCATCGTACCCGTCACAAAGAGCCTCAACGCCTTGTCAAGCCCTGGTGCCTACGGCCCGATGAGTCGCGAGTTTAGTTGCTCATCCTCAGTCCCACTGTGCTACAGCCAGAAGCCTTCTCCCCTAGACACCATAGCCTACCTGTTTACTCCTGCTTGAGCGGTTAATACTACCCGCTCGCCCTCATTTCCGAGTCCTTTCCATTTCTCCCCTTTCCCCTCGGGTAGAAACGAGAGCAGTCCTGACTACGCTAATCCGTGCTGCTCCAAGACACGGGCAACGCGTATTGTGACCAGGCCAGACCCAGCAGCCAATCGCCCTGCCAGCCCATTGTCATCAAGCCACCTGAGCAGCAGGCCATCGTTCGGGCCCGAAATTGCTTCCCTCACCGTCCTCGTCGCCCACCGTCACCGCCACTGGTTGTGCCTGCTGCTGCATGGTAGCCGTGCCCATGGTACTACCGCACGACGGGCCCGAAAAAGCTGATCATTAATCTCCCCAACCAACCACACGCATCCGCCCTCAGCCCTACGGCTGGAGACACCCAAGCAAGAACGCTCGCTCGCCCAAGGTTTCGATCCACGGCAGGCTGGGTCCCCGCGGTGCCCCATGTCACTGCGTCTACCACGCACATTGACCCGAAACGGCTTGCCCACACGGTTCGCCACGCATCACTATCACCACCAGCACGCCCCCGCCCGTCAGCTGATTTTTTCCGCGACCCCCTGGCAGAGCCTCCCAGCAGTCGCTTGGCATCCGTCTTCCTAATCGCTAGGAGACTCCGATCATGTCGGCCGAAATGCCCATCGATCCCGTCCCGGGCACGGCCCCGCAGCAGCATCCGGCGCCGTATCCTCAGGTGCAGCCACACGCTCAGGGCCAGGGCTCCCACGCACAGTACCAGCCACTGGACCCTGCAGCTGTGAAACTAACCCGCGGTACTAGCTGTGTCCTTTGCCAGCAGCGCAAGGTCCGTTGCGATAAAAACAAGCCCTGCGCCAACTGCGTCAAGGCCAAGGTCGAGTGCCGTGTCATCCCCCCTCAGCCGCCCCGCCGTCGCAAGAAACGCCTTCAGGAAAAAGACTTGATAGAGCGTCTCAAGAAGTACGAGAACCTTCTTGCCGAACATGGCGTCAAGGTCGATGCCATCGGCCACGAGCTCCGGCCCGATGGACCACCGGCAGATGATGTTGAAGACTTGAACGATGATTTTGAAGGCCTCAAGACAACCCCGGAGGCCAGTGTCTCTCCTTCCGCTTCACAAGCTGAAAAGTATGTCTTACCCATCTTTGCTGAACCAGATCAAGTGTCAGTTTATTCTAACCACCGTCTAGAACCGGAGGCCAATGGTTCTCATTACATAGAGAGGTCAGTTCTACCCTAGATATCTAAAACAGGCTATTTGCCAGTTAAATCTTTTTTGTTATTATTTTTTTCACAAGACTGACTTGACGTATAGTTTCGAGCCAGCGAGGAGCTACTTCAGGACTCCTCGGATGACGAAGAAGTCGGCGTATCAGCCATTCATCGCGCCTTCGACACAATGTTTTCTACTGATGGCTTCCCATTTATTATAGGGGGGCAGCCAGGCTCTACAGCTTCCCACCACCCTCCCACAATCCAAATATTCCAACTGTGGCAAATATACATCGATAACATTAACCCTCTGCTTAAAATAACACATGTGCCCAGCGTACAAGCTCAGATAATCGAGGCGAGCACCAACATTGACAAGGCCCCAAAGAACATTGAAGCTCTCATGTTCTCCATTTATTTCATGGTCATCACGTCTCTCGAAGAGGGTGATGTTCGAAAGATGTTCAACGAATCTCGGCAAGAGTTACTTGGGAGATATCATACTGCAACACAGCAGAGCCTTACAAATGCAGGTTTCATGCGCGTTAATGATCCAATTCTCCTCCAGGCATACCTCCTATACTGCGTAAGTGTGCAATCTCTCAGACTGCCCCGCTCGCAAAAGCTGACACCCTGCATAGTTTTCGGTTCGTTGGTTTGTGGACCCTCGACAAGTCTTCTGTCTCGTTGGCATCGGTGTTCGAATCGCTCAGCGTATGGGACTCCACCAGGACCCAGGTCAATTTGGTCTGCCCCCCTTTGAAGTAGAGCAACGCCGACGCCTCTGGTGGACACTAGTTGGCTACGACCGCCGGATAGGCGAGATGACGGGGTCAACAGTCACTGCACTCTCGAGTGGAGGCGATTGCAAGATGCCTCTAAATGTCAACGACTCAGACCTTCACATTGATGGAAAGGAACTACCCACTCCACACTCCGGTCCGACCGAGATGCTCTTCTCTCTCACTAGAATCGAACTCGCCATGGCAGTGGCCACTGACAGCAACCGAGATAGCCATAAGCTGAGTGCGCCGGAAAAAAGTCCATCAAACTCACGCCCTCCCACCATGATCAAGCTCATGGGCCAAGATGGGCCTGGTTATACCCTTGAAGGGTTCTGTGCGCACATCGAAGGCACTTATCTAACCCACTGCGACCCAAAGATTCCCCTCCATTTCTTCACCCTCACCATGACCCGCCAAGCGCTTTGCAAGATGCGCATCATCGGCTATCTGGTCCGCAAATATAACGGGGAGCCAATCCCGCTCAAGGAGATCGAGCGTGACAACCTCTTCCTCCAAGCCACGCAAATGATTGAGTACGACAATGTTGTGCAGTCTTCCGAATCCCTGCGACCCTTCAAGTGGTATTCCATGCATCACTTCCCCTTCCCCGCCTACATGTTCATCATCCAGGAGCTGCGGTACCGTGTCTCAGGCCACATGGTTGAACGAACCTGGGATGCCATCGCCAAGAACCACAGGTACAGGGGAATGCTCAACCACTACCACAACCCCATGCACGCCGCGTTTGGAAACTATTTTGTCAAAGCGTGGGACGCTCATGAGGCCGCCAGCATCAGTGCTGGCAGGCCTGTTCAGCGCCCCCCTTTCATCGATATGCTCCGCTCACGAGCCGAGGAGCGCCGCAGGGCCCGCGCCGAAAACCTTCCGGACCCAGGCCTTTCGATCGCCAAGTTCCCCATCCCGCGTTCCTCTGCGCCGCCGAGTGAATCCGGTGCCATGATGACGCCACCAACCGACCCGGCAACCGGCGGCTCAGGCATCGCCTCCGGCTCCATTAGCTCCGCCGACGACCCAAACGAGATGGATTGGTCATATCTCATTGCTGGGTACGGCGATTCGGGCTCCTTCCCCCCAATGGGGGGATTCGGCTCCTTTGGCCCCTTCCCCGGCGGTATGGGCCCTCCCATGCCGGGCCCGCCTGGTATGCCTCCCATGGGCGGCATGGGCGGCATGGGAAGCCCACCTGGGCGAGGCAATATGTTTGGCAACTAAGAGCCCCATAACTAAGAAACCGGGGCCTCGTTTTTTCTCTTTTTTTCTTTTGGATATGCAAGAAAGATGTTTAGGAATTGGGAAATGGAGAGTGTGGGACCCATGGTTGGGGGCTGCATGCTTGGAATGTTGGTCCGGCAGGCGTTGGTTGGATGTGAATGGCGAGTTGTGAAGTGCACACACGCATGAACTCGTTTTTTTTTTTTTTTTGAATGTAAGTTTATGAATACGAAGGTAGATTATTAGATAGTACTCCTCTCAGTTGGAATACCACGTCCCAACTCAATACACATCAGCGATGCATAGAACTGCTCCGAAGCAAAGAGGTGGGAGCGAGCACATCCCCATGTTGGCAATAGAAGAGATGAAAAAAAAAATACTATTTCATCATTATTCATAAAACTGCCCAAAGCCACGAATCCTGCGGCGGTGCTGGCAAAGCACGCCCAATCTGGTCCCGTGGCTCTCTGTATGCCCGACGCAGCTCACCGATATTTACCTGTGCAGACTCGAGGCACCCTGGCTATGCTGGGTTTTGGAAGCGGAAAGACGTGAACAGCAAAAGGTCCCGGCCTCAGCTCTCCAGTAGGTCGCTGCTACATGCGTCAGTCCACTTCAGGCCGTAGTGCCTGGTGGCTCGCTAGTTCTCGGTAGATGACTGGTCATTCAGAGACAGGAGTTGTTGCATTGTCCCGCCTCTGTTAACACAACAGGCTGCGGGCCGAGGATTTATGCAAGCTTGTTGTCGCTGATGTCATGCATCCCCCTGTGTGGGTGATGGAGTCGCTCCCTCGTTGGGTCGTACTGCACGAGATGGTGGATGGGGGAAGCAGCTGTGTGGATGCAGCTGCGCTCTGATTTTTCGCTCGAGTGACAGGTCAGCCTGTGTAGAGCCTGTTTGGCTGACGGTCTGGCTGGCGAGCCACTCTGTTGGGTCTGTCTAAGACAGTGGCTTTTGCGCCAGGAAATCCGCCCAATCCAGCCGAGCGTGAATGCGGGGGTCATTGAACGCATGGAATACCTCGTGGTAAATGTCGTTGGCCTCTTTCTCCTCTAACCCCATCTTCTCGTACCGAGTCAACATGGCTGTGACCCAATCCTCGCAGATATTCTGACAGAACATGCCGATCTCCCTCATCTTAGGTTCGCTGTGCCACCGCCCAAGTGGAACTTTGCTGTGCCGTTCCTCGACGTTGATGAATCCAACTTCTCGTAGAATGTCGGCTAGGACAAGGGGGAAACGTAGGTTCCAGCCATATCGTTGTGAAAAAGGCCCCTCGACGAGCCGATAGAACTTGTCATAGGGGTGGGTATCGTAGCGTTGATCGTCCTCGGTGCCCACAAAAGGCATGATTTCATGGATCTCAATCCACCCTCCCGGTTTTAGAGCACTGGAATCATGGTTAGGTTTCAAACCGACTTGCTAATCTAATGTGGAGGGGAAATTACCCAAATGTCCGCTCTATTAATTGTCTTGGATTTCGCAGAGTTTGCAGCAACGCTCGGATGTGTATTAGATCTGCATCAGCATAGATATTTGTCCAGGGGCGGAACTCGTCTTCGAGATCCTCAACGCGAAATTCCACGTTCGGGGCTGTCCAGTGAGGCTGGATTGGAGAGAGATCGGATCCTATGACCCGTGCGCTGGGGAAGTTTTCGGCCACTAGACCAATGGTTAGTTATGAGTTTGGTAGATAGATAAAGGATACAGACTATCTTGTGCCCAAAAGCCAACTCCGGTCCCCAGGTCGACTATCTTCTGCGGATGGTCTCCAATAGGCGCTATGAAGAGTTTGCCGTCCAAGAGATAGTCGAGGTACAGCTTGTGTTTTAAACCTTCACGGAACTGCTCTACATCATCGTTAGGAAGGCCATATCTCCCTTGCAGAAAGCCTTGATATCTCCTATGGCACGTCAGCACAAACATATTCGATAATAGACGGCAGCGGCTCTTCAAACCTTCCATGCTCGTATGAATGCAGGTCTTTGGAGTTGACAGACGTGAACTCGGACGTCCCCACTGAATCTCCATAATCGGATGTGGGGTCATCCTCGGGGTCACCGTCCATTACTCTGGGAGTTCGAGGTTGCGAGGGGCTGAGAGACGGATTGTCGGTTTGTGGAGAATGCTTTGCAGCAAGAGGATGCGAGGCGAGGCAGGGGGGAGAGGCGAGGGGCGATCAATGGCAGAGATACACCCGCAAAGATACATCCGCGGAGAGGCGTTTGGGATGCAAAAGGTAAAGAGAGAGGATATCAGAAACAAGATGACTGACCCAAGGGACTGGGTGGGCCGTGGCCGAGTGCCGGGACCGGGCAAAAATAAGCCGGTCCCAGCTGAAGGGATCTCGCGGATGGGATGGGATGGGAGCTAAGGAGGGGGAGAGCTCAATGGCAGGAGCGAGGAGCGAGGAGCAGGGAGCAGCAGAGTCCAACCAGTGCGGGACGTTGTATGATGGAAACTGGCACAAGCTCCAGGACCCAGCAAGCTGGGTTGTGTGGAGTGGAGGGTATTGGTGGATTGGCCAATGTGTGGCGCGCTCCAGGAGGGACCGCTTCCAGAAGAACGGGAGCAGCGTCGGTCAGCCCCAGGAATCCGGTACAGCTACGAGACGACGATCGGCAACCACACGGCGGCCGCACTGCAACCCGTCGTGACGTGGTCCAACAATTGAGACTAACGCCTGGAGACGGTGCGAGCACTGCAAGTCAGCTAATGCACTGCAACGGATAGAGAGGGGCACACCTAGGCTATCCAAGCCTACTTGGTAGACGAGGCCCGTTTTGTCTCATCAAAAAAAGGTCAAATTGGGGTCCAGCCTCCGGAGATCCACACGGAGAAGCGACGAAAAAGATATGGCTCTCGAAGCGACATGGCGACGCCGCTACGCACCAGGGCTCGCTTGCGAGAATCCTCTCGCCTCTCGCCTCTCGCCTCCCGTTTCTCGACGCGGCTGAACCGTGCAAAAACGACGCGCCGCCCAAATGTTCGCGACACAACCGCCTCGTCGGCCCCCAAAAGGCGAGGCCCAAAGTAGAATCACGTTCCCAGCAATCTGGTAAGCCAACAACGCCCGGTACGAGCCGGGGCAGTGCCCGCTGTATGTTGGTGGGTGTTCGAAGCTAGCCCTGACTGCACAACACTCCCGCGGTTGCAGCATCAGCCGGGCCATGTTGCTTTCAGGTCGCACTTATGTCACCCTCTTACTTTGGAACCAACGCTTGATATCCGCTCGGAGCAGGGCGGTTGCCCCTCTTCCACCCCCTCCTTGGTGTGCAATCCCCTGGCGCTCGGCATCGAGGTCGTCTGCCTGCGATACCCTCCATGGGCCCAGAGCAGTGTCCCGAGACACCGTACCGCCTGGCTGGTAATGGCATAGGGCTGGCCACCAGCAGATGCGTAACCTGATTCGGCCGCTTGGCGTTGTCAGAATTGCGTGGGTGTATCCATCTGGTGTGCTTAGGAATGAGGAGCTTCTCTGCAGCCGTTTTGTGCTCTCTTCTCCCATCGGGCACTCTCCCCCTGCTTCAACCTTGACGGGTCCTCTGTCGGGGAGGTCAACCGATTCCGAGAGGGGCCTCGCACTACGACTGCAGTGGTTGGGTGAGTCTTGACAGCAGCTAGCAGTGTGGTGCGTCTCTAGTGGTATGCGTGAGAGCAACAGGTCGGCATTCAGCAGTCAACCGGCCCACATTATCGCATTATCAGCGACGATGTGCGGACAAACAGCTCAAGGGGCCTTTGTCTGACCCTGTAAGGTTGACCAGGGCATCGGCGCGGGGTGGTGCGGTCTCGCCTCGCTTGCATGGCACACATTGAGGGTTCGGGGCAGGCATTGGCAAAATCGGTGAGGGCAGGACTGCTGATTTGGCGCTCTTGGCTGAGATGGCGCCAATGCGAAGGGCCTTGCCATGATGGCGGCGTGGTTGGGCAGCCCTCGATCGTCACCGCACCTCATAGAGCACTATGCAGCATGTTAATCCATCAAACCGAGATATGACAGGACATTCAAGTCGAGATGACGTTCAGTCAAGGCGAAGGAACTTGGTCACAAGGTGTATTCTGTCGATTGGGCGGGAAGGAATAGAAAAGAGAGGGATGTATCAAGCAAGGGGATGTATCAGCCTTGTACCTTTGACTTACCTCGTTGTTTCTTTTGGGGGCTCACCAAACTGTCGTCATCACTGTCATGCGCACTGAAACCCTCCAATTCAGCAATGTAGCAGTTACTCAACCACTGCGAAGGCGAAAATGGAACACGAAACGGGAATAAGGGCAAATTAAGGAAATAATAAATTGGCGTTACCATTATAACATACAAACGTGATTTACCTTCCCAAAGAGTGAGCAATGCTGTCAAAATCGAAAGCCTCCGTGGTAGGTACCAAGTCTAATTTCCACCCCTCACATCAACTAGTCCGCAGTCAAAATGACGGAGTAAACAGCCGTTTTATGTGACCCAAAAATGTAAGCAGACCAGTAGTATCGGCTAAAACACTCGACTGTGGAAATGTTTGCGTCAACGGATTTGCAATTGTCTGATTACCTACTTCTGATGGTAAACCGCTTCTATTAGCCCGCTAGCTTGCCTATTTTATCCACCAGTGAAGTGCAATGCCACGAGCGAGTACTTGGACAAGATGAGCCTAGTCCAATGTCTCTCCGGGGGGCAGTGGCTCATTGAGAGGCCATTGACACGTGAGGTCCGACAAGTACGGTGTTCTGTTGGATTAAGATACTCAATTCCTCAACTCTGGCGTCCCAATGAGCCTTGCATCTCATGATGTTAGCACAGGTTAATTGGTCTGTTTCTGGCAATAGTGCCCTGGACCTAAGCCTAAGGAGAATTTTATTCATCAATATATAGCTTAGCAAAGCGGCATGATGTGTGAAGGTGAGTAGAATCTAACAAGGCCGTCCGCAGCATGTGACTCCACTAGGTGTCGGATCGGCGGGGCAATGCGATTTCCATACGGCGCGCATGTAGGCATATATATAAAACATTGGCAGATTGGATCTACAAACACTTAATTACCGATCAAATGGTAAATTAATTTCTCTAGAGCTGTCCGTACGTAAATTTTGCAGCTTGGACGTGGCGGCAAGCCCATGCGAGGGATGGAGGGGAGCGGCTTGTCCCAATTCGCCAGGCGCGTAAAGGGCACCGCGTCGCCAAAAACACGGTCCATTAAAGTGGCCCTTGTACTTCCGTACCTCCTGGTCGACTCCCACTCAAACACCTCGACCTGCCCGCTCCCACCGCTGTGTATACATATTTTGTTCTAGACGACCGAGGACGCTGCATTTCACCAGGGCAATTTACTTTGTTCCTCTGGCATTGGCTCGGGGACATAATACACTGCTCCCCTTGACCGCCTCGCCTCGAGCGCCTCCTTTCTCACGGCACTTTACGCGACCTGTCTACGCCCATCGCGTCCGAATTTCTTGCCGGTCGCTGAGTACATGATCGGCAAATCGCTTCCGCTTGCTCCATGAATTCGACGGCAAATATCGATCGAAAGGTCTGCAGCCAGTCGACGCAATGCATCTCCCGCGCTCACTGATTTCGAACCTCTACGTCCACCTCCAAAACACCCGCCACCCTCTCTCCCCGCCGGTCCTCATCCTCGCCGCCCTCGAACCAGACGCTCTCTGCGCATGCCGTATTCTGACGAGATTGCTGAAACATGACTACATTCCGCACAAGATCCAGCCCGTGTCGGGGTACACGGATCTTGAAAAAGCCGGCAGAGAACTAGTTGTGCCTATGATGGAGTCTCAAGGCGGCAGCGGAGGTGTTGTTGTCTGTCTCGGTGTCGGAGGCATGGTTGACCTTGGTCCTCTCTTGGGATTGGAGCCCGAAGGAGAAGGAATTCCCTACAGCGGCGTCGAGGTTTGGATCATGGATGCCCATAGGCCATGGAACTTGGGTAACGTGTTTGGCGGGTTCCCCCTTGATCCGAGCACGGAAGCATCGTCCTCTTACCAGTCGAGGAGTCCTCCCGGTGTTGTTGGCGGGCAAATAACCCGGTCGTTCAAGCCAGGGAAGGGGGGAATCGTTGTCTTTGACGACGGCGATATTGAAGACGACCTAGCAGTCGAACGAGAGGCGTATTTGGCGCTAGTTGACATGCCCGACATTGACGACGATGGTGAAGATTTGGGCGATACGGATGACGAGGATCAAGAAGACGAAGACGAGCCCAAACATGAATCTGTGCATGCAGGCCAAAAACGAAAGAGTTGGTCAGATGCAGACGAGAATGAATTTAGCGACGACGACAGACCACGACAGCGACGAAGAAGCAACTCGGTATGTGTCTCTAAAAGCCTTGGCGCAAAACCCACTAACAAGAAGCAGTCGAGTTCCATCGCGGAATCCCCCCGACGCCCACAACCCAGAGGTCTCATTTCTCTGCGAGAACCCGACCTTGGCCTCTCAAGTGATCCAATTGAACCTCCTTCTGGCGCCCAGGAGCCACGAGCACTTTCAGCAAGTGCTCTTCGACGACGGCTTCTTCGAATGAGGCGAGACAAGGAAGCGGTGTTACAAAAATACTACAAGGTCGGCTCATCTTTTTCCGAGCCATTATCCTCCATGATGTACTCTCTGGCGTCTGAGCTCGGTCGAGACGACAATGACATGCTTTGGCTCACCATTGTCGGTGTTACTTCCATGGAGCTTTACGGTCGTACCTCAGCAGGCACCGCGGCCCCGGTGAGGCAGACTGACAAGAGCCGGCCTATGGGATGGATGGGTCTCCGAGGCGCTAGGATACGTCAGCTATTGCGAGACGAGGTTCGACGTCTTAACCCACCCGAGATTACCAATGGGCGAGTCGCGCCTGAAAACACAGGAGTGATTCCCACAACCGCCAGAAATCCAGAGGACACAGGGATTAGACTATCCCCAGAGCCCCGCTTCTTGCTCATCCGTCACTGGAGTCTGTATGACAGCATGCTACACTCACCATACCTCTTCTCCCGCCTCAAGACGTGGAGCGAGAGCGGCATCAAGCGATTGCATAAGCTTCTTGCCAAGATGGGCGTTAGTCTCGCACAGTGCAAGCAAAGCTACACACACATGGACATGATGCTGAAGCGGGAACTAAGAGCCAAGCTGCTGAAGTACGGCTCACTCTATAATCTTGACGAGATGGTGCCATCCGTTGATACGGATGGAAAAGATCGCGCCGGCGCCAAAGATGGCTGGGGTTTTGTCCGCAGCTGGGGTTGGAGGGCGACCCTGAGTGCCCAAGATGTGGGCGTGGTCATCGGTGCGCTCCTTGAAGTTGGCAAGCACGCTCACAACGCAGAAGCACCGCAAGCAGCAAGCCAAGTGAGCAGAGAGGTGGAAGAAGAGGCCGAGTATACCGCTGAAGGGGAAGAGTGGGTGGGCCGGTTTTGGGAGGCCTATGATGCGCTAGAAAAGTGAGTGATTCTGATAAAAATATTGGATATGAATATGCTAACATGGTCCGGCAGCATCGACGCGCTCAAAGCTGGTCTTCCTACAGCCCAATTCCTACACCGAGCTATTTATCGCACCGGGACGTCACTCATTAATAAGAAGCAGATCAAGCACCTTCGTGCGTTCCGCATGTGCGTGGTCAAGGAAGGACCCGATGTCGCACTGTTCACTCATCCAGCAGCCCTGACTAAGCTGTCTCTCTGGATTGGAGAGGCACTCGCTGAACAGGAACGCGAGTCTCAAGGAAAGCTATCACACGGTGGACGTGGTACCCCGCTTGTGGTGGCGGGCCTGAATGAGAAGCGTGGTGTCTACATTGTTGTTGGTACTGGTGGTGGTGGCGGCCCCGATACAACTTTGCTAGACAGGGAGGCAGCAAAGAAGCGACAGGCCGAAAAAGAAGCCAAGCTCAAGAGAAAGGAAGAGTCAAGACGAGCCAAGCAAAAGGTCCGCGAAGACAAGCTGGCAGCCCGGAGAGATGCGGGCGAGGATGACGAGCTAGAGACGGAATCCGAGGGTTCTGACAGCTCCGACTCGGATGACGACTCTGATGATGACGTTGAGCGCGAAAAAGGTTACGGCTTCAACAAATTCGGCAGCGCTTTCCAGGAAGTCGTTCAAGAGACGAGCGCGCGAGTTCGAATTGACAGCTTTGAGCACTGCGTCGTGGAAGTCAAGAAGGAAGATCTGGGAGGTTTCCTGGAGAGCCTCAGCATGAAGGCCGTCGTTGGGTGAATACCCAAACAGCCGGAAAATATTGACGACCTAAATAATCCAGTCATCCTTTATATCATGGTGTAAGTCGGTAATGGGCATGGACAGCGGGTGGGACTTTTTAGTACTAGTGTTTATTGCTGTTGGAACGTTTCTCTACATGGGTTTTACAGCAGGAGTACGAGAGCATTCATGAGGAGCATGTATCGGCAGTATTGTGCCAAAGGGTGTTGTAGGGCAGTAGATACCAAAAAAGATGGCACTGGATTTCTTGAATTTACCATGATGGCCCGGCATTTTTGGTGTCTGGCTTAGCTTGTCGCTTTGATGATCATTAATCAAGCTAGAGGCTGACGACGTGCCCAAGGATTCCCAAATATTGATTACTGACGTGAGATCCGCCAAGACACGGTCCAGCCGCCACGCACATGGACGAATCAGAGAGCGAGTATTGCGAAGCGTGGTGGGCTCAAAGCCAGCCCAATACTGGGGTATTGACGTGGTGGCCTGGCGTTTTCGGTCCGGGAGGTGACGGCTTGGGCAGACACCGACATTAGATCATGCCACGGTCCTCTTTGATTAGCTTAGGGCGAGCGTCAGCATGCATCCGAGAATGGATCTTTGTTGTGTTAGGGCTGATGATGGGGATGGCAGAGATAAGACGGCAATAAAGGCTAGCGAGAGAGGGAAGAGTATATAAGAGACTCCCACAAGCCGGCAGGGCTAAGCGAAAATTACCTTGGTAGCACGCGAGTTATTATACACACGATCCTTCATCTAATACCTTTCCCCCTCTCCCTGTTCATTTGTATTTTTCTCTTAGACAGAAGCAGCGTTGTCATCATGGCCGAATCCAAGGTTTGGGTTGACGGTCCGTTCAAGTTGATCCCCAGCTCCAAGGTTGGAGCCAAGGTGAGCCCTGTCACCCGAGAAATCATGTATAAAGGAAGCCCCAGCGTTCTGACGTTTTTGCTAGGTCGGGACCCAGCTCCAGGGATCTAAGCAGCTCGCTGGCGAGATGACGCTTGTTCACAACGCCCTCCTCCGTGGTCTCAACGCCATTTACAACCAAGCCCGCAATGTATCCACCAAGGGAACAGCCAAGGATAAGGCCGATTTTGTGAGCTTTGCGCACTGGTGGGCCAAGATGCTGGAGGAGCACCATGAAACGGAGGAGACAATGGTGTTCCCAGACATTAACCGGATTGTCGAGGTGCCGGGGCTTATGGACCCCAATGTCGACGAGCACAAGGCGTTTCACGGCGGTTTCGAAGAGTACCTGGCGTACCTGGACAGTGTGCAAAACGGCAAGGAAGAGTTTAACGGCGATAAGCTCGTGTCCATCATTGATTCGTTTGCTCCCGTCTTGCAGGTCCACCTCACAAACGAGATTGACACGCTATTGGCGCTCGAGAAGTATGAGGACAAGTGTGACTGGGCAGCATGGTTCAAGAAGACGGTGGATGGGATTGTCAGCACGGGAATGAAGAAGTCCGAGTATCGAGTGAGTCAAGCCACCCCTTTTGGAGACGTTTTCTCCCTTGAGCAGGAAAAGAAGAGAGAAAAATCAGAACTAACTCAAACGATAGAACAATGTATTCCCCATGGCCATCATCTTCCACGACAAGACTTATGACGGTGGCGTGTGGCAGGACTTCCCACCAATCCCCTGGGTAGTCGGCCTCATTTTGCGGTGGCTGTTCATGAACACGCACAAGGACTGGTGGAGATTTTCGGGATGCGACTTCGAATCGATGCCCAAAGAGCTTCCATTCGCATAGTGCACGGTCAAGTCGGCGGCCTCTGAGCTGTATATACGGAGATGGGTTATTTTGGCGTTTTTTCCCCTTCTTTTATTCTTTTTTCGGATACCAAACATGTCACCAAGAATATTCGCCAGCATGATGCACGACGATCTTATATACCACTCCCAAACAAGCAAGTGAAGCTGCATGCAGCCTTGGACCCTGGAATTCGGAAGAATGATTGAGTTTGGACCAGGGTAAAACGTGCTCCTCCTTCAGACCCGTTCACGCCCGGTTCACGCCCGGTTCATACATCGGAAGCGGCTTTTCGTGTACCGCGGGAGATGTGTCAATTATTCTGTAGTCGCGGCATTATAAATGAGGCAGTGCCGGCAAGCGAGAGAGGCCCACGACGGCGGGCGTGCATTGACGGGGCATGGCCACATGGTAGGGCCAGCCCAAAGCGCAATTGGGGGGTTGTCATGTGGGCGCAGCAAGAAGCTTAACAACGATAGAGTCGCCTGGTTCCGACTTGGCATAGGGGTCTGGCGCAGTAGCTGTGGCGTCGTCTGACGTTTGCTTGAAGCTGCGGCTGTTTATTTGTCGCTCCGTAAAGACGAGGAAGTAGGGGGTAGAGAGGGCCAGAGGAGAGCGGAATTTAACTCTATCCTGGAAGTTTAGCAAGCCCATGGAGGGCTCCAAAGCTTGTGCATGCCCATCTTGTCTACTTGCAATCAAGAGGCCGCAAAGCAAAGTGTATAAACCTGGCACGCTTGCGTTGAACTGGGTGTGGCGTCGCCCGTTGAGAGCACCGCCCGCCTGTTGCAGTTGACGAGGAGGGTGGCTTGGACGAGGTGGGAAGTGGGGGTTGGCTTGAGACCCCGCGGCGCGGGCACCATCCATGGCCCTCCACCCTTCACCCTTCACCATCTCCAAGGGCCATGGGCATCATGGACGCAGCCGGTATGGTCCGCAGGGCGCCTGCGATGCGTGATGAGTGGTCGCGGTCATGGCTCATGAGGCACCCATCCGCGAGCCGCGAGGGAATGATTGGCTCGTTGCTCAGTTGGTTGGTTGGTTCCTCAAACCTGGCCCCCATGCTACCCATCTCACACGAAGCTTACCGATCATGGCACTGCTCCGTCCATCCACCACCTGCGGATAAATAGAGACACGATTCCCAGTATGCATAGGTAAGCAAGTAAGACTTCGATCACGCGTGCTTTCAACCAAACCTCTGTGTCCTTTGTGCTTTTTGTGCCCTTGGGTGATGCCACCAGCACAACAGGACAGCAGCCCCCGGTTTGCATAGCATGACCAAGACACTTTTCCCGCCACGATGCGGATAGACAGCACCTTTCTATATATACATGCACTCGCTGTAGGGGTGACCCATGGTCAGATCGCGGCCACGTCGTCTCCACGTACCCCCTATACTAGGAGAGACGTCCACGCGGCAACCCAGGTCTAGGTCCCATATCCTTCACCTAGACCTTCGCCGACGCTTCCCTTCATCTTCCAACCCCCACCATTACTCCGTCCCCTCTGATCCATTTCATCATCTAGAGTACCTAAGCTGGTGCAGGTACGAACTTAAGATTGCCTTTCAGCTAGCCACCCAAGATACGTAACTGCCACTGAGGAATCCCGCAGATTCCGCCAGCCGAAAACCCGTAAACCCGCTCACGGCAGCCGTAAACACTCGCTCCTCGTGCACTAAGAGCCCCTAGCGCTCAACTGGCATCGCACCACGCCGGCGCCTAAACCCGGCCACAACGTCACTGGCGCTCGGTGGAACAGCAGCATTGGCCTTGTGGCCCTCCGCCCTTCAGCCCACTCGCAGCCTTCGGCCTGCTTCCAACAGGCCCCTAGCAGGTGGCACCCCAGTGGCCTGTCTCCCTCGCCCCCAGCACACCTCCCTGCCTGCCTATTCGAGCTATGCGGCGGCGCTTCAAGTCCCAGACATCGGCGGTCCCCAGATCTGGCATTCATCCATACTTTTCCCCTCCAACATCTGCCATCCTTCAACCGTCTCTTTTTCTTTTCTTTTTTTACACAAGCCATCTCAGTAACGTGCCCTAGGAAATTTGTGATCTTTGATCTTTTTTTCCCGCCCTTCCCTCACAATTTCCCCACTCCGCTCCGTCTCCGTCGGCTCGATCTCTACCACGCCCCCCCCCCTCCCCCGAAACGCCGACCGCCGACAACGCCCTGGAGTCGTGCCGCCACCTCGTCCCACGATCTGAAGCGGCGCCCCCCTCCTCATTCTCATTCAAACACCTTGGTTCCGCACACTCCCGCACACTTTTGCCTCTCACCTCGTCTCCTCCAACAAAAGACCTGACGACGACTGACATCCTCAACCGCGAATTCTCACCTCCTCGCACCCGAGTCGTTATTTCCCGTTTGCGCGACAGAACGTCCCGAAGCCACACCTAAACGGTTGCGCAATTCGCGCGCTGTATTCCATCCCCCTCGACACCGTATCGGCTTCGATTCACCATGGGCAAATCGTGAGTCCATCCTCTGCTCCAACCGTCGCCCCGGCGCTTTATTTTGCTTTTCTTTTCTCCCCCCTCCCCGCCTCCGCCAGGCCATAGCCATCGAAACAACCATGGAAACTGTCCATCTGCCTGCCCAGAGCCTCGTCTGGTTTTGGCGTAGGCACGGGCGCGCATGTCCATCGGATCCCCGCTTGACCTTGGCGACGTCATTGTGCCTTTGTTGATATTCCCCAACCAAACCCTCGCTGACGCGTCCAACCTCTCTCTAGTCAGTCAAAGCTCTCGCAAGATCAACTTGCCGAGCTTCAAAAGTCGACCCATTTCGATAAGAAGGAGTTGCAGCAATGGTACAAGGGTAAGAAGGCCTCCCTTTGCCCCCCTCATCTCGCGTGCCCCTCATCGAGATGCAAGGCGGTCGGCCCCTCGCTGAACAAGGGCTTCTTTTTTTCTGACACAAACCACCAGGCTTCCTCAAGGACTGCCCCTCAGGCATGCTCACCAAGGAGGAGTTCCAAAAAATTTACCGACAGTTTTTCCCCTTTGGAGATCCTAGTTCATTCGCAGATTATGTCTTCAATGTGTTCGATAGCGACAAGTCCGGCACCATTGATTTTAAGGAGTTTATTTGCGCACTGAGCGTGACCAGCAGAGGCAAGATGGAGGATAAACTGGACTGGGCCTTCCAGTTGTACGACATTGACGGAGACGGGAAGATTAGCTACGACGAGATGCTAAAGATTGTCGAAGCTATCTACAAAATGGTGCGTGGAAACCCGCCCCCCGCCTTGGCTTGGCTTGGCCTTGTTGCTTCGCGTCAGGTTGCTGACAAATAATGACAAATAGGTTGGCTCCATGGTGAAACTCCCCGAAGACGAAGATACCCCCGAGAAGCGAGTAAGGAAGATCTTCAACATGATGGACAAGGACGAGAACGGCAGTTTGGACATGGAGGAGTTCAAGGAGGGCAGCAAGCGGGACGAGACAATCGTTTCAGCGCTGTCCCTGTACGACGGCTTGGTATAGACCATGGCCCGGTGCTCTTGGTATACAAGCATGAAAAACAGAAGACGGACGCTGTACAGGACGTTTACGTGTTGGGATCGGGAGTGAGGAGCCATATCCTTTGTTTTTTGCGTTTCCCTTATTTTTTTTTCCTCCGCGGGGCGCGTCCTTTGATTCCCAAGGCTCGCAAAGACGGAGCATGGCTTAAAGAAGGAAAGAATAACATGTTACGTTTTTGATGAGGCCCCCAATCTGTTATTTTTAGTTGTGAAGCTTATCCGTCGCATCTCAGTTGTTTCGGGGCAGCCGGGCCGTGTCCGAGCAGGACTCGAATCGGTGTTACCGGACACAACCAGGTCCCAGTGGACATGTCCCCATTGAGCCGATGTTTAATTATGCAGTGACCAAATCTATACGGGGGCCAAGCGGAGTGTGTAGAAAGTCGGAACGGGCCCTCAGCCAACGGCCAAGTTCGCGTCGTCGGATGACTCGGCTATCGATTTCATCCTGGTGGAGAGAAAATTTGTTCTCGGGACAGGACACGAGCCTTGGGCGGAATTATCTTAACTATTGTTACGTACTGGTGCTAATTTTGGGATAGGAGACTATGTGGCATGGGCAGGGCACTTTCGAGTATTCTAGAAAGGCGTCACGGTCCATGGATCTACGCAAAGCCCGAACCTTGTACAAGGATGATGAGGGTCCATGGAAACAACCAAGACGCCCTGAAAGGTTGCCAAGATGGGTAAATGGCAGTTTTATCCGTTTAGGGCGCCGGGGCGAATCCGGGCGGGCCAAGCCACAGTTACTTTTTTTTTTGTTTCCCCGACGTAGAAATAAACTACACTGCAATCCAACCCTTGGATGATTGTCACGAAGGTACTTCTCCACCTCACTTGCTGTATAACATCAATCTTAGTCAGAATAATTAGAAATATTCAGAGGAAAAATAAGCCTAAAAAAATCCTCAGAGAATATCTTTAGCTAAGTATATTTGTTTAGGCATTGTCTTTATTTATTTTGGCTGAAAAAAATGCTAAGATATTTTATCTTTTTGCGGGGGGCCTCGTGTCATGCAGCAGCAAAGTGTCCAACTCACAATCATTCAAGGGTTGTCTTGTACAACCAGAGTGTATTTGGCCAAGGCTTCCATGGGGCAATGCCAATAACCTCCACACTCGTTAGCCCCCAGACAAAAGTGGGCCCAACTCGCATCTTGTTCTCAACCATCGCCTAAACCTCCAAACCCTCTTACATACATATATCTCAGCATCCTCCTCAACTCGACGCGGGTCTACGCCTAACGGGGTGTCAGCCCCCCCTTGTTCAACTAAGAGCCATGGACTCTCTTTCCCATCTCACAAAACATCTCGAGCCGGAGATTGAGGACCCTGAAGAAGGTACCTATATATCCCTCAGAAACTAGACGCAGAAGCGATGCGAATACCTTCACATCGCCTGCATGGCCCCCCCTCCCCCTGGGGCGTGTAGAGGAAAATATAAAGGAGATGAGCAGCCCAGTCACTGACACGGGTAAAAACAAAAAGAGACATTTTTATTGTATTCCCAGCAAATCCCCTCTCTCAGCCTCGGCTTCATCGATGCTCGCGCCTCCGAAGTTGAGGTTTCGGTGGCAGGCCACGACTTTACAATTCACCAGTCGCCTTCCGTCCTATCATCCAACCGCGCGGGCGGCACCACCGGAGCAGGTAAGAATCTGACCACCACATCCTCTCACCCAAACCATAATTCTCGCTCCTTCTTCTTTCCTCCTTCCTCTTCTCCCTTTTTGGAGCGAACAAGAAGATTTTCAAAAAGAAGACAAGGGAAGAAGAAGAAAAGGCATCCACAAGCTCATTATTGTTCCCACTCGCAGTCATCTGGAAGATCACGCCCTCTTTCGCATCATGGCTCGCCTCCCCTACCAATCCACTCTTCACTTCTGGCGCTCTCAGCAGCGAACCACATTCATCCTCCTTCCTTGAGCTCGGCTGCGGCATCTCGCCCCTGAGCGCCCTGGGTCTGGCCCCGCGCGCCGCACGCTACGTTCTGACAGACCAGCCCTACGTTCAGCGCCTCCTGCAGCGCAACTTGGATGAGAACCTTCCCTCGGCCGCCTCTTCCTCCGCCTCCGCCACCTCCGGTTCTGGTGCTCGTTCGCGGGGGAAGAAGCGCGGCGGGACCTCAACTCGCGGAGGGGCCTCGTCCCAGGCCAGCATCCGCTTCGCAACGCTCGACTGGGAAACAGACCAGGTGACGCCGTCCCTCACGGGCTCCGACTCGGTTCGCAGCTTCGACGCCGTCGTTGCCTGTGACTGCGTCTACAACTACGCTCTTGTTGCCCCTTTTGTCCAGACCTGCGCCGACGCATGCCGTTTGAGAATTCAAGACTCCGAACTTGATCAACCTTGTCTCTGTGTTATTGGTCAGCAACTCCGCAACGACGAAGTCTTTGAATCGTGGCTGAAGGCGTTTCATGCTTCGTTTCAGGTCTGGCGTGTTCCTGATGCTGCCTTGCCCGAAGAACTTCGATCTACAGCCGGCTTCGTTGTACACGTCGGCATCTTGCGTGATCACATAAAACCCTGACTGGAAACCTACTCCACCATTTCGAATACAAGTTGATTGCAAAATTCAACAGATACAACATGCAACATACACAATTTTAAGACACAATTTGGTTTTTTTTTTTTAATGTATAACGCGTAAATTCGTTTAGATTCATGGCCTGTAATCAACACCGAGTCGATCCATGGCTTCGATTAGATCTCGTGTAATCCTATCTGAGACCAGATGCTTTGCTTTTCCAACCACGGGTTACCGGGGTACAAACCCTTTCGCCTCCATCCCAAAGAAAAAATCAGAAAATGCTGATGATGTGCTAGTTACCCAGAAACTGCCTCTTCGCCGTAAAAGAACACTGAACCAACTCCGTACCCTACCTCGCCGGTTTACCAGTCGAGGGGCTCAGTCTTCTCCTCACCCCGGTTTGTCTTCGGGACAGGGACAGCCTTGGCGGCAAGCTTGCCGCCCTGGCCAGGGCGCTTCAGGTAGGCAGTGCCATCCAGCCAGGGAGTGTTCTCGGTCATGCGCCTCTCAAAGTCGGCAATCTTGTCCTCGAGCTGCATGGTCAAGCCAATGTCGTCAAGACCGTTAACCAAGCAGTGCTTTCGGAACTCCTCCACGTTAAAGGAGCAGATGGTCTCGCCAGCAGCGTTCTTGATCAGCTGGTTGGGGAGATCAATCTCAATATCCCGTCCGGCACGACCCTCATTGGCAATGGCGTCGATATGGTCCTTGTTGTCAATGCTGATCGGAAGCATGCCGTTCTTGAAGGTGTTGTTGAAGAAGATATCGGCAAACGAGGGGGCGATGACGGCCTTGATACCGAAGTCGAGGAGAGCCCAGGGGGCGTGCTCTCGAGAGCTACCGCAGCCAAAGTTGGGTCCAGTGCACACCAGGATCTTGGCATTTCGGAAGGGCTCCTTGTTCAGAACAAAGTCGGGGTTCTCGCTGTTGTCGGGGTTGTATCGGAGAGCGTGGAAAGCAGCCGAGCCAAGACCAGTTCGCTTAATGGTCTTGAGGAACTGCTTGGGAATGATGGCGTCGGTGTCGACATTGGACATGTCCAGAACGGCAGTAATACCCTTCCAGATGGTGAACTTGGGCAGACCAGTGGACTCGCCAGCCTGGGCCTGGGTGTTGGTGTGAGGCTGGTCATCCTTGGGCTGATCGGCAATCTTCTCCTTGGCATCCTCATCGTACTTGACCTTCTCATCAACATGGGGCTCTTCAGCAGGAAGCTCACGGGCCTTGAAGGTGGAGTCGTGAGTGTAATGGTGGAACTTTCGCACGTCGGTGAGCTTGCCCACGATGGCTGCGGCGGCGGCCATGACGGGGGACATCAAGTGAGTTCGGGAGCCGGCACCCTGGCGACCCTCAAAGTTTCGGTTGGAGGTACTGGCGCATCGCTCCTTGGCAGCAAGAATATCGGGGTTCATGCCCAGGCACATACTGCATCCAGCCTCACGCCACTCGAAGCCAGCATCAACGAAGATCTGGTCAAGACCCTCCTCTTCAGCCTGTGTCTTAACCAGACCGGAGCCGGGGACGACCATGGCACGCTTGATGTTGTCGGCAATCTTCTTTCCCTTGACAACATTGGCGGCGGCGCGCAGATCCTCAATTCGGGAGTTGGTGCAAGAGCCGATGAAGACCTTGTCAACAGTGATATCCTCCATTGGGGTACCGGCTGTCAGGCCCATGTACTCAAGCATTCGTCGACCAGTGGCCTTCTTGGCCTCGGTGTCAAAGGTCTCGGGGTCAGGGACGGTGCCAGTGATGGGAATAACATCCTCAGGGCTGGTACCCCAGGTGATGGTAGGGATAATGTCCTTGGCGTCAATGAAGACATCGATGTCGTACTTGGCGTCGGGGTCAGACTGGAGAGACTTCCAGTAGGCAGTGGCCTTGTTCCAGGTCTCGGAGCCATACTTGGGGGCCAGAGGTCGGCCCTTGAGGTACTCGAAAGTAACCTCATCGGGGGCGACCATACCGGCACGGGCACCACCCTCGATGGACATGTTGCAGATGGACATACGGGCTTCCATGCTCAGGCTGCGAATGACAGAACCGGAGAACTCAATGACGGCACCAGTACCGCCGGCAGTACCGATCTTGCCAATGGCGTGGAGGACAACATCCTTGGAGCTGACACCGGGGGACAGCTCACCCTCGACCTGAATTCTCATGTTCTTGCTTCGCTTGGTGATGAGGCACTGGGTGGCCAAGACGTGCTCGACCTCACTGGTACCAATACCGAAGGCCAGGGCACCGAAGGCACCATGTGTCGAGGTGTGACTGTCACCGCACACGACGGTGGTACCGGGGAGGGTGAAACCCTGCTCAGGACCGATGACATGGACGATACCTTGTCGCTTATCACCAAGGCCAAAGTATGTAAGACCGAAATCCTTGACGTTCTCCTCGAGAGTAACACATTGCGTTCGAGAATCATCTTCCTGGATGAAAGTAGCGATATCCTTCATGCCTTTGCGGGAGGAGGTGGGGACATTCTGCAGAAGATGCATGTTAGCGGATTTCCTGGCCAACGAGCATCAAGGTATAACAAAGAAACCAACGGCAGTTACATACGTGATCAGTGGTGGCCAGAGTGCAATCCGGTCGTCGAACTCCTCGGCCAGCATTCTTGAGGCCCTCAAAAGCTTGCTATTGGCAATTTGGTTAGCCAATGAATACAGATGGTCTCACGAACGGAAGAGCTTACTGGTGATGTCACTTCGTGGACCAAATGTCGGTCTGCCAATCACGAGAAACTTCTGGTCAGCACATGGTTCGCAGAGGGTCGCATGGGCGAATCAGGGTTAATTAACGCACCGATGTACAGAAGGATCGTGCCATCAAGCTTCTCGTCGACAACGTGTGCCGACAGGACCTTGTCGTAAAGGGTCTGGGGGGTTCCTACGGGAGCAGGCATGGTGACACTTGTGTGGCGAGAGATGAGAGGAAGAGAAGAGAAGGTGAGGAATAGAGAAGCGGGAGAAAGTAGGACGGGCCCAAGTATGTTACTACTTGTGACGGCGGGCCAGTGGGGTGTTTGTTTTTCTGGTGCAAAAATTTGGGGTCGTGGTGGCGGGGTGTATGAGGCTGGATGAAGCAGGAGAAAGCAGGAATTGAGTCGCGCTCCCAGCCCTTGACGAATAACAGATTGCGCCCAAGGAATAAACGGCCTCTGGAGACGGAAGATGAGAGGAGGCAAAAAAAAAAATAAAAAGTTTCCGCTCGGCCCCTGGATTTATCAACAAAATTTCAGTCCCCTCCGAAAGTTGAGCTTCACGGCACTCTGGTCCGATGATCGGAGAACCCGTCAGCATTCCGGGCACCACCAGAGGCCAGCGCGGGGTAGACCCACTCGCCGCTCCTGCACTGATTGCTAAATACCAAGATACCATTGGCCCTGGATCGATCCAGCCTGGCCGATCGCTTTGCCCGCAGCGCTCCGATGCCATGCGAGGTCATCAGCAGGACTCCCGCTGTCAGCCGTTTTCTGGTGCGCATTCAGGTACCCAGTACGTACCCGCCGCTCCCTACAACTTTGGGTAGGGACGTCGTCACTCCCTATCACGCTTTCCGCCGGGCCGTTGTCGAAGGCTCCGTTCCCGCCGAGAATGGTCCAAAACGCTTGTGCTCGCCAATACGAGATCAACATCTGGACAACTTACCTCGGACGCCCAGCCAACTTACTCCCCCTCCCTTCTCCAAGACAAACTAGGTTATCCGGAAACGCAGAGCCTGCCGTTGCGCCCGCAACCGGAACCACCACCACTGCCGACTTTAGAAGTCGCATCACATCGCATCACAGCCGAGTGCTTCCACAATTGCAATCCTCCATGGTACGAGCAAAAAAAAATAATGCCTCAAGGCACCAACATTTACGTACTCCCTTTGTTCGCCCGTCGCCCAAAAAGAAAAAAAAGAGAAAAAAAAACACCACTACTTGGCCGCCCCGTCGTAAACTCTGTCCAAGGGTCTCGTCAAGAAGAGAACCCCTGCATTCGATATGCATCACAACGCATCCGAAACCTACGCTGCCAATGGTCCAAGCGATACTCCCTCCATCCTCCATCCTCCCATGATCCGTCGCCAACCGGCCTCAAACCAGAAGCGCCCGAGGCCATCCTAACCAGTCTACCAACCAACCATTGACCGCCAGTGCGTCGCTCCGCTACGGCTCAAGGACACAAATGACACTACCATCCTCTGCCGTCCTTCTTGCTCGGTACGTAATATGCTACATTGGCTCAGTGTCCTTCGCCCCATACCCCCGCCACCGCCTCAAAGTCCCCGGGACCGGGGGCCGGGGCCCTCCGGTCACTCTCCGTGCTTGTGCCACGAGCCAGCCTCCGACCTCACCAGTCGAACGCCATCACAAGCTCATCCCCTGCAATCTCCAAGCCTTGTCCAATTCGAGCCTCCGCCATCGCCGTCACTGTGATCCCCCACAGCATCCCTGCCATCATGATAACTGCCCCCAGGGGTTGCCAGAACAATCCCACCACGTCATTTCGTCCTTCCTTTTTCCACAACTGTGATTTCGAATCAAAGAATGATGTGATCACTTGCCAGTCCAATCTAATTCTCAAATAAATATCATCAGTATATTTCTCCACTATCCATCACACCACACATGAAAAAACAACAATTATATTAAAAAATAAATTCAAAAGATGGCACTTGATAAAATATCCTCACTTAGATATCATCCTCGTTCGTCTTGGCCGTAAATATCTTGCAAAGCACTTCGTTCACTAAATGCCACCACCCAACGAGTTCCTTTCCATTATCGCTTTCGCTTTCTCCATCCGCGGGGTACGTGCCTGGGATGTCTAATTCTGGATCCGCTATTTCGACCTTCGTTCTCGACAAGCAACTTTGCTCCAGCTCTATCTCGTCCGCAGTGGCAATAGCAACCTCTTGAGTGCCGCTTATCCCCGAGGCTATCATTTCTGCGCGCACTGTCGCAGGCTCGTCTTCCGTATCCTCGTCTCGGCCTCCCCAAGTCACGGTACGCATGGTCTTGTGTGATCCGTTGCACAAAAGTTGAGGCTCGGTTCCTCCGGCAGTGGGTATCTCCCGTGAATCACTGCTGTATGGGTGTGTGACATGATGTGAATGCGACCCTTGTCCAGATGACCACTGCCTTGGAAGCCTTTGCCATCTGAGACGGCTCTGCGCCTGTCGCATTGCTTCCTTAGCCTGCTCTCGTCGACGTGCTCTCTCGTCTTCCTTCGTCAGCAGCAGTTTTCTCATCTCCTTTTCTGCTTTTTTCCTAGCGGATTTCGATGATGTATTGTCGGACTTGCGTTTGAGAGCCGCGAGTTTCTTGTCTGTTTCCCGGCTCCGGGCGCTCTGCTCGCTGCTCGAAGGCGTGATGATGTCCAGAACGCCAGTCTGGGGGTTGAATCCCTGAACACCCAGGTAGTCGCCTCTCTTCTTCAGCCTCCGTCTCTCCCTGCGCGATTCGTGTCTTGTCTGCAAAGAACGGAGAGAGAGCGATGATGTCGAGCGTGAGGGGGACTTGTTGCGCCAGGGTGCATCCGCATTTCTCTCGGCTCCGTGTTCCTCCGCGGACTCTCTCTGAAGTTCAACGCCGGTGAGGTATGAAGAACTTTGGGTGCCGTTATTTTCTGAGTCAATCTCTTCCCAAAACCCCTTCTCTCGGATGGTTCCTCCGCGTTCGGGGCAGTGGCTTGGAAGAATCCCTTTTATCCGATCGACCAACGACGGCTTTCGCGGCTTTCGCGGCCGTTGGAAGACCATTTCAAATCCCGTGTGTCCAGTTTATGCGTCTGGATTGCTCGAGCTGTTTATTGAGTAGAATTGCATGGTGTGCATTAGAATTACCCAGCTGCCATGGTATTGGAGATCCCATGAGTTCGAAAGCCTACAGGAATATGGCAGCCTAGCTGCTAGGTTTGTTGTGTAAAGTTATTGTGTTGACTCGGGTCGCAGTTCAGATACCGCTATGAGTTGAAGAATTGGAGTTTAACTGTGCGACTTCGGAGAAATTTATTTCTTCACGGAGTTTTGATCTTGCATCACCCTTTCGCCAATACGCCTGAAAGGTTTATGGCCTAGCTATCCCTTGCCGTGGATAAGTGTGTCGAATGGTTTTTCTGCTGAGAGGAAACCGAATATCTTATATATCTCAACGACTATGAGTATGCTTGTGTTGGTGTAAGTTGCTCAGCCAAAAAAAAAAAAAAAAAACCCCTTGCACGACTATGTTAGATTTGGAATAATTTTCTTTTCTTATTCATTTTTTAATGGTCTTATGATCGCCGAGAAGTACTAGAGAGTGATGGACAACTTTTGGAGATGTTTCATCAAATTACAAGCGTAGAGCTTTCCTATGGCCTCAACAATCTAAAACGGTGCGCCGGGGAGATGGAAAACAGACCCAACTATATACAAGCAACAAAGAGATCTTTGTGTTCTTTGCAAAAAAGCAGATGGGCTAGAACAAGACCTCGTTCTGCATCGTCGATGGAAGATCGACTTTAATTTGACACCTACCCTATACACCATAGTGCTGTTGATGAAAGTTGCATCACTTGACCCCAGGCTTGATGAAAATGTTACGAAGCTCGAGGAAGCGTTTTGATGACTTTTTACATCTGAATCACAATGGAAAGAGACTGTATTTGTTTAAAAATGTACGATTAACCAACCATGTTGCGCCGACCCGTGAGGGTGGCGAGGCATTACGCATATACATAGTGACGGGCATTATCTACAATACAGCTGAACAAATAAAGAGGAGAAATAAGAATACATCTAGAACCTCTTAATAAATGACTCCTGGTTCCCCGACTTCCTAGGCAAATTGGCAAAGGGATTACCAGTACCACGCAAATTTGACCCAGTCAATCTCCTACCGTCGCTGACTCTTGACGGAGTTCCTTGTTGCCCCCAGTTCCTTTGTTCAAATGCAGCCATTTCCCTCGAATTTCGCGGTGAATGCGTTTCTTGAGCGTTTAGTTCGTTCAAACTTGTAGCTTTCTTAAGCGGCGACTTGTTGTGGGTGTGGATACCCATGCTACCACCAAAGTTCGTGCTTTTGGCCGCCGAGGAGGTCGAAGTGCTAAATGATGTACCCGAAGATGTGTAGCCGGCTGGCATGCTATGGCGAGGCGTGGAGCTTCGTTGGCTAACCCCCGGCTTGAACAATTCGGAACGTCGCGTAGCCGTCGGTGGAGTGAACATCTGGGGCCTCATGACGTTGGTCGGGGTGGTTACATGCTCTTCCTGGGTGTTGGTGGACTGCACGTAGGGGTTTGTCTGGGCGTTGAAGGCGCGACGAATATGAGTTGTAGGTGTGCCAGTCTGAACAAATTCCTGGAACTCTCGAGGCTGATCCTCAGAGAACTGCGTGCCGGCGTCTCTCATAACAGCATGCAATCGCGGATGCACAAACTTGGTATCGTACTCGTGCATGACTTCCTTCTGGATGAGGGCTGTGTCCCTGGCTTGCTGCTTGAACCGTGAACAAAAGAAAAGCAGCTGGCCGGAAATGAGAATTTGCAGGGCAAGAGTGTTGAAAACCGTCATGCTCGGGCGAGGGTCCAGTGGAGCAAGGGGCAAAAACAACAGATACACCAGCACATGACCGGGTCCGAAGAGGCAGAATAACCGCAACGAGATTGGGAGAGGATCCCAGACAGACAGTTCCCACACATCGGCCGCATTGTCAGCATGCGCTCGTGATTCTGGCGTCTCTGGTGTAATGAACTTGGCCAGGTATCGGAGAGGAGTGGATGGGGAGGCGCTAGATTGGTCGACCTTCACCCGTCGGATGGATGGCGTGGAGGGCTTGTTCTCGATGTTGGCTTGGAATAGTCGGTACTTTCGAGTTCGGGTAATGGTGTAGAAAGCATTCGTAGCCGAAAAAAAGACAAGGATCCAGATTAGGGGATGGATCTAGCATGGCTGCGTTAGTCGTGAGAGGCGAGCGCGCCAGCGACAGCACTTACAAAAAAGGACAACCATCCGGAACCACCGTCCTCGCCGAAGACATCGTCGCTGGATTTAGACGTTGCGGAATTGGCGCGTGCAATCAGGAACAAAAAGTTGAGCCCCAGGCCCAGCTGCGTCCCCGCCGAAGACGAGTCCCAGTCCCTCGTTTCGAGCTCCTCAGACAGCCACAAGAGGAAGTCCATGGGATTCAAGGCAGACATGATGCGCTCAGAGAGCGGCGCTTTGCGAACCAACCGCGGCATCTTGAATGACGAGCAAGGTATCGACTGCAGAAAATGTTCTTCGATGGCCACGCAGCCGGGTAGAGCGCAGACGGCCCCGGTGGGGAGGAAGTATGGGAAGAAAGGGCGGTAGGGTGCACAATTTGTTTACTTTGCCAGCGGTTGCGAAGGGCAAAGCCAGTTTTGATTGTGAGCCAGGAATTGTAGGACAGGGGGCCAGGCCGGCGCGGGGCGGTGGACCGTGCCTGAGCTCGCCGGAGCGGAGCCTCAGGCGTCTGCCGCTGCCGTGTGTGAAACCTCCCAGCTTCACCTCTCCATCAAGGGCTCCTGATCCATCGCCAGGCCCTCCTCATTCTGCCATCAACCGACGAGATGGCATCGCACGCCGATTACAAGGACCGGCAGTTTCTCGCCGTCATCGGCGACGAGGTAAGTGCTGCACAGGCCACGGGCAGTTGCCAGCTCGCCCGCTGACGTAGGCTGTCTCTAGGACTCTGTGACGGGCTTGCTTCTTGCAGGCATCGGCGTGAGTATTTCGATGACTCGATAACACCGGACGACGCCTAACATTTTGCCGATAGCATGTCTCTGCTGGCGCCGACGCCCAGAAGAACTTTCTTGTTGTCGATGGCAAGACGGACACTGCCACCATCGAGGCCGTCTTTGAGCAGTTCACCGAGGAGCGCAAGGATATTGGCATTGTATTGATCAACCAGCATGTCAGTTGATACGTAGCTATCATCTTGGTGACTACAAGTTGCTGACCCGTGACAGGTCGCCGATCGCATTCGACACCGAATCGACAACTACACCGCGGCTTTCCCCACCGTCCTAGAGATTCCAAGCAAGGACCACCCATACGACCCCGAGAAGGATAGTGTGTTGCGAAGAGTGCGACGTCTGTTTGGAGAGTAAGAGGTGGGAAGGCCCCGGGAGATGTGCAACGTCGAGACCAATGTAGAGGTTTTGGGGGTGGCTGGGTATCATCATGCGCCTTGACGCGATGCGAGGACGAAGCACTTGTACGTTCAATTTGATATTGAGGGATAAATCGATAGGTAATGCTATGGGCTACCAACATCCATTCATGTTGCCTCCGACCCGCGTTGATTGTACATCCATTGTGAAGTGCTGCGAGATAGGATAATGAAAATGTCAAACTGATCCAGTGCTAACCACGCCAACTGTAACTAATGCTTTGAAACAAACCAATTCCGCCCCGAGTGTAATTATGCCATAAATGATCAGAGGTCGCTGCCGAAGAATCCTCGCTTGAAACCAACGCTCGCTTTTAGGCAAGTAATGGGCTCGTCATCAACAGTATAGACGTCCGCTTGCACGTTGTATGTGCCCTGTATTCCGCATTAGGTCATGATTGAATGAAGGAAGAGGAGGGCAATCTTACAGGAGGAATTTCATTGGGAATGTCAACCTTCTTAACAATCTCAAGTTTGCCATCCTTGATAGGACACTCGAGGTCAACGTTTCCGATTTGCTCGCAAAGATCAAAATCCTGGCTGAGGATCTGGATGAGACCATACTTGACGATCACATGGAGATAGGCGCCCTTTTCGATAGGTTTCTTCACTGTGCCCTCAGCGTAGATGCTCAACTCCGAACCACTATCGCGAGTCAATTCATGGCCTGTTGGCATGCTTAGTTGCGAGGGGATATACGTACGGGACGGGAGGGTTGGGTGTCAAGTCCACACGCCTGATTTCCACGACATCTTTTTCATGGACGGCATTGCAAAACTCCAAGGGCGAATCTCCAGGAACCTTGGTGTTGGGATCAATGGCGACTTGTGGCGCCTTGCCGTTGAAGACGCTCAGGGCGGTCGCAGGCGCCAGGCTGGCGGCGAGACAGGCGGTAACGGCTGAGAATTTCATTGCGGAATCCTTGTGCTTGTCAGGTCGTTGTGTCTATGAATCGTGGATATCGTGAAGGTTGATAAGTTTGTTGGATTTGGGGCGAGGCAATATGGTTATCAAGGTCGTAGCGATGACGGCGATGGCGAGCTCGCTAAGGCATATCATGGGACCAGTGTCTGAGGGGCGTGGTGCTGGGGCGGTTTGATGCCTTAGCGCCTTGCGTTCATGCGGTACGTAGAATTCGTTGCAATCTGCTCGCACTAAGGCAGAAAGTCCGGGGTACGTACTGTATCCAAGCCCCAGCCACCTTGGTGCTCAGGAGGGACGCTCCGAGTCTCAGCAATCGCGTCTTCGAACGGACCCTGGCTTTATCTTTTTGCTTTATCTTTTCGGAATGTGGACCGGCCTCGCACCCCCAACGGTTTGTGATAGGAAAAGGCCAAGCGGCGCTGATGTGAGCCATGCGAATGACACGCGCTGTACTCATCCATCAGCCACTCCAATGACGTTTTGCGCGGATAGCTAGGCTCCACTAGCTCCGTTAGCTTCCATAGTTTGCTTGGGCGTCCCTCGTTGATTAAGCGCCTCAGGGGCAGTTGATGGCCAAAGAGTCTCGTGCGATTGAATGTATACATTCAATACGGTGCGCTCTATCAGCAAATGCTGCGCTTGACTGTGCATCCCTATCTGCCGTATCGCGAATCGTAGTATTTACAGGAGAAGCACACATTGGAGTTTGCAGGTGAACCGTTTTGATCTACACCAATCACCAAACTTTTGGTTGGGTTTCCAGAAACCTCAAATTGAACTTATGCAGGAGTATCCAATAGAAATAGCCACTAGCGAATGAGACAATGATGTTTTTGAGTGGCTTGACGAATATACGTTTTGCAGTTCTGCTCCAAAATTCAAGTCGGAGACGCATTCGCCCCAGGCACCACTGCAGCCTGCACGGCTGGTCAGGAATGAACGCACGGACCACAATGCCATAGGCTATAAATTCTTCCCAGCTCTCTCGCCTTTACTTGGTTTCCTTTTCTCCTCATACTTACCTTACTGGGAGTTCCCTCGCTCAACAAGGGGGGAGTTCAGTTAGGAGGGCCTGCATTGCACATCGTGGTGTCGTTCCTTTCTCTATTGCCCTTCTGGGCCATAGGCAGTACAATTTTTGATTTGATTCTTTTCATTATGGACTGCTGCTTGTTGGCGGCCATGAAGAAGGGACAGGGTGAGCAAGGGGTCAGGGCGCAATTGGGAAGTTACTGCGGAACCACTGTGTGGTTTGCAGATGGGCGCCAACGACGAGGGCTACCCTGGCAGGGAAAATATTTGGCGCATCGTTCAGCTCACCGAAGGACCATTTGTCGACAAGTCAAGACAGCGCTGGATTCATGGGTGGGAAATGGTGACACGCTCGACCCTTGTCGAAGCCAAGTTACAGAAGTTTGCTGGAGCTAAATTGGGCCAGCAGAGTGCGCGCGTCGCGTTATTGGATGGATGACCTCGCCTGCGAAGCCGTGTGCAAGCTGGATGGGAATTGCAGGCGCACTAGCTTGCCTGCGCATTTGCCATGCTGGCCTCATCAATCACAATCCATAAAAATGACAGGGATCGCCCGGGTAGTGCTGCCTGCAGATGAGTAGTTGCTCTCCAAAGCGAGCCAAATGGTCTCGCACTGTACGTGTTTTTGCGTGAGAAGGAAGTAAGGTCACGTAGGGGACTACTCGGCAGACCAGCACGTCCCCCGCTTCTGGCAGTTGGATTGACCACTCAGCTCGAGTCAGCTGGTGGTGTGAAGCTAAGGTTTTCCCTGGGCTGGCGACTTTCTCGATGTCTTCGTGATGCATAATGCGTAATGCTATCCTTCCGAAAGGGAGGGGGTGCGGGAATGGAGTTTGATGATCACGGGGGCTGAGAAGAGTGAGGTCGCACACATCAGAGGCACCCAGACAGCCTTGTCTCTTGGGGTTTCAAAGTGAATGAGGAGAAGCTTTGTGCAGGTTGCATCTTGTGCCATGCAGATTACCTCCCTAGCCACAGCGCTGTGCTGGGCTAGGCCCCTGTGCGCAGTTGGGGAGTGCGAATGCGAGCCACCGTCCTCGACAATACGAAGCTAAGCACAACAACAACATGACACAAGCGCCACCTTGAAACCGGCCAAGGATAAATAACAACAGTGGGCACATGTACCTGAGCTAGAGGCGGGCTCGAGTTGACCGAGTTGGGGCCCGCTTCCTGTTGGAGCTGCGGGAGTCAAACTGCGGCGGGCTGCGGCGGGCTGTGGCGAGCTGTTGCTCTGTTCGCGGCCTCCCTTACGTGCCCAGGTACATCCGTCCATGCAGAGGAGGCATGGGTGAGAATGTCTCGTCCCATTCCCCTCAAGACCCTGTTTTTGGAGCGTAATTCTACATGACACCTTCCCACTGTGCTGTCGCAATGGGGCGACCCCCATCATCGTCGCACACCACTGCCGGCGCACCTCGCTCCCTACTGAAACCATGATCTAGCTTCCCACTGGATGCTCAGGTTCTCGGCCAGCGCACTGTGGGCAAGCTTACCCGGCCGGATGTAAAACAACGGCCCCAGAAAAACATCGCGCAGAGACGGGAGGCTTGTTCCCTGTCGACGCGGCCAATCGCCATCAGCTGCAGAGTCTGGACCCTTGTTTGTCCCACGTCCTGGACACAGTCTAAGGCATGGCGTACAGTACAAGGTCGGCTGCCTCGGCCATGTAGGGTGGGTCACCCAAGCCCAAGCCAAAGCCAAGTCGACATGGTCTCACGGGTGCCAATCTCTTACGCTCTGCTGTGTCCCCCCCTCCTTGCAGCCCGCCAATCAAGACCCTCAGCCAGCCAGCGCAAGAGCAGCTTGCGTGGCCGGACGATCTTAGGGCTTCTACAGGCCAGCAGAGCTTCCAGAGGCGGGCGGCAAACCAAAAACGGCTGGACAGCTGGTGGTCCTTGTTGGGGCAAATGATGGGGGCCAGGTCAGGCGAGTCTGCCTGATTTCCCTCTCTCAGTGTTGTCACTCATCCTGCTTTGAAAATCTTGGTGAAGCCCCCTCCTGACTCCTTCGCTCCCATCATACCGTATCTTTGGCCATTTCTTCCCCCCTAGTGCCCGCTCTGAAAGCATCGCTCTCCGGGGAAAGGCCATTTCATCGCATCTCATCGCTCAGGCATCCCACGGCCACCACGCAGCTCGCTTTTCAGCAGGTTCCGCCAGCCTCGAAGCCGCTCGCCAGCGCCCCTGCCAGCGCCCATGGCCTCCCGCTCGTGTCTCTCGCCGTCCGCAATTTCACTGTCTTCCCCCCCCGATCTCCCCTCCTAGCCTCACAGTGGGCAGCGGCTCACCTGCAGCGGGCGCGTGTGGCCTTGGTGTGGCCTCAGGCCAAAAGTGCGCCCTGCACCATAACTAGTAAGATTTCAAATCCACCGCCATTCAAGGTTGGGTTTAGCGTCAGATTTCCTTTATGTCCTGTCTTGTCTCTTTTCGTCTGTCTCTTTTTGGGGGGATTTTTTTTCCTGTCCCGTCCCTCCCCCCCCCCTAGCACACGCACCAGCCCAGCACCCGCCAGAGGTCCAGTGGCCACTGCCACTGTTACCACTCTGCCACCACTGCCACTGCCGTCTGCCACTGAGGCGCGTGCGTGCGAGCGCTGTGGGCGTGGGCGAGTGTCCCTTTGCTGCGCTGTGGTGAGGGTCGAGGCGAGGGTCGAGGGTCGATGTGCCTAAGGAAGGGTACGTACCGTTTCTCCTTGCCTGAGCCAACCCCAGGACACTTTGCCCAGGTCAGGTCCGTACCGCACCCGTCCTGTTGCAAAGCACCCGGCCCTGGCGCTCTCCCCATCCATCATTCTTCCTCCCCCATCACCCATTACCATTCCTCACTCGTCGTGCAGTCCACGATCCTTCCCCTCTCTCGTTCGTCTTTCTCGGTTTTTACTCTCTCGCTTCTCTGCGCTGGGATTGTGTCTGAGTAGTCTCATACTCAAACTTTTTCTCTTTTTTTCTCTACTCGCCTCGCGCTCGACTCCCCACCCGCGCACGACTCGGTCTTCCAGGTCGCCCTCAATCTCGTCGTGACGGATCACAAAGAGTTTTGCGAAATCACAAATTCCTCGGCTGTGCCCCTAACGCGCTCTCGAATCGTGTCAACACCCCGTACATCGCCTCCGGTCGGCCACTACGTCTCTTCGCCAACATTGCCTTTTACCCACGCCGCCGCGATCGTCCTGCACCCTTCCCGGCCACCGTTCTCCCACGACCCCTCGAGCTCCTCCTTACCCACGCTCGCGACTCCTCGACCGGCCGACTACACCGGTGTCACCACGCCGTATGAGGGTGTCGGTGACTGTCCTGGTTCGCAGCGCCTCCTTCCGGTCTCACTGGCGCGCGTTCTAAAAGGCGTCGTCATGCCCCAAAGACCGCGACGATAATCATTTCACGCAATTCCTTCCGACGTAACACGCCCCGCGAGGTTCATATCAGATTATGACAGACAAGCCGACACAGCAGCCCACGCAGCCAGCGGGTCCTAGTCAGAACGGCCCTCCGACACCCGACGCCGTGACTGTCAAAGAAGACATCCCCCAGACAGTCGAGGTAGTGGCAGAAGAGGAGCCGTACACTATCAAGTGTATCTGCAACTTCTCTGACGATGATGGAAACACAATCTACTGCGATACGTGCGACACGTGGCAGCATATTGACTGCTTTTACCCAGACAACAGAGACGAGGCCATTAGCGAAGATTTTGCCCATTCCTGTGCAGAATGCAAACCACGCCCACTCGACCGCCAGAAGGCAATCGAGAGGACTCTGCGTCTCAGAAGTGCTGCTGAGGAGCAGGTGCTAGACAAGAAATCCAAGCGACCTCCTTCGAAAGGCCACAGAAAGAAGGCGAAGCCCAACGATTTACCAGTGAATGGCCACACTGAGCCTGGCAAGCATGGCCTTCCGAACGATCATCTCCACGCCCCCAAGAAAGCAAAATCTGCACACCGATCGTCACAGTCGTTAAGTTCGCAGCCACCAAAGCGAAGCCCCTCGTACGGAAACGGCCGATCCCTTCCCACCCATCCTCTTAGCCCTGCTACCACACCACCCGACCTCCCCGAAGACTTTCAGATTCATCATTACTCGCAAGGGTTTTGCGATCTTTACACGGCAAAAGATGTTCCCGACGCCCACAACAATGCCTTTGCCAGCCTGGCCATTCCAACAGCGCTCTCACGTTGGCTTCGCGACCCAAACACGATGAGAAACGAAGTTGGCAGAACACCGTCTGAGGTGTTCCAGACTGAGCCTGCCGATATTGAAGCCAAGAAGCCCAAAATCGAGATTAAAGATGCTACCCGAACGACGGAAGATGGCAAGTCTCTTCGGTGGCGATTTCTCAACTCCACTGCACCGATTGAAAAAGACGTGCCTCTTATCGAATTGAATGGTGCAATAGGCTTCCAAAAGGACTATTGTATTGACCCAGCAAATCTCTGGGCTGACCTATCCTCCCCTCTCCCCTTTGTATTCTTCCACCCCACTCTACCTCTCTACATTGACACGAGGCAAGAAGGCTCACTCGCTCGGTATGTGCGTAGGAGCTGTAAGCCCAACGCTCAATTGGACACCTATCTCTCCGCTGGTTCCGAGTATCATTTCTGGATCGTAAGCGACCGCTACATTTCCGCCAACGAACAAATAACACTGCCATGGGACTTCAGACTGGAGAAGAGCGTTGATGCGCGATGGCTCAATTTGCTCGGACTCAATGAGGATGATTTCCCCGGTCACGGTGACTTGGTCCCTGACGAAACGGAATATCTCGCTATCTCAAACTGGATTGATCGAATTCTATCTGAATACGGTGGTTGTGCTTGCGATCTAGATAACAACTGCGCTTTTGCTCGATTCCACCGACAGTACCTGTTTGGCAAAACACAGGTTCGAACTCAACCGAAGAAGAAGCAGCGGAAGCCCAAAACCCAGGCCCTCTCTCCCACAAGCACCAGCCAAGCTACAAACAGTCGAGCTGCCAGCGAGGGTCATGTGGAAGAGGGCCTTGACCAAGATGGAAGGTCTCAATCTGGGTCGCGTAGCAAGCCACCGAGCCGGGATATGACGCCCCTACGACAAGGATCATTTGACCAACTTGGGATCCTGACCGAACCGACGGACCGCGACAAGCGCAAAGTCGCCATGGTTGAGGATTCATTCCGCCGCATGGAGCAGCAGCAGCCTCCACGTAAAAAGAAGCGCGTCTCTGATGGCACAACCACATCTACCTCATCAAAATCGAAGGGGCGCCATGGATCAATAGTCTCTCAGGGCTACTACGTGGACTCCGGCACTTGTCGAAGCAAGTCTGGTTCGCCGGCAAGCTCAACATCTCCCCAGCTCCCTTACAAGCCCTCGATGCCTAATCATGACTCTTCACTTTCTCGATCGCGTCAGTCATCTGCCACCCCGAAGGTCACATACTGCGACGCTAGCGTGCAAACGGATCCGGTTGAAGGCGAGTGGTATAGTGAACCAAAAGAATCTCCTCGACCAAAGAAGAAGATAATCACTCTTTCGAGACGGTTATTAAATAACCGCCACAAATATCGAAACGAAGATGAGGAACGCCGTAGGAAATCGCTTACTGCTCCCGATTCCGGCGTTACGGATATGGACGTGGATTCGCCGACGGAGCAGAAGCCACCCACAGTTGCGAGCTCAGAACCAGAGCCACCCTCACCATTATCTCAAACTGGTGATTCATCATCTATAATAGATGGTTCGACGGGAAATCCGACCACTCCTGGCACGAATTCGTCGACAACCGATGTGCCTGCAAATGTGAAGAAGGTGAAAACACCAGATTTGCGTGTACAGCTACCACCAGTTCCGGTTTTTGACAATACTGGACTTGCAATTCAAAATGTTACCACACCACAGTCAGCGACGGGACCCACAGTTCAGTCGCCCATCTCTAATGGAAATTTCCCTAGTCCATTCGCACCGCCCGCGGTTAATGGAGTTGCCGCTCATCCCAGCCCAATCAAGAAGAAGCTGAGTCTAAGCGACTACACCAAAAGCAGAATGAACAAGGCTGCGGGGAAAATCTCTGGGGGGAGCACTCTTGTGAAGCCCAGTCTCTCAAGCCCGGATGAGACAAAGGTCGACATCATCCTGGACTCGCCCTCAATGGACAAGTCTAGCGAGAACATGATGTCTTCTACGACTACCCCGACGACTACTGGTCCTCTATAGCTGTATGAAGTTTTTGTACGTATATTATCGTGCTCGGTTCTACTTTTTTTTTTGGTACTTTCTTGGGATGATTCAACTGGGAGGAATCAAAAGCCCGGAGTTTTTTTTGTTATTCTTATAAAGTGGCTGGTATGTCGGACGACACCCCTATTCGGCGTTTGGAGAAAGATACGAAAACATGGACACGGGCACTCGGTTGGGCGGAATGGCACTGGCGTGGGTGACGTCTTTTGGACGAATGGATCTCGACTTGTCGCGCCAGAATCTGCCAGAGGTTATTGAACGTCTGGCACACTCCTCCCTGTTCCAGGGCCTATTTATGCTCATGTGTGGTCAATGAGTGGAGAGGTTGAGCCAATTGTTTTTATTTATTTATGTCGTTTGGGCCCACCCTGATAGTGGACGGTCATGGGACGTGGAATGGAACCAGGAAGGGATGATAACCCTGAGTCGCTGAACTCTTGTTTTGACAATTTTCTTGTATTTCTAGGACATGCTGGGAACCTATCCCAGGACCAGACCGATGCTGTACGCCTCGAGATGATGAAAATGGAGAATTTTTAATGGATACCATCAATATCATAATATCATTTTGTTTTCTGTGAACTAACGCAACTGTTGAAGTGTGAGACTGGCAAAGCGCACGAGGTGAGGCAGTTTGGGAGATTTAGGGGCAACTATGCTGAGGGGTATCATTAATCTATCTGACGCTGTGCTCTAGAACCTTACTTGTTCTGATGACTTTCATTGTCATCTATCTCTTCCGAGTCTTTTTGGCCGAGTTGAGGTGTTTGCAGTGTTTTACGACCTGAATTTTACCCATGGCGCGCAACGCCCCAATTGTCTTCCTTAAATACGAGCAGGGCCAGGCGATGGCGAACAAACAGACCGAACAGACCAACGACCAGTTGCAGCAAAGTTACTTCCCAGGCAAGACGATCCTCACGCAGCGGACCTCGCCAGACCAGCCAAAGATTGAGAATGGTGAAATTGCTCGTCTCAACAAAGCGCCCTTCGTTATCAGTGGTGACCTTTAGGAGGCGCAGCTTGGCGAGAATATGCAAAACTTGGCCCACTATAGGATGCGGTTGACGTTCTGGCGACCAAGGGGTAACAGACGGTTCAAGTAAGCCGGTTCGGGCGTTGAATTTCGGGAGTCTGTGGCGAGGGCAAGGGATGAGACCAAAAATCTGCGGGCAAGAGTACAGAAAGTTGAAGATTTGGGGGACGAGAAGAAGACCAAGAGTCTTGGAGAAATGGCCGAGGATACCAACGACAGCGAAGACCATGCCCGAAAAATAGCAGTAGGTGTCACCGACAAAGACCTTGGCGGGATACCAGTTGTGAAATAGGAGGGCACAAGAGACGCCGATCCAAGGAAGGAGCAGATAGAGCGAGAAAAGGTGAGAATCGGTAGCGGGGTGAGGGTATGGAGTGAGAAGGTAGAGACAATCGTTGAAGGCGAGGAGAAGGGCGATGACAACGCATTGGGAGACTTCAATGCCGTTGATGCCCGCGAGCATGTTGATGCTCTGGGGGCAAAACATGGCGACGCAGGACATGTAGACATAGTAGAGAGCGCCCAGGTCGAGAAGCTCGCCTAGGTAAGGCTGGAACTGGACGGGAATGACAATAGAGGTGACGTCAAAGTCGACAAAGTAGATGACCAGAATGGGTATAGAAGCCAGACCAGGAATCCACCATTTGTGGCGCCAACGGATGTCAAATAGGTCATCGCCGATGCCTAAAAGAGCGATGGTCTGAAGTGAAATGATGGCGCTGAGATATGAAGCAAGCTTCGAAAGAGCAAAATTAGAACATTGGCCAATATCAAGAAATATAAGGGATCTCGCATACCTTGTTGTGAGGGAAACGGTGCAGAAATCGACCCTGGTTGACTTGCTGGAGCTCGACGACAACATCACGGTTTCCACCGCCGCTTGTAGCGGCGACAATATCCTTGTAGAAGGGAAATGGAATAAATACGATAATGGTGATGAGATAAACGGCGGCACAAATAGCACCCATGCATTCCGGAATCTCAGGACGGTGGGCCTTGCTCAAGTCGCGACCTCGAAAACCGGCGCGCATGAAGGTAGGCCCTAGCCAACGGATCATGGCATAGCTGAGAGAGAAGGCGAGTAGGGAGAGGGAGAGAGAGGCAATGAGGGGCTCGCCATCGCCCTGGAAGGTGTTTGCGAGCACAGCGATGGAGGCGGCGGAGAGGGAGAGGAGAGTGATGAGCTCGCTGCGGGAGAGCTCTGTTGGTGATGAGGTTATCATGGCGGCGGCAGGACGGGTGCGGACCCTCTCAAGTCAAAAGGCGCCACGATGGGGTCAATGGAGGAAGAGGCTTAGATTGGACGACGAAGCATTCTGGGAAGCGAAAGGATTGACGTGCGGCTTGAAGGAATGAAAACACGAGAAAGTCTTGTGCAACCGGGCAGCTTGTAAGAGAGCGACTGAAGTGGCAGAGGAAAAGAGGCGCAGCGGCCGCGACAGCCCTGGTTAGGTGACACGTTGAAGATGGCGTCGGCAAGTGGAGGCAGCTGCGAAAGCACGTGCACTCGACGTCGACTTTGACCTCGACCTTTTATACTATTCTTTCACCAACAAAACAAGGGCCAGTATTGTATTTCAATGCAACTAAAACTCGCCAAGTTTGCGCGGAATAAAAAAAAAAACGAGGCCGGTAATGTCTCGCTTTCACGCCGCAAGCTGCAGCCTTGACTCATGATTTTTCCTGTTGTTAGCCCGCATTCGGCTTTGATGGCCTTGTCTCTCAAGTCGCAACCAGTGTCACCTCGGAGCTGCCATTTTCGTGTAAAGGCGAGAATAAAAAAAGAGCAAAACAAGCTCATAAGGAGCTGACCGTCATACGACTCAAATGCCGCGACTCTAAAAACCGCATTCAGAATGCGCGCGCGTTGCGCTTACACCCGCTCCCCGTCCGCCTCTGCACCATCATTAAACGGGTTGACCAAGATGTCAACAGCCCCCAAAAGTCGGGTATTATGCTATGTCTTGCAGCGCATTAGTGGCTTAAGAACCTAGTCGGCCGGGAATCCTTTGAACTCTGGGGACTTGGGGGGAAGTTGATATGGAGCAAAAAGCAACCATGGCCAAATTCGTCTGCCCAGCATCGCTGGCCTGGATGAACCCGGCCGAGATGCAAGCCAAGCACAGACGCATCCGCGGACTTTCTTGCAGGGATGCTGATTTGGGCCCATAATTTCCCGGCCGACTGTCTTAATTGTCCGTTTGACCCTTGATGCGCGGAACCAAAAAGGAATTTATTCCACCCTCCGCTGGCACCGTCACATGGCTTTCGTCGGTCAACAGCAATTAGTTCCCTCTGATGATCTTCTCCCATCTGCGGGCCTGGTGGCGGTGTTGGACGCTAATTGTGTGTGTGTGTGTGTGTGGATGCGTTCTCACCAAAATTCACCAATCAGCCCAACTCTTGCACTTTCAGTCCAGTATATTCCAGATCTTGATGTGCGTCAGACGGATCAAGCGATTGGTATGCTCGGGGACTAGATCCATGTCCTTTTTCTGTCAGCTCACGCTGGGCCGCCTCGCCATCATTGTGCCGTTTCAACCGATGAGACACAGCGAGTTGGCGATGCGATGACAAATGCAACACTATGGGCGCGCCCTTGTTGACGGTAATTGTTTTCCCTGAACTCACGACTTCGTGAAATACGACGCACCCAACAAGCCCTATTCTTTCGCAATGGTCGCCGAACAACCAAAATGCGGTTTAGCCATCATGATCCTGCCCATGTATAAGCGGGTGGGCGAATCCGACTCCCTCCCCCCTCATTTCCATGGTGAGACCTCGGAATGGCAGTGAAGCTAAAATGGTCAATGAGTATTTGCCGTGGCCCACTGGGACAAGGTGTCGCTTGGGCTGCTGCATGGGTTGCTGCATGGGCTAAAAGCCTTGCTATGTCCATCCGGAGATAAATGGAGATAGTATGACATGGCTTTTAGTTGAAGTTGGGTGTGGGAGATGGGTCTGTTCCCGGTGCGGCTGGCTTTCGGCCGAGCACGCTGCATATTTCTTGTGTGTGATGGTGTTGGCTCTTGTGTACATTTATCTAGTTTGGTGCTGCCTCTTTTTCTTCTCTTATTGTTTCATTCTTGAGCTCCCCCTTCAGCTTTTTTTCTTCTCTTTCGCCTGCCTCGGGCCTTTTTTCGTGTTGCTTGTTAACATTTTGGCTGGCATCCCTCCAAGAACCATTACATCATTCCAATGAACCACCCTCCCACACACTAAGCTGCGCTTGTGCTATTTCCGCTCCGAAGCACTCGTCAGATACGAAAACCCTAGAATATCCCCGCGTTCTCCTTCCAGGGGAGGATTTTCGTCCCAGCCCCGGGGATATATAGTGTTACCCAAGTATCGCTTCTTGGATAATTGGGGCCATCGCCTGCCAGTCACCATGGCTTTTTCGAGTGATGATATAGCGGGTGGTTCACCGTCCGTCGTTCCTGGCGAGGAGACAGACACGAACACGGTGATTGGAGAGAAGGAAACCACTGGTTCTCCAAGAGCCAGAAGCCCCGATAAGGAAAATGCCAAGAAAGATGAAGCCCCCCTGGAGGTGAAAGGCGAAGGTAACGAATCTCCCGAAGAGGACTTTGATATTGAAGCTCAAGATGTGAGTGCAATCATACTGCTTGGGCCATATTCGCATCCATTGCGAACCATTCTGAATAGGGGCACTAATCGTCTTTGCAGGAGAGTGGTCATGAAGTTGAACGCGTTGAAACGCACAAGACGCACCGCAGCATTCTAAGTCGCATCTCCAAGTCCAAGTCCAAGTCCAAGACCAAGGAGAAGCTACCTCCCCCTGTCCAGCCAACCATGGACCTCGACAATGGCATCGTCGGGTGGGAATCGCAGCACGACCCGGAGCATCCCCTCAACTTCCCCCAAAGCCGTAAGTGGCTCCTCACCAGCCTTCTCTCGGCCATCACCTTCATGACTCCGTTTGCCTCGTCCATCCTGGCCCCCGCCATCACGTTTGTTGCCAAGGACTTCCACGAGGACAGCCTCACGGTGGCGTCCATGCCCGTCACCATCTTCCTCCTGGGCTATGCCGTTGGCCCCCTCTTCCTCTCCCCGCTCTCCGAGATCTACGGCCGCAACATCATCATCACCACGGCCAACGCCTTCTTCTGCGCGTGGCTCATCGGGTGCGCCCTCGCCCCGTCCCTGGGCACCCTCATCTTCTTCCGCTTCATGTGCGGCCTCGGCGGCTCTGCCTGCCAGACGATTGGCGGCGCCATCATCGCCGACCTGTTCCCCATCAGCGAGCGCGGCCGAGCCATGACGATCTGGATGCTGGGCCCCATGTTCGGCCCGTCGTGCGCCCCTGTCATCGGTGGCTTCGTTGCCGAGACGATTGGCTGGCGCTGGGTGAACTGGATCACCTTCATCCCGGCCACCATTGTCGTTGTGGGCATGATCTTCCTGAACCGCGAGACGAACCACCAGGTTCTCATCCGCAGGAAGACGGAGCGTCTCCGGAAGGAGCTCAACCGCCCGGAACTTCGCAGCTGCTACGTCGACCCCAATGCTCCCCAGCTCTCACGGCGCCAGATCATCTTCAATGGCCTTACACGTCCCATTCGACTGCTCTTCGGCTCCGCCATCGTCTTTAGCCTCTCGCTGTACATTGCCTTTGCCTACGGCTGCCTGTACCTGCTCTTCAACACCATCCCCATTGTGTTCCAGGGCAGCTACGGGTGGTCCATTGGCGTCACTGGCATCGTGTACCTGACGCTGCTGATCGGGTACATGGCCGGCCTGGCCATCTTCTCGAGCCTGTCCGACAAGACGGTCATCCGCATGACAAAGGCCAACGGCGGCGTCTACGAGCCCGAGATGCGCCTCCCGGACTGCATCTACTTCGCCTTCCTGCTGCCCATCACTTTCTTCTGGTACGGCTGGTCAGCCGACAAGGCCGTCCACTGGATCGTCCCCGTCATCGGCCTCGTCCCCTTTGGCCTGGGCATCATCGGCATCTGGCTGCCCATGCAGGCGTACCTGGTCGACGCCTACTCGCAGTACGCCGCCAGCGCTCTCGCCGCCTTTTCCGTCATGCGAAGCGTCATCGCCGCCTTTCTCCCCCTCGCGGGCCCCCAGATGTACGATGCCCTTGGCGTGGGCTGGGGCAACTCTCTCCTGGGCTTCATTGCCGTGGCTCTCATCCCTATTCCTGCTCTCATCTACAAGTTTGGTGGTCGGATCCGCAAGCGGGAAAATATCAAGTTGTAAACTGGGTAGAGGAATGTGCGTTTTGGAATTTCTATGTTGAAAGAGTAGTTCCCCTTCTTCTTTTTCTTTTTTACTTTTGCGGCAGCATGTGAATATAGTACCTAGAAACCGCGAAGAAAAAAAGCAAACAATGGTATTTAGATTTTTTTTATACCCCGTCCCTTCCCATTGTTGCTCCTGATCAACAATGATCATCAGTCATGTCTGACTTCACCCATCAACGCATACCAGTGCCGTGGGTGCCTTTTCACACAAATTCACCAGTGTCAGTCTAGCCGAGACAATGGAGGCTCTTAGCACGATGAAACAGGTGAGCGGAACGAAAAGTGTGTGTGAGTGAGGTTGCCGGCAGAAACGCAGCAAGGGAAATGAATTGACCTTATTTTGTAACCCATCCATGTTTTGTTGTTTCAATCCCACATTCCCTCTCCCAAGAAAAAGAAAAATCTACCAATGCAAAGACCCTGAAGCCGAGACCGAGTAGGGTATTTTAATATTCATTAAAAGTCGTCCATTCGTTGATACCCATTCTCATCTCCCAGTATCCCAACATTCCAGAACCTCAATGTACACCAAGCAAACCCTCCAAAAAAGACAAAATAGATATAAAAAAAAACAATAACTCCAGGCTGATTCATTAATGCCACCTTCTAACTTGCTTGAATTGCACCACCTGTTGTTCGTGTCCCTTAGATTTCTTTTACAAAACCAACCTCGACCATATCATCAGGGTCAATGTCCAGGTTTGCTACCTTTGTTCGCGTGTTTTCTCGAATCCACAAGAATGCTTCCAAAGCTACACGCCGGCATATGTTGCCGATGCTTCGTCCAGGCCGCCGCTGTACTCGCATCGTCTGTTTTCCCATGAGATAAACAGTCTGGGACTCTTCTGCAGAACGAAGGGCCTCAAGCTCAAGACGCTCATCTGGTGGCAACGTGTCCGCATTTGGTGCAGGGGAGCCTCGTGAAATGAATAGAGTTAGTTCCAACACAATTCGCCTGGCCAAATCTGGCGTGAGGACATCATCCATGTAACCGTGGCGCAGAGCAATTCGATAGCAGGATTGGATTTTCGAAGTGACGCGGTTGATGACGAAGCGTTGATCGGCTGGGACGGTCGGTTGTGAGAGAGATCTCATATGGAAAAATACGATAACCTGTGGTCTCGTCTGAAATTTGCGAACGAATTGTGTGAAAACCTTGGGGATGTGGTCATCTCCTGTGCCGCCAACCTTGTCGAAGAAGATTCCCAGTCCAGGGACCGTGGAAAGGTTACCACCTCCAAATTCGGGCCGTAGCCGAAGCCGAACTGGGCTGCAATCACTGCCGCTCCTGGCGATAGAATCATTGCGGGACATTAGCAGTAGCTCTGCTGGTTCCATCATGTCCTTCATTTCGGCCTCCCATTGCTGCTCCTTGCCCCATCTCCAGAGAATGAAGATGGTTGACAGGATGAATGAGAGAACGAGCGCAAACCACCCTCCGTCTGGTACTTTGTTCAGTGCGGCTGTCAAATACACACCATCTAAAAGAATAAAGATGAGGAATACGAATGTTACGACAAGTACAGGTACACGCCAAATTATTAACGCGACCAGCGACACCAGGCAAGTCGTAACAAAGCACACGATCATGACACATGCTCCATACGCATGACCAAGGCTGGTTGTCTGGTTATTGAGTTAGCATCCCTGAATTTGCGTGTAAGGGTTCTGGCTTTACTCACGTTGTTGTATACCGCCGTGACAACTACAGTGCCAATCATCAGCATCCAGTTTGCCAAGGGCATGTAGATCTGGTCATGGAACCGTCGGCTAGTGTGAACCGTCTTGATGTGTGGGAAGTAGCTCAGCCTCATCAGCTGCGAGATGAGCTGGAAGGAGCTCGTAATCAGTGCTTGACTGGCAACCATGGCGGCCAGAATAGCAATCACGATGCTGAAATAAAAGGACCCATCGGGAACGGTATAGAAGAAGGGGTTTGTGTAGGCGTCACCGCTTTCGTCTTGGGAAATAAAGGCCGCCTGCCCACAATAGGTGATCAACAAGCACGGGAAGGCTAAGCAGAGCCATGAGATTTGGATCGCACGCTGGCCAAAAGCGCCGAGATCTGCAAAGAGCGATTCAACACCAGTGAACGCAAGCAAAAGACCTCCCAACGATTTCCACCCATCTGTACGATTCCTTACTAAATAGAGGAAGGCGTAATGAGGGCTGAACGCCTTCAGTACCGTGTGGTCGTATAATACAAGGTTGTAGATACCAATGCTGAGATTGTAGAGGAGCCAGACGACGACGATGGGTGCAAACGATGTGCCGATTTTGGACGTGCCAAGGGGTTGAAGCAGAAACAGCAGGATGAGGATACCACAAGAGGTTCCAACGATGGCGCTTTTCCCCAAGTCAGGTCGGACGACTTGAATGCCCTGAACAGCACCCAAGACAGACTGGGCCGGGGTCAAGACGCTGTCTGCGACAACCAGTGAGACACCAAGGATACCGACAACCTTAAGAACGGCCTTTGCCACTCTGCTTCTCTCCAAGAAGTCGCGTACCATCCTCCCAGCGGGCGGCAACTCTGATGAGCCCACCTCGCGTTCCAGTCGAATCATTATTCTTTCGGGGTAGTTGGGGTCAGTGCGGGCGATGTTGGCGTAGCGAGCCAGTAGCGAGTAGACAGCGAAGGTACCGCCTTGGCCATCGTCGTCGGCCGAAAGAACAACAAAGCAGTATTTAACAGTAACAATGAGGGTGAGGGACCAGATGATGATTGACAGTGCGCCGACGAGGTCGTCCCAGTCAGGTTGCTTGTTGAAGGTAGAGCTGAAGACGTAGAGAGGGCTGGTGCCGATGTCGCCGTATACAACACCGGTGCTCTGCCATGCGAGCCACAGGAGGAGAAAACCCTTGTACGTCTGTCGGGCGCGAAACACGTTAGAAAAAAATGGAAACAACTAGCGACGCGGACGGCTACCTACCTGCTTGTTCACCCGGTTCAAATCCTCGTGCTCAATTCTCTGGGCCTTTTCCTGGTCATACAGGTCGCGAGCGTCCGGGTCGGACGGCGGCACTGAGACGGCGTCATTCTCGTCAGGGTCGGCGATAGTGGTGGAGGGTCCGGTTTCTATCGCGTCATCTCGTTCATCGCTTGAGTGTCCCATTTCGAAATCGTCCGTAATAGGCCACTTGGTAAGGCTGAGGGACGCAGGCAGTGGTGCAGGGAAATTTTGGGGGGACGGGTTATATAGGCTGGGCAAAAAAGGTGACAGGGTCCCCAGAAAGGCGGGAATGGGCTCGACATCATCGGACAGACCCCGTCAATGGCGAACCATGGTGTCTTGGCGATCCACAGCCACAATGGTACCAAACGGCTGCTATCTCTGTTGCCCGACCGTCACGGGGGGGAGCCATCATCTGGGAGAGGTGATAGGTCCGAGAGGCAAGCTTTGCAGGGCCCCACCTAATAGAGCACACCGAGGTTATCGATGGTCTGCAGACGCTCGGAGCATCGAGCAAGGTTCGGGGCTGTGTCTGTGCCAAGAGGCTCGACTTTCGCCTCCGTCTGGTCATGACATGACGGTGAGGGGGCGTTCCTTGGCAGAGATGACGGCACAACCTTTGACACGGCCGGTCCAATGGCGCCCAGGGCGCCCAGGCCTCCATCAACACTAGCGACGCGAGTGCGGGGGAAAGGGCGACAGTAGCCATGGACACCCTGGAGAGCGACTGCATGCGGCCGGGACGCTAAAAGGCTTGGTGGGCTGGATGGTTCCTCCGTGGTGGCTGTTGGCCCGGCCTGTCGCCGCCGGTTTGACGTCGTCCCAAGGCGAGGCCGGGGAAGTCTTCCTGCAATTCCCGCACCGCGCCAAGGCCTAGCTCGCGGATTCCAGCGCCGGCCAAGAGCGGCCAAGAATGGCCAAGGACCACAAGGCCCGGCAGTCAAGTCAGCGGAGCCATCTGCACCGCACTGATGTGCCCGCTACTGGCCTGTGTGCATCACCGAGGGTTACACTTGACATGTGGGGAGAGTGCTGGGGGCCTCATGCCGTCCTCCAGTGCTCCAAAACTCACCTCCACCCGGGTAGCCTCGGATGGCCACGTGAGTGGACGACAGGCAGTGGGGAAGCCCCGAAAGTGGTGCCCGGAGTCCACACCAGCAGCACAATCGCAATTGCAGGGTCAAAGGCTACACAGTGCAACACCTCTCCAAGTGCTTTCTCGGCTGGTAATCAGATGACATGAAGTGAGTTGTCTCTTTTCTCAACTTTTCCCCTTCTTCTGGAAAGGGAGGAGTGCAGCCGTCTGCCGATCGCACCATGCGGCCGGCAACTATCTCATGCGCCTGCGTTGGCGTGCTATTAGGTAAAATCCCCATCGTGAGAGTTCCAAGTGCCACTGTTGTCTCTCATTGAATTTTCGCCGTTGGAAACACTCATCAGAGACACAACAGGGGAACGACAAGTTTAGAGCCAGCCACATGGCACACTTTTGCGGTGTCTCAGCACCCATCTGTCAGCGGCCTTGCACCTCCATCATCTCAGACTTACATCGCTAAGACCAACCTTAAATTCTGTCAATGGACAATGCCACCACTAGCAAAGCCATTTAAGTGGGCTGTCGAACTCAAGGAGAGGCTACGCCCAGTATGGTGCCGAGAACTCATTTCTTGCAAACTTCAGAGCTACTATAATGCGAAATGAGTACCGTCTACTCCGAATCAGTGCTGTTTCTGCGTGTCACTATCGGACAAGTCCGCACGCACTGTCTTGCCCAGTTCCATCGCCAATTTACGGCACCGGCAACAAACAAAAAAGGGAACATACGAGTATGTCCTCAGCGCCGAAGTGATAGCAGCACGTCAATCACATCCATGACCAGTCACTTGCAGAGGGCAAAAGTATATATGTATTGTCGCAAAATCGGATTCGGTTTTCAACGAGCCCAACCTCTATCCTTGCCCAAACTCGAAACCTAGTCCCTGCCCATGTACGTCTGCGTGTATGAGTGTCAATGGAAAACAGTTCAAAACAAAACCCGAACCCCAGCGATATTCGTGTATTCCTCGTAAGAAGCGAGTCCCCTTTTAATCAGGTATCAGTCCCATATCTTTCTTCATTCCCAATCAATCATTACCCCATTATCTCCTTTTTACACCAGCTCCCATCGTGCGATATAACTCCAACTCATGCCAACCTTGCCCTTCTTAGAAAGGAATTCCCGTGCTGAGACACCTCTACCATCTTTTCCGTCAATGCTAGTCAGCTGGGCAATCTGAACAGCTTGCCCAGGCGCACCCAAATCCCTGGCATTGACATCCACCCAGTGCCAATAACCATTTGTTTCTATGGGCACCATGTCGTCGTTCCTCCCATCCAGACCATGGATACTGAGCAGCAGCAGTGGAGGCTTGCCTCGCCCATTCGCCTCTGACGTCCAATGCTCGCAAACTTTTGAAAATTGGAATCGTACAACTTCGCCACTGTACACGGAGATTTCCTTGTCTCTAGGTTCCACACTGTCTGAAGCAATACCTTCTTCGTGCATATCCGAGTAGAATGTGGGTCTCTCTCCGGTGTGTTCGCCGTAGCAGTATTCTTCCCATCCCAAAGTCCGGCCATCGCTTCGGAACTGGTTCTGGGACTTGCTTGGGAAATGAGACCACCCAAATTTTTCGTTGGGTCGTGTGAACTGATCAGGCTTAAAATTAGGCGTGTACTGCTGCGTGTTTCCATCGACATTGCCAGCACCCCAGCAGGCGTCTATGAGCCTCCATTCTCCGCCGTCAATTCTCACCGCATTCCAAGCATGGTTGGTGTCCATTTTGGCTGGAGGACGCTCGCCATTTTTCAAGGGAGTGTGTCCAATTCCTTTCCCGTGACCATCCACAAGAATACATTCAAGCCCAGCCCTGTTGGCGATAGCCTTGTAAGTCTCTGCGTATCCAGAACAAACAGCCATTCCGCTAAAGATGGTATCCTCGGCGGACTTGTACTTGACATTGTTTCCAAAGAAAGCAGCACAATCATAGCTGACGTTGTGGTGGAACCACGTGAAGATTGCCCTTGCCTTATAAGTATAAGAAGGGAAGGGGTCACAAAGTCCCCGCGCCAGGTAGCCTACGGGATCATTTCTTGGTAGTGAATGCCTGGGAAACTGAGCCGCTACGGTATCAGGTCCACTCCAATCGTGGCAAACCCAGCATTCGATGACGGAGGGAGTGGGCACACTTGGCTGAGAAGCAGCTTCGATCTGTGCAAACGTCGGGCGCGAGGCAACTGGCACAGGAGGTGGTTCATCATTAGACTGCGGTCGACTCGGAAGCGCAGGTCGTGACTCTGAAGGCCGCGATCCTGGGATTGGTGGTCGCTGTTGTGGCACCTGTGGTTGCTGGGTCTGTTGATTCGAAAATCCGTTGATGACTGGCCTCTTCACAACCGCAGCCGTTGCAGGGGGCAGTTTTCGAGGCGGTAATTTAGGTTCCGCCGCTGCCACCGGTTCATTTTGCTGCGCCTTTTCTGGCCTTGAGGGAAGCCTTGGAGGAAGGTTGGGCCTTGGCGCGGAAGCGGGCTCAATCTGACGTGCAGCGGGAATAGGCCGGGTTGCTGGCAGATGCTTGGGCTGGGCCGCTCTTCTCCCTGCTTCCGCTTTTTGGGCTGCCTCTTCAGCTTGCTTGGCCTCCCTTTCCCTCTTGGTAGGCGGTAATGGAGGAAGACTGGCCGGATCAAATGCGGGTGGCAGCTTGTAGACGGTCCCCTCTGAGCCCTGACTGGTGACGGAGGATGCAGTGTAGCCCACTGACAGCGAAGACAGAGTTGAATGCTGAGATAATTCAGAGGATCCCGAGTTGCGCCTCACAACCAAACTAGAAGAGGGCTGCGTTACTGATCGCCGCGGAGGCAAAGTCGGCGCACCTTGGCCGGACGGCGTGCGACCTGGGAGCGGAGGTGGGGCGCCGCGGGCATTATCCTGAGATGCTGCCGAGTCCTGGTTGAAAGCTGGTGGTACATTATTCCGCTTAGGCCTTGCAGGAATTACTGGGCTTGACCGAGCCGGGAGCTCTGGGGCGGTAGATGGAACCACTGGGAGCGACTGAGTCCTGGATTCAGCAGCTGGACGGACTGGGGGACGTGGAGGTGGAGGGCGCTTGCGAATAGGCTCCGGGGTGTCGCTGGTGCTAAAGTTCTTCTGCTTGTTGAGGGCCGCTATTCGCTCCGCAAGCGTATTGAATCGAGGCTCCTCGATATCAGCCATTGAAGCGATGGTTTGGTGGCGACGGATGTCTGTTGGCTGAAAAGAAGGTGGTGGCCAGATAGATTCAGCTGTATGCGACGGCAATGACAGAACACGAGGTGGATAATGAGGGGCCGCGTCAGAGGATGTCGGACGACACGTGGAACTTGCGCCGCACAATCAGGACAAAACACGCAACCAGGAAGGAGAAAAGCGAAGGACGGCGATGAGGTCAAATAGGGAGATGCAGAAGCAAGAAATCAGATGGATGCGGCGACTACCTATATTTGCCTAGATGGTTGATGAAGGGTGAGCTGGACTGCTAGTGTGACTGTGCGGCCCGGGCACAGCCTTGCAAGTGGGCCCAAAAGTTGCAGTTTACAGGGCAGTCAGATCCTTCTGTTTCATCGCCATGGTATAACCAACATACAATCGTCTATTTTAGCACCAAATGCACCACAATTGCGGCTGAGGGACAGCGGCACGGTTGCGAATTGCCCGCTTGGGGCGCATTGGCCGAGATGGACTCGCTCGAGGCCCTTGGGCGAGTCAAGACTTGGCCTGTGGCGACCTCGAGCAGTGTGCTTCTGGACTAAATGCCCTGCAATTGTTGTACTCCAGCCGGCACTTAGGCACCGAAGCCGACCCCCCCATCAAGTCGTCGAGTGCTGATTGACGCCGATCCCAACCGCAGATCGGTGTACCGGCAATTGCCCATCGTCTGTTAGCGGTCAGCACTGTGAAATTTGGGGCGCAAGAGAAGGCCACCCTCGATCCAAATCATGGCCTTTTTGCTCCTGGATGCGAAAACCAGGGTTCGCTGCAAACTCGGAGAATTATTTTCCTAGTGCTACCACATTTGGAGATCCACAGCCAGCGTCTTTCTTGATTGACTGGATGGCCGACTCCACCGGAGCGCACTTGAAGATACAAGAATGAAGACTGGGCGAATGCGTCGCGTACGCAGGTCAATTCTATACATGCTATAGCATGCGTCTAAATCGAATTAGCAAAGTAGATGAGCACGAAGTAGATGGGGTGGTGCCTTACTGACCCAGCATGGCTCGATGGGATCCCCACAGCCCCCAATGTGGGCTTGGTGCCCACCCATCATCAGCATCTCTTTGGCCCCATCGTACCAAACAAAAGGGCAAATAGCCCACTCTAGTGTAGTCCGCATGGATGTGCCGACGGGAGGCGTTAGTCTTGCAGACCGGTCGAGTCCAACCCTCGTTGCATTCGCGTCAGTCCAATTCTCCACATGGTTCTTGGCGTCTTCAGAAGCAGCAGAAATACGGACGAGTCAACGAGGAATTTGGGGCCACAGGTGATTCTGGCCAGGTTGGGTCGCGTTGCCCGGCAGTTCGGGTGCTATGCATCTGTATAGTATCACGTCTAGACGTTCATCTCCCGGCATCCGTAACCCGGCTCAGCGGCAGTTGTGCAATGAGCGTGCACGACTTTGCTCACCCAGACTACAGGACCCTTTGCTTCTTTTGTTGCAGATTCCCAACGTCAGCATTGGGGACAACATATGCACAAGGCTTGATGGGTGATTCAACACTGCTACGGAATGAAGGATGACCATGTCTCCACCAACGATTATTGTGATGAGTCTTGTTTTTTTTTTTTTTTTTGGTTACATGCCCAACACTTGCAGATACCTCATATGAAATTGGCCAAATTGATAAGACCTTCATCTTCTAGTATAAGTAGACAAGGTAGGGCATAGCCGCCATCAATAAAGCCAAGCGTCTCCAGCACGCTTGCCTGTCGCCGGGCTCTTCATCTGGGCTGTGTCTGAAACATTTCTTGGACATGATTATTCAGCTGGGCTGTCTCGGCCAGGACGCAACGACGGTCTCATTGGCGACTTGACTTGACCACGCACATGCCTTCAACCATGCATCCACATGCACACATGCACACACGCCCGCCATTCACACCCACTTACAGCCCGCCCGCACACACGCACCCACTCACCACCAACACACTGAGGACTCACCCGCCTGTCATGCCCCATGTTCCATGTCCCATGTGCCCATGCCGCTCGCTCTGACGCTTGCCCATGGGGCAAGGGCCCCCCCCCAGACGCTCCCAAGCTGCCAGACGCTCCAAATCCCCTCGCCTCCGCCCTCCTCCCATGTAGACGGCCTCCATCATCCCATCCCGTCCCCTCTCCCAGTCCTGCCCTGCCCTGCCCTGTCGCCCTACCCCCTCCCCCATCCCTCTGTCTCAAACGGTTCGCGCACCTTCATCGCAGCCTCATCTTAGGCTGCTCACCTGCGCCGCACACCCCGGCCTCTCAGCCCTGCTGCGAATCATTGATCCGCCCCGCCATTCACCCGCCGGAGCGACAAAGGACCACAACCCGCGACTTGCTTGCTTCTCCCGCTTGTTGGGCTGCTCTGCTTGTCATCATTATTATTCATCTATTATTTATATAATCCATTTTGATTGCGTTATTACCCGCCTGCCGCAAACCCTCTCCTTGCTCCACAATCGAATTAAGTTGGTCGGCTCGCTCCAAACCGGCTGGTCGCATCGCTTTTACTTCACCTCGCCTCACTTTTCGTCGTATCGCATCGCTTCCAACATTGGCGCCACGGATACCGCTTTCGCTCACGCCCGCGCTCGCACTTTTACATCCTTCACAGACTCTTTTTTCTCCTTCTTGTGCTTTTCATCCACTATCCCCTTAGCGCATCGCGCGGTTACTTAATTGCTTCGCCCCTCCGAGCACCACCGATCATGGCCGCGGAGGCTGCCGGGGACGAGGCTGCCCCCGCATCAAGGCCGCCTGCACTCACCTTCCTTGATCTGCCAGCCGAGACTCAACAAGAGATCATCTCCCATGTGCGTTGTTTCACCTGTTCCAGTTTTCTGCTTTATTCTACTCTGCTAATTGTTTGTGCAGTGCGGCCAGTTCGATCTCATCTGTGTCGCACTTGTTTCGAAGCGCTTTCATGAGCTAGCTTCCGCCCAGCTCTATCGCAGTTTCAACATCCTCTTCCCCGATGGCGATGACATAAGGTTCGACTCCCCCATCGATGGCCTCGCCGGTGGCCTCGACACATTCACTACAAGCGAATACAATTACGCCAAGCATCTCAAGGAATTGTCCATGGACAGTGTGAGCACTGGTGTCAAGGCTGAGCACGCTTACAAGGCATATCTCTACAATACAAGTTGTGGAAAGTTTCTCAACACCCTCTTAGCTTTGGCCCTGAGAAATGCCAAGTCACTTGAGACTTTCCGGTGGGTGACACAGAACAGCACCTTTAATCCATTTTATGCTAAATGAATGCGGTTAGGTGGAACATCCGGGTGGAACTCAGCAGACCCGTATACCGAGAGCTACACAAGATACAAACATTGTCGACGTTTCATATCCGGATGCAATCTGGCGACTCATATTATGTCACGCCTCCGCCTCTCCCACTAGTGCCCGACGATGCGCCCCAGCAAAATCACTGGACCGATATGCCCTCATCCTTTTCCACCGCGGTGACGAGTGGGCCCTCGACTTCAAGCTTGCCAGCATCCAAAGCCAAGGGCAAGACTGGGAAATGCAATCATCGCACGCGAGAACCTCCAACCCTGTCCGGCTTCAAGAAGCTCAAAAACCTTTCAGTTCTTGATATTGACACTCTCGATGTAGTAACAGAGCTCAAGACGTGTATACGAAACTCGTCTACTACTCTGAAGGGATTCCAGATTTCGCTATCCGACTCCCTAGCACTGCAGGCTCGTAATACGCTTGCTGGAGATTCAGATCCGGATGACTCGGACGCGGATGACGAATTTCAGGTTGGCCCGGCTTCGCCAGGTTCCAACTTCGAAGATAGCGGCCCTGCCAAAACCTTCCGATCCCAGGAGGAGAGAAAGCTTCAGGAGTCTATTCTAGGGAAAATATTTGATGTGGAACCGTCCATTGTTAAGAGGTCGCCATTTCAGCAGACTCGTCGAGGCACCGCGGCAGAGAGCGGCAAGGTCGACGAATCCGAGAACAACAGCACTACAAATCCACGAGAAGTCTTCGTCAACTCGATCAAAAATGTCTCCACTAAGCTGATGTCTCTCAACAATGGCTCGCGGGACTTTTCAGCCACTCAGCAGGATATCCTCGAAATGATCGAAAAGGCCGCCAGAAAATATGTAGACTCAGGCGACTTACCCGACAAAGCATCTGAAGAAGGATCTTCTACCGGCAAACAGTTGGAGACGAAAAATCATGGGTCGGGGAATGATGAGGATCAACCTGGACAGTCAGAGCGCAAGGAGTCGTCTAGTCTGCTGAACACACCTGGCCAGTCTAAAGGCAAAGGCGTGGATGGCGATGTATCACCTGATGACATCGTGATCGAACATCCAGACCCCGCAGATGATGTCGAAGAGGAATCCGACGAGCAGGTCGCAAAGGAGTCCAACGACGTGCCCATTGGATCTATTGGTCATCCAACTACATCTGCATCTCAATCCCCTTCGGCCGATCCCGCTCCTGGAGTTGGCCGAGTAGTGACGAACTTGACATCCCAGTTGCATAACTCTGAAATTCTCACTACAAGGCTCAGCCTCTTCCAAACACACGTAAGCAACCTTGAGCAAAAGATCAAGGACATGTTCGCAGCTGGGGATGATGTCAATCCCAGTCGGGTCGATGAAGCTGAATTACAAATGAGGGAGCTCCATGAGTCTATTATTGATGTCCAACGTCAAATCAAGATTGCTGAGGCGGAAATCAAAGATGTGACGAGGCAAATGCAGAACCATCCAAAATCGGCTAATTCCGAAAGCACGCAGCGTTCCATGGACGACTATATTCGCAATACTCGCGGACTAGCTTTGGAGACTTTGAATATCTACTTGGTCCCGGTCAAAGCATCTGTGCTATCAAGAGCCATAGATGTCCGGTGCATCAGGAATTTGACTCTTCTCAACGTTGGTAACCAAGCCCCAATCTGGACAATGCTATCCAAGGAGAACAAGACACGCCCGTTGGCTTTGAGGAGTGTCTTCACCGACAATGTTTCCGTTGCCTTCCTCAACTGCATGTCACAACTCGACGAACTACATGAGTTGTTTATGCTGGAGCGCAGTCCAAAACACCGACCTGAGAGCTTCGCACCCAAGTCAGCAATTACAATCGATCAAATCCGCCGCCTTGTCCTCAAAAAGCACATGACAACCTTGAAAAGGTTACTCATAAAGGATGAGTCCAACGGCTCCAACTGGGATGTCAATCAGAAGGCCATGATCCTTATCTGTACTAGAGGAGCCCAGCTCGAAGAACTGGCTGTCAGCATGAATATCCACGCTGTGGTAAGGTCAAAATGATGCACTTTTGTTGCCCTAGCTAACATCCTTGCAGCACGCATTCATGCAATTCTTTTCTGGATTGGTCAGTTTGAAAGCAATCAATATTATTCACTTTAGAAACAACGACACCTGCATCTGGGTCATGCGCGAGACTCTCAACTTTATTGTCGATAACCTCTCTCATCATCCTGAGCTCAAACTAGAGTGGATCGCCATGGAGGATGACCGATTGGATCGTGTCATCAGGCCATCGCAAACAGCAAGAACAGGTGAGTCGTCAAAGAAGAGAAACAAAGGAAAGGGCAAGGCAACCGACATGGGCCATGACACCGACACGTTCCCGATGCTATCAATGAGCGAGTGGGGTTCGGAGAGTGAAACCGATGAGGACGAGGACAATGCTTTCAACTGCGGAAAGCGGCTTCGGCTCAAAACCGTAGGCGTATTACAGTTCTACGAGGTGTGGGGGATCAAGATATTTGAAAAGGAAATTCGAAGCGGGCGTCTTTAATTCGACATGATGATTACGGGAAATACGGAAATACACCAAGGTGGTGGAATAGGCGTACATGGAAACAAAGTCTTTTACGACATTAGGTATTTGGTTATCGGGCGAGCACCAAATGAAGGGTTTGTCCCTTCTATGAGCAACGCAGGCAGAATATTCCCTCTATGAAGAACAGTTGGATATGGATATACTTGTATAGTATGAGAGAATGAAGACAGTAACTGAAACGGGTAATTACAACAGCGTCAATTTTATTTTTTTGCAATGATTTTTCTTTTTTCCTTGGAAAAAATAAGGTCCAAAAAATAGACCACAATATTTAGGGAAATCACAGTGGTAGTATTCGCAGCCAGAGAGACGCATTTTGCGTTCCAGTCTATGGTACCTATAGAAATTCCTTGGTTTGCCGCTTTGTCTACAGCATCTCAGTTGCACGATGTCTAATCATGTATTGGGGGGAGGAATCCCTTTTTGGGCGGTACCAAGGTGCGCCAGGTTCTCAGCAGCATCACTTACTTCATGGCCATAATGAGAAAAAAAAATAGCCAACTTCAAACATTAGTGCCTGTCGCCCTATTTTTATATTACCATGAGAGATCAACAACATTTATCCATGTGGTTTTTTTTTACTGTTTTTTTTGGTCGCATAATATATTTATATATATCGCAGAACAAGACAGGGCGGATTTTGTCTCTCACACCTCCCAGCGACTCAACCGGTCCCGTGGCTGAAGCCGGTTTCATCACCGGTCTCCGAGGTTGCAATGCAATGCTCTCTAGCTAGCTCTGGCGCCCGCTTTTGGGGCTCTTGCAAGGGTTCTAAGGAACCGGAGCCGATGACGCGCATGATTTGGTTTGGTTTGGTTTGGTTTTTTTTTTTTTTTTGTCGGGGTGTGGGGGGGTCTTGCATTGCTTTTTGAGCCAGCCAGGGGTGTGACATGACATGAGCACACAGCTCCGCCTGCAGGACGGGACATGAACATGATGCAAGCTTCTACCACCGCGCTCATGAGGAAACTGTGATGAAATGGAGAAGAATATGCCGCGGATAAAGATGAGATATCGTATTCAGTTGTCATTTTTGTGCCTATCCCCCGGGACTTTGGTTTTTCGACACCTCAATTGGCAAAACGTACCACAAACAGCATGTGGATACTTACTGGGATACCAATAATTGGCGCAGAGGCGTTCGATGCACGGCAGGCGGCCGGTGGCGTTCAAGTACATGACCCAAAACGAGACATGCAAGGCACCGCAGAAGGGAAAACACCAAAATTCCCCGGAATTGGTGCCAGCAGCGCTGGGCTCGACACCTGCTAAACGATTCACTAGAGAGCAAAGGAGAAGACAATAAAATACTGTTTCAAATGATCATTTCGCCGTGCCTTAATCTAGGATTGGTACAGTTACATAAATACTACCCTAAAACAAAAACGCGCAAGCAGCAGGTATCTAATAGTTATTTACAGCCTGGAAATAATGGCCTGAGCGTACTCGTGGGTCTTGGCCTTGCCGCCCAAGTCACCAGTGAGAGCCTTGCCCTCAGCCAGGGTATCAAAGATGGCCGACTCGATGCGAGCGGCGTGCTCAGTCAAGCCCATGTGTCGCAGCATCATGATGGAGCTGAGAAGGAGGGCAGTGGGGTTGGCCAGGCCCTTGCCAGCAATATCAGGGGCAGAGCCGTGGACAGCCTCGAAGATGGAGCACTCATCACCAATGTTTCCAGAGGGGGTGAGACCCAGACCACCAATAAGACCGGCGCACATATCGGAGAGAATGTCACCGTAGAGGTTGGGCATGACAAGAACCTTGTCGTTGTAGGGAGTGGGGTCGGTAACCATCTTGAGGCAGCTGTTGTCGAGCAGCTCGGCGTCGAACTCGATACCGGGGAAGTCCTTGGCAACCTCCTGGGCGACCTTGAGGAAGAGACCGTCGGACAGCTTCATGATAGTGGCCTTGTGCACGACGCGGACCTTCTTGCGGCCAATCAACTCGGCGTGCTGGAAGGCGAATCGGAGGACACGCTCACTGGCCTCACGGGTGATGAGCTTGATGCTCTGAACAACACCGTCGACAACAACGTGCTCAATACCAGAGTATTCACCCTCGGTGTTCTCTCGGATCAGGACGGTGTCGACATTGTCGTAGGGGGTCTCGTAACCGGCGACGGAGCGGCAAGGTCGCAGGTTAGCGAAGAGGTTGAATGTTCGTCGGAGGGTAAGGTTGAGAGAGACGTGGCCCTTGCCAACGGGGGTCTATTAAACAGAGATGTTAGAAACATGCCGGAGACACCGGGGATGCTAGGCTACGGGCGCACGTACAGCGAGGGGCCCCTTCAGGGCAATCTTGTTCTTCTGGATGTTCTCGATGGCAGCGTCGGGGATGGCGGTCTTGCCGTCCTTGATGATGGGGGTGACGTCGACGGGTTCCCAGGCAATGGGAGTCTGCGAGGCGTGTTAGTGCGTGGGCGGCTTACACGGAATGGGCTCTTGGTGGAGCATACCTTGGCAGCGGCGAAGATGTCCTTGACGGACTGAGCGATCTCAGGACCGATACCGTCACCCTCAATCAAGCTGACGAGGTAGTTGCCCTATTCAATATGTTAGAAAGCTGAGGATTAACTGAGTTCCAAGCCAAGCCCTGCGACTGAGTGATTTTATCCCAGTCGCCATTGCTCGGGCCAGCCGATGCGAGGGCCCGTATGTACGAGGCATGAGGAAATGGGATGGGGCGCAAACGTACATTGGCGTCCTTGGTGCCCTCATACTTGGCGACTCGCTCGCCGGAAGTCGAGTAGCATCGGTTCTGCAGCGGAAATGTTAGCATTGATATATGACCCGTTGCGACAAATGCGTTACGCACGTAGAAAGCCCAAGATGTGGCAGCGCGGGGAGCTGCGCGCAGGGCCTGCCTGGTGACAGGGCTAGAGAAAGCTCGAATGGCCAGCATTGTGAAGGGCGAGCAAGACTAGGAGCAGCCGAGACTAGAAGAAACAAGGGGGAGGGGAGAGGGGAGAGAGGAACGAGAAGAGAGACAGATTGAAAATGAAGATGGAAGTTTCCCAAGCAGAAGAAGTATCAGTGGAAAAGGCTCCAACAGGTGCGCAGTGACAGGTTCTCTAGCCACTCCGAGCCACCAAGAGTGTGGCGCCCGCATCCATGATGCTCCACAACCTCCACTTTTTCGAGGCTTTTTGACTTGCGGCTCGGAAAAGCCCTCGGAGCCTTCGGTCCTCCGATCTGGGGAAAGAGCAAAATGGGAGCAACGACCGTGAAAAACTTGGCAAAGAAATTTCATCATGAATAAATATGGCCTCAATTCGATGGCGTGTATATGGCGTGTTTCTTTGCATCTTTTATTTTCATAGTCTCCCATTGAAAAAATTCGTTGCGACGCGAGACGCATGCTGCAACTGTCTTGTGTTTTCTTCCCTCTTCCGGTTGCTACCTCGATGTAAACAACTCCCCCGAGCCGGGCCAACCCGCTCGAAGCCCTCTGCGGACCTTGCCTTCCCCACTACGTGTACATGCCTGACGTTCATTCAAAGAACCCAGGGTAAGGGTATAAACACAGGTTTCACCGAGGTGTATCTCTCCACCTTCTCTTTTTCTTCTAGCCACGTAGTATCTTCGGCTATATTTTCACCATGTGATACCTTACCACTATCACTTCCACATCCAACTACTGCCCCGCATAGCTTGACCATGCCATGTGAGCATGAACCCCAATTTTCAAAAACACAACCCTGCAGGGTAATGTCTCTTAGTAAACTAATACAACAATCCGCAAGCGTAAATGCAAGATATGGGTAAGACAAATAAGAGTCCGGGAGTTTAATTCTGCATGATGTAACTAAGACAACATGGGGTAGGTGTGATGCCCACGTGCCTTTATATCGATGAACACACGCAGCACATTTCAAATAAACAAGGTATGAACTCGAAGGTATATTCAATAACGAACCAGCTGATCTTAACCATGAAAAGAGCAGATCACTTTTTATGCGTAGGAATGTACTCATTGGCAAAATACCTACCCTGCACTTCCACTCAAGTTGGTGGGGCTCTGAAACTCTTATCAAGACATTACAGCCTTGAAGTACCTGATAGTGAGATATCTTTATTCTCTCAAACTATGCACGAAGAAGAGCAAGAAGAAGGATATTTCATAATTCTAAATCTATAAAATACTTCAGCAAAAATGAGCAACCTTTTATAAGATGGTAGCTTGACGCTGGTTAATCCCCATCTTCTTAGGGTGGAAGGCGGTCGGGGATTTTTAGCCAATGATATCGGAGAAACGCCGATCGGAACATCAAAGTTCCGACATTGATAGGCGGTGTGAGAATTTTGTCGGTCAATCAGGGCAGAATGCTGGCCACTGCGAAGCCATCACCAAATCCCACCAGCCCTACCACGTCTTGAGAGCCCTGGCCGCTTCATCGCGACCAGACCTCCCATACGCGATACCTGGCCGCACCATTCCGCCAACTGACTTACGAAGCGAGGTTGCAGGCCGGGTGCTTGCAACGACCTCCCGTGCGCAATGGGCCGAAAGCCCAACCCCCTCATCCTCGAGTACTTCGTCCGGGGCCCCAAGCTCAACGACAACAGCAATCGTTATCCTCACACCTGCAAACAATGTGGCGAAAACTTTCCAAAGGGACGAATAGATAGCCTGACAACCCATATTACCAAAAAATGCCCGGCCATCTCTGAGTCTGATCGCATGCGTGCTTGCCTTGAGCTTCATGGTATCACCAACGCCAGGGCTGTTGCCGAGCGACACCCGCCTGGTGCGCAGGTAAACGGGCAGCCTGCAGACGCTTCCAACCTACCGCAGGGATGGAGCGCTCTCGAGACCCTTGCCGAGGCCTCGCGCCAGGTTGATCTCAACGAGAACAATCGTGGTCAGAATGCACTGGGGGCCCATGACCCCGCCAACCCCGCCAACACCCAGGTGGGCGACCGCTTCGAGCTTCAGGAACAATTTACACTCGACAACCCTCCAGTCAGCTATGAGAACCGAGCCCAGCAAACCAACAGAAGTGAATCACCCCCTTTTGGAACCGCGCCTGACATTTCACTGACCCTTCGAGTAGGTGTGCAGTCACCGCTTCCAGGCCCGGAGCTCTCAGCTGAGGAACGCTTGCAGGCATTCTTGCCAGGAAACTCCTCTTCCCCTGACGCTTCCAACATATCTGTTGCCGTTGCCGCTACAGCTCGACTAAACCCATCTCTTCTCGATCCCCAGCTAGTGAATGATAACACCATCTCGACCCCTCCTCCAAGCGTCGACATTCCACCCCCAACCGACGTCTCCCCGAGCAGCGCGGCGGTCCACGAGAGCAATATTTCCCAACCTTGGGGAGAGATGACATACCTCGCAACGGCATCGCCAGTTGCAATTGTGAATGATCACCCTCCCCCAACAATTCAGATGAACCGCGGTGGCATTCGCATGGACACCGGCGATGGCCCTTTCAATGGGAGACCGCGCCATTCTCGATCTCGTTTCACGGCTGCCCGGCGCAAAGAGGTTCAAGAAGTTCGGAAGATTGGAGCCTGTATCCGATGCAGAATCCTCCGAAAGAATTGCGGCAAGGGAACGCCTTGTGATACATGCCGGAAGGTCTTGGCTCCAAGGGTCTGGCGGACAGGGTGTGTTCGCACGAGGTTGCATGAGCAGCTTGACCTTTACTCTGCAGGGGTTCAAGTGGTCTTGTCCCAAAATCGAATTAATCTACTCAAAAGCCAACTTCAGATGATGAATAATGGCACCGTGATTGAGGTTTCTCACTTCCCCGAAGCTGGAAAAAGCATTGTCCTCGAGGCCCTGGTGGCTTTGCTGGAACCCACTGAGGCCCAGGCTGATGCTCGCCAAAGTAAAGAGCCCTTTCACCAGGTCATTATGATTGACCAAGATGTGGAGGATCTTCCAGGAAAGGTTGAAACTTACATGCGTGATGTGTTTCATCTCTTTATCGAGCGTGAGCCCTCTAAATTTATGAGAGTTACTCTGGAGATGGCGATCCAACAGCTCACAGAGGCGGAAGATGACTTACTTCGGAAGGCCCTGGAACTTTGGGGCTTGGTGGAAAGCATCGATCGAGAGAGGCAATGGAATATCATTGAAAAGCCCACCACGGAGGGAGAAGAACCTAGGCGAATCAAGGAAGCACAAAATGAAAACGACGCCGATATCTATACGATGATCTGCATGCAGCTGAACGCTGCCGCTGAAAGGAAGGCCAACAACACTTCCAAGGCGCTACTCAGTGGTATGCATCGGGTACTTCAAGACAGCAAAGTCAAGATCAGCTTCAAGGTCTTTCTCACTGCCTTGATCTTTCTCAATTGTGTAGAGAAGTCTACATGGGCCTTTAAGGCATGGGAGCAGGATCACCTTCGTCCGGGCTGGCCCTTGGAGAGGGACCCAAGTGTTTTTACTCAACAAGGCAGCAACCTGGCCAGCTTGTTGAAAATGCTTCTTGCAATTCGCAAGTCTCTGCCGCCCACACACCGCGATGCCAATGGGAAATTGGTCACATCGGAGCCGGATCCGGTTCTCGTGAACTATTTCCAAAACTTGGACCTTGATTGTACGTTTCCCCCTTTACTATTAATTGAAATATATGCTAACTGTACTAGATGATGCTATCCAAGCCCGCCAGGAAGGATCGCAATTTTCGCCAGCAGACTCCCGCTCTCTCGAGCTCATGTTCTGTTCCCATCTACTTATCCCAACACCATAGTCGCCTTGCCTTCTTGACTTTGCCGCATATTTGGCGCGCCCCAACGGCTTTGCTATGTCTTGGAACCGGGCAAAAACAGCACCAGATGCAGAACCCACGAGGGTTTGTTGACGATTTGAGAAACTACCATTTTAATGGTTAATGATTGGACGGAAATCACACGAATTGATTGATACCTTTTTACGATGTTTACGTTGATGTATGATTAGTCGGATTTGGGCTCTTTGCCCCCCATTTTATTTCGCTTACAAGGAGGATATGATGAACAACGAAGATGGAGCAAAAGAAAAGTTACAAGAGGATGAATCTGGTTTTAATTCTTCCTCTTTTTTTTGTTAAAAGGCGTTTGCGGCATAGATGATAGTATACCTCGGGGTCATACACACCAAAAAAAAGGGGGGCCTTGTTGTTAGACAGGGATAAATTAAATGCACCTGTTACTCTTTCTTTCATCATTAGAAATAGCAACACATTGATTTCTAGTAACTATCTAGTAAACATTGGCACTCCGTCAAGCAACTTAGTGATTCGTATTCTCGCTATTCTACCAAAAAAAAACACCTATAACCCCCCCCCAACACTAGCTATTGAGAGGATTAACCCTGGGAGGTGGTGGAAATTCCGCTGTTGTTCCGGCTGGGTCCGTGGCCTGGACGTTTGGGCTTTTTGAAGCAGGCAAACTCGTTCTTGCTGGCGTCCCGGAGGCGTTTGAGCACGTTGCGCATCTCGGGCAGCTCGCTCTGCAGGCGGGCACGGGCTTCATTGTCAGTGCGACTGTCAAGTTCTTGGTAAATCTGGCTCTGGAGCTCCGATGCCTTATCTGTGGTGTAGTGACTCAGAGTCTGAGCGACAAACTCAACATCAAGGGTGGCCTGCATGAGAGCTTCCAAAGAGTATCGCGGCCGGCGACGGAAGGCCTCGAGAAGTTGGACCGATGTTTGCTCCAGTAGGAAGGACAAGACCTGAGCTGTCAGAGATGGGGCCGTTGTAGAAACCTGGGAGTGAACCAGGACAAGGGTAAGGAGGGCTTCGTAGATGTAAGGTTTGGCAGCCTTGGGACGCTGGTCCTGACCAGGTGCCCAGTTAGATGCCGCGATGCCCTCTTGAATGATTTCGTGGAGCCTGTCGATGGAAGACTTGGTGTAAGATTGGAAGAGACGGGTATCAATTTGACCAAGTACATCACGAATGGTTTTGGACTCGTCAGTAAGTTTGACAGAGAAGGCATTCTCAAATTGCGAGTTGAGACTGGGCACGACCTGAGAGCGCAAGGCTTGAAGGTTGCTGAGTGTCATGAGCATGCGAACATTCTATGTCTTCGGTTAGTGTTGCTTTGGATATGTGGCGGGCGGTCTACTTACTCGGTCACCAGCATCTAATGTCCCTTTACCCGACAACGTCGTTGTGGTTAAAGCCACGGCTAGCGAGCTGTCATCGTCAACCAACCAGTCATCGTCCGTCTTCTTGAGGGATCGCTCAGCATTTTCGACCATACCACTCAGGGCTTTGTACAAGGTAGTCACGTATTGACTTCGGACCATTTGAAGTAGCTTGGTTGGGGGCGCCAAGACAATCTCTCCCGCGCCTGGTTTCGACATGGCGTCAGAGATGTAGAGAATCTTCTGCATGCCAGACAATACTGCCCCTTCAAAAGCGGCGAAACTGGCCGGCATCCTTGTCACATCGCCAAGTTCCACAGATCGCTGCCAATCCTCAACAAACTTGATATTTTCAGCGTCGCGATTCCACGCCGCGCAGACAGCTGTCACGCAGCGCTCTCTAGCCACACCGACGAGGTTTTTCAACCGTTCCAAAACCTGGATATCACCGGAGACCACGGGACCGATGGTTGCAAAGTCGGCCGCACCAGAACCAACTAGCGCCAGCATCTTAGAGAGATAATGGACACCGCTTATCGAGTTTGACCAAGGTGGCCAGAACGCGAGCTTTTCCCACGACTCTCCCCTCTTAGGAGATGGCGGAGGTACGTTGTTTGGGTCAAAGTTGAAGCGAGGGTCTCTTGTTGGTGTCAATGCCCCAGATAGAGGGGTTATTGGCGCTGGGGTATTGGGTGTTATTGGCGCCGGAGAGAACAGTTGTGATATATCCTCTGGTGGTAGTTCCGCAAAAAACACATAAACATAGTCGCGGATCATGTCTACCAGCTCTACTGCTCCCTTTTGTAGCTCAGTGATATTTTGTAGTGAGAGCTGGTGATGGCGACGAGACTCGCCCCGAAAGCCTGTAGGCAAGCTGGCCTGCGTCCTTCCTTCGACGAAACCATGGACCATCTGCCAAAACTCAACCACTTCACCTAATACGCCTTGAGATGAGAGAAGGTTGGTGAGAAATGAGAGCATTCTCTCCCACAGTTCAATGACATCTGGTGTATCAGTTGAAGGTGGTTTGCCTTCCATGACTGGACGTCCTAACGATCTCAAGTGATTTGCGATCGCTGTGGGGTTAGGCTTCTCGCCACTTGACAGTCTCCGACGAAGTACTTCAATTTCTACCCTTGAACGGTCCCCCATAGCCTGAATTCTGCCCTTGAGGTGATCATAACGACTCAGAAGCCACACCCAAATTGGGTTATCCTCAGCCCCTAACTCTAGAAGTAGGCTGATGAGCTCCATGTGCTGATCTTGCACACGCCCGCTTGTGGCTCCAGGTCTCGATATGGTGTGTAGGTTGACCAGTCGCTTCCAGACATCCTTCTTGAAGGCCCGCATCTGCTGGTCCACGTCGTGCCACATCCTAGCGGCGATAATAAGCTGATATAGCTGTGGTTCCGTTGGAGTATTATCTCCTAAGTCATTGGATACGCTGCGGGCCTCCTCTGCGATTTTCCTCGCGCGACCGTACTCCTCCACTAGTGATTCGTAGTCCTTGCGCTTGATGCTATCCGCTATTGCGCTGCTCAACTCAACATAATCCCTGAAACGTGTCAAGTGATTAGATACGGTCTTGAGGTGAGCCTCTTTCTCGCGCCCTCCAAGAGCCGGGCCCCAGACATCCTCTGCTTTTGCAGATACATCCAACAGAGGGCCCTTGATACCCAATACTCCATATTCGCTTTCTTTGATGAGTGCATTCTTCTTTCGAGAGTCAGATACAGGGGATTGAAGCGCGTTGTTGAGATTCGCGCCTCCCATGCTGTTCCTGTAGCTTGAGCGGCTTGCATGGCGGGCATGGTTGCGATTTCGGGGAGATGGCGGCTCAGCACCACGATACTTCATCTCTTTGTAGACGTTGTCAATTGTGGCCTTGGCCTTTACGAATCGCTCAAAGTTTGTTTCAACAAGAACCTTTAGAGAAGCGGACTTTTGATCAATGGATTGAGACAGTGTATCGAGACCAGAGAGCAGACTTCGAGTGTCCGCATCAGCGTGTATCTGCGATAAAAAAAGAGCCGGTGAGAATGTTGTAGAAGACAGTAGAAATCGATTTCCTGTTGAGAGAAGCAGGTTAGAACGTTGCCGACTGAATATGAGAGAAGCGTTCGCGACACATACGTAGTTTCGGGTCATCCTGGACGGGAATCCCAAGTTCCTTTAAAGATCTAACCACACTCTCCGAGCCTCCCAAGGGATCAGGTTCATCTTTCTGGACCATACTGCCAACGCCACCAGCCCCGGTTTCCGATCCTGACATCGTCCCCGGCATCATACTCCTGCGGTTGCTCACAGCTCTCTCCAGGCCATGATACCGGGACTTTCTCTTATTCGCTTTGGATTGCTTTTCGCCCTCATCATCTGAATCCTCCATGTCCTTCTCGACGGGCCATTCGGATGGGAAGGCGGTGGGTATCTGGTAGAAGTCCAGGATGGTGCGCTCGTAGTCGGCCATCGTGTCGACAATTGGTGGGGGGCGCAGCTAGAACAGGAGCATGCTTGATGTTGGTCGCGGGGGTAGAGCTTGCGCAAACCGAAGATGCTGTCGCGCGTAGTTTCGTCGTTGTCGTGAATATCTCGGTCTTGGATGCGGTGTAAATTGATGGGAAGCTGCACTCGTTGCGAGCTCTTCTGAGGGTAGAGGTCGTTGGGGTTTGTTGGCTGAAGCTCATGCATATGTGGCTGGGTCGCATCTGTTGTAGCTTGAAACCGGATAGCCTGATGCGGGCGGCGCGGAGACCTGTGGCTGAAGAGATGTGGCTGGCAGCTGTATTCGCCCCATCTGTGGCGGCATGACGTCTATCAAGGTCAAGTGCAGCTCCTGTCTGGTAGGTTGATTGAGGCTTTGAATCAATACAAGAAAAAAAATACCGCTTATTAGATATGCAAGCAGTTTATGTTTCATTAAATAGCCGAGGTTGCTGAGTTTTATTTCATTTCTAGCTCATGTTTTCCCAATTTTGTCAATTTGTTGGTTCATAACTCATTGTCGTGAGTGGAAGCGTGAGACTGGTGGCATTTTGTAATGTGAAAATTAATGGGGGTAATTGATGAAATGATGAAATATCTCGCGAGGATGTTTGCCATCGGCTATGGCACAATTTTCTTCAGTGAAGCACATATTATTTCGACACATTTCATCATGTTAGAGTATGCCGTCTTCTCTGCCACGACCAAATATTGTCATTGAAGGAACACATCTAGTATGGTTGCTTGTTATACTGACTGGGACATCGTATCGTAGTCGTGGGCACTGTAGCTGAGACACCCTGATTGAACCCTTATTGGACCTAACCTAACTTTCTAAAATTGGGTTGAGCGTTTAAAAATATTGTTTAGTGCATCTTACAGTTACCGCCAACGAGAGATGTGGAAAAATTGAAACATATTACCCCAATCTAAGTCTAGCCTCCCAAGTACATTTACAGAGCAACCTTTAACTCCTCGCTATGCTCCCAACTGATGCCTCCTTAATGGAGGCCATGGGGTAATCGAACAAAGAGGTGCTAATTTCACCTAGATTCTTCATCTCTCCCCCACACATTTCGAAATTCATTGTTTTCTGTTCCATGGTAGGATGGAAAACTATCTTCTTGTGGATGGTCTTGGTTGTTACTCCATGCCGTAGCTTCTTCATTGACTGGACTGTCAATTCCATCGTAGCTGTAGTTCTGGGCAGAGGCCGGCTCGGATGGAGGGCCTTTACCCAGACCCAAGTCTGCTGGGTTCGGCTCCTGGTGTTTTACAACCTTTTTCGACTTCTTCTTCTTCTTGATGGGAATGACAGGCTCTGGCTCTGGCTGAGCTGGGATTCCTGTACTCGTCTGTTTGCCTTTGCTGGTAGATGAGCTGGAAGGCGGTCCGGTTATTGTTGGGGATCTGATGGATGATGGTGTCAAACCGGCAGACCTGGTCCCAAAACTTGCCGCAGAACGATATCGTGAGCTTAAAGGCTCGCTGGCTGTGATCACAGGGTACTGTAATTTTGCTGTTAAAATCGCCATCTCGTCAAGGTGGCAAGCGGTACTTACGTTCCAATCTCCATATTCCAGTTCCCTCGCCATTTCGTACATGTGATCCTCCTCAGCATCAAGTTGAGGCTCGTCAAAAGTGCCGTGAATGTTCTCATTGATTTGATCAGCACGACTAGAACTTGTCTCTCCATTAGAAGAAAGAAGTGGAGTAGTGCTATTGACCTCCCCAGGCTTGGGAATCCAATACTTTCCTTTGCCTCCACGTTCGTAACGCATGCCCTCTTTCAGTCTTGCTAATCTTGAGCGGGAGTCCTCATGGGCCATGACTTTGTCTCCCGAGTCAAATACTCTGTATCCGTACGTGTCTCCTCGGAATGTCAGTTTGGAATCCTCAATCAAGTCTCGGACACCAAATGCGTCTCGGAAAGCATAGTTTAGGGGCATTCGAGCAGAAAGGATACTGTTGTCTGCAAAATCTTGCCATGAGAAAGCGTACCAATGGGCTACAGCAAACATGGGCATTTCAATGCAGATCAAAGCATCTTGAATGGCTGCTGCAAGATTGTCTGGCGTATAACCCTCGACACTATCCGGGATAGCTCCAATCCAGACGAGGAGGGAGAGAAAGAAACCCTGCCAATACGAAGCAAAGATGATGGCCTTGACGCAAAGAAATTTAGGTATAGGTCTGAACGGTTGTAGATCGTGGTTCATGCACACCCAAAAGAGACCCAGTGAGTATAAGCTCACAGTGACGCTTAAGTTGTAGATGATGCCACTCCAAAAATAGCCAGAACTGAGCCCAATGTACCCCTCCTGATATGTCCCTGTAGCCTTCATGATAATAGCGGCCAACGCGAGGATTGGCTTCAGCCAGGCATACTGAAGAATACCACGTTTGATAGCGAGGAATGTGTATGGATCAGAAATGTCCACCTTGGGCAAAACGTAATTCATTGGCCAGAGATGCTGAACTGGGGCTCGACCGTGGACCATGATAATCAGGGCTCGTTCACCACCAAGATAGTTGATTAGCAGCTGGAAGAATGTGTAAATCGTAAAGGCCTCGTAAATATCGCGGATCGGATCGAGAAAGGCGGCAGCCTTGAGCGAGATCATGCTCGTCCATGATGCTATCGAGTAGATGGGCACCATGAGGAGGATTCGGACTACGTATCTCTGAAGAAGGGGTTTCCGATAGTTCTTTGCTTGTAGAAAGATGGAGCTAGTATTGCGCATCATGATTAGCTGCGTTCTTGGATCGCTAGCTAGAAGAGCGATGGCCGATTCCTTACACAATAGACATTAGTGTCGCTACAAGAGATGCGACGCCAGATACTACAGTAGTAGCAGTAGTGAACTTTTGGCCGGTGCCGCCGCCCGACATAGTCTCGGCATAGCTATCCATTGTGATTTAAAAACGGTCGCTAGAGACTGTGGTTGATCCTAGGGGCTTGTACGGCGTGTTCTAGTTCATTGTCGAGGCTGGCGATGGAGATGCTCAAGTCGCGACGAAAGGGGAGGCAGACGTTTGCAGGGCTAGCTTCGAGTGATGACGTGGGCGCCGGGAGCTTGATACATATGGGATGCGATGACGACGACGATGAAGTCGATGCTCGCAGAATTTTGACGCCTACTGATGTCCCCGGGATGTCCAGGGATGTACAGTAATCGTTGAGGGTGGTGTAGCGAATGGAGGGAGTCAGGTGTCCGGCCCAAGTCAGATGCTCCAAGATGTATTTTGGAGAATGGTGTCGGGAGGACGGGATTTGTCTCAGGCGCCACTTGCGCGACGACCTAGCTGGAGCTAAGATAACATGGAAGTCTGCACGCAACAGCTTAGCGGCCCCGTGGTTCTCCCATGGCTCGGCGCGGCTGCGTCAAGGGGTGGGCCATGCAACCTAGTTGCCTAGCAGTAGGTACCGAGTGGTGCTCATTGTAGTGCATTTGTAGCGGGCTGTAGCGCCCTTGGGATTGGCCTTGCGCGGGGCGGCACGGCACCCTTGCATCCCCAGGCAAGTCGTGGCACCCTGAGCGGCCTAGCAGCTAGCACAGGGGGGATGCACAAAGATCGTCTCAACCGCGTCGCGAGACGACTTCTGCATGGCCTGACAGCTCCTGACCGACTCACCCACAACGGATGGGCATGCTCTGCACGCGGGCCTTGATCATTACTCCTCTGCTCGCGCCTGTCTCGATGCCATCGACCCAGGGATTCCAATGACGTGACGCTGCTTCGGCCAGCCAACCGAGCTGCGGTAGCAATATCCATCATGAGTACCTCCTGGTCCGGCTTTGGCGCTGCCATCGAAGCCAGAGACGACAACCCGTCTCATCCTCAATTCAACTAGTTGGTAGACCCTCGCATGTGATTTTTCCCTGGGCAATATCTGACTTGAATCTCTAATAGTGAATTCCTCATCTTCGTGGCACTGTGCGGCATTCTTTCCGTCTTCTTCCTCCTCTACTTCAACCGACTTTTTGCCTCCATCGTCTCGTATGTGATCCGAACATGGACCTGGCATCAGTACCGCGTGTACATCGATATTAGCGCCATACAAATATCTCTTTTAGGAGGTCGAATATTCTTTACTGGATTGCGATACCATGGCGCAAACGAGACGTTCATGATCCAGCATGGATACATAACCTGGCGTTACTGGTTGCGCCGAGTTCGGGATGCCGATATACTTAACTCCCGTCAATCCGCTGTTGACCCCTCCACGAACGGAAAAGAAGCCAACGCCCAACTTCCCTGCCGCATACATGTTGACTTGATTGGATTGGAGTGGTTCGTGTACAATCGCAGTCCAGCCTATGATGGAATCCTCCGTGGCCTCAACGAACAACTCAACTCCGAGTCCCCCTCTAGCGGAATCTCGGAAAAGGATGGAGCCAACTTGAGATCGCGGGGACCGAAGCGCCAAGCAGATTCGGAAGAAGATGCCGAAGGACTGGGCCACGGGGGCCAGGCGACTGCAGAGAAACAAGGACTGGGTGATCGTGGGAGGATGGCATTCCGGCGTTCGACGACTGGGTTCGACAGTATGGACGATGAAAGACTCCGCGATGGATGCTCTGATTTGCCGTTTGTGATCCAGCTGTTGCCCGTCCATATCGAATGCCACAAAGCCGCCGTCGTTATGGGGAATGAAAATACCAAGGCTGTCTTGGTAGCTAAGGCTGATACAATCTCTGTCGACGTGGATGCTTCGGAAACCAAAACCCCCGACCCTTATCGCCAGACATTCAAGATTCAATTCAAACATCCCGTCATCGAGATGAAGGATAATGAAGACTTCAAAGAGGACCAGGTCACTCGAGCAACACGTGAACGAAACAATACCGAAGTACAAGACACCATCCCCAAAAGGTCTTTGTTTAAGCATCACCGTCGAAAAGCTTTGAGTACTCTACGAAACTTAGTGCCCTATTGGCGACGATCTGTGGAATCCTTCTCCACTGACTCCCGTGGTGGAAATAATACAGCAAATTCACAAGTTCCTGGGATCAGTCAGTGGCAAGGCCTGACTAGATACCTCGATGACCGGGACCGGGACGATGGGGCGCGATGGATATCTGTCGAGTACGCTGCGGTATCAACCATTCTTGACAGCCCAGAGGCAACTTTGACTGTTTACTGGGATGCTGTTGGCCAGGTTACCGAGCAAGATAGACGTCGAAGGGACAGGAGCTTCCCTATCAATATCAACGGTACTGACCCTCCCGAATGGGGGATGGACTTTTCCGTGAAGGGCGGAACGATGAACTATGGTCCATGGGCAGACCGCCAAAGGGCAGACTTGCAAAAGTTTTTCTTCCCGTACCTCTGCCGTGATGCTGTACCGGCGCAACCTTTGGAAGCCGGGTCTTGGCGAATGCCTACACAGTTTAAATTGTATGTTGAGATGGATGATGTTGTCACTCTGAGGGTTCCTATTAGGGAAGAATCTAAGAATTGGCGCTGGCGCGGCAAGGAGCCGCAGATGAAACCGCAGAAGGATCCTAATAAGCGAAAACAAAGGAACCGACCAAAGAAAAATACTAAAGGAGACGCAACTCAATTGCGTCCAGCGGGTTGGTTGGAAGTAAAGCTTCCTGCAAACTCCACTGTGAAATTCACTATGGACATGCTGGCTAGCACCTCTGGCTATTCAACTAAGCTCGACGTGAACTTGCCAAGTTCAGAGTTGTGGAGCAGTGTTAACCATGACCTGATGTGGCGATCTGGAGCACAGCGTATATCCTGCGATCTCTCTAACCCCATATCCTGGAATGGGTTGAGAAATTGGTATTTTAATATTACCAGTGACAAGATGGAACTCTTCATCCTTCGAGACCACGTCTTTCTTTTGATCGATTTGGTCAGCGATTGGACAAATGGACCACCGCCGGACTACCTTGTCTTCACGCCCTTTAAATATCATATCAACCTCAACCTACAGGCTCTGAAACTCTACCTGAATATTAACGAGGCCAATATCATTGACAAAGCGACTGTGATAGAAGACAATACCTATCTCATTCTCTCCATACCTGGCCTCGTCGCTGATTTGTGTATACCTGTGGACACGTTTCGGCCTAGCAAAAATTCAATTCCTTTTGATGTGCGCGCCGATACGCTGGATCTTCGACTTCAAGTTCCTGAATGGAACACTCAGGCTGCCTTTCTTCAATCTCGGGAGCTTGGCCATGTTGAAGGACTTGCTGTTGATGGAGAATATCACTATAACGCAACGACTTCGGTGGCGAACACGGACACTTTGATATTGAATGTTCGTGGACATTCTCCTCATCTTTATCTTTACGGGTTTCTTATTCGATATTTTATCTTGCTGAAGGATAATTATTTCGGCGAATACGTTCATTTCAGGACACTGGACGAATACCAGGAGCAACTGCAATTGAAGAAAAAGAACCCCGATGCGGAGAACACCGAAAGCCCACCGTATAAGAAGTCGAACGACATGGATGTTGTTTTGGGTGTCAAGGTAGATGATCTCAGAATCATGCTGCCAACAAACCTTTACTCCGCCAACCGCTTCATCCAAGGCGAATTTGCAAGCGTTTCTGTCGATATGCGTTTCACAAACTACTTCATGGAACTGGAAATTGAGGTGAGCCCTGTCAGCCTGTCTCTAGGAAACTCAGACGGGTCGCTAGACTCTCCTGGCATGTCATCATCCAATACTCAATTGTTCATTGATGGCCTGCGTGTTTTTGGCCATAAGCTATTCGGCCTCCCACCTGCAGAGCCTGCATATGTGTGCAATTATGATGTTGGAGTTGGCGCAGTGAGTGGTGAATGCACGTCCGATTTCCTCGTCGCGCTAGCGAAGGGCGCAAGAGGTCTTGCTTTCACATTCGATGACAATGAAAATGCTCTTGTGCCCTATTCATCTTTAATATTTTACGACGTCACTTTTGCGCGTGTCAATGTTGAGTCTGTTCGGGTTTGGCTTCATGTGGATGAAGCTGCCTTCCTCTTGTCGACTGACACCATTGGCGTCAATTATAATGACTGGGCCAAATCTCATTACTCCAAGCGTGCGAATATCGACATCCCAAATATTCAAGTCTCGTGTGTGAACGCCGAATCGGCTGCAAGACACAAGTCAAGGCATCATCACCCCGTGGAAACCGAAGCTTACTTGAGAACTGCCGTGCGTTTTGCGCTTATTGCGCGGAAGTCTAACTTTACCGAGGAAAGAAAACTCCAACAGGAGCTGGTGCAGCGAGAAGACCAGAGGACCCATCGCACCGAGTTTCTCATTTTGCCCGAGTATCTTGAAGAATTGGTTCCAGAGGTGATAGATCCTCCTGCCCAATGTGCCCCCCCTCCTCCACATCCTGCAGTCGCAATCGATGGGGGCGCAGAGGATATCTCTTATATGACGAGCTCCTCTCGCCGTTCCCGGGGACTTAGCCACAAAAGCTCGTTCCTCTCCTTGGCTGGTTCAGGTACTGGCAGCGTGAGGATGAATCGGAGCCAGCATAGATCTCGCTCTAGGTCCATGTATGATAACCGGCTTGAAGCCTCATCAGCTTCACTGGGCAAACGGTCATCCCTCAGACCAAGAGCCTCGCAAGGCTCTCTTGGGCGGCTGTCAACCGGAGAACATACACTTATGGAGAACTTTGCGCATTCCTCTGTCGCTTTTTCAAGCCAATATGTTGCACCGCACTTCCCACTACAAGGCGTGCACCCGAATACCCGCGAAGTGCCATTCCAAAGCATTGAGGAAAATGATGTCGATGATGATGATGTCTTTGGGATACCAGAAATCCAACTGGATGACATCGATCCGGGCAACCTCAGTGAAGAGTATCCGTATACGAGTTTCTTGATCGAATTCCCTTCTGGGCTGTCAGCTTTCGCCAACCCGACATCGATTCGTTATGCAACATCTCTTCTAGATGCCCTACAGTCCAACGAGCCCGAAGATTTATTAGATGCGTTTCAAATTAGTGCCATGACTGAGATTTTCGACCTGCAAAAAGAGCGTGGCACTAAAGGAAAGATTAGGGACGTTTTAGTTCGGGTTCCGAAGGCCAACTTGCGAATTCTCAACTCGACGGCGTTTGACTCGTCAAATATCCAGGATGAGCAAGATCAGTATGACCTGACAATCTCAAAAGTGGCCTTAGTCATGCGGACTACTACAGACTGGGAAGATCCATTTAAATCAGAAACATGGAAGACCAAAACATCTGTTCACTTGAGGTTAGGATCGGCTGAAGTGTCAGCGTCAGAGCGCCAATCCTCGCTTCAAGAACCCCAGGCAGCTGTTATGGGTCAGATTGAAAATGTTGTTCTCTCAATTGGAACGAAAGAGGTTAGATATATTGATGGCGATATCGGTTCAATTGTTGGCAGCACGGCTTCCGGCAAGATTGAGTATTTGGCATCTCTAATCCATCGTACTGCCACTATCGCTTCTGACCTTGGCCAATTACTCAAGGAGACGATTACGAAGCATCAGTGCCGGGACAAATCTTTCGCTTTCCGTCTCCTCAAGGAAGGTCAATCAACCAAGGACCCATCATTCCTCGTCCGCCCTTCTGCTGTGTTACGGTCTGCCGACGAACATATTCGCACGTTTGATTCCTGGAAACTGGCAATGCGACTGCGCCAAATATGGACGACGATGGACCAACAATCCAGATCTCAACTTGTTCACCAATGCTGGGATGGCATCCCACAAATTCCCGAATACGCAGCTCAGTATGTGATTGAGACGTTTGAAAAATGGCGTAGCTGGGACTTGGAAAATGTTAGCAAGTCTCTGTTCCTAAAGAACATTTTTGGGGAGATTGGGGAGCTGGCCACCAAGCTTGATGATGACATTCCCATACTGGGTGCATGCCGACTCAGCGAGATCCAGTTCATACTTGATCCAGGTCCAAAACAGAACAAGATTGGCTTTGTTGATTTGGCCGCGCGAATCGATCAAAGGGAATCCGATACTCTTAGTGACACGGGAATCGGAAAATCAAGCAAGCCCTTGACAGTTATCAATCTATGTTGCTCGGAGGCCGCCATCAACTTGAACTGGGAGCTATGTGAATTGGCAGATGACATATTGCGACTTTATGCCAAGAGTCGCAGCCGGAACGATTCAAATCAGGCAATGGTTCCCGCAAGCAAGCCAAAACCAGCCGCAAAGGCTTTGCCTCCCATCCATGTGGTAATTGAAGTAACGAGAGGATCAGTTGAATTGGAGACTATTAATCTCGTTGCAAGATCTCTGAGCCATGGATTAAAGACGTCTCTTCTCCTCCATACCACTGCAGAGGGATCGAATTCTGTCAACTTGATGATGAACTGCAGTGCTGTAACATCAACGCTGAATAGCAACTCACACCTTCTTGGAATGTCCCAGGTTAAGGAACCGAGTATCTTCGCATCATACGAAATGCAAGAGACTGATGATGCTTCGAATCATACCATCAAAGCGACAGCCAGTAGCAAGAACATGACATTTGCAGTGAAAGAGGATCCGATTGCGCTGATGGAAGTTGCTGATCTCCTGTTCCGGGATGAAATCACTCAGCTGTATCGCCTCAAGAGCCAAATGGAAACTTCACCACAGCCAAAGGAACGACGGGAGCTGAAGAAAATTTCTGATCGTCTTTCCAGTGTGAGAGTCAACGTTGCCATGTTTCTAGACGGATATAGTATTTCTATTCCGTTCCTTCAATCTTTAACCTACAAGATTACTGGCACTGTTGCTCGAGCCGCCGTCGCCGCCAATTACGGCAAGGAGTTGATTTTCGACTTTGATGTTAAGGAGAATTATCACGAAATGCAAATCAACGTGAGAGATGAGCCGCGCCGTATTTCGCTTCTGCAAATTCCACCGACCAATGGTCGCATTACTAGCCAAATGGGCAAGGCGGAGCATTTAGTCACGGTGCTTTCCTCTCTCGAAGTCGTGCAACTGGATGCTTCTGCGGTGTACAGCTTACTTTCGGCCCTGAATAAGCCACAAATAAACAGTGCAATCCTAGAGCTTCAGGAACAAACCAAGCTCATCAAAGGTCACATTGCCGACATTTTTGGGTCAGAGGGAACCGAGACTCCTCAGCAGGTGGTAGTACCGAGTGAGCCAAGTCTGCAACTTGTATACAACGTTCACCTTACCTTGGCCGGTTTACAAGTCTCTGCCAAGACATCTCTCAAATCAGAGGCTGAACCACTTGCTCGTGTGCTTTTCTCACTAGACAGAGCCCATCTGCACGCCTCCAACAGACACGAAACCGAAGGCCCCATTTTGAAGTATCCCGAACTACACTTGAATCTTAGCCAGATTGGGTTTGACATTTGGAGAGGCCACGAGAACTTCATGCGATCCTGTGGAAGCCTCCGGGTTGGCGTTACTGTCTCAGCCAGCTCGTCAAAGGGTGACGATGGAAATGAAACCTGGGCATTCAATTTTAACAGCGATGACTTCGAATGCAAGCTCGCCCCAGAGACTATCTCGACTGCTTTAGATGTTCTGGGCTACATGGGAGAGAAGATTAAGGATTTGGATACCTCTCGTGAGTTGGACTATCTGCGAAAGCTGAGACAGTCAAAACCAAGGATCACTATCAACAATGGTGAAGATGATTTGTCAGACGACAGCGACTTCATCGATTCTGTCTTGGCAGCCGTCAAATATCACTTTGAACTTCGCAACATCCGAGTCTGCTGGATCGTCGCAGATGGCCTGGATGATGAGTCTAGCACAAAGGAAGATCTGGTCCTCTCTGTGAAACTCTTCCAGTTTGGAACCAGAACCCGTCACTCGGCAAGATTGGCGATTGAGAACTTCCAGCTCCAGATGGTCCCCCCTGGGCAGGACATGAACATACGATCCCTTCATTCTGCCTTGCTACCAGAGGTTATTTTCAATATCGCTTATGTGTCAGCTGCGGAGACTCGTCGCATGGCATTCCAGGCTGTGGGAGAATCTTTAGACCTTCGATTGACATCTGGTTTCATCGTCCCTGCTGCTCATCTAGCTGAATCCATTTCCCTTTCGATGAAGAATGTACAACAAGCGTCCACTCAGTGGAATACGACAGTATCCGCGCCCAATAAAAAGCCAACCGAGGCAGTCCCTAAGTCGACACCCCAAGCCCAGCGAAGCATCTTTGGAAACAAGCGGCTAGAAAATCTCCTCATTGATGCAGATTTTGCTGGCGCTGAAGTCTACGTGACCAGTAAGAGGTCAATGGATGATGCGTCAAACGCAAGATATGGCCGACCGTCTTTGGCCGGCAAATACGGTCAATTCAATACGGATGATTCCGGTAGCGGAGCTGTTCTACGCAGTCCTGGCCTAGCCTGGAAGATTGAATACCGAGATGATGGACAAGATGATCCGGCCCTTTATGGCGAGATTAAGATTGCCGCTTCAAGCAATATTCTGTACCCGTCTGTGGTGCCACTTGTCATGGATATGATGTCGAGTGTCAAGGAGGTGGTCAAGGATGATGAAGGCGAAGCTGAGCGACCAATTCAACCAGAGAAATCAAAGCCAAAGCCACCAAAATCTAGAGATGAGGATAACATCCTTACTGCTGATCCCAGCACCGTCTTAGGTCGTTTAAAGCTCAATTTGGGCCTGCGGATCTGCAGACAAGAGTTCTCGCTCAGTTGCCAGCCGATTGCTCGCGTCGCTGCCACAACTTGCTTCGATAACATCTATTTCACGGTCAACACTGTTCGCTCAGTGGAGCAAGGCAACTTCTTTGCCGTTTCAGCAGTCTTCACCAAACTGCACGCCTCAGTACAGCATGTCTACTCAAGAGAGTCGACTGCGAGCTTTGAGCTTGATTCCATTACCCTCTCGTTCATGAACAGTAAGCATTTCAGTGGTACTAGCGGAGTGTCAGCCATCATCAATGTCAGCCCAATGGCGGTAGCCATCAACGCCAAACAGGCTCAGGATTTCCTGCTCTTCCGTGAGATTTGGTATCCCAGCGAACTACGACAGGCATCCGCAGCCCCTGTTCCGAAGCTCCAGCCTGAAACCTCACAAGGCCATCTGGTTCAGAGATACCAGCAAGTGGCGGCTACGGCTGCGTTCCCTTGGACGGCAACAATCTCAATCGCCGCCCTCGACGTCACTATCGACTTGGGCCAGGCTATCGGAAAGTCTGCATTCGCAATCAACAACTTTTGGATTTCTTCCAAGAAAACATCAGACTGGGAACAAAACTTGTGCATTGGGTTTGACAAGATTGGCATTGATTGCACTGGTCGGTTGAGCGGATTTATTGCCATGCAAGATTTCCATCTCCGAACCTCAATTCAGTGGCCAAAGCGAGAGGAGGCCTTGAACGAGACGCCCTTAATTCAGGCCTCGATCGGATTCAATGCCTTCCGTGTCAAAGCTGCTTTCGACTATCAAGCATTCCTGGTGGCTGACATCACCACCTTCAAATTCCTGATGTACAATGTCCGCGAGAGCCGTGATGGTACTGGTGACCGGTTGGTGGCAATCTTTGACGGAGAGGCTGTCCAGATTTTCGGAACAACAACATCAGCAGCTCAAGGAATTGCCTTGTGGCAAGCTATCAAGAAGCTGGCGCAAGAGAGAAAGGAGAGCTTCCGAGGGTCCCTTAAGGAGATCGAAAAGTTCATGAAGCGAAGATCGAATTCGCGAGCTGCGATGCCTCAGGTCGTGCCAACGCCACCCAAGCTCCGGGAGGAGGACACGCTCTCGAAATCCCCAATTTCTCTTGATACGGACGTCGTGGTCACTCTCAAGGCGTTGAATTTGGGCGTATTCCCCAGCACATTCTCAGACCATCAAGTTTTCAAAGTGGAAGCGCTGAATGCGTACGCGAGATTTGCAGCTAGCATGGAACAACGACGTGTTCACAGCATCCTCAGAATGATGCTGGGTCAGTTCCGGGTAGGGCTCGCCGGTGTCCGGAACGTGGAGGCGCCAAAGACATTGAGCGAGATTTCTGTGGAGGACGTTGTCCAGCGCGCAACTGGGTCTCGCGGCGGTACAATCCTCAACGTCCCCCAGGTATCGGCTGTGATGGAGACATGGCAAAAGCCAAAGGCAAACCAGATAGACTACATCTTCAAGAGCGCATTCGAAGGCAAGGTTGAGGTGGGCTGGAACTTCTCACGAGTCAGCTACATCCGGGGAATGTTTGCGAACCACACCAAAGCCTTGGAGCAAGTATGGGGCAAGGAGCTGCCGCTGACGGCAGTCAAAATTACAGGAGTCCCAGGGGCGGAGGCAGACCAGCGGGAAGGCGAGCAGCAGAAGATTACGGCCGAGGTCAACGTGCCGCAGTCCAGATATGATTACGTTGCGCTCGAACCGCCTATTATCGAGACACCCCAGTTGAGAGACATGGGAGAAGCGACGCCACCGCTAGAGTGGATTGGATTGCACCGCGACAGGCTGCCGAACCTGACGCATCAAATTGTGATTGTTACTCTTTTGGAATTGGCCGGAGAGGTCGAGGATGCTTATTCTCGAATCCTAGGATCGTCGTGATCGGAGTGACGACGAGGAACATTGTTCCCGGCGTGTGAGTCATTCGGTGGCATATAAGTAAGCAAGCGAGGCGTTTTGTCTTTTTCTCGGCATGATGTGTATTGGGTATAGATGGTGTATTTAATTTTACCTTGGGGTGCAAATAAGAAAAAAAGTATGCATTTCTTTCTTCAAGTTGAGCAGTGGTCAAAGGCAGTGTAAGTCAAATTGGTATGAGCCATGGTTCAATGTGATCTTGGGAGCTGTCGTTCGTGATGAGCTTACCCCACTATCCCCGACGACAGGGGAGGTACGTACCTGCTGAAGAATCAAAGCTTCGGCTCAATCCACCGCGACAGTCCCAGATTGGGCAGCTTCCCGAAGCAGATTTTCTACAGTGCCTCAGGTAGCAAACAAGTGGCTGCATTCTATGTCTGCTGTTCCCATTGGGTCTCTTTTAATCTGCCAATTGGATCATCGCAGACGGATCTGGCGGATGCAAGCCCCGAAGCTCACCTGCTTGTCCAATGGGGGATCAGGATGACCAAGCCCGTGGCGAGAGGATTTTTTATTTATCTTTTACCCAAGCTCGGGAGCTAGCCCGCTGGTTACATTGACAGCTAGGTTGGTCCAAGTAGGTTTTTGCTGTGGGTAAGGGGACGAGATACATGATTCAAGAGTGGCGGGCATGTAACCGACGGGCAGCTGTTTTTTCTATAGCGGGGCAACCGAGCATGGAGGAGGTTTCATTCCCTTGCAATGTGTGTGAAAGGGTCGAAGAGCTCCCAGCGTCAGCGCAAGCTATGGCCAGGGTTTATTTGGTAGCTCTGAGAGCATCGCCTGACTGGTTCCCAGGTCCAAACTAAGGTGATTCAGACCGAAATAGCGAGTCAATGGGTAGACGTCTGTGACATCGGGTGATGCATCAATGTCTGTGGCTGGGGCGTTGGCCGGACGTCATGGGCTGGGTTCATTAAGCGGGGTGAGGAGGGGATTCAAGCCATGCGTGCCTATCCCTTCCCTGCAAATCATGATGTGCATATTGATGCTACTACGCACGGGAAGTGAGTCTTCCCGGGGAGTCAGAGAGAAGCAGCCACGGCCATGATGTGAGCTTTGGTCGCATCTTGTAGGACCATTTGCGAAGCTGTGCGCGTTAGGTCATGGATGGTTTCGATCTAGGTTGGGGTGTGGCAGCACGGTGGCACGGTGGCACCGAAGCAACTCATGCTCGACTCCATCCAAGCCGGCTTGGCCTAGCCCAGAGCCAGAGCCAGAGCCAGAGCCAGAGCCAGAGCCCAACCTTGACATGGAAAGGTTACCCGCAGCCGAGTTATCTCCATGGGCGGCGAATCAGGGTTGTTGCCCTTTCTTGTGCGCGAGGAGCATTGCTCTCACGGCGAGCAGAATGGCAGCGGGGTGACCAAATAGAGCTACCCACACACACCTGCTGCCAGCGGCTCTCAGTGGCCTGTCTCGTCTGTCAGTGGGCGCGCAGCAGTCTCCTCAGTGGTCGCTCAGTGGTGCTGTGGGCGTTTGGCCTCCCGCTGGAAACGGCTGTGCCACTGTTTTGGTCTCCGCGTGCGCGCCGCCATCAGCCTAACCCCTCCATGCCGCCTACCCCTCCCCCTCCTTGCGACGCGCAAAAATTATGGTCGCGCCCAAACAGAGGGAAAAAAAAAAAAGTGCTGCCGACAGCCCACTTCTAGTGGCGGGGTGCCCTGCTCGATGCCCCACCAAAATGCCCACCACCACTGTGGTGCTGGTGCATTTTTTTTTTCCCTCGTCTTGGTCACAGCGCGTGCTGTGGGCTGTCCCAACTTTGCCCGTCGCCGGGGTTGTCACACATTCGTCTACCCACTTTACCCCCCTCCCACCATCTCTCTTCCTCTTCTTCTCTTCTTCTCCTTCCAACCTTCCTCAAGGGACGCATAAAAGAGCGACAGTGGTACTCACGCCCCCTCGCTGTCCCTTTTCCATCGTCATTTAGAATCGTTGCCGTCCTACGAGGCACCGCTTCTATATACCCTTCAACGGCTTCAGATCGCGGGGTGAAGTACTTCAACCCCGCTCTGTTCCATATCAGCTTCGACTTTTCAAACCACACATAGTCAGGTCATCCCGTCAATACCGCCAAGATGGTCAAGTAAGTCGCTCCGTTTGTTCCAATCCGTGTCAATCACCGCCTCGCTGGTCCTTGGCCGCGCTTCACCATCTCTTTTCTCGTCTTGATGGGCTTCTTCTCGCTCCAACAAGAGCTCACAACCCAAAACACCTTTTTTTTTTTCTCTCCTTCTCCCTGATACCCCGCTTCGGAGTTAAGCATAGCACCAAGTCCATGAGCTGACATGATGCCCCCCCCTAAACAGCTTCACAATCGACGAGATCCGGGCCCTTATGGACAAGCCCTCCAATGTCCGTAACATGTCCGTTATTGCCCACGTCGATCACGGCAAGTCTACCCTTACCGACTCCCTTCTCGCCAAGGCCGGTATCATTTCCACCGCAAAGGCTGGTGATGCCCGAGCCACAGATACTCGTGCCGACGAGCAGGAGCGTGGTATTACCATCAAGTCCACTGCCATCTCTCTGTACGGTTCTATCGAGGAGAGTGATGTCCCCGACATTGTTGGCCAGAAGACCGACGGCACTGACTTCTTGATCAACCTCATTGACTCCCCCGGTCACGTTGATTTCTCCTCTGAGGTTACTGCTGCTCTCCGTGTCACTGATGGTGCTCTCGTTGTCGTCGACACTGTCGAAGGTGTCTGTGTCCAGACCGAGACCGTGCTCCGACAGGCTCTTGGTGAGCGTATCAAGCCCGTCGTCATCATCAACAAGGTCGACCGTGCTCTTCTCGAGCTTCAGGTCTCCAAGGAGGATCTTTACCAGTCCTTCTCCCGAACCATCGAGTCCGTCAACGTCATCATCTCCACCTACTTCGACAAGACTCTCGGTGACGTCCAGGTCTACCCCTACAAGGGTACCGTCGCTTTCGGTTCCGGTCTTCACGGCTGGGCCTTCACTATCCGCCAGTTCGCCGTCCGATACGCCAAGAAGTTCGGTGTTGACAAGAACAAGATGATGGAGCGTCTCTGGGTAAGTCGACTTCATCCCTCCCTCTGATGACAACCATGATACTAACTGCTTGTGCAGGGTGACAACTTCTTCAACCCCAAGACCAAGAAGTGGACCAAGAACGGCACCTACGAGGGTAAGACTCTTGAGCGTGCTTTCAACCAGTTCATCTTGGACCCCATCTTCAAGATCTTCTCCGCTGTCATGAACTTCAAGAAGGACGAGGTTACCACTCTCCTCGAGAAGCTCGAGCTCAAGCTCAGCGTTGAGGACCGAGACAAGGAGGGCAAGCAGCTCCTCAAGGTCGTCATGCGAACTTTCCTCCCCGCTGCCGACTCTCTCCTTGAGATGTTGATCCTTCATCTTCCTTCCCCCGTCACCGCCCAGAAGTACCGTTCCGAGACTCTGTACGAGGGTCCCACTGACGATGCCGCCGCCATTGGTATCCGCGACTGTGACCCCAAGGGTCCTCTGATGCTTTACGTCTCCAAGATGGTGCCCACCTCCGATAAGGGTCGATTCTACGCTTTCGGTCGTGTCTTCTCTGGTACTGTCCGATCCGGTCTCAAGGTCCGCATCCAGGGTCCCAACTACACCCCTGGAAAGAAGGAGGATCTCTTCATCAAGGCTATTCAGCGAACCGTCCTGATGATGGGTGGCAAGGTCGAGCCCATCGACGACATGCCTGCCGGTAACATTGTCGGTCTGGTCGGTATCGATCAGTTCCTGCTCAAGTCTGGTACTCTTACCACCGACGAGACTGCCCACAACCTCAAGGTCATGAAGTTCTCCGTCTCCCCCGTCGTCCAGCGTTCCGTTCAGGTCAAGAACGCCCAGGATCTTCCCAAGCTTGTCGAAGGTCTCAAGCGTCTCTCCAAGTCCGACCCTTGTGTCCTGACTTTCACCTCTGAGTCCGGTGAGCACGTCGTTGCCGGTGCCGGTGAGCTGCACCTTGAGATTTGCTTGAAGGATCTCGAGGAGGACCACGCTGGTGTTCCTCTCCACATCTCCGACCCCGTCGTCCAGTACCGTGAGACCGTAACGGGCAAGTCTTCCATCACTGCTCTGTCCAAGTCCCCCAACAAGCACAACCGTCTTTACATGGTTGCTGAGCCCATCACTGAGGAGCTCTCCCTTGCTATTGAGGCCGGAAAGGTCAGCGCCCGTGACGATTTCAAGGCTCGTGCTCGTGTCCTTGCTGACGACTTCGGCTGGGATGTCACCGACGCCCGAAAGATCTGGACCTTCGGTCCCGACGGTACCGGTGCCAACTTGCTGGTTGACCAGACCAAGGCTGTCCAGTACCTCAACGAAATCAAGGATTCCGTTGTCTCTGGTTTCCAGTGGGCCTCGCGAGAGGGTCCCGTTGCCGAGGAGCCCATGCGATCTATCCGCTACAACATCCTCGATGTTACTCTCCACGCCGATGCCATCCACCGTGGTGGTGGTCAGATCATCCCCACTGCCCGTCGTGTCCTGTACGCCGCTGCCCTGCTCGCCGAGCCCGCTCTTCTCGAGCCCGTCTACCTTGTCGAGATTCAGGTCCCCGAGCAGGCCATGGGTGGTGTCTACGGTGTCCTCACCCGACGACGTGGTCACGTCTTCAACGAGGAGCAGCGTCCCGGTACTCCTCTCTTCAACATCAAGGCCTACCTCCCCGTTCTGGAGTCTTTCGGCTTCAACGGCGACCTTCGCCAGGCCACTTCCGGACAGGCCTTCCCCCAGTCCGTCTTCGACCACTGGCAGATCCTCCCCGGTGGCTCTCCTATCGACTCCACCAGCAAGGTCGGAGCCATCGTCACCGATATGCGAAAGCGCAAGGGTATCAAGGTCGAGGTGCCCGGTGTCGAGAACGTAAGTTTTTCCCTAATACTTTCCCTTCATGTTTTGTATAAAAGGCTAACAAAACCGCGCAGTACTACGACAAGCTGTAAGCGGCTTCCTGATGTGCCAATGGAATCACTATTCATGCCAAAATGGGCATGTTATATCAACCGGCTGGTAGAGCGGATTTGGGACGTATGCTCGATCCCATGTAGGAGCTCCCTCTGAGTTCAAGAGGGCATGCAGAGCGAATACCAAGAAAGAAAAAAGTCGAGAGCCAGGTTGAGGCTAGACACCAAAGGAAGCTCGGGTTGGCTTTCATGTAGTTACGTCGTCACTTGATGAGTTGAACATGTTTAGAATGAAGTTAAAAAAAAACAACCATAAAGTACCGGTCCGTCTGTTGGTGATGTGTGAGAATGAGGATTAGTAAGAACGACTATAGACTGATACGTTTTCCGATCCCCCCGGGTTGGGTTTACTTTGACAACACTCACCTTTGTCAGTGGCTATTGATTGCTGTGTCATTTGTCAGGCAAACGTTTCTTTTCCAACCCGGCCGTCTGATAATTGATTCTCTCTAGCTGGTGATGGTAGCCAAACGACCCGTCAATGCACGTCCCCACAATTTCCCGGCGCCCCTGCTGTGGCCCACGCTTGTCTGTGTGACGACACTGGCTCTCCACTGCAACGAGCGTCGGACAGCTAAAATTAGGCGCTGAGCACCTCGTCCTAAGCCAACGCCAAACCCTTCACAAGACTTTCATCCCGTAACCACAAAACGGAGGCTGCCCAGAAACTTGCTCAATGCACTGCGTCCACTAAAACCTGCATCGCGTGAGTGTGTGTAAGCTATGTTGTTCCCCGAGGAAGATGCGCCGCTGCTCAAAGCGTGGATTGTCAAGCGCATCGAAAACACGTTCGTCCTGTCCTCCCTCGCTAGCCCACCAACATGTTGTGTCCAATGCCTTCGCTAACACGCAAGTCCCTCCATCCAGGTCAGACGCCGACTCGGATGTGCTTGCCGAGTATGTCATCGCTCTGCTGAAGCACGATGGCGACCGCGACGCGGTGCGGAAGCTGTGCGAGCAGGAGATTCCCGACTTTTTATCCGAGGGTATACGACCCGCGCCCCGGCCGTTTTCCTGGTAGACAGTCGACTAATGCTGCCCAGATCCGAAGCCATTCTTGGACGACGTCTTCCAGGCCATCGCCTACAAGAGCTACCTTCCTGGAGCCCCGCCAGCTCCCAAGTTCAGCGCCGAGCTGCCCCCAGCGCAACCTGCCGCATTCGACCTCGGCAGTCCCAATGGCGGTTCGAGAAAAAGAGGCTTTCACGATCGCGACGAGTTTGATGGACCGGACGTTCGAGACGGGCCGAGCCAGGGTAACCGAGCCTACAAGCAGCCGCGTCGAGGTGGTCGTGGAGGATGGCAGGGCGGACCAGCTGGCCCAATGGACCGATTCCCTCAAGCACCGAACTTGCCCCCGTTTGATCCGAACAACCCAATGGAGGCGTTTCTACAGCTGCAGTCTATGTATCCTCACCTCTCTGGCATGGCAAGCTGGCCACAACCATACGGCGGTGGAAGGAGTCAACAAAAGCGCAAAGGCCGTTGCCGCGACTTCGACACAAAAGGGTTCTGCTCGCGAGGAAGCACTTGCCAATATGACCACGGTAATGAATCCATATTTGTACCTCCTGGCATGGGCCAACCCGGCGAAGGTGAGTTGCCACGGGCGCAGAGATTTCCTCGGAGGTTGCTGACACACACTTTTATAGACTACGACCCAAGCAATTCTCTCTTCCCCATGCCAAATCCTTATGGCTACCCACCCGATATGGGGCGTAGAGGTGGGCGCGGAGGGCGTAAAAACCGAGGCACCAAGAAGGGAGGTGCCCGCGCGCCTTTCTCTGCCGATGGACCAGTCCATGATCGGTCTAAGAGCACTATCGTGGTTGAGAACATTCCTGAGGAGAATTTCAGTGAGGACGAGGTCCGAAACTTCTTTTCTCAGTTTGGTAGCATCCAAGAAGTATCGATGCAGCCATACAAGCACCTAGCCATTGTCAAATATGACAAATGGGGATCAGCTAATGCGGCTTACCAGTCACCTAAGGTGATATTTGACAACCAGTTCGTGAAAGTATTCTGGTACAAGGATGAGGCGGAAGCGCTTCCACCATCCGTATCATTAGGGGGGAGCTGGTCAGGGGACCCGAGCGCATCGATAGAACAGGAGCCGGAAATCGACTTGGAGGAGTTCCAGCGGAAACAAGACGAGGCACAAAAGCAGTACCAGGAGCGAGAGTCTAAGAGAGCGGAACTTGAGCAACAGCGCTTAGATCTCGAGCGCCAGCAGCAGGAGCTGCTTGCGAGGCATCGCGAGGAGAACGAGAGGCTCCAAGCGAAACTAATAGGCCAAAGCGGTGACGCGCCGTCATCAGGGGCTGACATGTTGCGAGCGAAGCTTGCTGCTTTAGAACAGGAAGCCAAGATACTTGGCCTTGATCCCGATGCCGAGGACGATGGAGCGAGCTCGTATCATCATCCCCGGGGTGGGTTCAGAGGACGCGGAGGTGCCCGCGGAAGAGGCTTCGCCCCAAGAGGAAGAGGTAGCCACCGTGGCCGTGGAGGCAACATGCATGCCGCATACGCACAATACTCAATCGACAACCGGCCCAAGAAGCTCGCCGTCAAGGGGGTAGACTTTACGGCACCCGAAAAGGACGAGGTGCTACGGCATTTCCTCCTGGTAAGTCAAATACGCCCCATTTCATCCCGCAGTATTATTTCAGCAGCAAGACAAGCTAACATAATCGTCCCCTTCTAGAACCTGGGCGAGTTCGAATCGGTAGACTCCTCACCCTCCGTCACCCACGTCTGCTTCCAGGACCGAAAGACGGCTGAAAGGTTTTACTACTCGCTCAACGGCAAGGAGCTTCCTGGCATCGACGGTCCCCTCGAGTTGACTTGGGTGTCCACCCCGTTGCCGCCCGTCAAGGTGCCCGCGGATGGCGATGGCGCCGGTGCATCAATGGGTGATGACGACAGGGACGATGCCATGGGCGGGTACCAGCAGGAGGAGGAGGAGAACGAGCCCATGCCTCCTCAGCGCGAGGAGAGGGCGGTGGATATGGATTACGAGGTGGCGGAAGAAGATGGATGGTGATATTTGATGGGCGGATATGGGGCACGAAGCTGGCAGGGATGATACATAAATACAATGCCATATGAGGGTTGAGGGTCATTATACATGGTCATGGACACGGATCAGATCGAGTCAAAAAGGAGAAGGGGAACAAAAGATTGGCGGGTTGGGTTTTCTGCCGCATCAGACAGAAGAAGAAAGGGCAAAATTTATTAGCCCTTGGAATTGGAATATCCTAGCCAAAAGTGCTGCTTAGCACCGCATGTTTTCCCTCGCCTTGCCGTGTCCTTCTGGCGATTGCCCCTCCTTCGACCGCCTTAAGCTGGGCAGATACCGTCCTTCTTTCCGCCATGCCATCATCCAATTCTCGCAAAAAAAAAAAAAACATATTTTATGGCCTCTTTATAATTTCCTCCTCCTTCACCGTTTCGTGTGAAATTTAAAAACAAATCATTGTCATCCATCATCCATAGGCCTGGCCGGCGGGGTATCGTTGAGATATAGAACAAACAAAGCACGCCCCTTAGAAATGAGAAATTCGTCTGCGCCCCGCCGGAGTTACTTGCAATTGTGCGCCCCGTTGTGCTCCCCTTTGATCCATGGGAACTTTTTGTTGAAAAAGACACCCTGTTGATGCAACAAGACATAAAAACAAACAAGGAAAATAAAAACAATATAAAAATCAAAATAAGCAATGAGAAAGATAAAACGCCCAATCATGCACCGAATGCTTTGTAGTTTTGAGTTTTTTTCTTCTTCGCGTCGAATAGACAGAAACTTTCCGGTCTAAACATTGTGGGATGGGTAGTGCGAGAAACACATCACCCAAATGCCGCATCATGCGTTTAGTTAGCAGCAGCAAGAGCGCCATTAATAGCAGCGCCGTTAGAGACCTCGCCGTTGGGGGGAGAGCCAATCTTGGGAGAAGCCGGGGTAGTCAGACCCTTGACCTCGAGGCCCTTGAGGAGATCAAAGATGGTGTTGTTCTGGTGGAAATCATTGTTGACTATAATGGAGTTAGCTTGGTGGAATATTAGTCTCAATGCGGGAATGCTTACCAATGTTCACCAAGTACCACTCATTGGCGATCTCATCAATCAAAGCCCGGCTGGGAGATTCAGCATCATAGCAGTGGGCCCAGTCAACACCCAGACGGAAAGCCTCATCCTTCCAAGCGAGGAAGCTGATGCTCTCAACGATGGTAGGCTGGACAATCTCCTTTCCGGGGAAGACGCCCCAGGTGACGGCGTTGGGCCCATCGCTAGGAGCGTTGGAGCGGAGCTCACCATCCTTGGTCACGGCGTAGTAGGTCAAGTCTGGGTGGCCGTCGACGCGGTTGAGTATTTCGTCGATGATGTCTGGGTGGACAAGAAGTTCGAGGTACGACTTTTGGTAGACATATCCGTTGGATGGGCCCCAGCCGTGAATGGGGTGCGACGACTTGACGCCGTTAACGGCGGGCTGAGAGTTGACGGTCAGGAGACCTCTCTTGTTCAAGTCTACGAGGGCTTCGCGGATCTCATCGGCCTCGGATGTGAGCGGCGCCTCACTCCAGGGAAGGGTTTCGACCTTGTTGTGAAGGTAGCCGACAAAGAGGTTGGCGACATCCTGAATGGTCTGGGGCTCACCCCACTTCTTGCGGTTGGCTTCGTTGGTACCGGACAGGCCAATACCATATGCATCTAGCTCACCAAAAGCGGGAGATCGAGAATCACCCCATCGGCCGTTGGGGAACTCATCCCAGTCCTGAGTACGAATGACATAAGACTTGTTTCGGTTACGCCAGAAGACAGGTCGGACGTCCTCCTCGCGGCGGCCAAGGCCCTTGGACTGCTTCCAGGGAAGGGCTTGCTGAAGGGGCCGTTCGGCGCTGGGGGCCCATTGAAGCTCTTCGAGGAGCATTCGAGTGGCCTGGGCAAGGTTCATGGTGTAAAAGTGGAGGTGGAAGATGCCGTTGGCGAGCAGCTTTCGGCACATCTCAGCAACAAGCGTCTTGCCAATGTCTCGAACGGCGACATCGTCATTCTTGACGGGCTCGAGAGCGTCCAGCCACTCCTGAGGAACCTTGCACTGCATGTGCTTGGCACGGCGAAGAAAGCTGGCGTAGGTAGCAATTGGCATGATACCAGGAAGAATGGGGATGGTGATGCCACGCTCACGGACCTTGCGGACCCAGCGGATGAAGTTGTCGCCATCGTAAAACATCTGGGTCACAATGAAGGTAGCACCCATATCGACCTTTTCCTTGAGGTGATCAAGAAGCTGATCCTCGTCCTTGTTATCGTCACAACCCTCAGGGTAGCCAGCAACGCCAATGTCGAAGTGGTTGCCGTAGGTATCGCGGATGTGCTTGACGAGATCACGGGCATACTGGAAGCCACCCTCGGCAGCAGTCCATTTGCCTTGGTCACGAGGAGGGTCGCCACGGAGAGCGAGGATGTTTGTGCAGCCAGCCTTGTAAGCCTTCAGGAGGGCATCGTTGACCCTCTCAATGCCCATGTCAGTGCAGGTCAAGTGCATACAGGTCTCAAGACCGTAGACAGCCTGAGCCTGGAGAACCATTTCGCATGTGAGCTCGGCAATGCGGCCACCGGCACCCCATGTGATGTCAATGAACTTGGGGCCAAAGTTGTACATGCGGTCCATACGATCGTAGAGGTTCTGGACACCCTGGGCCGTCTTCGGGGGGAAGTATTCGAAGGAGAAGGAGGGCTTGCCGGTGGCCTCAGCCTCGGAGAGCATTTCTTTGATATGCATGATGGCGGTATTGAGACAGGTATCGAGAGTCGAAAGTCGTTAAGCAGGCAAGACAACAAGGCGGGTCTCTAAACGTAAGGTCTATGGAGAGCTATGGGGACTGCGGGGAGAAATCGTGGGGAGGTGAGGAACCGAAAGCTAGAAGAGAGGCGGGAAGAAGTTAGTCATGGAGCCATTGAGGTGGTGCAAAGAGGAGTATTGGTATCACAGGCCCTGGGGAAGGCCATTGTGGCTGCTGTGAGACGATAGCAAAACCACCATGGTGATGCCTATGGTGTTGGTGGAGAGAGGGACGCGGCCTACCCTGGGAAGCTTTTTTTAGAGAGGTGTGAAGGTGGGATGAGGGGTATTGATTTTTAAGATATTTTTCTTTTTTTTGTTGCGCTGCAACTCCAAGACGAAGGGTCAAGCTAGGGAGAGGCAGCAGCAGATGAGAGAAGGAACAAGAGGCCCAGACACCGAGAATGACTTTTTCTTTTGGACGAGAGATGGAGAGAGGAGCAGAATAGAAGAATAAGAAAAGATGGAAAAACCAAGAGAGCGAGGCGACGCACTAACTAACAAAGATCGGACCGCTGCCGACCAGCAATTTCTCTTTCCCCCCACGAGCCCCGGTTCCACCGCCGAGCGACGCTAGCTGCCAGTGGGCTGTCAGTGGGCGCCAGGGGACTTTGGTGGGGTGTCAGGTCCGTTTCTGGCGCCGAGTCGGTCGGCCCTGGAGCTCCCTGGAGCTGATTGGCCCTGTGCCACCGTGACTCGCCCTGTGTTTGACTTTTTGGGGCCTGCGTCGGCGCTGTTGTTGTCGCTGCAGTTCTACAACGCAGCGCCGCTCCCGGGCTCCGAACGCCGGGGCCGCCAGTGAGTCGTCTTGGCTCTGTCATGTCCATGTCCACCTACCTACCTGCCTGGACGGGCGGGGGCCCGGGGTTAAAGCTCAGCGAAGCTACTACCTGCCGCGCCGTACTCGTGTCTCTCGCTCCTCCCATCATGCGAGCGAAGCTGACGACGAGAAGGCCTGGCCGTCCGTCTGCTACCCATATCCTGCTAGTGCCCGCGGTCCCGAAAGGGAAACCAAAAAAGAATCAGAGTCGAGCAAAACTCTCCTATCCACCGCATTCCCAGTCCAGTTTCAACGTCACATTCGCCTCACTCAAAGGCCAGAGCACTCACGCGCGCACCTACGTAGTCGACAGCTTTCTTCCTTGGTCGAGGCTGCAGCTACTGCATCGCCATTATCACCGACCCCCTTTCCCTCCACTTAGCCACGTCTGGGGCGGTCCAACAGCTCAGAATTGAGAGACAAGCAACATGCCACCCAGGGCGAGCCACTCGATCCTCTCCGCATTGCACTGTAGAAGGGGGCACATGCTCCCGTGTCAGTCTAGACAAGGTATCCATCCCGTACTTTTCTCTCCGAGTCCGAAGCACCCAGCCATGCCATGCCATGCCCCGCCTCTTCCGCTTCTCCTCCAGCATCGACATTGTACATGTGCTGTATAGCCTCCTTGTTCCTCACCTATAAGCACCCCTGCACCTGCTGCAGCTCCTCGCAAGGGGGGTGACGTTTATGCTGATCTTGTCTTTCCTCCCTCTCAGTGCATCCATGGCTCCAGCGCGGGAGGGTGGCATAAACGGCCTCACGCCTGCACCTCGCGTGCTGTTTACACATTGACCGGTCCCTGATTGAGACAACAATGTCATTTGGCATTGCCCCTCCACACCTTTCGCCCGGCCAGCCATCACCTGTAGGTACCCATCCAGCAATCCCAGGTCTGCAATGGCACTGCACTTGAGCGCGCTACGGCAGCATGTACATGCACGCCCGTCTTGTTAGCCCACGGCGCTAGCCTGCCTCGAGGATTGCGGCAGAATCTGCCGTTAGTCATCCTCACCGCCAAATCTTCATGCGAAGCCGGCATTTCAGACGCCAGCATCGTCCTTCAGTTGGCTGATGATTTACCCTGGACTGACCCACGATGGATTCAGTCCCCACGTGTTCCATTGGCTGGGTTTCAATCATCCCACTTCTCCCAGAACGCCCCCATAGAATCAGATCCGACTTCTCTACGCATCCTGACACCTCTGGGGAATTTGCTACAACCGATTCGGCGAATTTACACTTCCAGCGTCATTCCCTCCGAAAACCCCCCTCATTGGGCAAGTACTCACTATTATTATGCTGCATGCTTTTACATCAACTGTATTCGGAAACCCGTAGCTCGGTTTGATTCGACGCATGTGAAAGCATTAACTCTGTTTCCTAGTATCCGTAAAATAAACCGCATTACTTCTTAATTATGGCTTTCTTCCTCTTTGTGAAGAGAGTTAATTCTTAAATCTGCAATATGTACAAGCTCCCGCCACTTGACACAAATCGCCCAATCACCATCTGTATCGGCCATTGAGTCTCGCGTGCTTCTGTCGATAGCCGGTGATTCATCTCCCAGCAAGCACATGCTTCACAATATTCCTTGACTACTACCGCACGATACTTCTTCTCCCTTCAGCCGGAGCGGTGGCGCCCCCCTCATTCGCCGCCATCGATTGCTATTGGCGATGATATCTCGATCGAATAGAAACCACCACCGTTCAAAAAGCACCTGCCCAACCTCCCAGCTCCCCGGCTCATATGGATCCTCGCCAAATATGCGCACGCCCTCGGCACTGTCCTCCACATCGTAGGCAAAGTTAACCAGCGCCAGCGGGCCCTTTGCGTTGAGGGGCCGCATCTCATCCGGGAGTGTCATGATGTTGATGATGCGGTCCCGAACCGTAGGCCATGGAAGGAAATCCAGCATGGGATGATGAGGCACTGTGATTTGCGACTTTGTGGGCCTCCACGTCTCTGGGAGTAGCTCGACCGGTGTTCCAGTTCCCAGATTGAATGGCGACTGGCACTCCAGATCCCAGCTATTCCCGTGGAACCCAAGACGACTTGCAATTCGCATCAACGCCTTGAGAAGGGTCAATTCCAGCACAGGGAGGTTATACCTGTCAGACAACCCAATATCCGAGTAGGTAATTGAAGAGCCGGAAAGTGAAGATGGATTGATGGTGGACATGAAATCCTCCATCAAACCGAGGTCCATGGATAAGCCTTGCTGCGACACCACGCTTTCTTCCTCGGAGCCATCTGGGCTTACTGATTGTGGGAGGAGCGGAGTAAGCGACATATCGAGAAGAGGATCCAAGAGTGGCAAGCCCATGTCAAGGCCGGCCATGAGCCCTGGGCTTGGTATTAATGCGGGGATATAGCCATTCGAAGTGACGACTTCATCCACCATGTCATCCACCGGGATCGTTTCCGATGAGGACGATGAAGAAGGCGAGGGTTCTTGAGTTTTTGGAGCAGGCTCTCTGCCTTCCTGAGCTTGGCTCTTGTTGGCGGGATTGCCCTTGAGACGGCTCAGCCGTTTTCTCTCACCTGTTCAGCTCGGTCAGCACGGCGCTCAACATTCCCAAGGCATCTACTTACGGTATCGGCGCTGGGCCAGTACATTCAACACGCGCTTCCTCTCCGCGGCATCTTCCTCGATATGAGGGACATCCAGCGTTGGCGGCTGCTTATGCACTCGCTGCCGGGTACGTGGCCGACCGTCAGAATACGCCGACGTAGTGCTGCTGTCCGCCATCTTGACTCGGCCCAGGATTGATAAAGATGCAAGTTTGGCAAAAAGACGTCCCAGCAAGTTAATTGCAAGGATGTTGAATACAGTTCAATCTGCCAAGTGCGACATTGTCAAGCCGTGTCGTGCCTTTTCAATCATGACGGCTGCTCTCAGTTGACTCCACCCAGCATAACGCGTAAGAACTGGCATCATGAGACACTGTATAAGCATAACTGTTATCAGGTACCTAGTTTAGTGCTTATGATGTGCTACACATATGTATTTCCGATCAATAACCCCACTTGCTTGGCCATTACACAGTACATATGATACTGTGTAAGGGTGTAAGGATGGCGCCTAGTTCCTCCGTTCAAGCCTCAGCCGTCGGCCACTAGCATTGGTCTAAAAGAATATTGAGGCAATGTTAAACTTAGCATAGATATTGAAAGTCTGCAGCTGATTGTGTTCGGAGATGGTATAATTGATCGACTTGATGTTGATGGGTGTGAGGCAGAGGTGGATGGGCAACAATGTGTCGTTGAATCTTAGCAAAGAGGGAATCAAAACCAGGAAAACAAAAAGGAATATGAGGGTCAATTATATATGTACTGCAATCCAATCTGAAATACGGGCTTGGGAATGTGCGAGAGCTTTATACGTGGGCTCTCAACAGCATAACGCAAAAACATAATGTGTTAAATAACCGGGGAATGCCAGATTTGGGATGCGAGCCGGGAGAGAAGATTGAGTTTTAGCCAACTACTGATCCTTGGATATTCTCATTATAACCAAAGCCATGACCCCAATAACGCCGATCCAATGAGAACCATTATGTTTGGGAAAACCTGATGAGAGCCGCTGGGCGCATCTGGAGCCGCAGTTGTGCTTGTGCTTGTGCTGGTCTCACTCTCACTAGCTGTTTCTGCTGCCGATTCCGCCGTGAGCGTTGACTCACTGCCTGTAGCCGACTTCGCCTCCGCAGTCTCCTTGGATCCCTTTGTCGCCGTGGTAGAACAGTGCAGAGAGCTCTGTGCCTCCGAAAAGGCCGAGTTGTAGCCATCCGCGTCCATGGTACTGATATAGGACGGGTAGATCTTGTACATCTTGTCCATGCCGGCGGTGATGTAAGCCGGCACCGATCGCGCCAGCACAAAGCACGAGTTGACAGCCGTGGCACCGGCGCCCGACTCGGTCTGGCCGCCGTCGATTGTGGTCGCGCTGCAGGCGCCGTCCTGGTCCTCCATCTCGTCGTCGCTGCCGGACCCGAGGTTGCACCCCCACGACGTCGTCGCATGCTCCCAGGTGCGCTCGCCGGCCCACGACGACCCCGAGATGTGCGTGATGGTCTGCTTCGGGAACTCCGACGATGCGCACGACGGCGTGCAGGTGACGACGTACGTTTGGGACTCGGAGTTGGCGGCGACGACCGAGGCGGCGAGCGCAGATGGGTGGTTGGTGTCGTACAGGAAGAACGGGCGGAGCGACGTGGATGGCCAGTCCGATGACGGCTCAGCACTGATGACGGCAGCCATGGCTGCAAGCTTTCTTGATAAAGGCCAGTGAATGGCACAAAGCGAGGACGAGGTGTGCAGGCTGGAAAGCAAGCAGGTAAGATATGCTGTGTCACGAAGGACACAAGCGTGCGAGCAATATTCGATGCGCGTCGACCCGAGCCATCTCTGCAGCTCTCTCAAAGGAGCCTGGTGCTTCAAATTGTGCCGGGATCATGAGGTTGCATTGGAGTTTGTCGCTTCATCCTGCGAATGCATTGTGGGCTCATTGTTTAGCCTGTCCTGGAAAAAGCCGATAGAGTGAGCAAGATGCGCTTCCATATTGAGCAAGGTTCGCCGTCGTGCCGTGCTCAACTCATTTCATCCCCCCCCCAGGCTATTCGCATATGCAAAGATGCTTTGGTTATTCATGAGCATTGCATTTCCAGCCTAGTTCGTCTCTTCCGGTGTTACCTTCTCACAATAAGAAAGTTACAACAAGGCATTGTCCATGTACTCGTTTTCTAGAGTCCTGTTTTTTCTCGTTTCTCAGCAGGGCCTCGTATCCCATGAAAATACAACTCGCTATGTCGGCCTCTTCTTCTTTTAGGAAATAGCCTTGAAACTTCATCTTCAGCGGCCATCACGAATCGCAACGAATGCTCTTGTAGGTATAGCATAGCGGTGAGCCTCGCACACCTCTCCTTGTTTTCTCAGGAGAATATTAGTCCGTGATGCAATGCGCGACATTGCTAGTCTGATGCCAACAGTGCCGCGGCATCTTGGTACGAGAATGCTAGAGGCAAATAATCAAATAGCATGGTCGAACAGCAGACACGAGGTCGCACAAACCGGGAAACTACTTGAGTCAAGTGTCCTGTGATGTCAATTGCGCCGTCAAAACGCGACGGTAAAGGCTATAATTGACCTTTGGGATCAAAGTAACTCACATAATGAGGCCACCCAGGCTTGTCTTGTGAGCCAATAGCCAAGGCCATGATTGATCACTAGATTCAACCAACGTCCATCTTGTGTATTACAGAAGGAAGAAAAATAGCACTCATGCTTCAAGGCCGGGTCCTAATAAACTGCAACTGGTCATGAGCCCTCCAAAACATCTGGGCGCACCTTGCTTCAGCTATTTGTTATCGAAAAAACACATTGACTCGTTTGAACCAGTTCATATTCTGTTTTTTTTTTCTCGGCTAAATAAATGAACTCGGTAAAAGAATCCATACGATCGTCTCGAGAAATGAAACAACTATCATGGAAGATCCATGCATTAGCGGCGGTTTTCATCGTTGGCTTACTTGATTTCACCAGCGTACAGGGCGGCCGCATCGCCGGTTTTGTTCCACAAAAACCATGCCGCCGGCACCAATATTCATCATTTCTGCCGTGAAACCTTTCGTAAGCCATAGCATCGGAGCCATGTGTGTCACGATGGTCGTTGCCCGGTGAAATCTCTCTGCTCTAGGGTACGTTTGCCACCTGCGGATCGGCGTGGCAGACGTCACTGGAAGCTGCAAACTTGTTGAGCTGTTGTACGTTGGTCGGTTCAGGGTATACAAACCCGCTATTTTGTGGAAAGGGGATCCTTATGCACCGCCTCTGAGCTGAAAATGGGCTATCCATTGTGTTGGTTGAGGAAAGTGGCGCCGTAATATACATGAATCACCAAGGCGCACTTTGTTGTTGCCCAAACCGATGGGGTCGGAGCTGAGCAGAGGCATGTCGATTGCAATAAAACATCACATGAGCGTGTTCAGACCGGTTGTGAAAAGAGATGATCTACACGTGGGCCAATGGTTGTTTTAGTCTGATCGCCGGACTGAAAGAAGGCAGGAGGCGTTTGGTCTGTTGGCTCGGCCTGTTGCATGTACATATGCCTTGGCCAAGCCAACTCAGCCATCGTCATCGTCCCACCTTTGTACACTGCCATCCCGGGTTGAATTGTCGGAGAATTAATGACACGTCAAGGCTGGAAACGGCGAATAGAACATTTTGCGTCTTTGTTGTTGTTTGTTTTGTTTTACTGCTGGATGCCATCCGCATGCATTGCAGTGCGCAAGGCTCCCCCGCAGGCTAATTCGCTTAACCCTGTGCTCATACTGTGGGCTATGGTGTTGATCATGCTCCGCCGCAGTCGCCTACTGTTCAGATCGGCGGTGTTTCTTGACCACATTGGGGCTGCGAAGCGCACAAGGAGCTGGGCGCTTAGAATCAAATCAGACTTCGCATCCACAGTCGCAGGCCTTCGATACAGACTTCGCTGGGGGCCAGAAATAATCCGGTGCCGCCTGCTCATCATCGCATCTGGTGGATCTAAGCGCGCAGCAGGTGTCTCTCATTGGGTCACACTGACGAACCACACATGGCCCCAGCTCCAGCTCCACCCAAGAGCGACGATGAAACTGCACCTAAGCGCCATGATCCTAGTTTAAGCATACTCTATTAGGACAAGTGTGGGGAAGCCAAGCAGGAATCACATCCCATCACCAACAACACCCACTACTGCATGCGGAACAGACCAACGGGCATGGCTAACAAACGGTCCAGGTCGCCAGATGGAGCACCTACAAAGAAGCATAGCCAACAGCAGCTCCATCAGCCAATAGCACAAAGAATTGCTAAAAATACACAGCCAGAGTCCCAGGAAACCGGTTGAGCCGTGTCCTGCAATTCCACCAGCCACTGTGAGTTTTTCACAACAGCTGCGGAGGTCCATGTTCGACAAGGCCGTGAAACACAGCCGTGCGACAATCGCGGGTCGCAGCAACATGCAAGCGCCTCGGTTGTATTGTGTACGGGTTGGTCATGCAAACACTCAACCCTTCTGCATCATCGGCACTTGCGCGACAGGGAAGCTGGAACCAGGCCCATCTTGCCCAGATCTGTTGGTTGTTTGTAGCTATAAGAAGCTGCGCTTTCCCCTCATGTTGGATTGCTCCAGAACTCTACAGAACCACTCACATCAATAACCTGATATCAACCAACAATCCACATTCACCACACTGCACTACGCTGCACTACCAGCTTTTCCCTACCCAACATCTTCACCAACCATCATCATGAAATTCACATATGCTTCCATCCTCTTCTCCATCCTCGCGCAGCCCTGTCTGTCTGCTTCAGTCGACATGTGGTCATCACCTTTCATCAAGGAGCGTGCTGTTCCGGTCTACGAGGAGATTGCGTCCACAAAGGTCCAGGGTCGCCTGGGAAAGACCATTGAAGAATACGAGCCCGAAGAGAGAAAGCCCGGCATGGTATGCAATCTACTTTTCCTGGAACTTGAAAAGGCGTCTGCTAACGCTTGCGAAAACAGGTATACTTTTGCAAGGAGGAAAACTGGGGAGGGCCCTGCTACGTCTTCACTCCCGACCTTGACTACACATGCTACGAACTCCCCTCAGACCTCACTCAACATGTTGGCTCCGTTTTTGTTGAGCCCGGCGCCATTTGCAGAATGTCTACGTATGTTTAACCACATCCTCTGCATAAAGCTTAACTAATCAAGACAAAGGCTCGGCACCCAAGACAAAGAGCGATGCGCCGGCTTCAAGTTTTTTGCTTGGCCCGAGACAGAGAACGGGTGGGCCAATGTCCTGAATTCGACGGTTGGTGAGAAGATCACACATTTCACGTGTGCAAAGTGCACAAACTGCCCTCCAAGTGATGCTTGAGGGTATCATTTCATCCAACTGTCTTTTAGAAAATGACGCGATCGGTCGCATGGGGTCTTCACTAGAATAATGGGTTCATTGCATGGAGTCAATAGGTTTATAATTAATCAAGCTGTCATGTTTTTCTCTCAACGTCTTTGTTGGAGCCTTGTTTGCAACTGAGACTAATGTGATCCATATTGGCCCCACCACACCAGATGACAAAACCCTACCATGCTGTATTAACAAAAATAACGCACCCACTGCCATTAAGTTGGATGGCTTCCGTAGCTCAGTTGGTTAGAGCTTCGTACTAATACTTCAACTCGCAAGTGTTGGTCATGCGAAGGTCGCAGGTTCAAGCCCTGCCGGGAGCAAGTCTCACCACGCCCTCCAACTTATCTTTTTGCTTACCACTACTAATTACGCGGTTTCCTTCTTTTTACTTGAAGATGCTACGACCTATTGCAGGCTGCATGGGAAGCGATCAATACGATGAATGGACAATACTATTATTCGGCAATCAATGTGGCTAGGTGAGATGAATATTGTATAGGTTGCCAATTCTGCTCAAGGGTAGGTTTTTTGGTTCGAGTGTAAGCAGCCTCTCCGTTTTTGGCCTATAAATTAAAGTGCTGATTTTATGCTCCTCTAGTTATGAGTTTGCGCAAGTGGTTTGTGAACTTGGTGGTGCTTGCGTGTGTTCTTTGGCGAATATTGGAAAGAACGAGGCAGCGCCCTCACTATTTATATCTGTCTAGTCGTGATGCAGACAAACGCTCTCTCTCCCAAGCAACATCTCCCACCTCCATCACTACCGACCGAGCCTGTAATCTTACAGCTCATTATTTCATCAAACAATCGTTTTGTTAGCCATGCCTCATGGTCTCTTGCCTCATGTTCTTCCCATCAGAAGCGGGCCCCCCAAACGAACCGCTTCCGAAGCCAAATCGAACCCTGAATGTTCGCTCAAGAGATCAGCCATACTTCCACGACCACGGCGGCGTCCGAATGGTGGCAGCTCCAACCGCAGTCGTTTAAATAGAGAGGATGCCAACCTAGGGTCGACCGAGGATGAGATCTCTCCAAAAGCACTTACTCCATTTGAAGCGGCCGACTTGACCACCTGGACTCCTCAACCATCTCAGTCTATCTTTAACAGCGTCACTGCCACTTTGGAAACCCCGGAGTATACTCGAGATGAGCAAGCTGCCTAGGCAAAGGCTGATGATTTCGGGTCTCTGCTCAACACTCCATCCCAACCTCCAGAACTGTTGGCAGAACAAGCCAACTTCCTGAAGCTGGTTGACGAAAAACTGAGACTCTGTTCAAATAATTCGCCACCTTCAGAACCACAGATTACTCAAGTACATAGTGCTTCATCGTCATATCCTACCGAGGGGATGCGATCGACTCGAGTCCAGTCTCCAATGCCCCTGTTACCGGCTATTCATAAACTAAGCTTCTCCGATCTCTCCAAGTATGAAAATTACGTCGACCACGCTCCCAGCTTTAATTCAACATCTTCATCCAAGACCCGGGCCGTAAGTGCTGCAGGTAGCACACAGGAAGCCATCAAGGAAGCAGAAGTAGCCGCCACGCAATGGGGAGGCGAGCGACAGCCCATTAAGTCGTACCACCGGTTTGAATTTGAACCAAGTGAAGAAGAGGGTCCTAGATTCCCACAGGAAAATATTGACAGTGGCGAGGAGACGAATGCTCAACCCCAGACCCTACGGCGATCGCCTGTTCCTGAGAGAACATCGGCCATCAAGCTTCAATTCGATGGATATGATGGGACAGCTGACACTCATACTACCAAGGGCCCAGCCCAGCAGACGTGTCGGGGGAGTTGGCCTCGAGTAGCAAAGAGAAAGACATCACAGTTTTCACTCCGAAGCCTCACCATGCCATTGGTAAAGAAGGCTCGTACCGACGTGAAGCAGCTTGCAAGCAACGCGTATCATGGTGGTAGCCGTCGATTCGGCCGAGCCTGCGAGTTGATGAAACGACAGCGCGAGGAGGAAAAGAGACAGTATGCCGCATGGAAGGCTCTACGTCGCCGGAATAGACCGGGAGATGCCATAAAGGGCAAGTTTAAGAAGGGATTTGGCACTTTTTCTATTGAACGGAGCCGCTACGGACATGAAATGTGGTGGAAGGACGGGGTTGACAAGTATTGTGCGCCCGGATGGATGAAGTTTTGACACATTGCTTAAGGGAGAGCACGGGATAAAAAGATTCTAACAGGTAGTGTGGTCTTGGGCGGTAATATCATTAATGGGTATCGGCAGGATACAGATGCTGGATGCAGCTAAATAGACTGACTGGCTTCGTATAGCAACTAAATGGGAAACTCATGACTCTAGGATATCCTATCCAGCCTGCATTGGCTTCTTATGCAAAACAAAAAAAAAAGTTACAACATGTATCGGAAAGCTGTAGCAGGATCGGGGTTTCGTTTTCCTGTGCCAACCAAGCCCTCTTCCTCGACAGCAGTTCCATCGGCCAATCTCTCGGACTCGGCCTGGTCTAGTTTGCGGTTCAGGTATATAAGGTATAATCGTAAAACAAACGCCAAGAATGCAACGGAAAGCATGGCCAGAGCACAGGTCGACATGCCGCGGGTGTAGAAGGGAGCGTCGGCGTCCGGGTACAAGCGGGTGCCGATGAGGGGCCCGCACTGGCCGATGACCTGGAGGAGGGCGTAGCCGCCGCCCTGGCGGCTCTCGCTTTTCTGGTTGTTGATGCTCCAGGTGATGACGAGAGTGACGACGTTGAAGAAGCCGATGGCGGCGGGGAACACGGCGAGGTAGCGGAGGAAGTGGGGGATGTTGAGGGGCCTGGCGAGGGCCAGGAGGCCGTAGCCGGCGGCGGAGGCGAGCGCGTGGAAGATGAGGGGCACGGTGCGGGCCTGCAGGCGGTCCGACATGTGGGAGGTGAAGAGGACGATGACGAAGGCGGCGAGGTACGGGGGCGCGCTGAGGGCCTGGGCGGTGAGGGTGTCATGGCCCATCTCGTGGAGGATCTTGGGGAGGAACACGGGGAGCGACGAGTAGGCCATGTTGGTGAGGAAGAACATGGCGGCGGTGATCCAGGCAATGGGATCACGGAATACGGCGGCTACGTCGCGGGCCCGGAGGCCCGAGGTTGGCTTGGACTTGGACGACGACGAGGAGGACTTTTCATGGCGGAGCCGCAGGCGCGCAACCTTCTTCTCCCGGCGGGTGAGGTAGGGGGCCGTCTGGGGAGAGTCGGGGATGACGTGCCACGCAAAGACGGCGGCGACGACCGAGGGGAACCCTTCGACCAGGAAGAGCAGCCGCCAAGGGGCGATAGGGCTGAGCTGGGCAAACTTGACAATGACCCAGGCGAGCGTGGATGCGAAGCTGGTGGCCAGAGGGGCAGCTGGAGGGGGGTAAAAGTCACGTCATGTAAGTCAAGTTGATCTATATATAGGCGCATTGTTCGCAGCAAAAAAGCAATACACGTACCGGATATAAAGATGGCGGTTCGGAACGCAAGCTCGTCCCGCCTGAAGAAGAAGCTCAGGTAAAAGGGAATGCCCGTGAATCCCGCCTCGCCGATGCCAAGCAGTATCCGCAGGGCAATCAGGACAGGGTAGGACGTGGCAATGGCCTGCAGCGAAGCCGTCAGACCCCACGTCATGACCACGGCCGAGACAAAGATGTGTGCAGGGATGATTTTCCAGAGCAGGGACATCCATTCGAATGCAATATAAGTGATGTAAAAGGACGTGAGCGTCCACTCGTACCAGTCGTCCCGAGGCGGGTCTGTCTGGAGGTCCTCATCCATGCCGGCGATGCGGGCATTGCCAATGTCTAAATTGCGACTTTATTAGCTTTCCCCCCCCAGAAAACCACCTTCTCCAGGGTTGTTGTTGTTTGCCATGGAACTTACTCGACCGGTCAAGGAAGCTCAGCATGAACAGGAGCGCAACGAATAAAACGAGCTTGCGGTCAAACTTGCGCCGCACCGCAATGTCCTCGTCTGGGGTGTATAGTTGGTAGCTGGCCATTGAGCCCGCGCTTGTCCGCCGCGCAACCAGCGGCTGGAGGTGGTTGTTGCTCTCATCCCAGACAACGCTGGATCCTCCTCCTCTTCCTTCCTCTCGGTCTCTTTCGCGCATGTCCGAGGCTTCGTCGTCGCTCGCCATGACGGCGTGGAGCTCCTCATCCTCGTCGGTGTCGTCGAGGCTGAACTGGGCCGTCGTCTGGGCAAAGGACCCGGCGGGGACTCCGCCCTCGCGGTGCTCGGGGTGGGCCATTCGGGGCAGAGAGAGGAACGGCAGTATGGCGCGCAAGCAAAAGGGATGGGCCAGGACACGGTACGGGGTGCTTCGATTGCTTCTCGGTCGTCGGAGGGGGTGAGTAGGGAGAAAAAAAAGGGGTCGCGGTCGCGAGAAACGGACTCCGGGAGACGGCCGGGGGGTGCGGGTGGATTAAGGTCGACGACGAACGACGACGACTGTGCGATCGGCGGCAAGATAATGGGCCGGTGCGCGCCGTTCGGGAGGAGGCATGGGCGGACGGCTACAGGGTCACGAGTCGAGAGATCATCCTGGCCTCCGGTGGTGTGGACACGGGACGTTGAGTGTATTCGTATTCCCGCTTCCCGTTGGCTAGATTCAGAGTTTGGAGTGGTGTCTTAGGACACACGTGACTGAACTCTGCGGTCAATGTGATCTTTAATGCGCCTACCGCGCCGCTGAGCCCGTCAGACTTCGCAAAAGTGCAATTCATCCTTTTCGTTGAATAATCGTCAAGTGAGTAATTACTATTAATGTTGTGGGTGTGAAAACCAAGATAGTAAAGGAAATCGTGGGTGTGTCTCTTCTAATTACAGACTGACATTCATGAAAATCGTCATGATGTTTTGGCTCCGGGGGCCCCTCCATCCCCACCCATCCTGCGGAATCGCTCATAACCCATCCGTCCCTTCTCCCCCGGCCATGAGCCAACGCTCATCTCTATATTCTGGCGAAAATATTAAAAAGATCATATGACGTGCTGACAGAAATTCCCTCCCGAAATTAAAAAAGAAAAAAAAAGATCGTCATCTCCTTTCCCATACTCTAGGAAAGGACGTAGTAAACCAAAATACCGTCATGCTTTTATCCCCTCTGTTTGCCCACTGTACTGAAAAAAACACATAAACTCGTCGTCCCTGGGATGGCGCTTTTTTTCTCATCGCCTTCTTGCTGTGCTGGGTCTTTTTGGTGCGTCGTCCACGCGTAATGATGATTCATCCTTCCTTGGCGGTACTTCTCTCTTCAAGTGCGCCTCCTTCCTTGGTGGCGCTTCCTTTCGTGATGATGGCTCCCTCTTCCCAAACAGCCTCCTGAATCCTTCGGCCATTGACTTCTTGCTCTTGAGCGGCGGCGGGCTTGAGGGCAGCTGCTTGTCGCAGACGGGCTTCGGGGGAACCTTGGGTGGGGGGTTGGCTGGGTGAGAACCGAGCGGAGATGGTCTCATTGGCAGGCTGGCGGTGGACGACATGGCCATTGGCATCGCTGGGCTGGTTCTCGGTCGCTGCTCCATGCTGGGTCTCAGAGGCGGTGGTCTCAGCCCGTCGGGGATGATGTCTATCGGAGTTGGTACGTCGTCGTCGTCGCTCTCAAAAGTGTCGCTGTCGCTGTCGCCCGGCACCTCTCTCACCTCATCCCCGCACACGACCACATACCAGCGAACGTCCTCGCCCGTCTGCAGCTCATCCCGCAACCGGTTGAACCACTCACTCTGCTGCCGCTTCCGGTACTTGTTCATCTCATCTGTTATGTCGACGCTGAGGTCAATGCGCACCACATAGTCGGCCACATAGGCGTAGGGCCGGCTGGGCATGGTCATGTCTTCCGGGTCAAACTCCTCGAGCAGCTTTACCGGGGACCACGAGTTCATGAGCACAGGGTCCTTGGAAGCGACGACCCGCGACGGGGGCATCGAGTGATCATCGTCCCGGTGCTTGAGCCCGACGTCCGGGTCGTAGGCTAGTGGCGACTGCGGCCTCTTGGCTGGCGGTGGTGGAGGCGGAGGCGTGGGTGGTCGCGGCTCTGGTAGGAAGTTGTAGAGGGTGTTGAACTGGGTGAGGATGGCGAAGGAGGTGGCCGGGGCGATGACCCAGTTCGGGGCGGCATCGTCAATGTCGTTGAGAATGACAAAGATGCGAATATCGCGCCTGTGCCACCGAAACCCGTGGCAGAGATACGTGGGCATGGTTAAGACGAAGCCAATAGAGCCGCCACTTCGCACGATGCGATAACGATTAGCGATTAGCGACAGCGCCTGCGCCCCCAGATTACCGTGGCGGTGATCTTTTTCACCGGTTTTGGTTGCAGCAAAAAAAAAAAAAAGTTTCCCCCTCCCTTTTATTATATAAAAAAGAACAATAAACCACGCCGCGCCCTCTCTCTTTCTCTCTCTCTCCTCCTCTCTCGCTTGTTCAGTGAATTAAAAAGGGAGTACAGTAATTAATCCGTGAGAGTCGTTGCCACGCAGCCTCGAGGAGGTCAAGTCGTGCAAGAGAATGAATAAAAAATGAACAAAATGGAATAAAAGAACAAGTAAGCCGCCTACAAAGGAAAAAGAGAGAAAGGGGTGATATGGCCGCACACGGCTCGGACGAACGCTCTTGTTTCTGGAAGCTCAAAAGGATTTATGGAAACGCGATCTAGTGGCACGGGCACCCGATGAAGAGGAGCCACTTAACCGGCCAAAGAAAAAAAAAAGGCACCGCAACGTACGTACACGGTGGGACGAACAGCTCCGGCGATTGGACTGCGGCCGTGGATATATGTACGAGGGCGTGACAGATGAGCGGGGGCCTCCCTGTCATGCAAATCAACGGCAAATACATATGGATCCGCGTAGGATTGCAAGGTGACATGATATCCCCACGCCGCACGCACGGAGCGGCCGCCGAATTTGTCGTATCTGCCAGTTGAGCATCGTCATAAGTCCCCAAAACGGTCGTGAATTGATTAGCTGTAATATCATAAATCGCATTTTCAGTCATTCATAGCATTATGATTAACCCCTTTCCTATGCAGAATCTCTGCGTCTTCTGGGTTTGTGCCATTTGCGAATCGTTCCCGTTTGGCACCATCCTTCGCCTTCCCTTGCCATGTTCATGTATGTATAAGGAGTAGCGCCCAGAAAAAAAAAAGATACCATGTCCGTCATCGTAACCCATATCGACCCTCAGCCCTCAGCCCCCCCTTTTTCTGACGTCTTTTTAATCTCCCATAATAAGCAACTCCTCAATCGTGTAAAGCGGACCCTAGTCTCTGAATGCATTCATGTTCAAGCTTGCGCCGCCATCAAGTTCCAATCCTTCCATGCCCGCCAATGAGACTCCGCCAAAATCCTGGCTGTCGAACTCAAAATTCATGTCTTGCAAAATGTTGTTAACGTCCTCGTCCGATATATTTATATCCATATTGTCAGGCAGCGCAATATCCTCTGCTGGACCGGCTTGTGGGAATTTTTCCTTAATCAGTTCCTTGAACTTGACCATCAATGCAGGGTCTTCGGCTGCCGTCGTTTGCGCCTTGAGAATTTGTCTTCCGCGGGACTGCATCATGGCATCCGAAGGCATGCGCCCAGTGCTGGCAACGTGGTTGTCGACAAAGTCTGTGAGGCCGCGTTCCAGTTCACGAGAGCAGAAGACCTTCGCAGGGCGGGCGTCTTGTGACGTCAATGTCTCCAGATAGCCGTTGGCGCCGCACTGGCCTGCAGGGAATGACTTGGCCCCTGGGTTCATCGGCACTTGTACAATATTGTTGAATGGCTCCAAGGCTGTATTGGGGAAAGCATACGGCGGGGCAAACCCAGTACCGCCTTGCTCGAGCGCCCATGTGCTGCCGTCTGGCAAGCCTGGGCCATCCTCTTTGATGATGCCGACTTGGCGTTTGAATCTCAAGAGCCACTCAGCGTTGTCAGCAGCCGTCTGGTTCCATGGGTCATCACTACCTTTCTGTTAGCTCATTGTCTTGAGTCGGTGGAAATTACGGAAACTTACTCATCATAGAGAATCCAGCGTGATTGATACTGCAGTTCAGCATCGGTAGGTACGTGCCGGTTGGGGTTGTTGGGAGACATGGTGGAAGCGACCCATCTCGCCAGCTCCCTCGCCAATCTTCGGTAGCAGTTGGCATCGTTGAGGAAGAAGGGTCCAATGCGGAGAAATTCCGAAGCCCCTTCCATCGAGCGTGAACATGTGTCACCCTTCGCTGTATTCTCTGGTGATTTCGTGGTGATCTTGGTGAGTGGTGATCCTGTCATTGTGGAATGGGTGCTGGCTTGAATGGAGAACGAGGGCGAGCTGTCTGTCACCGCTGGGGCTTCGGGGGGTGGGTGTCGTCCCCTGAAACCTGTGAGCCAGGCAACATTGTCAGCGGCCGTCTGGTTCCAGCCATCGTCGAATTCGTAAATAATGATACGGGCTTCTCGCTGCAAGTCGTCGTCTGTTGGCTCCAGCCCTAAAATCCGCTGGGCTTTGAGATAGTCTGCTAGCTCTCCTTCAAGGCGAGAGTAGCTGTGGATGGTTGAGTCAATCAGCGTGGGATCAGTTGATCGACAGACCTGGTTCTTGACATCCTCGCTGCGAGGTAGATGTGCTCGGCGTCGGAAGGCAGCAAGCCAGTGAGGAGAGGATGTAATCAGTCGCAACAGCCAGTTGGCAATGTTTTCCGAGGGGTGGGTTGACACTTCCTCGACACGTCCAACAATACGACAAGCCTCTTCTTGAAGCTCATCATCCATAGCTGTTAGACCCAACATTTTCTTCGCTCTAACAAACTCTTGCAGTTGCACCTCCATTGGGCACTCCTCGAACAAGTTGTCCTTGCCGTTAATTTTGAGGGTAGCCAGCCTGTTTTCAGCAGCACCACGAAGGGGACCGAAACGGGCCTTTTGGGCCAACTCATCTGAGCTCATGATAATATCACGCAGCCACGAAGGTAGAGTCGCGATTCCTCGAAGGGATAACAATTCGCTTGCGAAAATAATACGACATCCTTCAACCATCAGCTCGTTGTCCGTCGGTAGTCGTCCGTTGTGCTCCTCATAGTTGGCCATGAAATAGGCCAGCTCAAGCTTAATCAGTTCGTAGGCGTTCCTGGGGGATTCTGGTGGAGAATGGTTTGCTACATATGGCAATGGAGACGTTCGTTCATAATGAATGAGATCTATTTTCAAAAGTTAGACGTTTTAAGCTGATCTACAGGATACTGCAGAGGTCTCATACAGGGAGGGATAGAGTTTTCGACCATGTCGAGTACAGGGACTTCAAAACCCCAGTCACCCTTCCAGTCAGCCATGGAATAACCAGTCTTGAAATGCTCCGCCAAATGATCGACTCGGATGGTCCATGTATCCATCACGATACCACAGAAACCGCATCGGGACCGAATTTCAGGAGTCGCAATCTTCCAAGATTTCATTGACCAATCCAAAAACTTGATGTTGTGGACGAGGCGCAAATGTTGGTTGAGGTGATCTTTTCTATAGAAAGTTCTCTCTTCTGCGGATCGCTCTAGGCATGCTGAGTGGTTGTGGCTCTCGATGTGGGCATCGTCTGGGTTAGCCAAGCCACAGAAAACGCAAGACATTTGGCCGTTTTCTGGGTTGACGGCGCGAGGCCCGTGGGGAGAGCAGACCCATCGCTCAAGAGACAGATGCAGCGATTTTTCGTGTCGCTGCCAGTCGTGCTTTGTTCGGAAAGTTTCCGTACAGAATGTACACTGGAAAGTCTTGAGGGGGGCCGACAAGCCAGCAGGCGCCTCTGCTCCAGGCTTGGCCGCTGTTCTGCGGCGACGGCGGCGGCGACTACGGTTGTTGAACGGGGCTGAACCAAACGAGCCCCAAGAGTTGCGCGACCCGTGGGAATAGGCCGAGCCAAAGGATCCATTGCTGGAGTGAGAGGTTCCCAAGCTACTGGCCGACGACTGGTTGCAGAGGGACCTGCTTGAGCCATCGTCGGTGTAGTTGAAGCTGTAGGGACTATTGAGGCCGGATGAGAGGCCGGAAGAAGACGCGGTCACGGCCCTTGCGATGGCAGTGACAGAGGCCGGTTCATTTTCTGGGGGGGAGTGCTCCCAACGCTGAAGTGGGTTCATTGTCTCGAGAGCAGGAGTACCTCGTCGGTTCGAGGATTCGAGAGCGGGAGTGCCTCGACGACGAGGAATATCAATAGGTCCTGACCAGGAGTTGTAGTGCGGGGAAGTGGAACGAGGGGCCTGTGCCTGAACTTTGCCACGGCGGCGGGCATTGGCAAGCCAATTGGTAATTTGGGTCTTGTTCAAGCCGGTCTGTCTCTGGAGCATTTCTTTTTCTTCGTCACTGGGATATGGGTGGCGGTTGTGCGTTGAAAGCCAATTCTTGAGAATACGGACAGACTCTCGAGAGAATCGAGCACCAATCTTTGGAGGAGGTTTGGCCGCATCTTCGGCCATGGTTGAGAGATCAGTCACAGAATTGTTTCGGGACGACTTGAGAGATTCATTCTGAGCATCCTCGAGGGTAGTGGTGCTCTGGTGGAGATCAGATGAGAGCCATTGGTCGGCGGGAAAGGCCATCTTGTCGAGATTGAGGGCAGAACTGCCAGCAGCGAAGCTGCACTGGATGCTCAGGGCCACACAGCTCGTGCAAAAACCCTTATACTGACCCTCTCGGATGGTCTTGCAAGAGAAAGCACCGAAAGCACAGTTGGTGCAAGGCTTCTCAGGGAAAAACCAGGACAAAGCAGACAGTTCCATGTCGGTAGGGGCAGCGGGAATGTCGGGAAGCTGAAAGTTGTTTTCGGAGAAATGCTGAAGGGCGCAGAAACTGAAGTCATCCTCGTTGACATTCGCTAGGACGAGGTCGATGTTGTCAGTGCCATCGGGCTGGGAGGTCAGACCGGCAAGGGCATTGTCCTGAAAGACACTGCCCAAGGCATCGCCGGCCTTGTCCCAATCGACAAACTCGTCCATTTCCTGAAGAGTGGACATGGCTAAGGCAGCTCAAAGGGCGCAATGCGGTCGAGCTGTAATCAAGCAAAGGGCGTGTGTGTCATTGAAGTTGACGAGAGTGCGGCGCAGAGGGAGGGCCCAAGGGTGGCGACTGGAGATGACTGGCGCCTTTGTTGAGTCAAGCACTTGTCAGACCCAAACCGAAGTGGGCAGTTCTAGTTCGTTTACGCCTTTCGAGGTTCGGCGCAAACAAGTTGACATGGAAAGAGAATTTAAAAGGGATCAAGGAAGTGGATGCCGGCGCAGTTTTGTCCAAGCCAGGCCGGCGGCAGGTCAGTGAGCGACCGACCGACCGAGTGTAAGATGCGCCGGCCGGGACGGGCAAGGCACCCTCAGAAAATGCAGCCACACCACGCTTGCCCGTCGAGAGCTGGCCCCAGGCGAGCAAACGGGGCGGGTCCATGATGGGCGCCAGCAGCCACTATGGGCTTCCCATGGGCTGCCTATGGTGGTCTCGTGTGCCAGATGTCGAAAAGATGGTACCCCTGCCGCGCCCTTCTGTCTACATACATGGGGAATGTGTGGGGCCCCTGCACCAATTACAGCCTCCAGCAGTGCTTATCTGCGCCTCCGCACTGTATGATTATCGCGGCAGCAATCGGCCAAGTCCGTGCGCTGCCAAATGCTGCCAACACAGCACCAAGCTGGGCGTCGGTGAATCATGGTCAGATCGCAACACGGTGCCGCAGTCACTGTGTAAGGTGGGGCATCTGGGGCGGTGCTCCGCTTTCCTTGTCGTTCTCAAGGCGTACGACCGCGCAGGCGATTTTCTCCTAGCCCGAGACCGGCCCACCGTCACCGTCTGTTGTCGGTTTCGCTGTTTGCTCCTTGGCCAGTTGAGGCCCTTTTAAAAATGCAAGATGGTCCCTTTGCACCGGTACAAGGGACCGGACCGCCGCCGGATCAAGGACATGCCCCGCTACAAGGACAATGCCCCCGTTAGCGGGTGCTCCAGCAGAGAACGGGGAGGCGCTCTCATCCTTCCCCCCTCCCCCTCCCCCACCAGCAAGCATCGTCATCCTCGAGAATATACCTGCTGCATGCATGTGGTAGCAGACTCAATCAGTGAATGCGCTGGAACATTCGATAGAAGACTGAACAGGTTGCATCTTTTCTCTTCCCCCTCCAGGGACGGCTGACACGCTTATCCATGTCCCTGGGTTGTCTGCCTGCTTTAGTTGCTGATCTCTTGGCGCATTGCGGCGCCCCCATCAAGTGTTGCACACCTACCTCCACGTTGAATTGGTAATCAACTTTTTTTTCTTGTGTTGCTTTTGATATCGAGCCAACCTTGAAATCCGGGGTCTCGACTTTGACTTCCAAATGTGGCGTCAGCGGCAACCCAGCTCCCGCGGCACAGCGCCCCACTCCGCGATGCCATGCACATGCTGCGACGTCTTTGTCCAGTCTCTGCCCACTGTTGCGCATTACTTTGAGCCTTGTCTATGATTCTCACTAAATATCCCGAGACCATCCTTCTTTTAGACATCACGCGCCATGTTTTCGTATCTCTGTCATACATGAACTCTATTCGTCTTGATAGAACTAGCGCAATGGCGGTGTGGTGAGACAGTCATTCTAGCAGGGACCACCTTCTGTTTGCATAGCTGCTCGGAGTTTTCTTCTGAGAACTCAAAGATTGAGTGGGGAATATAACCCTTTTTAGCCCAATCAGTCCAATCTAAAATTAAAAAAAAAAGTCTTTACATCTTGTTGCTTGGTGTAAGCCCCCATGAATACCTGAACCTAACGGATGGCAATTGAGTTTCCTCCTTGAAATTTCACCCGCAGACACCATCTCACCACCACTGATACAATACAACCCTTGAATGATTGTAGCGGAGGTACTTCTCCACTGCACCTGCTGCGCAACATCAATCCTGGCAAAAATAATTACAAATATCTAAAGGAAAATAAGCCTAAAAAATTCTAAGAGATTATATTTAGGTAAGTATATTTATTTAGGTATTATATTTATTTATTTTAGCTAAAAATAATAAATGTGTTATCTTTTTTGCAGGTACACCATGCAGCAAAGTGTCAAACTCACAATCATTCAAGGGTTGTATTGTAGTTTCGTCCATGCCAATATCTGACTCTTCTTTGTATAACTAGTGCTAAGTAACCACTGCCTAAATAGCACACTCGAGACCCTAAACATGCCACGCAGCCTGGCTATGTGACCGGTGCAGTAGTAGTGCATCAGCAATTCCAACATCCACTCCTGACCCCGACAGCACGTTCCTTGCTCTTGCCCCTAGATTAGGCAAACGGTTAGTCCGTGGTCAAATAAACATGATGCTTTGGGGATATATCTCGATTGTTTCCGCCAGCCATTCCAAAACCAAGGCTTACTTATTAACACTCCTTAACTTAGTTATACAAAGCTTGTGCCAAGAAGAGGTTACGATGAGTCAAATACGACAGTCTGCACACAGATACGATGAGGCGAGGTGACCAGGACTATCAGCTATCAACTGATTCACGGCCACCATTTCTCACATACGACCATAGCTGTCAGAAAATAAGGGATCCCATCAAGTTTCTCCCCTATCTCCGCTTCTTTTCCCCGTATACTATCTCTTTCTCTCGATACCAACATCTTTGTTACTTATGCCTACCTCAAGGACTTGACATTTAAGTCTATTTATTGACACCGTGAGTAGTAGATGAATGTTGTGGTACGTAACTCAACCCTCAAGGTTGGCCCAACAGGTCGCCCAAAAGCGGCAGCCCCTTGGCTTTTAAATACTGACGGCATTACAATCTTTTAGCTAAGCCTTTTTTTATTTTTACTTTCCTATTCACTCGTCTTGTTTCGTCAGTTCGTCGGAGCCTTGTACCCGCCCATCATTGCGGCTTCAAGATGAGCGGTAATGAATTTCATCGCTTCCTGAGCCTCCCGTGGGAGCTGCGACGTCAGATCTGGGAAGACGCGGTCCACCCGATTGGCGGGGGCATACACACCTTCACTCTCGCCGACCGTACGCAGGCGACGTCGGGGAAAACCATCCTCCCAAAATGCTATGCCACCAAGGAGCTCCTTTCTACGGCCCGCTATCTGCCGGCGATCCCCGAGCGCGAGGACAGCGGCGAGCCGAATAAGTCTGCATTTATGTGGGATGCGGGACTTTGGACAGCATGCAAAGAGTCTCGAGAGATCATCAAGCATTCTCTTAACGCGGAACATTGGAGCCAATTCCGACGCAACCTGGGCACCCAATACTCGCTTTCGCAGCATTGGGATGAACTCAGACTCATGGTCATCGAAGGAACTGCGACATTCCCGACTAAGATCAGAATGCAATGGTGGAAAAATGCAAACCTTCATGCCATCACCTTAGTCCCACAAAGTGACGGTGGCCACTGCTACGTCTTGGTACACCCGTATCGTGACGCTATCAAACCGACCTTTGATGCAATGTGCACTCTGATAACGCAATGGCGAGACCTCATCACCTGGGATGACGACCTTTTTGACTTTCCCTTCTTATTTACATACCAAGGCTGCGGACCTATTGAGAAGGTTGTTATTGATTATGATCCAAGCTGGTGTCTCAACTGGCCTACAAACGGAAAATTTGGCCCCGAGCTCAGCCCCCGAAACTTTGCATACCACATGATGATGCAAATGAGCCGTATTCGGGGTTGTGGTATTTTGTTGATTGACCGGAGCAACTATCAAAATGACCCTTATCATGCGCCTGACAAGGCAATTTGGCCCCCGTTTTACGATTGCAACGATCAGTACATTTACGTGGATTACGACACGACCCAGCTAAATGAGCCGTCGGCAGCGCATTTCAAAGTTAAACTCTGCGAGAGTGGTGACGATTTTTGGCATAGGATTCACAACCACCCGACCATCTCGGACCCTGGTCTCTGGCCAGATCTCGTTGAAGGGGGTATTTGTATTCTGAGGCCCAGGAGCTTGATGGAGAAGTAAAAGGTTACAAGATTGTATACATCCACAAAAAGTGATGGGACAGCGAGAGATGCGGGTTTCATATTCATGATTGGGACTCCGTTGTGTTTGAACTCCATAGAAACTGATGCAAGGTTTCAAAAATGGACAGAGTTCGCCAGGAGGTATGCTGGTGGGTGACAAAGGCAACTGGAAAGGGATCAGGATTTGGCAGCGCCAGTGGGAAACGGGACCTTGTGATAGCCTGCCTCCAGGAGAGCATCGTAGATGAGAATTTCTTGATGGTATCTGTTGGAAATGGCAACAAAGAAGGTCACCTGTGACCCTGGCGGCTTGGGTGAATGAGGGCATCACGTGTTTGGAGTAAACAAACACCAAAAGAATCCCGTAGGCTGGCTAGTTAGATCATACAAGCATCATACAACGGAACCGACCCTACGTGCGCTAGTGCATCAACCACCCCTTGTGATTCCAACAGTATCTTATCTGTATGATAATGTTCCGGGTTTTTATTGGGGCTTGGGCAGTCATAGGATCAAACCTGCTTGGATGATAAGATTTTCTAAGGCTGACTGTCCAAGGAATCTTATCTAGGACCATTTCTTCTCATGTATTTGGTTTTTTGTTTGTTCAATTCAACTTGGTATACGCTTTGCATGATTAGCGTTTGAGGCTCCCGGAGAGTAGTGATATTTCCTCCATCTTGGTTCCGTTGCATAGAAGTATTCGCACCCAAGTAGGCTTTTTTTCCTTTTCACAACAAGCAGATCCCAAAGACCCTAGATGGAGAGCAAGCGCGCGAACTTACACGAGTTACGCCAAAGTAGCTAACCTGACTGGATAAAAAACCATTGGGTGCCGTGGGTGCCTCTGTTTCGTACTGGGGTGACACGCACCTTTACAGCGGTCAGGGGGTAGACTGAGACTTTACTAGCCCAATAAGAACGGATATTATTACATTTTAAACTTGAATATTCCGATAGGTTACATAAATTATCCGCTGAAAGCTTGATTCTCGCAACCATGTGGCATAGTTTGGTTCATTGTCCACCTGATGGTAGGGATGCATATGAGTACCCATAAGCATATATTGACATCCATGAAGGGCTCCGGGTCAAAATGGCGAGATTTTCGACAAAAAGTAACTGAAATATCTTGTAAAATGGCCCCAGAGGAATTATTCGCCTCGGTTCTGCCTCTCAAAAGGCTGCTTTTCCTTAAACGTGTTTTTAACGGCCAGCAATCAGCATCACATCACAGTTGATGAATCGCTGAAAGCCGATAGCCCAAGGAACCCCAACCTCGGGCCTGAACAAAACCCATCTTGAATATTACGCGTTTCTAAGCTTTATTAAACTCGCCTCGCACCTGGTCACTCGACTAATTCGACAGCAGGACAACGCCCACAACAGAGTGGCCGAGCGATCCGAGCTTGATCGCGTCAAGCATTCGCTCGTGTGAACCACTCTGCAAGTTTGGGCGCAGTTACGCAATTTTGTGGAAGCTGGTTCACAAGATAGTTGAGAGTGGTAGAAGAGCCGAGTGAGGTCTGAATAGGGCCATCAGCTGAACACGTATCCACCAAACCCTGTTTGATGGCGGAGAAATGATGTCATCAAAACTAAATAGATATCCACAACAAACTATTTCCATAGCTTAGGTAAGACAGCTTAGAAGAAAACCCAACTATTTTGCTAGTGGATCTGGGTGTTGTATATCTTTTCGGGGTGTTGTGACAAAAGTCTCCTCCTGCATTTCATCCCTCACCCCATTGATAAAAGCACAACTAGCGCGTTGGGCTTCTGTCATTTCATTATTTATTCTTTTTCATGGCCCATTGCCGTTTGTTGGGTACAGTCCATGATCCAAGCATCATGCCAAGTATGCAACATCAGCTGCAAGCACCTAAAGTAGACAGAATCAAATAATACGACCAGCATTACCCTAACCCAAAAGCATCTATCCATTGTATAGTTCCTTCTTTGTTAGTTCTTGGTCAATGTAACTGAAGAATACTTTCAAATATGATAGATAGTTATCATATCAATCTAAGTACAACTGCAGACTGGTGTCTAAACTGATCAATTGAATCGTAGGAACAACATTGACACTGCTAACATGGCCTGTTGGTTTAATCATCATTGCTTTCTTCCCGAGATACGAGTCATGGGTGGTGCACACGTCGAATATATCGAACCTGTCATAATCAAGGGCATCTTCACATCGTATAGCACAGCCCATTTTCGTCATTGCGCATCCATCCAGTTTTATCCAAACTCGTTCTGCACTATATCTGATTGGGGGTGCGTTAAAGGAGAACAAATAACATTTCAGGTCACCAGATGGATACATCTTCGAAGTCGCGCTTGAGAAAGAACCAACCAGATGACGTCGTTTTGCTTGGGTTGACGGGGTCGAATCAGCGTGCTTGACTTATTAATGATTTGCAATCGGAGACTTCCATACACGGTTGAATTCCGCCAAAAATACATTTGTTACCCATAGTGAACATGGGCGTTGCGCGATTATCTCCGCGCTCGGCTCTAATGAATATCCTCGGTGGCCTGGATGTGACAAGTCCCTTCAACTCGTGCAGTTGAATCTATTCATCTCTCCGCACACCAATCGCTGGAGAAGGTGCCCCAAAAAGTCCTCAAAATCAGGTTCACATGCCTTCAGCATTGTAATTCGAGCGGAGTTGCAAGTTTGCCTGCCGACGCCCGGGACAGCAAACCGATGATACGTCAGAATACAATCATGTCCCGAACCTCTTTGCTTGTGCTTACGCTGGAGGCAATGTCTCCTCCCGGTGCACCCAAGCCCCGGCGGGCTTCAACAGTGCTGATAAATCATTCTACAGGCTATGACTGCTCGACGATGTGATCGTGCACACCATCTCCTCTGATGCTGCGCAAGCCCGGGTGGCCACACCATCGGAAAAATACAACCACACGGCCCAACCAGGCTCACGACGACGGGCAGCACAGTACACAAAGTCCGATCGGCCTCGGGGGTTGCCAAGCGTTTTGCCCACTCCCGTTCGAGTCCCCCCTACACCCCAGGCCTAGCCCAGCACAGCCCACTTCGAAAACGACGTCATGACCAAAGCGGCAATGGCGAGACGGCTTGGCAGCCTCACCGCACGAAATCACGACATGGCAAACTTGACAGACCGGAATGCCTGCCGGTGGCCCAGCCCACCCGTTTCGAATATAACCCTGCCCAAGGTTTAGCTCTCCAGCGCATCCATCCCCCCCAAAGGTCGCGTCCCCCGGAACCCGCGCCCCAAGATTGGGCAGTCGCGGAACGGCTTGTGGGTAAGGATGTTGTTCCTTGTCAGGAAAATCCGCAACCAACGTACACGCGTACGTTCCGATGTAGTAAACTAGCTCCCTTTTTTTTTTAATTACAAAAAAAACGCATGCCGGGATGTGCTGTCTTGCGTAGTGTAGTAATGGCAAACGGTGCGAAATGGGACGAAGACCAAGCCAACAAACATCACCGTGCCCCTCACCCCACGGCTTCATCCGCTTCCAAAGGCACGCCCTTCCCCCACCAAAGAAGCAAACATGCGCTGTTTTTACACATTTCTCATCCTTCTAGAATATCGTAAATTTATCCGTAGATCATCTTTATGTTTTTTTTGTTTTTTTTTGGCAAAAAGCAATAGCAAAAAGCAACTGCCGTTCAGATGTCCCGTACGCCAAGGACGTGGGGACAAGGGGGGATGGATAATTTGAGAGTTGTCGCCCACCAAGTGGATATTCTTCCCCGGTCCTAAGAAATTCAAACACGGGCGCGATAAGAAAAATGCTCTTCAGATCATCTAAGCTTTTTCAGCAGCATGGTGATCGGGTTAAAAAGAAGAAGAAAATCCAAGTCAGTGGCAATTTATCTTAGCTGAGACCAATGCGAGAGAGGGGCACCCCCCGGGTTCGTCGTCCGCACTAATGAAGGCAATCCGGAGATGCAGTTGACGCCGAAAAAGAGCGCCCCCCCTGCTTCGGGACACATTCCGCCCTATATTTGCTCAGCAATACTGCATAACCTTCACCAAAGGCCCAACACTGTCGCTGTGGCGCCATTTCTGATCGTAATGGTTGCGCAAACAAACTTGCCGGCGTGCTATGCCCGTCCTTGGCTCGTCTTCGTTGACGGTCTGGACGTGCCACGACAACAAAATAGTCCGCCAATGGGCAGTAGTGTAAAATGGCTTATAGGTCAACTGCTACTGGACAGTGATTCTGCTACATCTCCTCCAGCTCGGTCGCGTGGGGGCACAAGGGCCGGTTGGTCGCATCCGTCAAGGCTGTCATGTTAGTGTAGATCCCATGCAGCATCTTTAGTTGACGAGCTTCCCGTCCATCTCTCCAAAATGCCGCCGTCTGGGGGTCCCATGGGGCCTGTGGAAACGCTAAAACAGTCCATTTCGCACCGAAATCATCATTGGAAATCAAAAAAAAGCCACGAGACCGTATCAAACAGGCGTTTGCTGAGGTTGCTATTAACTGCAATATACTCGACTAAAGCATCCACATCTCTTTCATACATTCGAGGAAGTCAGTTTTGCGATTCTCCAGCCGAGCCAGATCTATGTGCACATATCATCACCATGCGAAAAGGCCATTTTGGAGGTCCCAACACCATAGTTGCCATTCCATATTCTTATGCAGACCCCATTTTAAATACCCATTTTGAACCAAGTCATGCAGCCCAAACATCTCGCAAACGCTCTCATCTCCTCGAGATCCTCGGCCTGAAAAGGTGGGAGAACCGGGAACCTAAAAGGAACGAGCGTGCGTCGTGCAAATTCCAAAAGCGCCAGCCCATCCGGGGCTCCATACCGCCCAACCCATTGATGGCCTCCAATGTTCCAATGACTCCGTAGCTACATGGAAGAGCCCTCATTACTTATTTTTTGACATACATCGTCGTGAAATTCTTTTCATCAATCATGACCAAGTTCTTGAAGTTCTCGTTCTTTTGCGGCAAGCATTTCTCGCATCCTGTCAGCCTCACGTTGAAGCGCGACCCGACGCTCCGCCTTTAGCCTCTCGCTCTCCATGTTCAAGTCGCGGGCCCCTGGTGTCAGGTCCCTGTTCGAAAACGCTCCCGGACTAGGCGCCGATGCAATAGTGCTCCCAGGAGATCGTATCGGGGGCAGAGAATAATCGCCATCATCGCTCCCTGTGCCCGTGTTCGGAGGGCTACCGGTCGAGTTCGAGGGATTCAAAATAGATTTGATATTTATCGACGAGACCCGTTTTGTGCTTTCCTGCGATCCCTCATTTCCGGTAAACGCTTCGCCCTCAGTGGTAGAAAAGGATCGTTTGCGTGTTGGCGAAAGAAAAGACGCTGGCGACAGGGAGGACTGTCTGTCGGAAGTGCCCGTCATCGACGCCATCGGAGGCAACCTGTTATCATCATTAAGCGACGGCGGTGCGTTACGGGAGTTGCCCGACTGGTGATAAGCAGCAAGATCCGAAGTCGATGGCAGGGGAGAAATCGTTCTGTTAGAGCGCATGACAGGATGGGGTTCGATGGTAAGTGGGTGTTCCGGCCGTCGGCGTAAGCCCAAGTTTATCGACCCATCGTCATTCATCGATCCCCTCTCTGGGGTTTGCTCCTGGCTTTGGCTTTGCGATTCTGGCATATCCGCTACGTCTTCCATTTCTTCGTCCTGGGTAGCCGGGATGATTCGTTTTCGTCTCTTGATGGTTGATTTCTTCATCGTCACCGGTCGATGAACCCCATGAAGCTTGTAATACAGTCCTAGAAGTTGTCAGTGACTGAGAAAAGTGCCGTTTTGGAACACCAACTCACCACAGGCATTGCAAATGGTATGACCGCTCTCATCTCGTCTCCACAGGGGAGTAATGGTGGTCCCACAGTTCTGGCACGCGATCACGACTGTTGAGGCGGCAGCCTGACCCTCGAGAGCATTGACATCGACAGGCGTCGGTTCAGACTTGACGCCATCCTTCTGGCTCTGGCAACCCTGTCGCTTCTGCATTACACTCAGATGGGCACTCTTGGACATGCGGTTGTTGAAAGCGGGGCAGCCATTGCACCCCTCAGCGCCTCCTGTTCCATTACACCGGCCACCGCCAGGGCAGGTGCCTCCAGTCTGGTCGGCAGAAACATAGGTCGATGTGTTGGCAGCAGACGGGTTACTAGAAGACGCTTGGGAAGCTTTGGCAGGGACAGTTCGGGGCGGGTCTGCCGGTACTACATTCGGGGGTCGCTTTAGACTTGTAGGTCGGGCAGCATTTCTTGCTTTCAAGTAGAGACCACAGGCGTTGCAGATGGTGGCGCCCTGTGGTGATCTTCTCCACAAAGGTGTTCGTGTAGTTCCGCAGTTGCTATCTCGTCGTGAGCCATGATATCCAAGTCTTGCGCCGAAGAAAGAAATGCTTACCTGCATACTTGACCCTGACTATTTCCTGTTCCCGATCCCGCTTTGGGTTCTGACTTGGACATTCCGGGACTGGGGGCTTTGGATGATGAGCCCGCTGGGGGGCTCGCGCTCGAAGCAGGAGAACCATCGCCAGGATTCAAACGATAAGCCCGGTTTTCCGGATTTGAAGGAAGTTGAGTCCGCTCTTGAGAAGATGCCGCAGAGGCATCACGAGGTTTGGATGACATAGGCCGCGAGGGCAAGGCGGTTCGAACCGAACCGGGTTCGCGCTGCTGGCTATACGGCGCGCCTGGTTGTGTGTCTTCGCTCATGCCCGTAGATCCAGGAGGATAATTAAGGATGGTGAGGTGGTTAAAAGGAGAAGCCCGGTGAGTGCGCTTGCTGAAAGCGGTGGCAGCGCAAGAGGGTGGGCTGGAGACGAGTTGGATTGGTCCGCTATAAGGCGACGGCTGCACATGCATCGGCGATATCTGGCCGGAGCCCGCTTGATGAAAATAACTGGGGTGTGATACTTGATAATGCAAGGGCAGACTTGGCAAAGGAGAGCAACTCAAGACCAAGGCGGATTACAATATGGTCGGGAAGAGGCGAATTTGGGTAAGATGCCGGGCCGGGTAGAGGCGGTATGCCGGTGTGTGAGTACGTACAGCGATTTCGAGAATCGTACTGATAGGATAGGAAAGGTACGCGGCTGACAAGTAGAAGTAGGCGGGTTGGTAATGTACTGGGGGGGAAGAGATGGGGCCAGTCCAGCCGAGCAAACCACTGGGGTACCAGGACACGTCGATTCCGGGCAGATTACTGGTGAAGTCCAAAAAAGCCGAGTCAGTCGATCCGGATAGTGAGAGGGGCCCAGGCGAGAGTAGTCCCGAGGCGGCGGCGTGACAGTAATCGGATGCTCGGAGGCGACTCCAGGTCCGGGATAGGCAACAATGACGAGCACAAGCGGATCAGGCCTTGTGACAGATGTGGGCTCGTGGCCTCGGGTTTTCGACTCGAGAGCAAAAGGTCGAGAGTGAGCGAAGCAGACGAGATAAGTGGAGGATGCGAGATGGAGATGAATGATGATGCAGGCAATGAACAGTGGGGCCGGCAAGAGGATAGTATAGACGCAGAGCTAGATTTCAACGGGAGAGGAAGGCGTAAATGAGTTCGAAGTTTGACTTGGAGGCGGAGCTAGTGAACGAGTAGGTGGACAGACGAAGTTGGAGGAGGAAGGGTGTAGTCAGCGAGTGGCGCGGGGGCCAACAAGTAGTAGTAGTAATCCAAGACAATCGACAGTCGAAGGTGTGCTTGGCAGAAAAAAGCAGGGACCTATATGAAAAAGGTTGGCACCACCAGCTTGGGACGGGGTGACCAGGTAGGTAAGTGGTGAAAGCGAGGATGAGAGTGCCGGGGGGTGTGGGTGACGGGATCACGGCGCCGGTGGACTATTTTGCTGTGATGTAGGCTGCGGAGAGGCAATGCGGCGCAGAGAAGCCGGAGCAGGGGGAAGTGCCAGCGAGGGAGACGAGACGGCTGAGGAGAATGATCAAACAAGTCGTCGGCAAACGCAAGAGCATGGGGCCGAGGGGGACCTGAGTTGCTGGGGGGGTGGATTCTGGACTCTCGGTGTCCCTTGGGGCCTTGGGTTTAGAGGACGGAAGTGGATAGGTCGAGGGCAATGGATGGAGTGGAAGACGTCGGCAGGTGCATGTGCATAACTTGGGATGCTATGGGACCAGGAAGCCCATGGCAAGATGCGAGGGAACGGGAGGAGGCAATGACCACGACGACTGGGGGGGTGTCCGCAGGAGCCAGCAGCGACGGGAGGGGAACGGCGGCCCAGGCTCAGGCCCACGAACGCAGGACGCTGTCACGCACGACGTCGGAGAGGACGCAAAGAGCTGCACACAATCCCGTCCAAGAGAACGGGTGAGAGAAGGTGGTCGAGTTGGTTGTTTGACGGGCGAGTCGAGTGCCGGGAGTGACGTGCGTGACACGATGGGAAAGCCCCGTTAATCAGGGGGGGGTGTTGTGTCCCGTTTTGTTCTAAGGTCGGTGGGTGGGTAGGTCGTGCCAAAAGTGGGCTGCTGGGGGTGAAGGAGAGAAACGATGATATGATGAGATGGGCGATTGGGAGCTAGATGAGGGAAAGCTGGGCTCCGCGGTCGGTCGAGAGATAAGATACCGAGGGCGTGAGGTGATGCGATGAAATCAACAAAGGAAAACCACGACGCAATGGCAGGGGGATGGACAAGCAGGCACAGCACAGGCATGGCATAGGCACAGGCACAGCGACACCGCAGCCAGCAAGAGAAGGCGGTGGGTTGGGGATGTGCCCCATTTTCCCGTTTCCGACTTATCTGGAGCTGTCGTCGGACGGGCTTTTCGTTCTTCGGTGCTCGCTCTACATGGGGTAAAGGTAAAAAAAGCCGGGCCTGTCGAGGAGCCGCGGCCGAGAACATGAGAGCCAGCAAGGGAGAGAAGAAGGATCCATGGAATCCCAATCCCGGGACCGATTTCGAGTCTGCTCGCCTTGCTGTCAGAACTGAAAGGGTCCCCAGCGCGCAGGGTGGCCAGCCCTGCATTACTCTATCAGAGTGACGTTTTCCGGCCCAGGGTTTCTGTCATGCAGCAGATCAGAAGATGCGGTGGTCTCGCGCTCGCTTATATTACTGTGCCGGTCCTCCTGGCACTCAACAATTGCCCACTCGCACACAAGCCGAAATTGAAAATTCCGCTGCTTCCAGCCCTAGAGCGGCTCCCCTATGATGGCATGGCAATTCGCAAAACTGGCCCGACATCTCGCCAGATCAGAGCTTCCCGGGTGGGGTCAGGTTCCTCCGGCGGCGGCTCTGTCGAAGCTTTCGTCCAGCCGCCCCTGAGATGTCTTGGATTACATTTGCTCGGCATCCATTGGCCCAGCCCGGATGGAGAAAAATGGATGAGGGCCACTTGACACCGTTACGGCGTCGCCCAGTCCTTACGCAGGGGATCGTCGCCCCGACTGACTTAGATCCAGGACGCTAAGCCGAGATCAGGCCCTCTTTTTTTGTGGCGACAGCTTTTTCCTCAGCGTGCCATCCTACTGGCCGAGACCCGCGCACTGGCTGCCACCGCGCTGCCGGGGTCCATCAAATCACGTCGCGACAGGGCGAAACCTGCTACACGACTTTGCAACGCGGCTCTCACCGAACCCAACTTCAACCAAGTCCATCGTATCGCACACCACACCGGCTCCATCTCACCGAACCGCATCCGCTTTGGGACTTGGCCAATTCTCGGTCCATACATACCGTCCCTTAGCCCTGTGCTCGCGAGCCGGGGTCGTTCCCGTCAAGGTCTGCGCGTGCGCTTTATGCGTATGCGCCGCAGTTTGTCCATCGCATAGCTCTCTGCTTGAGCTTTGTCCCTTTTTATCCTTATCGTCGCCGCCAACACCGTCCGCAATGGCTTCCTCAGATATCGGCAGCCCCAAGCGGGAACCGACTCCCACCTCCGTCCCTCTGTCCTCAATTCCCCAGAAACGAGTCCTCGACGAAGGTCACAGCCCGGCCGTGCCCTCTCCTCTCAATCCCGATTCGCTCCCTCCCGACGATGTTGCCCAAGGCGCCCGCTCCAAGTCTGCTCGCGCAAAAAAGGACACGCTCAAGAAGCGCGAGTCAAAGGGTGCCACTCTTGGCCCTGACAGCGCTCGCGCAACCCCGGATCCCAAGGCCCCAAAGACCCCCGAGCAAAGCGAGCATAGTCCGTTGCGCTACAAGCTTGCCCCTCCCAAACTCTCAGACTTTGAGCTGCCCCGCGGTCCTGTCATGACTTCCCATCATGAGGTCCAAGGTCCCGATGGCGAGACGATTGAGTTCTTTGAAACATCTGACCAGTAAGTTTCGACTCTAGGCCTGTCTGGTCTGCCCTTCCTAGCCCGGCACCATACTGACCATGCGCAGCGTCTCCAACAAGAAGAATTTCCGATATACTCACTGCATCGCCGATCCCCTCTTCCCCTCAACGATCTACTACCGGCAGACCGAGCCAGAGCCTTTCGGACCACGCATGGGCTTCGAGGATGCCGCGGGGCATGTCTTCTTTGATAGGTCGGCGCGACACGTCACAACGAACAAAGGATTTCGCATGGCGCGAGCCAATGTCGCTGTGCGTGAGGGTAGATGGTACTGGGAGTGCAAAATCACAAAAGGAATTAGGGACTCGAAGGACGGCGAGTCCAAGTCGGATGGTGGAATGCATGTGCGCATGGGCTGGGCCCGGCGCGAGGCCTCGTTGGATGCGCCTGTGGGCTTTGATGCCTACAGTTATGGAATCCGAGACGTTGCTGGCGAAAAGGTCCACATGTCGCGACCAAAGGATTTCTTCCCTGCTGGCGAGCGCATCAAGGAGGGCGATGTGATTGGGTTGGAGATTCAGCTTCCATCAGAGCACCTGCATCGCAAGATCATGACTGGACAGTACAACCCTGCTGTAGACCAGTCCGACGACGAACCCCCGCCGACGACTGAGGCCCCTAACATCGTACGGGACCGCGTGCCGATTCGTTTCAAGGCGCACACGTACTTTGAGAAGATTGAGTATCACACGACCAAGGAGCTCGAGGATCTTATGAACCCTTCGCCTACAGCTTCGAGCAACTCATCCGAACGACCAGGTCCTAATCACCCTGTCCCGAGCCTACGCACCCTCCCGAACTCGTATATTCGCGTTTACAAGAACGGCGTTCTCATGGGTACCCCATTCGAGAACCTCTTCGGTTTCCTGCCCCCTGCCTCTCGCCCTATGCCCCAGGTCGGTGCCCGCGAGGGCCTTGACGACGGCATGCTTGGCTACTACCCAGCCGTCAGTGTCTTCCGCGGGGGCGCGGCCGAGGTCAACTTTGGCCCCGACTTCTGGTTCCCGCCTCCAGAGTACGACACCACCGGGGGCGAAGTTGACATGGTTCGCCCCGTCGGGGGGGCACTGGCTAAGATCCACGCCGTGTCGGAACGCTACTACGATCAAATCGCCGAGGACGTTGTCTACGACATTATCGACGAGGTGGACTTTTGGATGCAGGACGGCGGCGGTGCAACGGACCGCCAAGGAGTCAACGACAAGAGCGAGGCCGTGGCGTTGGCGCCTGGCAGGGAGGAAATTAAAGAATTGGTAGAGGATGATTAGAAATGGAGAGGATATGGAATCATTTCAAGCGACTTGCATCACGGAGTTTGGTTTTGGTTGGCTCTCAAGACATAGATACCCGCTGCAGTAGCAGCAGACACGTTGTAAATAAAAAAACAGACTTGTCATTCATCTACGTAATACTCATAAAAAAGACGAGATCCGCCGGGTATCCTGGACCATCATGAGATGCAAATCCCTTCTGCATGCGTATCTATTCAGTAAGAAAGAAACAAAAAGCGCTCATTACCACGCAGTCTCAACTCCACAGTTCTTCCCCAACGGCAGGCTAATCTCAACCAAGGTTCGACCCTGCAGGCGCACCCTGACCGATTGGCGGGTGAGGCGAATCAGACAATGGCGATACAGGAGACACGGGCTCTGTTGTTTCGATCTTGGGGGCCTCCTTCGAGGGGTCCTCCACCACGGCACGAGCAGCCGCTGGTTCAGGCGCGGGGAGTAGCGGGTCGTCGGGAAGCTCCTCAATGCGGTCGCTGCCATCAACGGGGACTTCAGCATCAGCTTTTTCCTGTTCGAGGCGGACTTCGCGGCCGCGCTTGTGGCAGTACCAGAGAACAAACATGAGCACTAGGAGGGAGGTTAGTAAAAAGTTATGAAGGGGGAGTAAAAGAGTTTGTATCGACTTACAGAAGAGGGCAACGCTCCAAACAACATTGGTTCCCATGAAAGCAGGCCACCTCGCCTTTAGTGCGTTAACGATTGCCTTGAGCATGCTGACGACTGCGCCAGGCTTCGTCACAAGCTCTGTGAGGTTCGTAGGCGTAAATAGCTTCTTAGCCGCCTCTTTGACACCAATCTCGGCTTCGGCCTTGAGTCCCTGGCTCTCAGCGGCGGCAGCAAGCAGCTCTGGCGCAAGCGACGATGTCAACTTCTCTGGAAGTTGGGTGACAAGCTTCTGAAGAGATGAAGGCAGCTTCTCGAAGCCGCGGTTGAGCGCGCCATCGCGGTCCTCAAAGAGCTTCGTAAGGTCACCCACGGCTGTCGGCACGCCGTTGACCAGGTCTTTAAAGACTTGCGTGAAGCGCTGAAGAAGGTCAGATGAGTCGTTGGACAATGAGACAATCTTGTTGTTTTTTGCCTGGAGGTTCAACCGATCAAGAACTTTGCTCAGATCGTTCGTTTCCTTCTCGGCCTCCTGCTCCGTGACGGGGACATCTTCGGGTTTGAGAGAGTCACCATGCTTTTTGTTCCTCGAAAACAAAAGTGAAAGACGGCCTGGGTGTTTTTCTCCCTTCTCCTTTTCCTTTTTATCCTTCTTTTTCTTCCCTTTAGTATCCTCTTCATCTTCCGTCTTGTCTCCCTCCACGGATTTCTTATCGTTCAAGATCGAATCGCTGTCGGACAGAGTAATCTCGGGGGTTTTAATACGCGGTGGGAGAGGAGGAGGGGGGCTGTCGTCCTCTAGGATGCTCTTTAGCCACGATTCGTCGTCTTTATCGAGCACCGGGCTTAGCGGAGGTTGGTCAGAACTCGGATGCTGGTCTCTTTCAGACTCGTTCAAGCTCTCGCCCTTAGCTTGTTCATCGCTGCGAGTGGCGGTCGTGGTTTGGATATCAGGTTTGTGCGACTTGTCGTCTTCCTTCTGGCTCTCAGGTTTCTGCGCAGTCTCCTGCGTGGTCTCCTTGGCGGCCTCCTTGTCGGCCTTGCTCTTGCCGAACTTCTTGGACTTGAAGTATTCCAGCATATTGAGTATCTTCTCAGTCGCTTCAAGCTTGAGGGTTTAACTTTGATGATGTTCGGTCAGGGAATGCGCTAGTCAACGGTATTTATTCAGGGAGAATAGGGGCTTGCAGGTCGTAAATCATGCGTTGAGGACGATCGCCGTTGACCATTCGTAGGCGCGCGCTTGCAGTGGTCCGTCGTCGTTTCGTCCCAAACTGTGAGCTCTAGACCAATACCTGGGAGCACCGCCACATGACATCACGCGCCACCCCTCCTCAACCCCACGCAATAGTGACACATGTGATCGACGGCCCAATTGGTAGCCTCAACACACAAAGCATGGCTAAAGCCAGAGCGTCTAATGGGTCGCAAAATTGGTGCCAATTCTTTCATTCGGTTTCTGGGTATCTTGAATCAAAGTAGCACGGCCGAGCCATCATTCGTTGTCATAAATATTTTCCTCTTCCTCAGAACGCTCCTCAGCGTCATCACCCCCTCCTTCTTCGCGAATCACCTCGTCAGCCAAGGTGCTTCGTCGCGAACCAGCCCCTTTTCCATGGCCTCTTTGGTAAGCCGCAGTGCTGGTAACTGCCCTTTCTCCCGTAAACCTCTCACCTGTCCATGCATTTGAGCATTTAGGACAATTTTTCTCTCTGCGCGTCCGCCAAAACGCATCTTGACAAATGTCATGCAGTCGGAAATTGCAATCCAGCTCGTTGCATCTCAGGCCAATTGTCACAATATCCTTACAAGCTTCGCAGAACCTGATCCGCTGCCAATCTTGGGGGCCGAGATCTGGATCGTTGTATGTCTCCACAAGCCATGATCGCAATTCCAACAACGCCCGTGGCGACATGGTATAGAACCCTTCGTTGCTCTTTTCAATCCAACCGGCTTCTATCAGACTGCCCAGAACAACTTCAACTTCGCTATGCTTCAGACCTTTATCTGCGGGTGTTTGTGTTTCTGAGTCCACGTCGACTTGGCTTTGTCTTCTGTCCGGCCTTGCTAGTTTCATTGCTTGCATTTCGGTGATTGCAAGGACTTCCATGCGTGGCGAGTTGTACGTTTCGAACATGGCATCGAATACTCGTTTAACAAAGGCCAATTCATCGGGGCTGTATGTCGTGGCAAGCTGCGTCTGAGGGTCGGAGGTAGTATTGACGAGCGCATAGATGCGCTCTTTGGTGGTTTGATGAACCGTACTTCGGATTTCGTAATCGAAGCGCGAGGCAGCTTCTGAAGCTATGTCGATGTACTCGCGAAAGTGTTGTTCTGTGACCGAGTCGGGGCGCACATCGTCGTCGTCACCGTCATGTTGCGCATTGAATATCTCGGCGAGGATTGGCTGGGCTTCCGCAAAGGTGATGGTTCCTCGAGCCAGGATAGCCTGGAGGAACGCCCGGTTCCCGTCTGTGTACCGAGAGTCTCCCATTTCGACTCATCAATTGCTTCGGGACGAAACCCGGGTTCTGGGATCCAGCCTGGTGAGAAAACAAAAAGACTTGCCCGTCTTCACAATAATTCAATTAAGTGGTGTGTGTGTGTACGCGTGGGACCAGTCGCGGTGCACGCGTCTCTAAGTCCCGGTATAGTGTGGCGGTGCATAGCGACATGTGGCTGAACTGACGAGGGAGCCAACTGTGGATTCGTCATCTCTAACAGCCCCAAAACGTCAAGCAACAAGGCCCAAACTCAAGGCCAAATGGAACCAAGCGTTCGTTCTCAGCCGCAGTTTCAAGGGTACCATTTAGCTCGTTCTCAAAATCGCCACCATTGGCTTCTAAACCGTTCCGGATCGGGATTCCGAGGACAATACCCCCAAATTTAACCGAGCGCGCCACCCCAACTGCTTTTTGGGCACTGAAGCCGACGCCATGACACAATTTAAGCCATGAAAAAACATTTAGTGGGACCGTTGTCGCATCATAAAACGATTCGTACTACGAGCTGACGAAGCCTTGAGCCTTGTCGGGGAGCTCGTGGGACGCTTCGGCCAAGTCGGCCCGCTCCAATGTGTAGATGGAGGTGCTCCCAAATCTCCATCAGCCTTTGGTAGTTTCTATGCCATGCGATGAAGTCCAGCCAGAATTGTTCCGGAAATGTAGATTGAACCAGATCCCACTCGTGACATCAGGAAAATCCTCAGTCGTTTCGCGTTTCAATAGTTCCAAAATTCCAGAACCTCACAGCTTCATCAAACGCCACCACCCACCCTCATGGCTCCATTTGCGCTTCATGCTTGGATGTCGTGGGGCCATCTCCACCCTAATGCAGACCTTTGGCATCAGACTGACTCGCCAATCTCGGATCCTCCCCGGGGATCTTTTGCAAGGGGTAATCCGGGAAGCTGGGCCTGCATACTGATCAGCAGCCGACGGGAGCGTGTTTGATCGTGGAGGGACCATGTCTCCAACCCGATCCTCGCTCTCCTTCGGGTTGATCTTGTGCAGAAACTTTACTTTTTTACATGTCATTATTCTCTTCTTCCCGAACCCTTTAATTCATTGATATTCGTATTTTCGTCTTGAACGGTACAGAGACCAGGCCAATGGCCGTCCAACTCCCCTCGGAGGTCTTGGGACTGGGAATCGGTGTCCTCGTCTACTCACTCCTGAGTCTAAGCCTGGGCTTGCTCACAGCATGGCTTGTCTGGATCCATCGTGAGGGCACGAGTTGTAAGCGGCAACGTGCATTCTCTCCACTGGCACAGAGTGCTTACTGTATTCAGACATATTTCTCCTGACAATCTTCACGACGCTTGGGGGCCTCGGTTCAATCGCCCAGCAGCTCCATACCATCGTTCGTTGGAGAGACATTAAGTTAGAACAACATCGACATGCTGAAAAAAACATTGGAAATCCGGAGCTTGCACTCGCTGGTAATTCCGCCGGTCTTGACTTGGCCCTTTTCTACATCCGTGAGTCGGTTCTCTCGGGAATTACACATTCTTCTAACTCATGGTCAAAAGAGTTCACTTGCTACGGTATTGAAGCATTGCTCATATTCTTTTGGTCCGCTGTTCTGTTTCAATCTGTCTATCAGCTCAAGACTTTCGCGGAGACCCTTCGATACTCCAATTTCATCGCCAAGCTTTGTGCAGTCCTATTGCCAGTCGCGTTCATCTGTCTTCTCCAAATCAGGGCTATTCAAGACAACACCATTGCATTTTTCGTCATTGCCAATTTCTGCAGTACGATTTTATTTGCCGCCACAGCCAAAAGAAATACTAATCGGTCTTTAGTGTCTATAGGATTGGTGGGAGGCGCTACTATGCTTCTTTCCATTCTTGGCAGATATCTTTACACCAAACACCGGCTCATTTCATTTCGGTTTCGTTACGGAAAATCCTCCAATAAATACGGAAGTCAGTCAGGAACTGCCGCTTTGACCGACTTCAGGCCCCGGAGGAACATCTATGACCAGTGGTTGATCTTGCGCCTCGGAATTGGCTTCATCGCCCTAGGGTTCGTATATCAGGAGTATCTCTTCCATTGTGAAACATAGCTCATACATCTTCTCCCAGTATCTTTCAGCTCGTGACCATTGCGACTGAAGTCACGTCCCAAAGCAAGAACAACCGCAGTAACCTGAGCGACACGGCCCAGTTGACGACTCTTCAGGCCAAATCTGACTTTTTGTTCTTTATTCCAGGTGCCACGCCACCATTGGTCACCTTTATAGTATTCGGCACGACAAGACCCTTTCGTGAGTATATGTGGAATGCCTTCATTCCGAGATGTTTGAGGGGAAGAAAAGATGGCCGGGCAATGAAGAAGCCCAGCAACACTCAGGCATCAGAGTCGCAGGAGTCGCACATATACAGTGGAGAGGAAGGGTTCGGTCACAGCGTTGCCATAAATGACAGGCCGACCTACGTGTTGACTAATTTGGATGGGAAACGGAGAGAGGATGATGCAATACCCATCTTAGCGGGCTCACCTCAGCCCTGCGCAGATCGCATGGGCTTCGGGGTTCCGCGTGCAATATAGTATATTTCGATAGGGAAAAAAAATCAATTTTTGCTATATCCGATAATTATTTAATCCTTTGCTAGAAATGCATAATAAGCATCTACACAATGCATTGTTCATATTACGATTGTCATGGGTACCTGCGTAAACGGGTGGTGTTTGATACTTGGCTTTGGTGCCTAACTTTCCAATAATTTAGAGTGGCTTTACTTTCCACGTACGCATTGTTTTTTCGACCACGATTTGCATGTGTGAGTGTCGAGTCTCAGCCGTTCCTAAGGCTAATCCTGCGTGCGGGAGGGAGCAGCGCAGCGCCGGCGGACGCCCGGGTTACCCTGTAGGACAATCACAATGGGTGCTAGGACCTCGTACGCTGACTCAGCTCAACGCCTGCCCATTGTGATTGGTGGCCTGCCTGTCGCGACTTTCATCACAAACGTATCCCTTCAGCAAAGCAAACGACAAAGACAGCTTCAAAACGACAGGAAGAGACCGGGCTTCATCACCGCTGGCATCCGTATTTTCAGCTTATATTGAAGGCGAATTAAATACGGCATAGACGGTCGGAGACGACGCTATCTCTGCCCTGGTTCCTTCAGTGGTTGATTGCGGCGCTGGAATCTCATCTTGCGTGGCGCGCCGAGTTTGGCTGCTAGGAGGCTCAGCTAGAGAAGTGAGCAAAATCTCTTCCCTGGTAGCAGCCCACAGGGACCCTGAAGATCGGGCCCGAATTGAATGGGCTCAACCCCCCTGGAGCACTCCGAACACAAAATTTGGACTGTGCAGTCGACGCACGCCATCATTCACGCTCGTTACCTGCCAGCCCGCGACTTGAAAGAGCCCCACACTGCATTAGGCCATCCGAAAGGCGATTATCGTTTTCATTACCCCAGCACTGAGGACAAACCTCTCGATCAAATCACCATCGCAGGTCAACCATCAACTATTGTTCGCCATGACGGACATGAAGGATTTCGACGTGATTCGGGTGGCCAGAAGTGATGGTGCAGACACTGGCCCTGGGTATTGGCCGGTGACATCCGCTCCTGCTCCCATCACGTCTAAGAAGACCGGAAAAGATGCGATTTCAATCGAAAAAGCACCTCGAACGAAACCACAAATGGTTCGGCTAGCAGAAGACGACCCTAGGTTTGTCGAGTGGAGGGTAAAGCTGGGCATTCTCCTGAAGCAGGAACTTTGCCCAACACCTGATGGTGAGTTGAATCGCGAGTGTTCATCCTTGTTACCAACTAACGCATCAAAACAGAGGGCAATTCATGGTATGTGCAGTTCCCCCGGGGGTACTGGCTGTACGAAAAGTCCAAACATCTTTGGGTTTCTGGCTTTCCAATAAAGGCCAAATTGTTCAAGAGCCCACAAGAGTTTGCAGTTCATCTGATCTGGCTACTCTCGGCGTCTATGGATTATCGAGACTGTTGCTGTGCCCACTGCAACGCTGGAAATATGGTGAGAGGTGCTGCTGCCGCCGCCGAGGAAACCCTCATCATCACTTATGAAGCACCCAAGGTCGAGAAGATACCCCCCAAGGTCACTCCGGTCCCGCTTCCCCAGATTCCTGGATTACCACCGCCAAAGTCTGTGGCAGCGGTCTCAAGATCGGCATCATCACAATCAACACCAACACCATCAGCACATAATTCACCCGCGATTACTGGTTCTGTACCTCATATTCAACAGCCCAAGCCTCAAACAGCTGTGAAGCCGCCTTTGCAGGCCTTGACCCAACCTCCACCTCAAGCCCACCCACCACCTCAAATCCAACCGGCACCTCAAAATCAACCTCAAGCTCCCCCCCAGGCTCAATCACAGCCCCTAACACAGCCGCAGCCTCAGCTACAAGCACAGGCTCAGAGGCAACCTCACCAGCAACAACAAGCCCCGATCCAGCATCAGATCCAACACCAGCCTCAGCATCAACCTCAGCATCAACCCCAGCACCAACCCCAGCATCAACCCCAGCACCAACCCCAACACCAACCTCAGCACCAACAACCCCAAAACCAAGCCCAGCCTCAGCCTCAGCATCAGCCTCAGCCTCAGCAGCAACCTCAGCAAGCACAACAAGTACAGCAGGCCCAGCAGCCTCAGCAACCTCAGCAACCTCAACAGCCGCCTCAGCCACAGGCTGCTCCATGGCAACTCAAGTCTTCACTTCTTTTTCGTGCGGGAGAGTTAGTTTGGTATCAGAATGGTGCCACTTGGCGGCTCGGCATGATTGCAGCCTCTTCTAATGGCAATCATGAACTTTTGCCTCTTGGACATGGTCTCGTTCCTCAACAAAATGTCAGCAAGCTGGACAATGACATGCGGCCTTTCCATGCGTTTACGGTGCCACCAGTGTCGATTACAGATTTAAAGGACAAGATTTTTGATGAGATACCATGGGATGCCATGTTCCGGGCACAAGGGAATGACGGGGGCAAGCGGGAGATGATCGCTCTTGATGCATCCAAGATGGCTGCAGCAAAAGTAGATTACTCATACTCTCTATGGACAAAACTGTCTGAAGACTCAAACGGCAAGACTATTGCATACTACGGGTGTTTCTTTGGTGCAGAGCGCGTTGAGATCGGCGATGCTCTTCGGTTGAGATCGCTCCCAGCGGAGTTCAACGTCCCTGCTGAGACGGGAGTTTTGGGCGTTCGGTTCATATTCACCAACAAGGACTATCCTGGGATCGTATTCTTCCGTGGCCACATCTACCAGCCGGTCAAGGGGGATGCTGACCCACCAAATGTTGTCAGCGAAGAGCAGTTGCCCACCGCTCTGCGGGATGAAAGCCAGTGGCGCAATTCGACCAGCCCCAACAAGCGGTGGCGATGGGCTCTCGTGAGGGAAAACGTGGTGTTCAAGGAACAGTCGATTAGAGGTCGATTCTATCCCATTCACCGCATCATGCCTGTCCTCAATCCCGAGAGCTTCCGACAGGCTGCTGCACAAGGTCAGGTGGACGAGCTGCACGCCCATCTGAATAACCGAATGGATGGAGTGGGGAGGTATCTGGGACGCAAGACTAACCGGCTGGACACGCTGGGAGCTTCAGTGCCACCTACCGCCAGGTTTGTGCTGGAGCCCTATGTAAGGGAGGAAACCTTTAAGGACGTGGGGTCCTTGCAAAACTGAACGTGGCCATGGACGAGGATTCTTGGGTGCCAATGCAGAACATCCAGACGCATATGCAAGAGGGCGTTAGTATGAGATGTGGTTGGTCAGAGGCGCTCACAAAAAACATAGGGCCATGCAGTTGGGTCCTGATTCCCTGGCACTTCCAGACGGAACTGATACACCCACTATGTAGAAGTTGAATAATGTACTGTAGCATTTCCTAAAGAAGCATGCATATGCCGTCTAATGTGCCCTGCCCTACCTATTCTCCTTAGCCCTTCTCAATTCGGGTAAAGACAGCCAGCCAAGGCCTCTCCTCCCTTTGCGTCCAACCAACCCCCTCCGCGATCGTGGCAAGATGCCTAGTGGCCATGTGATAGCATGCTTCCTACGAGGCTCACCGCTCCTTTTCCAAAGTGTGAGACATAACCCAAGCCGATCTCTGGGTGGCCCCTCCCCCCCCAATGGGCAATCTCGCCATGGGCAAAATACCCACCGCATTCCGAAATAGACATTTGACGGACCCCCATGACCAAAAAGCAAGTAGGGCGCCAGCCGTTTGGTAATGTCACATCGGGTGTGCTGGGCCAAGAACGCAAAAAAGCAAAGAGAAAAAAAAGCAGGCGAAGAAAAAGAAAAGAAAAAGAAAATAGGACAGGCCAAAAGGGAAAAAAACAAACTAGTCCGCAAAGAGCGAGCAACGTAAAGCATCAAACCACAGAGTCCACAAAGTGCTCAAGGGGAAAGACACGGGGCGGAAGTAGGGGAAACAAGGAAGAAGAAAAAGAAAATGCATTCCAGAGGTGAGACTTGCGGATGCTGGTTTTTTGTTTTTTTTTGTGAAACTACCGAATTGTCTGAGACACGAATATGTGATTGGCATAGAACAAAAAAGGGCTCATTTTCTCACGTTGTCACTCTCCTGGTGTACGCGCGCACCCGCTCGCGTCGACGCCTTACATGGCGGCGCCTTGGCCTATGAAGGGGGGGGAGTGTGTTGCAGCGAGGTGGTGCGGCTGACGTCCTGTCTCGGAGCACAAGCTAGCTGTTGGCTGGAATGGAGGGGAAGGCAAAAGGGAAGGGCAAGGGGAAGGGGAAGGGAAGAGAGACAACGTTGTGCGGGGTGACGTGGTGGGCTTGGGGGGAGGGGACGATGACGAGGGTGAGGAGATGATGGCTCGGGCGTGGTGTGAGGAGGGTCTCAGAAGGGACCCGGGGATGCGGACAGGTGGGTGAGACGAGAGAGTGAGGCCATCGCGTCTGCTCCCGAACTGGAACTGGGAGATGCAGAAAATAGGGCCTCGGATGGACCGGTACGGAAGAGACATCACTAGTCCCTCGAGCTAGCTGAAGGAAAAAGCAACCCAGCAGTTGCTAAAGCGTGTGCATGGTACGTCACTTGTTATACGCGCAAGGAGCAGGGAATGGAGGCAATATTCAGGCATAGTTCCCCTTGGTAGGGGATAGTGAGTTCGTTATTTTGTTTGACGTCTGGCTCATTGTCAGAGTGCAAGGCAGTGCCCTCTGAAGTTTTTAATGGCAAAAGACAAGGAAATCCGACCTCCCTTCCCCTGCCACTCAACATTCATCCACCAAATAGCCCGTTGCATGGTATATCCCCTTTTGCTGCCCAGCCTCATCTCCACCCCTCCAACATGTATGCCATCATCCGAAAGAAACACGCAGAGTCGACATCTCCTCCCTTTCAAGGCACCACCCTCCCCAAGCCTCAACAACGCCCCGTTTCGTTCAACCCCTACTCCCTAGATGCTACAACACTCCTCATTCGTAAACAATGCGCGGTAAATGACTGATGCATGCAGAGATATCATAAGATGAGCGCTCGGAAAAAATTCGTATCGTAATGTCGTATGCGTAAAATAATATTATCCTCGCCATCTCCCTCCTCATGGGATCCGGTGGGTCTTCGTGTTTTGATTCTCGTCTCGGGGATGACTTTGTTTTGGGATGGTGAAACCGGTAATAAAAGGCAGATATACCATGCGAACGAATAAACGGTCGAATCGGAAGGAGGAAAAAAAAGAAAACGACTGTGAGTCGTGGTCGGCAGTTTTTCAGCTCGTCCAGGTAGGCCAGAAGCTTTCGGTGACCATAATCTCGCACTCATATTTTCGACGTCGTAATAGGAAAATACCAAAAGAAATCAACCACTTCGCTCTGCGTCCCCTAACTCCATTTTGCTCTCCCCAACCTTGCTCATGATGAGCGTTATGCAACTCTCAAGTTTTCGAGTCGGGCTTGTAGTTGCTTCAGTACTTCCGGGTCGGGTTCCGGCTCTACCTTGCGAGGCAGAACACGGGGTGATTCGTCAGACTTCTCCAAGTCGCACTTCTTACACTTCGTTCCATGCTCGGCACCAGTAGGGAATATAGTCTTGCAGCTCTTGCATTCGTAGTGAGGCACGCTGCTGGGACCGAATTCGTCTCCAGGATAACCAAAGGGGTACTTGTCTTTCTTGGGCCTAGGGGTATCGTTAGAAAAATGACAAGAAGCATATGGGAAGGGTTAACTAACGGGTCTCGGGGGCAGTCCGTGCACCGGGCATGTCCACAGCTTCCGCATGTCTTGGTACCGGAGAGGAACAGGGTCTGGCACGAGTGGCAAGTCCTCCTGACGCGCTGACGGGGCTTCTTGTGAACCAGGTCTTGGCCACCAGTCTTGCTGGGTCGAGTAAGGACAATCTTCTTTTCGTTGTAGGGGTAAGAGTAGTCGGGGATGATAGGGGCGTTTTCCTTGTTCGCCTTGATGATGGCAGCGCGGCGTTCACGGCTGGCAATGACCTCGGCTTCAGTACGCTTGGGAGGGTAACGGGTGCACTTGGTGCAACGGGCATGCTGGCAGTTGGGGCATTCCTTGGCAGTGGTAAAAGTGGCATTGCACTTGTGGCAGGTTCGTCGGACACGCATGCGGATAGGCTTGTCCATGCGGAGAACAGTGTCGTCGGGAGAGGTGCTCTGCAATTCGGTGATCTTGATCTCGAGGCCGTAGCGCTCGCCGAGCTTCTTGGCACGCTCCTCAAACAGCTGGCTACGAGTGAGCTTGGAAACGCCCTCCATAGCCTCATATTTGGCACGAGCCTCCTGGGCCTTGGTGAGAGGCGGAGGTTCGCTACAGTCGGGCAGGTTAGCCAATGGTTTACGATTGGGTTTAGGGGCGGAAAGTTAAATAGCCACAGTCGTCTAGCAAGGACTAAATGGCTCTAGGAATTCGAAAAGAGGGTAGGGAACAATAATTGGGGTTGGGGGCCACATACCTCTTGGTAGTCTCCTCAGGCTTGAGAGTAAAGGGACCCCGAGAACCCATCATGGTCGACAGGCGCTTGGACGAAGATGAAGAACCCTCTCGCTTGAGGACCGTCTTGACACGAGAAAGAACCCGGCCAATGCCCTTTCTCTCCTTCTCCTCCTTGGGGGCGGAGGCCCCTGGCTGTGATGGCGAGCTCATGATGATGGATTGATGGATGATGGATGGTAGTGTTTACAATTGAGTAGTTGATGGCGAGGTAGTTGTGGATGATGATGTTAGGGGTTGGTCAGAAATAACGAGTCCAAGCGACGAAGCTCGATGGATAAAACGATTCCTTCAGCACATAGCACGAATCGGGCTCGGTGAGGCGAATACTGGTCGTCGTTCGTATTATACAATGCGTGTTTGTTTTGGCAGCGTACGGGCGAGGCTGGGCAAGAGTGATAGCCAGCCGGGCAGACGGTATCAGAACAATGACGAGACCCAATCGAGGACTTTGGGATGGGTTGGTGTCATATAAGAAGCCCTTCGACGCAGACCCGATATGCCGTTGGTTGGATATGGGATGGTGTCAAAAGGAAGAACCAAAGGGTGGAGGAGTAGAAGAAGAGGAGCGAGAGGGAAGACGAGCTGAGCAGGAGCGGGCAGGGTAGACTACTTTACTTGCCTGCTAGTGTGATGCAGTTAGTCGGTTCAGCGCATGGAGAGCGCCCGTGGGGACTAACTCTGCACCATGCACAGGCGTGGGCGAGCTGTGTGGGCGAGCCCAGCGTGGTGGTATTAGCGGAAACCCAGCGGCCCGGCGCTACTACGAACAGCCCCTCAGGACAGGCCAGTCCCGGCACACGTTACTGACAAGACCCCCCAGGGGGCCAAGGAGCCAAGCGACGCCAGGGTGGGCGTGTGACGAATCACGGGCGCCCAACCCGGCAGGGGGGCCACGACCATCTCACGCGCCAAAGGGGCCAGGGGTTTGGTGGCAGCCGTACGACAGTGGCCCAGCGGAAGTACAGCAGGATTCGCAGCGGGGACCGTAGTGGGGACTGGAGCAACAATCCCCCCAGCGAGGGCGGCAGAGGCGAGCAGGGGCATACACAGGTTGGTTCGGGCGCTGGGGACAGGATGGGAAAGGCGTCGCTGGGCCAAGTCGGGGGGTGTAGCGGAAATGCGTGATGTTTTTTCTTCTTGGTTACAGAAGGTGAGAAGCTTGTGTGGCAATACATTGCTTCTGGGTTCAGTTGTGTGGCTGGCTGCAGCTTCAACTTTTTTTCTTCTTTGGGCAAAAATAAACAAAAAAAATTAATTACACTAAAAAAGAAATATTTGGGTTCCCACTGGCGTCAAACAATTTGGCTTCCACGAAAGGAAAGGGAAAAAAATCCCTATCAATTCCTCCTTTAGAAAACCTAATGAATTCCAATGGAGAGCGTTCGGCGCGTGGTTACATAGGGGCAGAGTTTGCTTTGAGGCCCCTGTACGGGAAGAGAGAACAAGTGGGTGATGGTGTTCCATTCCATACGATCTGGAGGTCCCAGGGGGTGGGTTGCCACGGAACCACACGGGCACCGGGTTTAAGATGCACGCCGCATTCGAAGGGGGAAAGGAGCATTGGCGAACACTAGAAGAGTATTCTGCGAGTGGTTTTGTTCTACATCATAGCACCGTCGCGTGTATATGGTTACTAGTCGCTGGAGAAGTTGGTTCAGAAGCGAAGACAGACGGGAGAATCGATGTACACGAACGATCCCGAGGCTATGGTGCCAGCTACCAGCAGGATGCCAGTCTGCGAGCCACTGACTCGGCGACTTTGCTCCAGTCAGGCCAATGGCTAGGGGGCTACCCCTGCCAACGCATTGCGTACAAAGCGCACCCTGCTTCTTGGTCATCGCCCTCGGGCTCTCTGTGGTGGATTTCTAGTGTGGTGTGGTGTGGTGGCACGGGTGGAGGAGGCGTGGTCGGGTGTGGAGAGGGAGGCCCTGCAGGCCGGGATGGTGGGAGAGTTCAGAACCTGGCATCGAGGCCCAAAGCCCTGGGAGGAGGCCCGGGCGAAACATGGCACGGCCGATTAACATCCAGTAACCGCCGCAAGGTCATCGTCGGTTGTGTGAGCGTGCAGATATGGAACATGGCGTCTGCCCTCCACCACTTTCTGGTAGCCAAAAGCATCGACTGCCTGCCCTGCGGTGCTCCCCTCCCGCCTGTTGAATGTCTTGGCCGCGCTCTCCACCTCTCTTGTCCTCTTTTGTCTCTCATCCCCAGGTCCTGGAGCAAAGCGCGGGCGGCTGCAGCCAGCCCAGATAGGCGACCAGACCAAGCCAAACCAAACCAAACGATGTGGTCCGTTCTCGAGACGGCGGTCCCGAACCGCCCAGCTCCATATTACCAGTTTCCTGGAGTCGGGAGTTGGAGGTCTGGAGCTTCGAGTCCAGAGTTCTGGGCCCGAATCAAAATAGCTTTGTGGTGGTCAGTGGCTTGACCTTGCCTGCCCCCGCCGTGCTGTTGGTTGTTGGTCTTGATTCCCTGCCTGCGAATCCTGCCACATCTGGATGCACGTCAAAGGAAGATGTGGCACAGTGTCCAGGTTGAGGTGATGGCTGTCTTTCATTGCCCTATGGGAAGGAGCCCTAGGTCTCTGTCCGCCTTCTATGACCTACGAGTGATGTAAACACAGTGCGAAACAACACAGTGCCTCGGGTTTCCAAATGAATGCGGCCGATGCAACACACCCTCTTGTTCCTTATCCCGCATCCCTTATCCCGGTTTTCTAGCATCCCTCGCCTATGTCGCGCCCGACGAGTTGGAACCTCCCGCGAAACCCACCCACTGCGGTGGAGCTGCCGCACAAGTTGAGTCCCAATTTTTTGGGGATTGTGTCATGCGTGGATGATGTGTACCTGTTGGTTGTTTTCTCGTCGCTCTCCCCTCGCCTCCACGAGGGAGGGGAGGGCAGCCAAGCTTATCCGAGCAGCCGTTTATCGCCCTCTTCCCCGGGGACGACTAGCGAGCCATGCCCACGAGGGTTCGTCGGCTTTGGCTCCTGCTAGCGGAAAAGTAGAACAAAGATGATTTGTCCTGAGCCCTGGTCCCCATCCGCTCCGCGCAGGCTTCGCATCAATCGAGCCATAGTTTAAACCACTGTCCCTAAATATCGCTTGCTCGCCTGTGTTCTCTTGGTATTGGTCGTCCTATGGTGCGGTGCACATCGACCCGTGTCAGGGGAAAGGACTGCGCCTCGCCTTCCATAGTTCCATACTTTTCAGTAGGCGCATGCCCTCCATCCCGACAGCATGGGCCTGCGGGCGGACCACGTCGTCTCCCGCGCTCCCGCCCAACATTCAACCACCCCCCATCCATCAGTCCACTTGGGCGACAGATCAAACAAGCCGAGACCAGCAAACCCCCGGGAGTGCCTTGAATGCTGAGTGGCAACGAGCAACAAAAGGCCTTGGCCAAATCACAGGGCAGAATTCGTAGTCGCCAATGCATCACCTTGTGGTATGCTGAGCTTGTACTATTGCGAGGGTCCCGACACACAAAGTCGGTCAAGGAGCACGCACCCGAGATTGGTCTGGTTTGATTTGGCCGGGGCTTTGTTCCGTGCTCAGCAAACACCATCTCAACATCATGTAGTCATCTCCAGCAATCGGTCGTCGTAATCACAGTTGTCGCGTGCCTTAGGCCATGCTGAGGCGAAGACACATCTCGTCTGGGGACACTGTGCTCTTCATCATGACGACAAAACAGCAGTCACTGCGGCCCTGGTTCCAGAATCGACTCCCGCCATGCAACGTGGACATGCTGCTCCCGACATTATGCTTCATGCCGCGTTCCGAAGCACCGGGACCACTGCCACAACGGGGACATGTGCTCTCCCGTTAATCACACCCTCTTTTGATGATCCTTGGCCATGGCTCCCACCGCCATGCTTTTCAACACATGTTACTGGTGCTGGGACCAAGTGTAAAACTACGGCTGACACTGTTATGTACGGAGGATGTGATGCAGCTCCGGCATCAGGGATTGACGCAGCGGCAAAGCATAACTTTCAGGGGCTGGGTGCTGAGTCGGACGGAGAAGAAACGATAAACCTCCGATCCGTGGTTCCCATCTGAATCCAATACCGACCACCCCGGATCCCATACCGATGGTTGGCGAATCGAAATGCCAATTCATTTCCATCTCATCCGATCCTTTTCGTTCTATTCTGAGACTGATCATAGTACGTTACCAGTGTGCTGGCGCCGACAGCGTTGGCGCTGGCGCTGGTGTCTCGCTAGTTCCACATGGCCCAGCACACCAACCCAAAATCGTTGTCACGCTGCGACAAAAGTACGAACCACATCCAGACCATGTACTGTCCTGACTTGCCCGACTGCGCGTGCCCTAAACCAGAGTCAGGCATTTCTCGAGCCGACGCTCTCCCCCGCACCGGGCCTCTGATGCGTGTCCGACGGTCGTGGACCGATGCAACATTCCAACCGACTCAACACCAGTCATGGCCTCGTGTCTCTCTGGAAACACACGGTTGGTGGCGAGAGCAATGCCTGGCCACACGCCCCATCCCGAGACGCTACCGGCTCCCTTGCCTGGGTGAGCCGGATTCGATATGAAATTAGCAGGCAAAAGTCCGCTGCGCGCATGCGTCACTCCTGCAGTCAACGTCGTTTTCGTTAGCATCGTCCGTTCCCATTGCTACTTGACTTGAACCCCCGCGCACCTCTGGGCGGCACACGAGGAGGTATGTGTTGGGGAAATTGGGGCGCCGGTTGCTGCACTGGCATGACTTGCGTTTTGCCTCCACTTGAGTCGCGGCGCCATGATCTGATTTTGAGTCTCGTCAGTCCTGCATATACCCGCTTTCGCCGTCCATATTACTGGAGCCTTTGTCTGTGATATTAGCACTGGGGATCGACCGCGGAAGGGCCAGCGGCCCCGTTCCCACTTAATTGGATTTTCTGAGGCCAGAAACCAAATCGGCGCACAGAAGCTTTTGAGCTAGCTACTCAAGCACTGCACAGCGAACCAGCCCAGTGGTAAAATCTGTGTCATGGCGCTGCAATGACAGCGGGAGCGTCCACGGCGAGCGGGGTGTCCCTGACTGCTCACCTCGATTTCAATCATCCGTCCGTCGACCCATCTCTTTGCTCTGTCTGAATCCCAGATCATGCGCCTCCTCCCCCCGGACAACAAGCGAATGGGAATACCAGTTTTCTCGCTCAAGATACGGGGGATGATTTGCGTATCGCTCCCGGAAATAACAGCTTCCTGTCGACGGTTCGATCGCCGTGGAACCGCCACTTGGACCACTGTCACCCTGCCTTGTCTCCAATTAGCCACGGAAACTGCAAATGCTCCGCGGTTACCTCACCGCGACCTCGGCACCAGTTGCTGAAGGGCGGCCATGTCTCAACCCTGACAGAAGTTGTTCTGCAGGCGAGGGGGGAGGTGCAACGTACGTGCAAACAAAATCCCGGTGTGTTGGTACCTAGAGCGCCCGTCCACGCTAGCCTGTGCAACATCCGAGTCTCGAACCAATCTCACCGCTCTTCGGTACCTAATGCTGTCTCGAATGACGGCCATGTTTGGGCCATGGGGCGGGGTTTGATTTCTTTGAGGTTGGTATGTGCGGTAAGTCGCCCAATTGGGCCAACCCTTCGATCGCATCAGAGGCTAAGCAGCAACTCCTCAATCAATTTCATGGGGCGCGCGTTGCTGCTAGCTCTACCAATGCTGTGTCTTGATTCGAAGGATTTAGCGAGAATGATTTATTGGCTCTGCCCACCCCGCTTCGAACCATCCGGTCTTTGGTGGCTGGCAACGGCGTCTCGCACCGTCTCGCCTCCCCCAGGTCAAGTTGGTTGACCGGATGGACGACATCACGCTTGGTCCAGCAGCTATGGCGGGCGACCATGACAAGGGAGCCCTCGAATCGAGATTGCGTGGCTCGGCCCGGTGAAGAGATTTCCAAAAGCTTTTGGCTCTCTCAGCCCATGAGGCTTCGTCCCTGTTCCAACCCCGAATAGACAGCCCATTGAAACGAAAAGCCTAGTCTGGCTGAACCTGGATACCAATTAACATCCTGGGCACAAAGTGGCCAACCCTGGGTTGTCTCTCTAATCAAGCCCGGGCGAACTGCTCATAGTGGGATTAATAATCCGCGAGGCTTCGCTTCTCGCAGTTGGTATTTACGGAGCCCCTCCCTACTAACCATTCATAGCTGTTGGGAGCTGCCTAACAGGGGTTGCGTATCTGCTATCGGAGCTGGCCCTGAAAAAGGCAGGAACACACCTAATCACGACCGGACAAGATACGGATATACGCAATTTTTTTTTAGGGACGGTATTAGCTGGGGTATGTTTGTCGATCGCATTGTCAGGGTCTCAAATTCGGTGACTGTCAGTACTCTGTTTGGCTGGGTTCTGTCATGGCGAACCCTTCCCGCCGCAGCCGATCAAATAAGTGACCAACACATCCAGGGAGCAGGCCAATCATGGCGGCGCCTTGGCTTGCTGTGCCAGCGGCCAAAGACATGCTGGGGGGGGGGGGGGGGCTTTTTTCTTCTGGGCGCTGCCAGGTGCAGATGCATTTGCAAGGACCCAGTGTGTGTGCAGTGTGACTTGTCACACATCTGCAACTTGGTGCTTCCCCGGAGCTTTAGTGCGGACGGGTTGTTTCTTGGAATACGACCTTGTGTTGGACAACGGGCAACCACACCCAGGCTTTTGTCGGTATGCCCGCCACTCGCTTGCAACCACCGATCCGGGAAATGGTTCAGAATTCGGACTCAGCCAAGTCTGTGATGGAAGAGAGGCAGAAAAAACAAATAAAAAAACAAAAACTGTGTTCTGGCCGATGGTGGGGTGGCGCCAGCGGATCCACGGGTCTTCCCGTCCCGCGACGCCACCAACCTCCGACTACCTTTGAATTGCTCCAGAGCAGCTCCGGGATACCAAGTTGAGTTGAAGTGTCGAGATTGACGGATGCTGCAACGCTTGGGCGTTGACTTGAAAGACCTACAGAAGCCTCGTGGGTACAAGTCTGCAATTGCCAGTGTCCCTGAGCTAGAGATCGACAGTTAACGAAGGCGGCGGCGGGAGACGAACTTTTCGGCGGGCCTCTTGCTCCACTTGCTCGCGATCCATTTGCCCAGACCACGGACGGAGTATTTGGATCTAGCCGGCAAGAACGGTGCTACTGCATGAGGTGTTTTACGTCACACCAACACACTGAAGATCTCAACTCAGAGCTGAGCTGGTTCTCTCGGTCCCGAGTCTGTGGGTGAGGCGTTCGTGACAAGAGTCTCGAAGCACGGCTGTGTCCCAAATTAGCACTGGCCAACACACACCTCCCAGAGATTGCACCCAAGAGCACAGACAACTTCACAATCCACCGGCTCCATATCTCAGCGCTCACGATGACCCATTGACAGGTCTTCGGTCTGGAAAGGGGTCTGTGGTAGAGTAGTCAACACGTGGCCCCGTCGGGGAAGTCTGGAACCAAGAAACGGGTAGACGGAACCAACCACGCATCCGCAGCGGGCCAACTTGCCAAGCCTGGGCGTATCAAATGAAAGGGACTGGTTTGCTATCTCTGCGCCGCAGACCTATGAACGCCTCGCTGACGGAAGGACCCGGTGCTACGTACGATGCCTCGGCATATGGTCGCGCTTTAATCTTGGAAGCTGCGTTGAGTTGGGATTGCAGTACTGCAATGCATGTACGAAATGAACAACGAGTCAGTGGGATCATCGGGGAACTGCATTGCCTTGCACGACCCGGCCAACTACTAGTCCTCTAGACTCTGTGGATCTGCAGGAAGCGAACTTGCTGCGTCATGTATCCTGAGGTCATGAGATGGCCCTAGGATACCGACCAGTCAACGAAGATGACTATTCCTGCAGCCAGATTGGAGACAACAGGCCTTCTCCGAGGAAACAACAGTGATTTGTGATGTCACCGAGCTAACCGCAAAATCCCCCTAGATGAGAGAACAACGCCCACTTCTTATTGGGGAACATTAAGCCGAGATATGAGGGGCGTTGCTCATCCGCAGCGCTGGACCCTGAAATACCAAAAATTTTCTATCTGCAGGTCCAGATTGGGGCCGCCGCAATGGTCTTCCCGCTGGCTTTCTGGGTTGAAAATTAAGGTTGGTAGCTTTGTTGGTCATACTAGTTTCGGCCATTGACCCAACCAAGATTCCTGGTTTCTCATCGTTGGTTCCATTTTGACCACTCTCAAAAGTTACATTGTGCTTTGACGGTGCTCGTCACATGACGTCTTCGCTGTTGGCATGATCCCCCTATGATACCCATCACGGGATACATTGGGGCGCTGGTTTGTGATGAGAATGTCAAGCCGTTTTATGTGAGACAAATGTGAGGGACTTTTCGCTTTCCATGGTGCAATACCACGTCGGGTGATGTCTCCTCTTCATAGACATGCATCCTTGGGCATTCGAATGTAACGTCTATACGTACGCACTTACGTCTTATTAGCCTATTTGCCCACGAGTCTCCTTGAAGAAGGAATGTGTTCCATCTTTCTAGAAAATTGTACGTCTATCTATTTTAGGCATCTTGTCCATCGATGCCCACGGTTACCGCTTGTCTTTGTTCGCCGTCCCAGAGTGAACAGGCCGGGGCAAACTTACCAATTGTGTTTGCTTCGGTGGCTAATTTGAGATTTTACTCCTATCAGAACATCCACACTGTAGTCTAGTACCTGAGCAGTCGTTAAACCGGGGTCGTATTGCTACATTGTAGAGTATCTATGGAGGCTAGGACATGGGGCAGAAAAATTGTCCAATCCACCGTTCGGACAACGATGTGCAAATATCCTTTGGACAGTCAATTCCCGCTTCCGTAAGGGATTATATAATTGCATATAGGTAAGTCAATTGACGGCAGCCTTAGAATCATTCGATTATATGGTAGTCAAGTTATCAAGCGTCGACGTAATATATGTGAACTCCAGGGTAGCTGGCAAATAGTGGAAGTAATAAGAAGTTCAGTCTAGTTTTTAACTAATCTCTATTAACGAGGAATATAACATCGTGCAATCATTTTATTGATATTATTGTTTAATATATGTTTGTGTTCTATCCCGCAATTGCGCTTGGCAAGCCATTCACGGGAAAGTCAGGCCCATTACCATCTTGTTCGAACAACGGGGCTTTGGTAAAATGGAAACCCCTTGAATCATTGCATAAGATTTCACAAGATCGAGACGCGTACTGAATAACTCCCTAGAGATGTTAGATTATATGATAATGTGCAGAGCCATTGTTTACTATATGTGATTCATCATCCATTGTCACTCAGCGATCGTAATTTGGTGTCGCCTCAATCTTTGCGTTTGGCCCAGACCTTCAAAAAACCGATGTAGGCACCGCCAGTGATATGAGTTTTAATGACCCTACGCACCAAAAGGGTGTGATATTGGTCCCTGTTAATTTAGAGTGGGTGGTGGCACACCGCAAGTATTGTTTCCACCTCATTCACAGCGCGCGAGCGAACGGGAGGGAGAATAGAATGCATATCACAAATTCTGACACGGAGATGAAAAGTCACAGGGGACCGAAAAGATTCATGAAATTATAGAAAGCTTATGGCGCATTGTATAGATACATATCTATCTGCCTTCATGCACGTATTGTTTCGTGTGCTGACTGATACTAGGATTATGATTGCGTCTCAAAGGCCCACCCCATGGCAGTATCTGAATCGCGATCTGAGTCAACACAAGAAGCTTTCTATAGAAAATACCGCGGCTAAACTACAATCATCGTATAGAATTTTGCATCATGGCTTCGTCGTTCCTCGGGAGATGGCTGCCTGGAAGGTGGCGGAGAGAGCTACATCCCTAGTTTCCAATCCAGCGGGGTAATACCGAATACCCTCATAGTGTGAAGCGGGCACATCCAAGTCGATGGTTTCTAAAGTCCCAATTGCGGCTCAACTTGGAAAAATCTCTTGGCTGTCAGCATCGTTTTCAACCTGCACAAGCTCCTTCTGTGATTGTTTCACAATTGGTGATTTTGGAACCCGTAGAATTTTCGTTACCCCAACCAGTCCTCCCAGCCGTGGCTTCCCGCCTCTGTCTCAGCATGTGCTGCTTTTCTTGGATCTCGAAAGCCCATCGAATCACCCTTTTGATTGCAAGACAAGAATGTACGGGCTCGTAGAACCTCCTCACATGCGGATTGTCACAGCACATGCGCTCTGGCAAACAGCCTTGTAGATGAATAGTGAAGTACCGGCTCCACCCCATGACGAATATGACCTGTCCCGTGGTCGATGAATGACGCGCAAAGCCCGCGAGGAGATAAAATAGCTGCCCACTACTAGGCCATAGTTTTAAACGTGACGGTTGTTTCCGATCAATGGCGAGATATTGACGACTGGCTGCGAAACACGATGCTTCCTCAAGACTGCCGATTGGCTGCTCATACATCTCACACGCCTCACTTGTCGCGCCGGCTCATTATCGGCAAAGCTAGGTGGGTTGTCACAGAAGCCGTACCCATTTCTCAACTACTCCAACGCGGCGCGCGGCAAAAAAAGGACAACCTTCGTAATTCATCATCAAACGTTCCCGGCATCCTCCTCGCTCTGCACACTGCGCAGCGACACGCACTCACCCGCTCAAGCATCAGCAAACACCCAGGAACTCGATTCCTCTGCCTCCCGCGCCCCAGACTGTGCAGAGATCCCGTGCACAGTCGAATCATCCTTTCCCCGCGTTCCCCTTCCTCAGCTATATGCAACAAGAGCCAACTGCGATTCTACAGCCTGTGACTCACACCAGCGTCCCCTCCACCACCACTTCATCCCAGCATGGCCCCGTTCACCATGACCCAGAAGGCCTCCGCCGAGTACACTCTGGTGGCTCGAGCGGCAGTTCAGGCCCAGCGTCTCGGCGTGACTCGCACAGCACCGTCGATGTCGACCTGCTCGACGAGGAGCTTCGCGGGCTGAGCTTCCACGATGGCCCGTTTGTTCCCGGTCAACGCATCGCTGCCTACGAGAATGCCATGACTCCCCCGACCCCGAAGCGTGCGCTGGGCTTTAAAGTCATTAAGCGCGCTGAAACGCCGTCCGATGGCATGCAACTTGCCGATTTCCCAAACGGTGCGTTAAAGTTGCTCAGCGCATTCCCATCCCATGTACTGACTCCAATCCGCAGAGATCCTGACACAGATTTTGTCACACCTGCATGCCGACTCCCACGCCGCGATCGCTCTGGTCTCGAAGCGCTTCTATGCGCTCATCACCAGCTCACATGCCTGGCGGATGGCCTTTCTTCGGTACTTCCCTGGACAAGAGGCGCTTGAACACAAGGCTAGCGCCGATATCTGGGCCGATGGCTCATCCGAATTTGTTCGCTCCGAGGCGCGCTATTTTGCTCGCTTGTCGTCTCTTGCATCCTGGCGAAAGGAGTACTTGCTGAGAACCCGCTTGCTTAGAAGTCTAGCCCGTGGAAAGCCGGGCTCCTCCGGAGCAGTTGGAGCCTCCGCTCGTGGTGGGAAGAAGCTCAGTGCTGTTTTGACGTACAACTCCAAGTTGCCTTGGGCTGTGACCAACATTCACGCTGTATTCTCCAACGGAAAGAAGCCTCCAAGGGCTATTCATGGCGCATCTGATCTCGGAGCGGGAACTATCGGCGATCCCACTAGCGGAAAGATTGAGAAATGGGGTCTTCAGGATCCCTTCAGGGCTTTGCAGCTCGAGGAGGTCTTCCCAGGTCTCGTCCCGTATGGGATAGGTGAAGGCCCAGCCGCCACACCCAACGTATTGGATGTGAGCCAGCCTTACGGTGTTTTGGCAGGTGAGGGCTTTCCAGGTGGTCGCCCTTTCTATCGGCCAATTCAGGAGCCTCGAGGACGCTATCTCATTGCCGACTCGGGCGTCGCGGATACATATCCTGATATCCCAAAGATCCCGGAAATGTCCGAAGCGATCTGCAGTGTGTGGCTGGCGAAATCATCTGCTGTGCCGGTGAATACACAGTCAATGGTAGGCATGCTCACGGGCTCTACCCTTGGTGTAGTAACCTCATATGCGATGGCTTGTGATTCTACTGGTCCTCGAAGTCGAACTGGGGAAATTACAGCTCGATGGGTTCTTAGCCCTGGTGTGCCTATCATCTCCCTTAAAGTGGATGATAGCTACAGCCAGAAGCGGAAGTCTGCTGGCAGAGTCTGGGCAGTTGCCCTGAATGCTCTGGGCGAAGTCTACTATTTGACGGAGGTACCAGCGAGCTTGTTTTCTCAAACTAAGGGCGAAGATGTGACCAAGAACGCTTGGTATGCTGGTCGCTCAGCCTATTGGCACCTCTTGGAAGAGACTAGGCGCGTTGCCCGACCTGACGACCTCGACAAGAACGCAACTAAGGGAGCGTACTCGCCTCGTTCCCCTTCTAATTCCATGAATCTGAGTAAAAGCCAACTCAACGCCGAAGCTCGCGAGATCGAGAAGTTTTTGCGTCGTGACCCTGCTCACTTCAGACGAGTTTGCGAAGGATGGGATATGCTTCGCAAATTGGAAGTTGATTTCGCTGGCGACGATGGCAATGGTGCTGGCGAGCACATTTTTGTGATTGACTGTGGCTACATTGAGGAACGTCCCACTCGTGTTCAGCGATATACGCGGTCTCTGGTGGCTCAGGAAATTTCATCCACTCAGGTTCCCGAAGAGTGTCCTGTTCCTGCACCAGCACCTCAGACTACGACTCCATCCCTTTTTGGACCTACTGAGACCGTTCCGGTCGAAGCTGCAGAGTCTCGCGATCAATTGCCAGCTGAGTCGATGCCCTCTATGACACATGTGCCGTCTCCTACGATACAACATCATGAATGGGATATTAGTAACATGGAGCTCAAAGGCCAGAAATTGTCCATAATCACCAGCAGTGCTTTGGATACCTCTTCTAATGCGCTTCATACGTTGGCCGAGGATCCACTTGTTGAAGCCGAAGAGGAAATCCCCGGCCGCAGGTCGCGGCTTTTCGCTATTGGAACCGATGATGGCGCTGTTCTTGTCTGGAATGCCCGGGCAGATCCAAGAGAAGCTGGCATACATGCACTTCGCTATATTCAGACAGAATCGCCTGAAGTTTCCTGCGTTGCGCTCACTGGATTGTATCTCGTTCATGGCGGGAGTGATGGTCTTGTCCAGGCTTGGGATCCGCTTGCCTCGACATTAGATCCAATTCGAACACTTAATGCTCGGTCAAATGGTCGGGTGCCTCGGCACATGACAACTATGAATCCTGCGTTGAACGAAGATACCTATTCTGCTGTTGGTGCAATCTATCTAGATCCAGATCCGACTATTCTACGCGGAATTGTCTCCTTTGGTGCCTTCTTGCGTTATTGGACTTACAGCTCCACGAGCCACGCAATCGGACGCAAGCGTCGTGTGAGGCATTCGGAATTCCACAGTCGGATGGCAAGTCGTCGCCAGGGCGGTGATGTTTCCGAGTTTATCGCCTCCGAGGAAGCTGAGCTTCGACATGAAGATGAACGGAGAGCTCGTGAGCAAGATCGTCTTCAAAATCGGTTTGGTGCGGGAGCTCTAGGTGACTTGACCGAGGAGGAAGCTCTGCGATATGCACAGCTGGTTTCTGAGGAAGCCTTCCTTGCCGAAGAGCAGCGGAGAACTAGCGATTCAGCTGCTGACGCAAGTCTCGACACAGCGTCCACCTTCAGCGGAACCACCGTAGATACCATGACGCCCGAGCCAAGTCTTGTCGATGTTTCACCTCCCACCAACGGTCATTTGGAACCCGCTCGGGAGGCGGACGAAGATGAGTATGAGCAACAGATCCAGCAGGCTATCCGCCTCTCTTTGCTTGAAAGTGGGAACGACAGTGTCCAGTCTCCTCGTGACAACAGCTCTGGCGAATACGAGTTTTCCGTTACCTACAAGTCAAAGCCTGCGAAGAAAAAGAAGAATTCAGTCCCTTCCTCTCCGCATGCCGGCCCGACTTTTGCGTCTGGGTCTAATCTCATGGATGTGCGAGATGATGATCTTGAGCTGGCCTTGAAGCTTAGCATGCAGGATCAAGGTTTCCCGGTATCGGACCCCGACTACGGTGCACAGTACGAAGAGTTCCCTTCGTTGGAGACGGAGGGTGTCGGCAAGGGCAAGGGAGTGCGACGGTGGTAGACGGACCTGTTTTGAGGGATGTCCCCATTCATACAATCGCGTTGTTTTCGATTCTCTGAGCTTCTGAGTGGCCGAGTGTTTCCGCTTGGCCATTGGTGAGCAATCGTTGTTCACTTCTTTGTCTGCTCTTGCAGGCAGTTTTTAGAACATAGATCTTTGTTTGTTGCAAGTAGATTCTGCATAATTGAGTTGCTTTGATCGAGAGTTTATGCTTGTCCACTGATTGCTGTATTTGTTTGAATCCCATGAAAGACGACGAATCTTCAAGGACGTGTTGACGTCCGCTCAGTCATGAGAGGGGAGGCAAGAACTGCGCCGGTTTGTCTTAAGCAAATCTATGTCCTGATTAGTCGCGAATGGCGATGTTCCCTCCTCCCCTTTTCTTTTTCCGGCATCGACAATGACGCACCAACATTATCTTCGTATGAGAGCCACTTGGAACTCAGTGATGACTTTGACCACTGCCATTTCCTCGAGTGAGATCTAGTAGAAAGGCAAGGCGGCCGTGTTGAACCGGCGGTTAACGGACAAGGACCATAACGTGGACTCTGATGTCGACACGGGAAAAACACAAGGCCGGCCTTGGACATGGACATCGCCGGTGGATGCACACAAGAACGAAAGCTTCTTCTTCCCGATGAACCAGTGCCCTGAGTGGACGAGATAAGCTTCTCGCCATGTCCGTTTAGTGCTCGTGGCCACGCGACCAGAAAAAAAACAACATCTAGAACGAGCTGCCCCCGCTCCACTGCCTGCCTTGCCGACATTCCAGGCGCAAGCCCCTCGGGACCTTGCTTCGCAGCCGGGCTGAAGATGTAAAAAGAGGCTGTTATTGGAACCGCCGGCTCGGCCTCGACCGGCATCATCAATCTAGAAGCTGGGCAATCCCGATGCAAGAGTCATTCCCCCTCCCCCCATTGCCTAATCTCCGATGACCGTCGGCGAACATACTTTGGCCCAGCGATTGTTAAAAAATAGAAATAAGAATTAGCTATAGGTTTGTGTATTCTATAAGGGACGCCGAGTTCTGCATATTAAGCTAGGATCTGATTTGAGCTACTTTGCAAAATGCTGGAGGAGCACTGGTTGATGATGTTTGTTTCGGTCAACATATTTTGATCAGGAGCAAAGGATGAGCCATAACCGGAAGAGGGAACCAGCATCTAAAGCCGAACGATATTTCAAGACAGATGAAATCTGCTTTTGTTTCTTTGTTTCTTTCTCTTTTGGCCGTCACTCAAGCTCCATGATTGGCGAGTGTCGCAAGTGCTGCTGCTATAGTGTTCATGACCATGTGGCGGCTTGAACTCAACCACGAGATCGTTCAAACGATGAGCCAGAAGCCTAAACGGGCGGGATTGCGGAGGAGGGTTCGACAGAAAACCCTGGGAGGAATTGACTTTGACCAAGAAAGGGCCTGTCTCGAACCCTTATCCCGGGTGGCCCCGTTGGACCTATGGCAGCGAAACGATTGACAAAGAGACGGCAAAGCAACAATGCAAATGTAGCTTGTGCCCCCCTGAATCAAGTGATGCGGTGGCTGTGTTATCTCTTTTCCCCAGAAACCTAACTGTGTTCATGACGTATATGTTTGTGGGAAGAAAGAAAACCGATAACTTGATATCGCGATGACTCGAGCATGCAAATCCGGGGGTCAACATATCAACGCGACATTGATCGCCCGTAGGTTTGAAGCACTGAGCGAACAGCATCGGCAACGTCTTTTGCTTGGCACAATCTTGCTTTGGCTCGCATGGCTTTGAGCATATGACCGCTGTAAGAGCGTGGGCAGAAGCATGTTAGTGAGTCAATCATCGTCTAACGCATTCCTTGGGTTTCATCCTGGAACGATCCAGTGTAGTTCTTTATTTATCGACTCGTAATTTTAAAAAATAAAAATAAAAGACGGACAGAACCAAAAACAATTATACGACGCACCTCAGCAATGGACTCCATTCCATTCTATTTTGGATGATTGCGCCTCGCGATTCGGAGCCACATATCTGTCATGCGAGAACGAGCTCAAAGCCTAAAAAAGCCGGGCTGAAAAGGATACGAAGCTAGAAATGGCCACCCGAAGCATGACTGCTCATCAAACAAGACGCCCTAGGGATGGGGAAAGCTTCTGCGGCCGGGCCAGGTTGAGACTGTGCGGTATTGTCAGCCCATTTTGACGTGAAGGCGGGTGGATTCGTGCTCCCCAACCAAACACTCAAGGGCCACTTTCTGCCACGGGAAAGGGAAGATCGCTATTCAAGTGGGAAAGAAGAAAAAAAAAATGAAGAGACTTTTCTAGGATCACTAGGCCGGGATTGGATGTTCGATTGCCGTAAAATCACTGGAGACGAGTTTTGGATCCGCAAGGCTGCGAACCGCACAGCAGGGAACAGCCATGCACCGTAAACACGTCCCGACAAAACGAAACAGACTTCAATTAAACCATCATGTGTGCTTAAAACCCTAGGTATAGCATTGTTTTTTAAATTGATTTTGATTTATTCGTCCTTGGTCCTTTGGAAACTTTTTTGCCGACGGTCGCTGGCGTGACTTTGTCTGTGCCATGAGCCAGTTAGTCTAGCAAGCTCGTTCCCGTATTCATTCTGCCACGATAGGCCGGATTGTGAGAAGAAAAAAATTGGGCAGCCGAGTGCGTGCTCAGGCTAGCACGTACACTACTGGCGTACTGTACTATTGGTGCTGGGAGCTTGGCCCAAGATCCAGTCTGTTGGGCGCAGCTATTGATGATGGTCCCCGCTCGATACAGCTGATTTAGCTAGTGACGCACTGCGGACTGAGCTTGTCTGGATGGATGTGCTTATTGCCTCAGATCTGCCTCTGGGACTTGGCCGGAACGGGCAACCTGACCAGCCACCTTGTACCACTTGGCCGGCGATGTGAGCATTGTCCAGAGTGCCATGACAGTGGGCATGACGCATAGAATCGAACGTGAGAGAGGCGGGTATCCCTGGCGTTGAAACGAGGGTCGACTCAGCCCAGCTGATGAGTGAGGCCCGGCACGTAGACGACCAAGCAAGATGTGCCGCTGGTCGCTCGTCTGGGCGTTGCAACAGTGGCGCTGGTCGAGCCTGTTCTTGATTGTTTGTCGACGACGCCATGAAGCAACGGATCGACCAACCCCGCCGCCTGGTTCGCGAGTGCGCACACGACCTCTTTGAAGGATGGTGATCGCCGCCCAGCTCACCCACCCGATCGACAACCCCGCATTGCTAAGCGATGTGCTATTGCTGCATTTGGAGGCGATCTATCTATGAAAAGCAATGGGTGGCAAGTAGAGTGGTGTAGTTGCAATGAATGTGTCGTTGTCATCGTATTCTTCTTCATTGTGTATGTAGATGACGCTTGTTGTTAGCCTCTCTCACAAACCACTTTCCATCATGACACTAATTCATGGGCAAGGCTTTCCTTCTCGGGTCGGTCTGTGCCGTGTCTAGACTGGTCAGAATGGGGGGCGTGGCGGAACTAACAGCGAGCTGAAGGCCAAACGGTTCCCAAGATGGAAGCGCCAGGACGAAAACGCCTTGCCTCCCACTCAGGGCTGAACGTGGGCAATGCCAGCGCCGTCTGTAATTAATATCGGAGGGGCCCATCCTTTCTCTCACTCTCTCGCTGGCCTCCGAAGCGGCTGAGCGGCAGGGGAGCAACCGAATGGTTCGGGCACATGTCGGGCTTGAGCGTTCCCATTGACCTGGCGGCGCCTCACAAATCACGTCTTCCCACCGACATGGTCCTGGGCCGCAGATGCCCAGCGCAGCGGAACAGCGCAGCGGTGAGATGAGATGTGCTCACCGTGTATCAAGCTCCAGCATTTGAGTGTGAGCCGGTCCGACGTGGTCGGAAACGTCGGCGTTACGCGAGGCCATCCAGCCAAGGCGCCAGCGTCGATTCGGAGGACCACACCCCCCGACCTTCATTTTTATTAGAATGTAGTGTGTTTGTGGTGGGTGACGTCAGTAAACAACATCTCTCTCTTCATTGTCTTTGCGCAGTTGGACTGGTCTGGGAGTCAGACTATCAGGAATCAGGCGATAGTTTCTCTTTTCCACCCCCTCTTCTCCTCTCTTGTCCTTCTCGTGTATGTGTATGCGTATGTACGGACATGTATGTGCATATGTGTCGTAGCTAAAAACGAAAAGATGGTGACATTTGACCAGCCCAACGCGACACTGCGAACCAAAGCTCGGTCCCCCGTGCCCGTGATCCCTACCAACCAGATCTAGGCCAAGATCCTCGCCGCCGCCAGCCGCCCCATGCGAACTTGGGCCACGCACGGAGAGGGTTTGGGCCTTCCCCTGATTGGAACCAGAGAACAGCGAGGGAGGGCGCTAGCCAAGCCCAAAATCCCAAGTCAGCCTCAGCGGCGTTGTGCCAATTTCCCTGGCGCTGCAAGCTGCAAGCTGCAAGCTGCATCTGCAGGCAGGAAACTGTTCGGCTTCGGCTGGCTCTTCGCTGGCCGGTGCCAAGCCTCGCTTGAGACACGCCGGTGCAGTAATGATTCGAATCATTTCTGGTGATGTTTGGGATCCAGAAGGACTGTGAAAGGGCTCCAAAAAAGAAAAAAAGGGGGGGACCCTGTTCTTCGGCGATGTGCTCGGCACAAGTTACTTTTTGTCGCGCGGCCGGGAAGGAACCCCACCTGGCCAAGCACGCGACGCTATGCATAATACGACTGTAACAAGGTGCGTGCATAAAATCTCGATTTACCTTGTGGATAAAAGTCATCAAACGAAAAAGAAAGGAAGAAAATCCCCGACGTTATGACATGACAGCAGTGCTCTCTGCCCGGAGTTCCCCAGCCGGTTCCCTGTCTGGGGGGGAGGAGAGCCCACCCACTTCGCATCGCAGCCCATCACATCACATCCCGTGCCATGTATGCTGTGCATGTGCCGGCCCCCAAATCGACTGACTGTGGGAGGGCTAGGACTCTAGGAGACAGTGGCGCCTGTCTGCTTGGGCGAATGGCGGCTCCCAAGCGACAGGTGCTTGAATCGAGAGGGGAGGGGGAGTTTGGAGATCCTGGACCGATGGAGTGAACGAGCACGAGGCACACTGCCCCCAGCGTTAGGACCCATTGACCAAGAGGGGAGAAGGGGGGGGGGGGGGGGGGAACATGGCAGATGGGAGGTCAGACAAGACTCAGACTGATCAGATTCGAATCCATCATGACAAGTAAACAGGCAAGAGAAATGCCATTGCTGATGGCGAAATGACCAGAATGCAGCGGGAAAGCCTGCCTGTTTCACCGCCACAGGCCCGGCTGGGCTAGCTGATGCACCGCGGGCGCTTGCATGTACGTTCAATTGAGACCAGGTCGTGAGATTCTTGATGCCGGGCGGAAGAGCCGCGCAGAAGCAGGGTTGGGTGGATTTGCCGTGTGGCCGCTGGCTGACACTTTTCTGCTGCTTCTGCTGGTTGCTTCCGCTTCCAGGGAGCGAGACATGCCACCACCTTGTCACCTTGTCACCAGGGGTAGGTAGCGTTCCGACCGTATTCCATCTCGCCCATTCGGGTGTGCTAATGTACGCATGTACTGATCAGCGGGATCCTCGCCGTTGACGTATAGCATGTACGTATCATTCATCGGCCCTCGTTCCCTCGTCCCTCCTCTAGCCAGGAACAGGAACCGGAAATCCCATGTGCGACACTGAGCCGTGCACGCTTCGTATCTGGCGAGCATCTTATCCCGTTCAGGGCCCATTCAAGCATTCAAGAGCCACCAGCGCATTGTCGCCGTGCAAACCTACCCCAGCCCTTATTTTTGGAGAACAGACGCTGCGGCACCCCCAGAAGAGAGGGCACCCCTACGACGACGGGCAGCAAGAAGAGGGCACGCCTCTCAGAAATTAATTGTCAGCCACACGAGGGCAAGGCATCCCTGGGGAGGGAACCCCGTTTGACGGAAGCTCAAACACAAGCTCTGGATGGAGGTGGAGGACGAGGATGGGTTGGGCGTCATGACGGCATCCATTGCTCGATTGCCCAAGTCAGCAGTAGTCAGCGCGGTTGGTCACCGATCGGTTCAATCACACACTTGCACACCCATCCACCAGGCCGCCGCCGCCGCCATTTTTCAATTTCACCCTCCCGGAATCGAGACCAAAGAGGGACAAAGAGCTGGCGATGCTTCCCGCATTCCAGCAGCAAGCCCTGGGGCCGAGTCGAATCATGATCCCGACCCCCCCGGGCAACCCGGTAACGTTTCTGTGAGCAGCGAGCATATGTATGTGTGTTGTGATGTTAAAAAAGCAAGACGGGCTTTTCTCATCGGCCGTCCCCGTCCCGTCGTTGCCACTGCTTGGCCAAGCTCCACTTGGATGCGCAGCAGGACTGTAAACACCCCTGGAGGGGGGGGGGGGGCTTTTCTCTCCGAGATGTCTAAAAACCCGTGCACAAAAAGTAAAGACTAGAACGGTAAATAAAATAATAACAATAGCTGAGCACATATGTCGCAAGCAAAATAAACAGAAGACCATAGAACAATGCTGATGCGCTCATTACTGTTGATTCTGTAATGGGTTCAGCGGCGCCACAAAGCAATGCCAATGCCACCCCCCGTGAGGTCGACCAAGGTTCCGTTTCCTTCTTTCAACCGCCGTGTGGCATAGTCTGGCTTGGAGAGAATAACAAACAACACCACGCCGCTTACACCAGGTCGCCGTACTGCTTACTCGTGCAGGCGACATTTTCCCCTTGAGATGCGCCGTGGGCTCCGCTCTGGTGCGTTGTTGGCGATAATTGAGGAGCCTGGGTCCCCTGGCTGGGCCCTTGTCCCGGCGCTGGGCGTCCACCACACCAGCACTACCAGCACTACCACTACCGCCAGACACTAAGCGGGCTCTGTCTGGGTCTCGCTCTGGGTCCCTGGGTCCCTGGGTCTCCAGGTCCCCCTCCCACCCTTCTCCCTCCCACCGCCTTCTGCCCACTATTGCCGGTGGCTCGCTGCCCGGGCGTCATCCTTGGCCCTCAGCACCGCGACTCAGCCTTATTCTAGGTGAAGGCTACCCCTGGGGCGCTACTCCACCCGCTCGCTCGTGTTGCACTTGCACTTGGTCCTTGCCTCGGGCCATGCTACGTACATGGCCGGGTAGTGCTATATTTACACACTCGACGCTCGGTATATATAACCATCCCTCCCTCCCCCCGTCTGCTCCTGCATCCCCAAACCTAGATGCCGTTTGTTCGCTGGACGCCTGAGTTGCGTGTTGTTGTGTTGCTCGCGTGATTCCCTACCCTCTCGAGTCAGACAAGCACTCTCGTAGACTTAAGACGAGGCTGCCTGCTTTGTTGTAAAATAACAGCTGCTGCACACCATCCGAACAGAGAAAGGGCAACCAGAAAAGGAGGAAAGAAGGGAATCACAACCCAGAAAGAGGATGAGAATCAGCCCTTGGAGCTGCCACTACTGTTACTGTTTGCTCTGTGCTGCCACCAACAACCGACACGATGCGACGAGATACTAAGCACATTGCCGTCGCCGACGACGAGCACGAGGGATACTTTACGTACCGACCTCTGTCCAACCTCCCCACACCGCCCCCCAGCTCCCGTAACTCGTCGGCTGCTCAGTCACCGCGAACGAACCTTCAAGATGGCGAGGAGTTGATGCCACGATATCGAGGTATGTTATTTTTGTGTGTTTTTATTTACGTTTGGTTTTGTCAACGACGTTTTTTTTTTTTTTTGCACAGCGTTTTTTTGCTGCATCCCAATCCTCTTTCCTCCTTTGACCCGCGTCTAACCCGTCAAACTTGCAGGCCCCGCCATCCACCTCGTCAACCTCATCCCCTCGTCGGCCTCGCTCGCAACGGCCTCTGTGCACCTCGTGCAGGCGGTGCTCAGCCGCGCAAACCTCCCCATCGAGACGGTGGCACTCGCCGTGTGCATCCTCGACAGCCTCGACTCGCGCTTCGCCCGACGCTGGCGCGTGTCCTGCCCTCTCCGCTCCGACTACTCGACCCCGAGCAAGCGGCACACTCTCCCGCCGGGCCCCTTCACCCCCCAGCGCCAGCAGCTGCACATCGACTCGGTCAACCCCGAGCTCATCATCCTCGCCGCCATCGTCATCGCCGTCAAGTTCACCGAGGACCCGCAGGAGGCATCGCAGTACTACTGCCAGGTCTGGGGCCGCAGCATGTGGTCGCACCAGCAGCTCAACGTCACGGAGCGCTGCATCATGGAGCACCTCAACTACCGCATCATGCCCCTCTGCAACGAGGACTGCCTGACAGACGCCATGGTCGATATGCAGCTCGCCGCTCAGCAGCCCGGCTGGGACGTCGATGAGTACGCAGCCTCCTCCTCGAGCGACGAGGATGACGTCGCCTGCCCCAACTACGTCCCCTCCCACACCCGCTCCAAGACGACGCTCTGCGCAGGCAAGGCAACCCTGGGGCTTGGGCTGACGCTGACACCCGTCGACACCCCCGCAGCCGAGCCATCACAAGCCGCGACCCCTCGGCCCTCGGCCCTCTCTGACGACTACTTTGAACACTACAAGGCATGAAACGAAGAATAAGAAGGAAAAATTAAATACACGACGAATCCGGCGTTGTTTCTTTTTATGGTCCATGGATTTCGACACGCGAGCATCGGCACGGCGTTTTATTTCTCTTAATTTTCTTTCTTTGTTTTCCTCATCTCAAAATACTCTCTTACATCATGTAATGGCGAAACTTCTTGTAAATTGGGTCTCGGCGACTTGATCTGGCATCATCTGGCAGCTATCTTGGCATATGGAATATGGGTCTTCTTTCTCCATTTTACTTTGCGGAACGCTCCCTTACCTGGAGGGATTCCTCGCCGCGTGCCTTGACCGGGCCCGCGGTTGGACATTTTTCAGCGTCTATATGTGTAATCCAGGGTCATGTTTCACTTGTTCACAGGGCGGTTCTATCATGTACGATCCGGTATGCGTTTGTCTTTGTTTTGGCATGGCACGGGATCACAAGACCTTGCTACGGTCCGGCTTGGTTTGGGCTCATTTTTGGCATGGGAGACCAGAATTGCACATACCCCTTATCGTATATTCTGGTCCAATAGTGTTCTTTTAATAGCTCACTACGATACTTTTTTCTTCCTCCTTCATGATATCTTCTCCAATCTCCATCATATGTGAATGTCCTTGACCCCTCATGAGGGGTTGCTTATTTCAGCCTTTGACGTAGACCAAGTATCACTTTGCATGTGCATGCTCATGTGGCCTCCCTCGGCACGGAACTAGACCTCTACCAATTCAGTGCAAAGCAGCTGATCAAACTAGAGAACACCCGGTGCGTGTTAGGAAGTTTCACTTTTTCGCGGCCGGATCCTCCCGCCTTTTCTTTCTCTCTCTCTTTGTATTGCGACATTGAGAGAGCTTAGCTCGGTCTATTGGCACCCGGGCTAAGCATTCTACTTAAAGACAGCCCTAAGGCGAACGGGCAGATGCAGCCAGTCACCTGCCTCTTGGTTCATCTCCTCTTTGACGAGGGACTAGACCACGTTACCGTGTCACTAGCTGGGCTGCTAAGGGGACCTGCCAAAGAAGACGCTCGATTCGAAGCGAGGGATTTTCTCCAAAAAAGAAAAAAAGTCCACTGCACACGCTTTGTCTGTACGCTCGGACTGGAACTTGCAATGTCTCTCGTGAAGCTTTCCACGCGGCCGGTCCCTTGGGCATTTGAATGAATCATGTCTTTTTTTTTTTTTTGGCGGTGTCTTCTCTTTGCACAGAGTCTCGGCTCAAATCATCTTTATTCATAGAGGTAGCTCCTAGGATTCAGATAAGCTTGATAAGAAACTTGGGCTTTTGCTTGCTTTCGCCAAAGAAGCAAAGAATAGAGGAGGGGGCGAGAAGCTATTGTCATCCTTTTGGCTATGCGTTTTGGCGCCATCCGCGGTTGGGCGCGGCCTCAATGTGACTGTGCTGCCCCCGCAACAACTGATAGGCAAAAAGGAAAAGGCCAAAGTCCCATGGGCGGGTAGGTTTCGTTCCTCTTTTGGCCCGTCTATGGCCTCGGTGTCACTGTGTCATCGATTCTGCAGAGGCTTGACAGTGGCGTTGCACGCATTGATGGATGTAACCTAGGAAGCATGGCTCTATGCGACACTCGCTCGTATTCGATCCGGAGGGTGGGCTGAGTGCCACGGGGAAGCCAGTACGTCACTACGATGTTGTTATTCGTCTTGTATTGTGAGTGTGGTGAAATGCTGAATACTAGTGTCTCTTTGCTTGTGACTGAGGGTATAAGCTTTACCTCACTTCCTTCAGATGGACTTATGAAAGTTCCTTCAACAATGCTGGAAGCGTAGGCCGTCTGAGAGACCCTTCAAGTTGAAGATTTTACAAAGTTTGGTTGTATCGGCCCTGGTCATCTTCTTGTGCCTGGGCTTGATACCTGATGTATGTTCCTTCTCATGAGAAAAGTTGGCTTACCAGGGTGGCGAAAAGTATTGCATGCTTCTATCTCTATTTCAAACAATCGGTGTAATCATGTATGAGAGGAGCTTCTATAATCTTTTTCTCCCTTCTTGCCCCAACAGCCCTGGCCTGCCCATCACGGGCTCAACCGCTGCACCTTCCACTCGTCGCTCTCGCCCTCTCGCTCATAGACGAAGCGGTCGTGCAGCCTGCTCTCGCGACCCTGCCAGAACTCGATGCGGTCCGGCACGATTCTCATGCCGCCCCAAAACTCGGGAACAGGAATGTCGTCCTTGCCCTCGAAGCGCTCCTCAACCTCGGTCACCCAGCCCTCGAGCTGCTTGCGGCCGTCGTCGCCGTCGCCCTGGGGCTCCAGCGGCTGGCTCTGACGGCTCGCCCAGGCGCCGATGCGGCTGCCCCGGGCGCGGGTCGCGTAGTAGACCTGGCTCTCCTCGCGCGAGAGGCGCTCAAAGGTGCCCTCGACGTGGACCTGGCGCTGGAGGGCCTCCCAGAAGAAGAGCAGGGCGGCGCGCGGGTTGGAGGCGAGGTCCGCGGCCTTGCGCGAGGTGCCCAGGTTGGTGTAGATGACGAAGCCGCGCGGGTCCAGCTCCTTGAGGTAGACGGTGCGCGACGAGACGCGGCCCGACGGCAGCGACGCCGTCGAGAGCGTGCAGGCCTCGGGGTGCGCGACGCCCGAGTCGGGCTGCTGGGCCTGGGCGAACCAGGCGTGGTACTGCGCGATGGGCGACGGGTCGAGCTGCGAGCGCACGAGGCTGCCCTTGGTGAACTGCTCAGCCTGGCCGTTGGTCTTGCCCGCAGGGGCGACTTTGGCAAAGGCGGTTAGCCGGCTCCCCCGAGAAGGGTTGCTTGGGTTGGATTTGGCGGGGTGGCATGGTTGATGGAGGGGTAATGACGAGGCGAGGACGGGAGGGACGTGAACATACAGATCAGCTTGGACGTCTCGGGCGGTGGGTGTAGAGCCATTTTCGCAGTGGACCGGAGGCAATTCCCAAGAGTCGAACGCATTGACGACTTTGATGCCGTCTCGTCCCTTGCGGTGAAAAAGAAAAAGAGAGCCACTTATACGTCCAAAACTCTCATCCGTCACGCAGCCTCCGTCACCTGTCGTGGGGTGACTGGGTCGACATGCCACTTGGCCCCACAACAGGCTTAGCGCCGGCCTTGTGAGTTCATCCAAGACAACAACCGACGTAATACATCATCCAGTCTTTGCTTCTGCTCGAGCCACTGTGCAAGTAACAAGCAAAAATACGGATAAAAATTAACATAAAAACAATGCAAGGCCTCAAATCATTTGTCTTTGTAAACTAAATTAATGTATGCACGTGCGTTATGTGGGGGATGGCATACAACAAAGAAAAAGCAACCAGTAATCTGTTTTCATCCTGGCCCCTCTCTTCAAGCCGGTGATAAATGGCATCTCTTGGATACGTCAATCCTATTTTGCCAAACTCATCATATTGAAACAAATTCACCGGAAGTAGATTGATCTCAGATGCTTGTTTTTCGTGTAATACTTGCTAGGTATCTGGTGTAACTAGCGCTCATGTTCGGTCATCCGTAGTAACATGGCAGCAAGCAAAGCGTTGGTTTGGCAAACTCCCTAACACAAGACAGGATAAGTCGTCGTCATAGACGATATTAAAGACGATTACTTGAATTAAAGTGACTACAGCACCATTTGTGGTAGCTGCAATAACTAGTCACTGCAATAGTTAGTACCTCTGCGACGAAAGACCTGGTAGAGTAAATCGCGGTCACTGTAATCACCTTGCGGTCCTAAGTGGAGTCGACCCACCCTTTAAATTTATGGTATTTACATTATTTATTATTTTTATTATTACGTTCTTGCCTTTCTTTTCTATTTCAATGACAATCTAAATAGATAGAGAAGCTGTAAGCGATTCCAAGCTTATGATGACTAACTGTATTTTATTCGAGTCACTAGCGTCTTGAATCACGGGTTTAAAGAGTGGGTACGCACCACTTATACACAACACACATAACACACACGACACACGCAACGAACGAAACGTAACATAACATAACATACATAATATATACAAGCTATACATACATATACGTATACGACGACGCGAGTCGTCTAATTACACATCTAATCATAATACGTGCACCGGGCATTAAACCTCAGGATAAAAATACTTGCTAAGCACCGCCATTCTATCCGGCCGGCCAAACTCAATACAAGCAGTTTTCTAGTCCATAAACAATCATAACAATAACTTTTGTGTGTATCAATCCCCCAAATTTTACGAATCAGCCATGACCAGCGCCAACAGAGCCATGCGGCAGTACAGGCCATAACGCATCTACCACATGTTAGTTTTGTTTTCATAAGAGTATCGAGGGGACTTACCTGTCGGAAATAAGCAGCGCGCTGGTCAAAGTCGACCTCCTCAGCAACCTCCTCGTTGCGGGGAAGAGGGTGCAGAACAACCATGGAGGTCTTGGCGTGCTTGAGAGAAGCGTTGTCAACGCGGTAAGAGTTCTTGACTCGCTGGTACTCCTCTTCGCTAGGGAAGCGCTCACGCTGGACACGAGTGCAGTACAGGACATCGCTGCGGGCCAGGATCTCGGGGGTCAGGATCTCAGACTCGCAAAGGAGCTGTCCAGAGGAGACCAGCTGCTCACGGACCTTGGGAGGAAGCTGGAGGCCCTTGGGGGCCACCAATTGGACCTGGACCTGGTAGTGGCGGAGCAGGTAGACCAAGGAGTGAACAGGTCGGCCGTAAAGAAGATCTCCAATGAAGGTGATGGTGAGACCCTGGACGGTTCCAAGCTCCTCACGAATGGTAAAGAGGTCAAGGAAGGCCTGGGTAGGGTGCTCCTTGCTGCCATTGCCAGCGTTGATCACAGGCACAGGGCTGTACTTCTGGGCAACCGCAACGCTGTTCTCGTCGGGGTGGCGGAGGACAACAGCATCACCGTAGCAAGCGAGGGTGCGGATAGTGTCCTGGAGGGACTCGCCCTTTTGAACGGACGAGTTGGAGGTCGAGACATTGACGACACGTCCGCCCATGCGCTGCATAGCCGCGTCGAATGAGGCAGAGGTGCGAGTTGAAGGCTCGTAAAAGAGCGTAGAAAGAACGCGGCCTCGAAGAATGTTCAAGACACCCTCTCGCTGCACACCAAGACGCATCTCTTGAGCCAGGGTGAACAGGAGGTGCAGATCGGCACGAGAGTAAGACTTGACCGACAGAACGTGAGTGTTCTTAAAGGACGACGGCTTAGCCAACAACTGCTGGATCGACGAGCTGACCAGAGGCTGCAGCTGGAGAGCAGGGGCAAGCTCGTCCAGGGGTGCAGCGCCCTTGGCAGGCGAGGATGTGGCAATGGCACTGCCCTCGGCGGGTCGGAGACGGTTCAGGGGCTTGATACCGCCCAGCATAGACAGGCGACGAACCTGGGGTGATTCGGTCGTCTGAGCAATGGAGCCCACCGTAGGCTTGATAGGGGGGGACATGGGGGGAATAAGGTGGGAAGACATGTCCTTGCCCAGAGGAGACGCGGGAAGAACCTCGCCATCCAGGCAAACAGTAGTGTTCTGGAAAGTGACCCGCTGAATGGAAGCGCGCATGCGGCGACCCTGGAAAGGCGACCAAGAAGTGTTGGAGCTAGCAGTGTAGGGGCGGTCAATCTCGGCCTCGATGGTGGTGCCAATCTGCTCGTGGAGCTCGAAAATTTCCATAGGGTTGGTGTAAAGACGGGCCTTGATGTCATCGACGGACAGCTTACCCTCGGCAACCGAAGTCAAGAGAAGAGGCAGAGCATCAGCGATACCAGTCGAGGGATCAGCCTTGTGTCCAAGACTGGTAGCGAGCTGGTAGGGGAGAGAGCCGATCGAGAAGACGTCGATGGTGCTCATGTGCTCCCACAGAGCCTCCTGGTCAGCCTGGGTAGGCAGACGGTCGCATTCAGGGAAGTCCTTCTGAGACAGGTACAGGGAGTAAATGGAAACGTCGCAAGTAACCTGCAGGCCCTTCTCCTTGCTGAGAGCAATGAGCTTGATGTCATCCTTGTTGGTGATGGAAGTGACGTGGATGCGGCGGTTGTGTAGACTGGCCAGGAGGAGAATCGAGGCCAAGTCAGTCAGCTTAGCATCAGTCACGATCGGCTTGTGAACGGGCCAAGCATCAAAGTGAGCAGTGACAGCTGCAACCTTGCTGATGTTACCCGACAAGTGGTTGAAGGGAATGAACAGAGAGCCAACTTCACCGGTGACGTGGCTGATCTGATCAGCATTGTCGGAGGTGGCAGACACGGAGAAGTTGTAGTCGCAGTAACCGCCACGCTTCGAGTTCTGCTGAGCAGCGCTCAGGGTCAGGGCGTCAGCAATGGAGCCATCAAGACCAAGGGGCATGACACGAATCATGCTGAAACCAGCCGAGATGGAGGCCTTGGTGACAGCTTGCAAGTCACCGCTGTCGGGAGAGACAATGCCTGGGACGAAAGCAGCAACGTTGATCAGACCAGGAAGAACAATGGTGCGGTGGCTAGTCTGGTAGTCACGCTTGGAAACATCGAGCTGGAAGTGGCGAGCAATAGCCTCGACGAGGATCTTGGCGTTCTTGACATTAGTGACCAGAGGAATCTGGTAATCAACAGCCATACGACGTGTCTGGTAGCCCTTGCTCATGTAGTTGGCAGGTCGTCGGTACTTGTTGTTGGAAGGCAAGTTGATGTACAGGTCAATCGTGTTCTTGGCCAAGTGCTGAGTGAGCGAGAACTCCGACTTGGTGTCCTCCTCCTTGCCGAGAACTTCGAGGTATTGGACCTTGACACCGTGCTCCTGGAGGAAATCGGCGGTACCGGAGGTGGCAAAGAGCTTGTAGCCAAGCTTCTCAAGCTTCTCGACAGAAGGCAGCATCTCCTTCTTGTCCTTGTAGGAACCAATAGACAAGAGAATGTTCTTCTTAGGAATCTTGAAGCCAGTGGACATAAGGGCCTTGAGGTAAGCCTCGTTCTTGTCGACACCAAAGCAAGCAACCTCACCAGTAGAGGCCATTTCGACACCAAGGACAGGGTCGGCTCCTGAGAGACGAGAGAAACTGAACTGAGGAACCTTAACACCGACGCAGTTGGGAGCAAGATCAGTGGGAGGATACGCCTCGAAGGGCTGGCCAGTGATAGCCTTGGTAGCCATCTCAATCAGGTCGACACCCATAACCTTAGAAACGAAGGGGAAGGATCGAGAGGCACGAACGTTACACTCAATCACCTTAATGTCGTTATCCTTGGCAATAAACTGGATGTTGAAAGGACCTGTCACGTTGAGGGCCTCACCAATCTTGCGAGTGGCTTCCTCAATGCGCTTGATTGTGGTACCCTCGAGATCCTGAGGAGGCAAGATCAGGGTGGCATCACCGGAGTGGACACCAGCGTTCTCGACGTGTTCAGAGATGAAGTGTCCAATGACCTTACCATCCTTGGCAACGGCGTCCATTTCAATCTCCTTGGCGTTCTCAATGTACTTGGTGATAACGACGGGGTGCTCGCGAGAGACTTCGGCGGCCTGAGCCAGGTAGCTTTCAAGATCCTTCTCGGAGTACACCGTGTTCATGGCGGCACCAGAGAGGACGTACGAAGGTCGGACCAGCACTGGGTAAGAAACATTGTTACAGAATGAGCGGGCCTCCTCGAAACTAGTAAGTTCCTTCCAGGTAGGCTGATCAACGCCGATGCGGTCAAGCATACGGGAGAACTTGTATCGGTTCTCGGCATTGTCAATCATCTCGGGCGAGGTACCCAAAACCTTGACACCGGCACGGTGCAGAGGCAGGGCGATGTTGTTGGGGGTCTGGCCACCCATGGCACCCAAGACACCGCTGGAGTTCTCCAGCTGGTAAATGTCGAGCACAGTCTCGAGGTTGATGTTCTCAAAGTAGAGTTTATCGGCCTCGTCGTAATCTGTGCTTACGGTCTCGGGGTTGTAATTCACCATGATTGTCTTGAAGCCGGAGCTGCGCAGAGTTCGGATAGCACGGACAGAGCACCAATCGAACTCGACGGAAGAACCGATTCGGTAGACACCGGAACCCAGGACCATGACACCGTGGTCATCAAAGCTGACATCGTGCTCACTAGCATTGTACGTCATATACAGGTAGTTGGTGAAGGCTGGGAACTCAGCAGCGACGGTATCAATCTGCTTGACGAAAGGCTGGATGCCAGCGTCGAGTCGCATGCGGCGGACGGCAATCTCGTTGGAGCTCCAGAACTTGGCCAACTGTCGGTCAGAGAAACCGAGTCGCTTGGCCTGGAGTAGAATACTGGGGCTCTTGGAGATGTCGGTGGTGCTGTAGATGCTCATCTTCTTGGCAAAGTCGCTCAAGCCCTTGAGCTTGCGAAGGAACCACTTATCAATCTTGGTAAGCTCCCAAATCTTGTCGACAGTGTATCCCTCGTGCATGGCATTGGCAATGGCAAACAGACGCTGGTCAGAGGGGGTCTGGAGCTCGTCGTCGATGCTCATCAAGGCCTTGGTTTCGCCAAAGCCCAGATTGTGGAAATCAATGGCGCGGATAGCCTTCTGGATAGCTTCCTCAAACGACCGACCAATGCTCATGACCTCACCGACACTCTTCATGGATGAACCGAGCTGGGTGGACACACGAGTAAACTTCTTGAGATCCCATCGTGGCATCTTGACGACGACATAGTCCAGAGAGGGCTCGAAGCAGGCACATGTGACCTTGGTGACGGAGTTCTTGATCTCCTTGAGGGGAATGCCGAGGCCGAGCTTGGCAGCAATGAAAGCCAGGGGATATCCAGTTGCCTTGGAAGCAAGAGCAGAAGATCGAGACAGACGGGCGTTGACCTCGATAATGCAGTACTCGCGAGAGAAGGGGTTCAGCGCATACTGGATGTTACACTCACCAACAACGCCCAAGTGTCGGATGACGTTGACGGCCGTGGTTCGCAGCATGTTGTAGTCCTCATCAGACAAAGTCTGAGAGGGAGCAACGACAATGGAGTCACCAGTGTGGATACCCAGGGGATCGAAGTTCTCCATGTTACAGACAGTAATGCAGTTGTCCTGAGCATCACGGACGACCTCGTACTCGATCTCCTTCCAGCCCTTCATACTGCGCTCAATGAGAACTTGAGGACTGGCAGCAAAGGCCTTGTTGCAGAGCTCACGGAGCTCATCCTCGTTGTTGGCAAAGCCACTGCCGAGACCACCCAAAGCATAGGCGGCACGGACAATGACGGGGAAGCCAATGTCCTTGACAGCGTGCATGGCCTCGTCGATGTTGTTGGCAGAAGCAGACTTGGCGCACTTCTCGCCGATGGAGTCCATGCTACGAGCAAAGAGCTCACGGTCCTCAGTGGTAATAATGGTATCAATGGGTGTACCGAGGACCTTGACGCCGAGCTCCTCAAACTCGTCCTTGAGCTGGATACCAACCTGAAGGGCAGTCTGTCCACCAAATGTCACATAAATGGCATCAGGTCGCTCATACTGGATGACCTTTCGCACGAAGTCGGCGTTGACAGGGAGGAAGTAGACCTTGTCGGCCAGACCCTTGGAGGTCTGGATAGTGGCAATGTTGGGGTTGATGAGCACAGTGTAGATGCCTTCCTCCTTCAAAGCCTTGATGGCCTGACTACCAGAGTAGTCAAACTCACCGGCCTGACCAATGCTCAGACCACCGCTACCAAGGACAAGGACCTTGCGAACGGAAACGCGAGGGTGGTTGCGCTCGTTCTCCTCAATAGTGCCACCAGGGAAGCTAACAGGAGCTTGGAGAAGGGCGGGGTTCTCAGCGCAGCCGACCATGGTGTTAATGAAGACATCAAAGAGGAACTCGGTGTCTCGGGGGCCAGGAGTGCTCTCAGGGTGGAACTGAACAGAGAAGTAGGGCTTCTCGGCGTGCATGATACCCTCGTTGCTGCCATCGTTGGCATTGACGAAGAGCTCCTTCCAACCCTCGGGGAGAGACTCGGCATCGACGGCGAAACCGTGGTTCTGGGAAGTGATGTGACACTTTCCAGTGACCATGCTGGTACAGGGAATGTTGTGACCGCGGTTACCAAACTTCATCTTGGTGGTCTTGGCACCAGAGGCGCGAGCCAGCAGCTGGTGACCCAGGCAGATACCAAAGACGGGAGTCTTGTTCTTCTCAATGACGGCGGTAATGTTCTTTACGGTGTTTTCGAGGACGGAGGGGTCACCGGGACCGTTGGAGAGGAAAAGACCATCGTACTCGTCAACTGCGCCGGCCAGGTCGTAGTCCCAGGGGCAGACAAGGACCTCGACACCACGCTTAAGGAAGCACCTCAATTGGTTGTACTTCATACCGACATCGAGACACAGGACACGGACGGTGCGCCCCGACGGGTGCTTGCGAGCAACGTCGACGGGAGGCTTATACAGCTTAGGGGCCTTGATGGAGACTACACTACGATGAGCATGCGTTCAAATACGTGGTTTTCTTTTAGTGGGGGAAACTCACCCTCTGCCACCAGGTTCTTGGTGTTGGGGTTGACCCAGTCAATTTGCTCGAAGTTGTCGAGAGAAACAGGAGCCAACGGGGCATCGACATTGTTGGCGGAGCCATTGGTCAAGGCCTTGGACTCGAGGCGCAGCTTGCCGAGCATGCTACCCTTCTCGCGAATCTTCTTGGTGAGAGCACGAGTATCGACGCCGTACATGGCGGGGATACCCTGCTCCTTGAGCCAAGCGCCCAGGGAGGAGGAGGCGAGGAAGTGGGAATAGTCTTCACCACAGTATGAAGCCGTCACCAGGCCAGCAATGTGGATCTGGTTCGACTCGAAATGAGCGGGCAGGTCGCCCAGGAGCTCATCCATGGTCTCGCGCGAGGGGACACCATAGTTTCCGACCAGAGGAAAAGTAATGACAAGAATCTGGCCGCGGTAGGAGGGATCTGTCACTGACTCGGGATACCCCACCATGCCCGTCTGGAAGACCAGCTCTCCAGCAATGCTCTTCTGGGCACCAAAGCTGTAACCTTGGTAGGTGGAGCCATCCTCGAGCTCGAGGCAGACGAGGCCATCATCGTCGGAGCCAACAAGGCGGGCCGACGCCGGCGGTTGGAGTTCGGAAGACATTATTGTGAGGGGGGGAAAGAGTGAGACTCCTGCACGCAGGCACGAGGCCCGTGAGAAACGCGGGGCAGAAGACGAGGGGTTGTTGAAGAGGGCAGAGATTGCGAGCTACGGCCTGCAAGAAAACTCGTTTTCAGAGCTCCGCTTGACTGGTCAGAAGCTACCTCGCACTCATCTGCCTCGACAGCGATTGAGGGAAGAAGAATGTTGGAGGGGGAGAGGCGAGGGTTTGAAGGAGGAAGAAGAAGAGATGGAGGAGCAGTGACGGAGGCGGCACTTCAACTTTTTTTTTTTTTCTCGGCCTACTAGGTACTAGACGCAGCGGAGCAAGGTGCCTTGGTGCTGTACCTTGGCGCTGGGGGTACCCACACACCCCGCCGCTGTTGGCACTGGGTTTTAGCGGGCTTCCATTGGCCAATGGCTGGGGCTCCCACCCCAGCGCGTCCAATCCAAAGCCTTCAAGGCATTCGTGCAGCGCACTAAGGCGCCCCGCCAACGCCCTGGCCGAACCTCTCCACGGCTTCCATGATCTGGCGGCGGTACGAAGTCGGCACTGTAAGTGGGCTGCAGACTCTGCTGGAGGGGGGTGACGAGATCAGCGGTCAGGGCCAGGGTCACGTACTGGTCACCGAGACTGAAAGCGAGCATACAACAATGGGTGGCCGTCGACCAGGACGAGCGGTGGCTGGGAAAGAGGAGGGGATGGCTGAATGCAGAGCCTGGCAATGCGACATTACTACGTAAAGCGAATATGCAGCAGTTAGCTGGACGAATACGGCATGGCGGACCGCAAAGATGGATGTGAGATGGCCGAAGGTGTCATGGCGTCCCATGTAGCCAACAGATCATAGCCAGAACCACTCTCTGCTCGACACTCTCGGGCAAGCCACATCTGTATGTAAGAGTAAGATTTACACGCAACATACGTACAGTACAGCACACGCAGCCCGCACAGCCCTCTATCTTGATTCGGAAAAGCTTGCTCTCTGCAATACTGCGCATCACGCCCGAGATTCAAGGCAAGACATCGGGATCGTGCTCGGATAATGAGCCTGCCGGACCTCGATCCTCGTCGCTCGACCCAGAGAATGGGTCCATAATGTCTCCAGTTGGTACGTCGGTGGCCAACTAGGCTTACAGGAGGTGTATCAGCTAGAAACCCGCTCCCCATCCAATGCCACAGCGCAGAGAAGTTTTTTTTTTTTTTTCTAACCTTTCCCCTCCTGTGCGGCTGGATCTTGTGGGCCAATGGCTACCCCCTCCATTGACGTCCCTGGCCAGCATTATCCGGGTTGGTGTCGCGTGCAGAACATCAGCGGCAGGCTGACGCAGAGTAGACGTGTCCAATCAGGGCAACTGTCAACGTAGTCGTAGGGGTGCTTGCGAGAATTCTACTCATGTCACATCACGCGAGCTGGTTGTTTACATGTCCCTGCGTTGCCAGATGCCTCAATTAATAAAAAATTGTCCGCGGTCCGTCTCGGCTACACACAATCCTACTCTAACTCTAATGACCAGTACCCCATATAAACATGACAATAATAAACTGTTTTATTTGTTTGTTTGGGTTTGTTTCGTCGTGGCTGCTCCCAAAATAACGCTCCCAGAAACGCCCTTCAGTCCACTCCTCGTGGATCTGCCCCATCATTTTTTTTTTCTCGTGCCCCATCATGCTCATTCGTCCTGCTTGGAATTCATGCTCTGGGCTCGGATTCCATTCCCAGATTAAATAATACAGATATTCATATTGTCGAAAAATGAACCCCGCATCATCAATTGTGCCCAGGCCAACAGGCCATGCATGTTTCGTCACATAAGACTCGTCAGAAACCCCCGGGATCGCGGCGTTCATGAGCCTTCTCATCATATATACACATGGTCTTGGCCCCCGAGTCGAGGAGCACGATTCACTATGATGGCATACCGGGCTGCATCGCTGATTGCATATGCGGCGCTGGCATGTTTGTCATCTGGGGAGTCTTTTGAGCTGTCGGGCTGGCTTGGTTCCCCCCCAAGCTACCAGGTTTCTGGCCCTGGGGGCCCGCTCCCTGTGGAGGCGCCCGGTAGACTGGCTCCTTCTTAGGGTCAAAGCCGGGGAAGACGGCTTGTAGCCTCGAGTACAGGTCTTTGATACTCCTATCGCGCTCTTCTCTATCGTTCACTGGATCAATCTTGTTCTCGGAGCCGTCAGGGGCAGTTGCTGGGGCTCGAAGCTTGAGCGCAAGATTTAGGGGAGGAGCACTAAGATATGCAGGGCAAGGAGGCGCCTTAACCTCGGGTTTCCTGTCTGCTAGTGCTGCCATATACGATAGGTTTGCCTGCAGTCGCCTCATACATCTGTAGAACAGTCAGCTGTGCTCTGAAAGAGCTATGGCATCAACGTACTGAAGATAGTCTTGTTGAAACAGATTGTCTTCCTCTTTCTTCTCTGGAAGATGGTCTGAAGCATGCTCCTTTTTCAGCTCCTGTTGCGTCGCCTGGATTTGTATCGATTCGTACAGCAGTTCGTGATTGATGTCGAGCAACAGCGAAAACCGCTCTTTATCGCGCGATTCGGACCCTGGGCTCAGCGGGGTTCCAACAGTCGAGCTCCCATTTGCAGGTAGTCCTTGGTTCGCGCTAAAGGTCGGGGTCTGCGGTGTCGAGAGGCCAGCAGATTGAGGCTGCTGGTTGGTCGAGGTCTGTCCTTGAGAAAGAGGCTGAGGTGTCGGAAATTGCCCCGGCTGCTGCGAGGATACAGCATTAGGCGGCGCACTTTGGACGGCGCTCGGAGGTCGTTGAGGGGTTCCGACCTGGCCCATGGCCGCGGGGTTCGGGGGCTGAGGCTGCTGTTGTTGTTGCTGTTGTTGTTGTTGCTGTTGCTGTTGCTGTTGCTGCTGCTGTTGCTGCTGCTGTTGTTGTTGCTGCTGTTGCTGCTGTTGCTGCTGTTGTTGTTGCTGCTGTTGTTGTTGCTGCTGTTGCTGCTGCTGTTGCTGCTGCTGCTGTTGCTGCTGTTGCTGCTGAGGCATACGTTGCATCATCTGCTGCGCTTGTTGGGGCATGACCCCTTGGTTCATGGGAAAGCCTTGCATGCCACCAGCCATCATGTAGTTAGGAGCGAAGCCCTGGGGGCCGGCCGACGAGGGAACGACTTGGCCGTAAGGCGCGCCTGTGAATTGCTGCTGGTATCCTGGCACTGGTGCCAAATGATTAGCCTCCATCTTGATAAATTAACAAAATAATGGGATTCGGCGCAAACAGCGCGCGCGGTTGGTCGCCGACGCGCTCCATCTCGACAGCCTCTATGGAAGAAACACGGCATCTGATAGAGTTGGCGTGATGATACAAACTGGTCCTGTGCGCGTTCGAGGCACATTGGGCCAGGCATCGGGGCACCAGGCAAGGGCGACTCACTTTGACCATTGGGAGCCATGTGAGGCATGCCAGCGTTTGGCATCATTCCGGCAGGGCCTCCTGCCATCATCTGAGGGTTCGCGCCGGGCGGAAAAGCTCCCTGGGGAGCCATGCCGGCAAACTGCTGCTGCTGATTGTACATGACCTGTTGCTGGCCGGTCGGCTGTGCTCCAGGCTGCTGTGGGGCGGCGTTGTTGAAGGAGGGAGCAGCATTGTTGGCGAAACCATAGCCGGCGGAGTACATGGCGGCTGTCGCAGCGCTTCGCTTTCGCGGCGGTGACGGCGGCAACAGGGCAGGGCGTCGAGGGCGTGTTGGGCCACGGGCGGCGCGGGCGACAAACGGGCGACTCAGTCGATGGGGGTCAGGGTCGGGGTCGGGGTCGGGCTGGGCAGACACGCTCAGACAACGGCGAGGGTCTGGAGGCTGGACGTGGTCGCGGGCCGGGATTGGAAACCTGGCTGGGAGTCGACGTTGGACGAGAGGCTGTGTGGGGCAGAGGCGACCGACGTCGACCGCTTCCGTCACGGCTATTCGACGCCCACGACGCGGATTGAGTGTGACTGCGTGTCGCCCTGCATAAACGTATCAACTTTAACTAAATCCGAGGCCTGGCTTCCGCCCGGGGTTAAGCAAGTTCCACAGTTCGTTTTACTGGAATGTCTAGGTGATGCTGCTGGGAGGGAGACCTCGTGCGTAGTTGGTCGGGAGCGCGGTGGCGTGCGACCGTTCGCGCCGGGAGGTTTCAATAGTTTGATTGACGACAACAAGCAACCCACAGGGACACGGGGACGGGATAGTGCCAGGGCTGCGCGGTTAGGCTGAGACAGGCGCTTGTCACGGTTACAAACGAAATGGAAACGGCGCTGAGATTGCCACGGGAAAATCGCTGCTGTGCCTGCGCAATTGCGGGTGCCTCATGTAGTGTTGACGAAGGGGTCAGGTCAGATTCGCGTTTGGCTGGGCGAGTTGGGAAATTTTTGTCGCCCATCAGCGCTAACCGTTACCCAACAAGCGCCAGAAACGCCCATGCTGCAGGCTCAACACTAGCACACCCTTACAACTCCGCCGTTTAGTATCGATATTGATTCCAAATATCTGCAGTTGGCATCGTAAATGTATTATGAACAGGTGCTCCCTATAATTTTCGGCTGTTCTTGCGACATCTGGCTGTTGGAGCCGGTTTCAGATGACCATCCACACACAACTACGTCTATCCTTGCCAACATCCACACACAAAACTCCACGATTTAGTCACCGGCAAAAATCACAAAACAGGTCAAAAAAAGAATTCCTAGGTCACGGTGGGGCTCGAACCCACGATCTCCTGATTCGTAGTCAGACGCCTTGCCATTGGGCCACGCGACCGATTGGTTTTGATGGCGTCCGACGCCGGTGTTCCAGCCTAAACCGCAGCGACAGCCTCGAGAAGACGCCAACTGCGCCGCTTGCGAATGCTTCAGTAGGCTATTCAGTTTGAGTAGTAGGCTTCGGCCATTTCTCTCTGCGATTCATTATGGAGAGTAGTGTAGTTAGAATGGTCCTTTACCCATCCCAAAGATGGCAAGAGCCTGAGGTCGTTGGTGAACATGGTCGATTTACAATCAAAGTTTCCCACCCATAGAGTGACACAGAACACAACCAGACTTTGACCACTTACTCAAAAAGTTCATTATAAAAGCCGCTTGAGCAGATCAACACGAACCGATTCAAGGCATCAACATCTCGAGCAGCAAGTCTCTGAAATGGTTGAGAGTGGTTGGCGATAAAAGAAGATCACCACTCTATAACCGTAAGACGAAGTAGTATGCAAACTGTATTGACTTTTCAAGTCTTATCAGTAAGCCACATAAATATCCTACCAATCAACATACAGGATTCACTGAGTACTACTGAAAGGCATTTCAAAGCCCAGATCAAGATCAACGCAAGAAATAAGCAAATGAAGCAAAAAGAAAAGGTCACAGTGGGGATCGAACCCACAATCTCCTGATTCGTAGTCAGACGCCTTGCCATTGGGCCATGCGACCAGTGATGATTGGATGATGACCCGAGGCCGTGTTCGAGGCTATTCGCGATGCGTATACATCTAGAAGGATATAGCAAAAAGAGAGGTCACAGTGGGGATCGAACCCACAATCTCCTGATTCGTAGTCAGACGCCTTGCCATTGGGCCATGCGACCGTATTTGATGTAAATGAGCGCCGATATTGAAGTCCATATTTCGGTGGGTTGGTGGTGTTAGCTCGTGGAGTTTGCGGGTGTGGTTGAGGGATTTGCCTGTCTCGGGAATGGCCCAACCACCAACCTTTTTTTTTTTTAGGTGGATTGCACGTACATTTCCTAAGTGGGCCATCAATCACTACCTCTCAACGAGACAGCATGCAAAATCGCCCAGACTCACATGAGGCTGAGTTGGAAATAAAATATAAGCTGCCCACTAAAACATATACTTAGCCTCCGTTGTAGTTGTCTAATGTTCTAATGTAGCGCCTGATATCCACGGATGGCCTTTGGCTTACTTCTTATACGGCCCCAAGGAAATAATCACCATAAAAACACCAATCACGGCTTTACTGTTGTATTATGCCAATATGGAGTTCTTCCAAGCGCTCACGCGCAGGGGAATCTTTTATTCATTTCAAGTTTCCTACATCTTTTGTCTATCTTCTCCTCAAATATTCCCGTGATCAGGTGGTCAGTGACGTCTGACATTGCGAACTTGTAAGATTTACAATCGGCCACGTTAAATGAGAAGCAATCACACAGTACACAACCATATGTCATCTACTGTATAAGGCGCATGGAATCGCCTTTTTCACTTCAGACGCTTGGCAAATATGCCTCCTAGACTAGGAATGGATACGTAATTCATATTATAGATGTTCGCAGTGTTCACTCTATCTACCACAGTCCATGAGTTTTCATCCACGCTTTCTATGGCTTATTTCATTACTGTATTCAAAATATTTAGAGCACAGTTGTATAATTCACATTGGTGGTTGATGTTGCGATCGCTGAGCTGGACCACCTATGGATCTAGACCCAGCCAAGCACAGAGATAAAATATGTCACAAGACTTCGATGCTGACCTATCGTTAACTTGATGATAATTAAATCCGCCTATTCTCGTCAAAAACCTCCCATTAACTTCAATCACTCTTATCTAAAGCCCTCCTCGCAAGCTGGCAAGGTCAGCAACGGCAACACCAACAAAGGGTCATCTACGTCGCCTGCACACCACGCGGAGTTCCCGTTTACCCCAGCAAATCCACCAATCATTTTACTGTAACTCGTAGCGTAAGCCTTGGATAGCTTGTTGTAGAGAGATAAGGCTGGAAGCTGTACTTCACTCACTTTGCGTACGTGTACGCCCTTTTTCACCAACTTTGCCTGGTTAATGTACACTGTCCAAAGGTGCTGTCAAGTTTTATATGTTGGATTTTTCAATCTCGAGTTAGGTTTTTGAATACAATACATATTTTACTTGTAATAGCAATAGCATTGTTCTGTTTCATATTGACTGCAAAAGGTTGTCCAATGTGTCTTAGTCTGCTTCCTTTGCTAAATAAATAACTTTAAATATCAGGTGTTCTAACTTCAATGTCAAACTAGACTATCATGGGGACTTTGTGTTTAAACTACGACACACGTACAAAAAGAAAGAGCAATATTTCAGCAGGTTTGTCATACTATGCGCGCCGAAAGGCCCAAGGTCTGAAGTGCAACCCTAAGTTCTAACAATATGAGCAAGACTACAATTTATCTCTACGCACCTCAAGAAACAAACAAAAGAACAAGAAGAATATTGAACATAATGTTGTTGAAATGCATTTTCGACTGCCCTCGAAACTGTGTCAGACGTGTGATGTACAATTCGTTGTAAAGTCCATATGTCACGGTTCGGACTGAAAAGGTAAAGTTACACCAGTAACAGTTGATAGTGTGGGGGTGGCATAAAGAAAGTTGGTGTCAAGACTGACAGGGCGAATAGCCTTTGAGAACATTGGTTACAACATCCATCACAATGACAAAAAAAGTCAGCAAACTTCAAAAAAGAAGTCAAAGGTCACGGTGGGGCTCGAACCCACGATCTCCTGATTCGTAGTCAGACGCCTTGCCATTGGGCCACGCGACCAATTGATGCAGAGATTCGACTTTATTTTGGGCTATGAGGTAGGCAGGAGAAGACTAGAGAGCTCGAGCATCCAGCTGTTGACTATTATAACAAGCCACACTATGCAAGACATTGCACTCAATATAAGCGAGAAAAAAGCAAAATTAGTGAAACAAGTTAGGTTATGTGACACAAGGCAGGTACTTTAACATCCAAGCCTAGTCTAATTAACAACACTTTCCTACTTACTTCATTAAAGCGGTGGCTATATTGGCATTCATGGCAAAAAACATTAATAGCGTCACAGTTAACATGAAGAAGTCAACAGACAAGCAGAGGAAGACATCAAAGTACAAAAAGTGAGCTTCCCAGTTCCTTTCGGAAGATGAGAAGCAAATGAGAAGGTCACAGTGGGGATCGAACCCACAATCTCCTGATTCGTAGTCAGACGCCTTGCCATTGGGCCATGCGACCAGTTGATCCTATTGGTTGGTTTCGCTGGCCAGAATTTTCATTTCTGAAGCTCTCACAGCGGGCCCCCCACGTGGTTTGTCAGCCTCGCAGCTGTGATCAAAGTTTACAACATTGTACATTATTCCAATATATCTTTAGTCTTGCTTTATATATAGCTATGCATAAATTTCTGATTGGATTCCCATTCCATGGTTTAAAGTTCACAACAAGCTATACTAAAAGGTTGTTAATTTTGTCTTGCGAGTCGGTAATTATTCTTCAGCTTTGCTACTAATTCCACCTATGATATATGTCTGTGTCTATTGAAGGCTAGAAAATCTATCCAAAAAGGAAAGAGTAAAACAAACCATCAATCTCCCAAACAACATATTACATTAAGCCAATTGGTCAACAAAAGAGCAACATGAATAAGATACCAGGATACAATGTGACTCTATAGGGTAGCACTGGCCAAACAGGAATCAAGTGTATGACTCTGAGAGCGCTGAGGTGTTAAAGTTAATGCTTTATGACTCAATAATCCCATTTAAACCAGTATCGTACATGAAGCCAATTGCATGTACAGAATTTATCATCGTGGGGGTTAACAACCTCAAGGGAGATGCATGGCCCGCGATCCACGGTGGCCCACATAAAAAGCCCGATGACTCGTCCTCCGGCGTCGGCGGGGCATCGGATTGACTTTAAGATCCAGGAACCAGCGCCCGGAGCGTCAATCGATTTGAACATTTCTACTACCAATTACTAAAGCCCCTGCTATTCGAAAGCCTCCCCCGAGACGCTGCCATGGCTCCCTTTAACCTCGAGACATGCGCCCGGCCAAACATTCTTGCGCTCCAGCCCTACCGCTGCGCTCGCGAGCAAGTTGCCCCTCCCCCGCTCTCTGCGGTCTGCCCCGCGAAAATCACCACCATTGCTAACCACGGGGCTGCCACAGCGACTACAAGGATGACGGCACAAACATTCTCCTCGACGCCAACGAGAACGCCTACGGCCCTTCGCTGACGGAAGATGTGGCCAAGGCTGCCAGCAGCGATATTGACATTGACTTCCTCGGCCTCAATCGATACCCAGACCCTCACCAGCCCGTCTTGAAGCAGCAGCTCTGCGACCTGCGCAACACCCACGCCCACACACCCAAGACACTCACACCCGAAAACCTCTTTGTCGGCGTTGGCAGTGATGAAGCTATCGATGCCCTTCTCCGTTGCTTCTGCGTGCCCGGCCGCGACCGCATCCTGACCTGCCCGCCCACATATGGCATGTACGCCGTCTCTGCCCAGGTGAACGACGTTGCCATTGTCAAGGTTCCTCTTCTGCCTGCGCCCGACTTTGCGCTCGACCTCCCCGCGATCCTCGATACCCTGTCCAAGGAAGAGAACATTAAGCTGGCGTACCTGTGCTCCCCCGGAAACCCGACAGGCGCTCTGCTGTCCAAGGCCGATGTTGAAAAGATCCTCAACCACCCCACGTGGAACGGTGTGGTCGTCCTCGACGAGGCATACATTGACTTTGCTCACGACAATGCTTCTCTTGCCGAGCTGGTGACCGAGTTCCCCAACCTCGTCGTCATGCAGACCCTCTCCAAGGCCTTTGGTATGGCCGGCATTCGCCTTGGTGCCGCCTTCACTTCCCCCCCTATCGCCCGGCTGCTCAACAGCCTCAAGGCGCCTTACAACATTTCTAGCCCCACAAGTGCCCTGGCTTCCTACGCTGTTACCGGCAAGGGTCTTGCGGTGATGGAGGACAACCGCGCCAAGATTGTTGCCCAGCGAAACCGCCTCATCGAGGAGCTGCCCAAGGTCCCCGGTGTCGGACGTCTCCGTGGTGGTACCGAGAGCAACTTCCTACTCTACGAGATGCTCGATGCCGCTGGCAACCCGGACAACACGACTGCGCTGGCCGTCTACGAGAAGCTCGCCGAGTCCAGGGGCGTCGTTGTTCGATTCCGCGGAAAGGAGCACGGCTGTCTGGGATGCCTGCGCATCACCGTCGGTACTGAGGCGGAGGTGACTCGATTCCTCGACTCACTACGAACTACTCTGAACGAGGTGAGAGGTGCGTAGAAAAAAAAGTAGCAATGGAAGAATTCAGCGAAAAGAGACAAAGACTAGGTAAAACGGCGTTTAGTATAGATGTTGTCTCTTTTTGGATATAATCTCGTAAAATCATACATAGAAATGGTCATGGCATTGCGCAGTTCTATTCATCTTGCGCGCCTATATATTGATATGTTTTTCAAATGTGAAGTCTAATCTAGCGCCTATTTTTCCAACTTCATGTGCGACCTCTAGGGTGCAATATACCAAAAAAAAAAAAAAGAAAATAGCCAAAATATAAATAAAAAAAGAACAAGGGGGTATCATCTTTTCCATCTGCTTTAAAATAGCCCCAGGAAGAGCAGGACAGTGCTCACGCTGAGCGACACGAAAGCCAAGTTTCCTTGCGCCAAGGTGGCGGCGTCCTCACTCTGGGTGGCCTTGGCCTCAGTGGCCGAAGGTGTAGCAGAAGGCGTAGGGGTGCTCACGACCTTGACGGACCTGTCGGAGAGAGTCCACTCGGTGGCGCGGATGACCTTGATGTCGTCGCCCTGCAGGGGCGCGGCGGCGGAGCCGATGAGGAGGCCCTGGACGGCCTCGAGGGCGCACATCTCCTGGCCGAGGCCGGGGTTGTTGTCGTAGCCGCCCACCCACCAGCGCATGCCGCACTTGCGCCCCGTGTCGCCGCCGGTGCAGGTCTTGACGGCGGCCTCGGCCGAGGGCTGGAGGAGGGCGAAGACCTTGTCGCGGAGCGAGGGCACGAGCTGGGTGGACTGGTACATGAAGCGCGACAGGTAGCCCTTGAAGGTGGACATGTCGTAGTTGCAGCGGTTGACCTTTTCGCAGGCGGCCTCGTACATGACGTTGGTGGAGTTGTCAAAGGGCGAGAAGAACCAGCCGGCGCCGTCGAAGAGCTTCTCGGCGCGCTGGGTCCACTCGCTCTTGCCGGTGTAGTTGGCCAGGACGGAGGCGCCGTACAGGTAGATGCCGCTGGTGTAGGTGAAGGAGACCTTGTTGGTCTCGAGGCAGTTGTCGCGCGAGTCGGCGCCGTCGTAGACGTGGTAGGCGTCCTTGTCGATGAAGCCCACGTCGGCGGACCAGTCCCAGACCTTGTTGGCCCAGTCGAGGTAGGTGCTGTTGCCCGTGGCGCGGGCCAGGCGGGCCGCGAGCTGGAAGAAGCCGCCGTTGCTGACCGAGTTCTTGTAGTTGAGGCCGTTGGGGTTCTCGGGGAAGATCTGCCAGAGGAGGCCGCCGCCGCAGTGCGACGTGTTCCACCGGCCGTGGAGCTGGTTGAAGACGTTCTCGCTAATCTCCAGCCACGAGGGGAGGTCCTTGTTGGGCTGGGGGAAGTTGCGCTCCGCCGCGGAGAGCACGGCCGAGCCCCAGAAGAACAGGTCATCGTTGCCCTCCTCGTCGCGGTGCTCGTCGGGCATGTAGTTGTTGTACTTGCCGAGGTTGGTTGGGCCAAGGAGAGCCTCAATAATGACGTCGTTGTATGAGGCGTCGTTGGTGAGGTGGTAGTAGTCGAGCATGGCTCCCCAGAGAGCGCCGGCTACCCACCAGTAGTAGGGATCAGAGAGATCACCGAGATCCTGAATAGTTCAGTTAGCAGCTGTGCTGGCGGATTATGCAGAGAGTTGTCGTCGTACCTTGGCAACGCTCGACGTGTTGCCGTGATAGTAGGACATGGCGTCGTATGCCAAAGTAGCCGCCACATTCTTAATGGACGCTGTAACTCGTGTTAGTATATGGTCAGAAGAAGATGGATGGTGTAAGCGGGTGACTTACTCTCATCGGTAATGTTGAGCTCTGTGGGCTTTGTGATGGCGGCTACGACCGAGGCCGTGCCAAGAAAAGAAAGGAACTTCATTGGGATTTGCAATGAGAGGATTTCGAATTGGGAAAAGAGAGCGCTTTAACTGTCGCGCAGCGACGGAAGTTGTAGATGGTTTCAACCCGGAACGGGGTTTGCCAAGTACGGAAGCGATTGAGCGGTGCGGCCGAATCAAGGCGCAGGAATGAGTGCTGAAACGTTTACGCTGAGTGAATGAAACGAGCCGACCAAACAGAGTGCCGGACGTTCGTTCAGTATCGATTGATGTATGTACGAGTTTGCGTGTGAGCCAGCGAATGAAGGGCGTTTGAACAGCGTTCTGCAAGGCCGGACAGGGAGCGACGGGGCGGAACAATGAGAGTATATAACCAACAACAAGCAAACGGGCCAGGCCGGTGTCAAACGGGGAAGCGAAGAAGCGAAAAAAAAGAACGGTTAGCGCCAGGCAGGACCAGATACGAGGTATGAAAAAGAGAGTCAAGGAGGGGCCAGCCAGATTGTTATCTGGAAGAATACGAGGCGATAGCGAGACTGGCTCGAAGACACGGCGCTGGGCTGGTCTAGAACAGGAACGAGGGCGGCGGCAGGCCAGGGAGAGGGCATGGCAGGTCTATTAATATCGGCTGTCAAGGCTGACAAAGGCAGAGGGCCCTTTGTTCGGGGGGGGAGCTACAAAGTGCGAGGAGACGAGGGACGAGCTCCCCGGGGAGTGTGGGTGTGCCGCCATGAATGGGAAACGCAGCCATTCATGCCTCGATCCTTTGCAACCCAACTTTTGGTGTGCGGCAGGGCGTTGGCTACCCGCCAGGAACAAGGCACTCCCGCTGCAGCGCTCAGCCAACCAACGCGCACCGCTGCGCTGCCAGCAGGCAGGGGCGCTGTCAGGCACCAGGAACAGCGCCGCCAGCTCCCTCCCGCCGGTGCTGCATCCGTCGTGCGCTGGGCGATTCGCCGCCCGCGTGGGTTGTGGGCAACGACTGGTCCACAGATGCGCTCCCAGCTTCCCACACAGCGCCAGAGGATCTGCTCGGCAGCCCCTGAAACCCCATGGCCCCCCCCCCCCCAGCCCTGGCCCCACGATCCGCAGCCTGCAGACCAACGAATGCCTCCAAACGACCGCATAGGGCCGCTCTAGTGTTTCGTCTGCCCGCGCGCCAACAAGGAATAGGAGCAGCAAGAAAAGAAAAACAGGAACAACTAGCTACCTAAAAAAAAAATAACTGCGTTCAATATTTGCTTTGTCGGCAAATCATCCCACGAGGCGCTGAGGCTGCAGACTATTTTCTGTGCCTTCTCGTATTGTTTTCTTAGCGATAACAAGAATTGAGCTAATGCTCAGCTCGTCAAACGAAAATACCAAAAGCAGCCTCTCTCTATCACTCAAAGAAAAGAAAGAAGAAAAAAGCCCACTCAGGGTCTCAAATCCCTGGCATAGGCTAAACTTAGATGGCTTTAGAGTCGCTCGGGTGAAGCCATCCATCCCACTGGTTGCTGGGATCCGCTGCTCAACCCGCCTGGAGCATCTCCTCTTCTTTCTCCAGGCTCGTTTCTCTCGGTCCGGAATAGATGTGCGATACCCAGTATTTCCCACCCTCCATCATCCCATCCAGTCCCATTGTGGTTGGATGGCAGGAGTTCCATGCTTTGGGCGATCTCCAAAAAAAAAAGTTCTACTTGTTTAGTCTGCAGGGACGAACGAAGGGGATGAAACATGAAACTCGTTACAGGTTGGTTGATCTCGGCGGGCGGGTAAAATCAAGGGGCAAGGGCCACGCAAAGGGGCGTCGGCCATGGCAAATCGCATCCGTCGCAGCTTGATGGCGTTGCCTCCATTTTGGGATGTGCCTCTGGGCTCGTTTCTTTTGCCAGTCTGCCCTTCTTGGACAGATGCCTCACCGACTTGGGCAAAAGCATCACTAGGGTACCCGCTGAGTCAGACACGTGGAATGGCGGCCGCCGCCCTCTGGCTTGGGAACAAGCCCAATGCATGCTTCCCTCGGAAAGAGAATCCACGGCGAGTGCCCACGAAGAGGTTCTAGACCCTCTGGATTCTTCTCATCGTACCCTAGAGCATCAAAATGCCCCCAATCATCCGCTCCCAAGTGACATCAGCGCTGCAGGGATGTCCGTTGCTTAGACGGAGCGGCCTGTGCCATGGCTTCGTGAACGATGGCATCATGCACAGGGCGCGGCCGGCAACTCATGCCGGAAGTCAGAGATGATGGAAATCTGAAAGCAAATGAGTGCATGATTGAGGCCATAGAAGCGCCTGCAGTGACAGAGCTAGAGACAGTGGCGTGTCTGTGGCATGCCTTGGCAAGGTAAAAACACACAAAGAACCAATTTGATTCAGAACGAGAACCCCCCACGAACATACCAACTGCGGTGCAGGAAACCGAAAGGCTGATGGCTGCGCGCCGTCCCGTACGATGCGAGGTCAGGATATCATGACATTTACATCGCTATTGTGTGGCTGACCTTGGCCTGATGCTGCCCAGATCGAGTTGTCACTGCTTTGTGACAAATGGCATCATTGCCAACTCTGTAGACTGTGCTTCGTTGGCCTGCATACTCCGTCCCGTCCCGCCTTGCGACATATGCTGCTAAAGCGCTGTACCTGCTGCTGGCCCTGCGTGTCACGGTTACATGTTCCTCGGAAGATTGCATAAGAATCTTACAGCGTCTCTCCGCGGCGCATGTGGAGGCCCGGCCGGCCACATAAGATTTCCTCATTGGGATAGCTGGTGGTTGAGGTACGGTACCTACGTATTGGGTGTCTATGGCTTGACAGCGTGCCAGCGCACCTCGCGTCACCAACCAATCGCGCATAGGTATATCAATCACTTATCTGACGCCTCAGTAAATTTGATGCTTGGGTGCTCATGGATGGTGCATGACCCCAGGTGCCTTGACAATGGCGCCATGATGTACGGAAATGTACTTGGACCAGAGATGACAAGCGCTTTGTCCATATATCTAGGAACGGAACGGATTGGACCCCTTGGGCAATCTCCGCTGAGCCCAGCACAATTTTTATCTTGGTTGAGACGGAGCGAAGATGCTGATTGGCGATGTGCTGTTTTTTATTTATTAATTATTAATTAAATTTCCCTCACGTTCATTCTCATCTTCGCAGGTGTCATGATTCTCGTGTGAACATGACAACGTTGACATTCAGTGCTCATGTACATCAAAGTTTGAGACGAGTATATGGGCATGAGTATATCGAGGGTATCATTATTATTTTCAATATATGTGATACATTTGTAAACAATCTTCCATGCTTGCTTGCTCATCTTGCCTGCTTCAGGCTCTCATCGTGTGGTATAAAGTGATGGCATGTCGCTCCCAAAACAACCAAACGCCATGCAAAGCTTCCAAATTGTAAAACCTAACTCCCGTGATTTTGAAAATTCGAATGATTCCTCCCTCTTGTCGTTTATCTCGTCGGGAAACCATATTGCATGTATCGACAGCTGTCATCAAAACATGATCCCAGCCAAGATGGCGGTGCCTAGCGCTCCGACGAGTGCTGTCCGCAGGCTGCCTTGTATCCCGGCACTGGCACTCTCGCTGTCGCTTCCTGTCGTTGCCAAGGGAATGCTCACATATCCTGATCCCGTCGGCGTTGCTTCCCCGGACACGATGATCTCGTACTCGTTACCGGTCTCCTCGGGGGCCTCGGCCATGGTTAAAACACCCCATTCCACTTGGGTGCCGGTGTAGGTCGATGTCCACGATATCTCTGTCGGGCCTGTGACCGGGCCGTTGCAGTATCCGTCTTTGTAGCTCGAATAGCCTGAACATGTTGCGGCGGTGGTCCCGTTCAGAGTGCATTCGAGATTGTTGATGCTTCGAGGCGTTAGCGGTTGTGCATTCGACACTGAAAATGTATGCAACATACTATGTGGATGTGTATGTGCCATGGAATAGCATGGTGTCGGGTCCTTCGACAAAAATAAAAGGAACCTCGAGAGAGAGATCACACCCGGACACCTCATTGTCGAGGCAGAAAATGGTGTAAGCCGTCTGGCGTGCTTTGGTATTCTAGTGAGCGGCTCCCGTCAGCACCATGTTGCATGCGGCGGCACCCAGGAATGACCTACGCTTGTGATGACACTCCCCCGCATCAGGGACCACGAGTCCTTGTCGTAAGACGGGAGGAAGACGGGCGCGGTGGTAACTGGGCTCTTGTCGTCATCGTCGTCTGCAGCGGCGGCGGCGCTCAGTGCCAGCAGTGCCAACAGGATTGGACGGAGGCGCAACCCAAACATTGAAGGGCGCACCCGCGGCGCGGGAAGTCGCAGGGGTGACTGGATCGAGGGTACACGGGCGGAGCCTAGCTGTAGATCGCCAACGGGTTTTTCGTCACGGGACCTGGCCGAGGTCTTGTCATCGGAGGGAGAGCGAGAAAAACAAAACAAAAAGAGAGCTGTGATTACACTATGACGATGTCGGAGGAAGGCGACGAGAGCGCCGGGATATCACAATGGAGAGGGAGAGGGAGGGGCGCGAGAGGGAATGGTGGATGCGCAGGATAGAGGGAACAAGCTTAACTTAATAGCTTCTTTGACTCACGGGCCGGGGGGGAGGAGAGAGAGACGTGCGCTGCAAGCAAAGACAAAGAAAAATGCCAAGGTCTGGGCAATTCTCAGCCATTGCAGCGCGACACGAGTATGGGAAGCCAAGGCGCCGAATGCCAAGCCCCCCTCAGCAAAATTGCCAAGAATGGCGTGTGTGAGCCAGAGTGTAAACTGCCCGACTGTTTCTCTTTCTGCTGCATGGCCAAGAAAAACGAAGCGGCACGCGGGCCGAGACCTTTTTTTTTTTTTTTTTTTTTTTTTTTTTGTTTGTTTGTTTGGTTTTTTTTTAATTATCGTATTCTTTTTTCTCTCTCATCAAAAGCACCGGCGGCGATCGAGTGCTCCCCCGGTTTTAAGATGGGGAATGGATGAATACAATGGGGCAAACATGGTCGTTCTAGCTGCTTTCGCATGTATCAATGGTAATTTGTAGTCATTGTGGGTAGGCAAAGGCTGCTAATTAACGTGCAATTTAAATCCGGGCTGGGCATTAATAATTGGGGTCAACCAAGACGCAGAAGTTGAGCTACCGCTAGCTTGCCCACCCGACACGACCTGCTCGGCTTGGCTCCCACTTTCCGCAGCAGTCACGGGGGCGGATCGCATCTCGCGGAGACGGGCCCAGGATCTAAACAGATAAACCTTGGGTAGCTGGGCTGGATGGAGGAGGAGGATAGCTTTCAGAGCTGGGGGACAGAGTTTACAGCTAGACCCTTGGCGCAGCTGCGGTGGTGATGAATGCGCCGCTGGGCATGGCCATGATTCAAGCACGTTTTGGGGGCACTCTTGGCGACGCTGCGCCTTGAAAGATTAAAACACACTGCCGGCCGGGTAATGGCGTCTTGTTGGTGACCTGGGCGTCCAATCTCATGGCTCGTACGATGCCTGTCTGGTCCGTGACATTTGCCAACGCCACCAAGGGCACGCCACCTCGACCTGTCGCATCTCGACATGCGAGAGCGAACCGGCATTCTGGGTTGCGGCTGTCGCTGGAGCTGAAGCTGTCGTCTATCCCGCAGCCACACCCGTCGCCATCGTCTTGGCCCCCCCGAATCAACAGGCGGCATTCATCAAGCCGCACCCGCTGTCAAAAAACCTCGACCTTGTTTGTATTGGGACTATGCTACCGAATCCTGCCAGGCTCATCCTCCGCAAACCTAGTTCCTTCGCTCAGTGCCGTCCAAACCGAGCGCACCCTCTTTTTCACCACGCTAATAGAGTCATCACCCCCAACCAAAACCCTGGGGCAATTTTTTTTTCTGAAGCGTTTCGGAGGAGTGCCCAATCGGCCGGGTGCTGGGGCTGGCTCGATCGCGCCGGCACCATTGGCCATTGACTCCCTTGTTAAACCCGAAAGGAGAAGGCTGCCGAACCTAGCTTGCTCCCCCAGTGGCCGAATTAGCCAGGGGAAGGCATCCCACAATGCCACCCTCATTACCGCGGAGAGCCAGTGGTCGCTCGACGGGCCGCAGCCTAAAAAGTCCCGCGCGTTCCCTATGCGGCCTGCAACCTTCAAAAGGACGGCCAGCCCTATCGCGTTTCTCGTGCCCCTTCTTGTCCCTGTCAACGTTGATCTCTACGTCAGTCACTCCTTTCTGCACGACAACAACAACGTCCTCAGGACAGCCATCCCTGCCGGCAATATACACTCATTTAAGAAGAAGAAAAGAAAAAGAAAAGAAAAATCGATAACATCACTCATTTACACAATGGTTCGCTCTTTTGCTTTCCTCGCGCTCGCAAGCGCCGCTGCGGTTGCCGCCCAGAGCACCACTGTCAACCTTTTCCTGCCGCTGTACGACGCGCAGGACATTGTCGCATCTGTTGTCGCTGTTGACAGCGACAAGACGACATTTCTGATTGAATGCCCGAAATCGGCTGATCCGAGAGACTGCGGCGTGGCGGACGGAGGCCAGACAGTCATCTACGGCCCCTCGACTTTCTCTCTCAACTACGCTTACGATGGTCGTGATGAGGGCACATAGTTAGTAGTCACCTCTTTTCCCCCCTGTGATTGTATAAACCGTGACGCAGCTGTTGACGCGAATTTCTCCGTAGCACCGAGGACATCAACTGCAAGCTGAACCCCAGCAAGGACCTTGCGACGTGCAGCATCTCTGTCTCGCAGGCTTGGGACACCACCGCTTTCGACTCCAACACTGTCATCAGCACATCGGGCTACCTGGACATCCTGATGCCCGTCACCGTCACCGCCGGCCTCGCCAAGATCACAGACTCTTCCGGCTCCTCTGGCTCCTCCGAGACGACGGCTGCCGCTCCTGCCTCCACCGCAGACTCCGGCTCCGGCTCAGCCACGGCCACGGCGGCTGCTGGCTCGGCATCATCCAAGGCCACCGGCTCCGCCTCCAAATCGTCCTCGGACTCGAGCTCCGCCGACTCCACCGCCTCATCCTCTGGCTCCTCGGCTGCTGCCACCACCCCCACCGCCTCCAACAACGCTGCCGGGGCCATGGTCACTCAGAACGCAATCCTTGCTGGCGCCGCCGTCCTGGTTGGCGGGGCCATGCTGCTGTAGAATGGCGCGCGCATCAATGCGAGATGGGTGACGAGCGACGCTGGAAAGTTTCTATGCAGACGGCGAGAACGCCGAATATATGGATTCGGGTCCAACGTGATTGGATGCCTTTAATGTGATACGAGAATGCGAAATATTGACTTGTGATTTGTGCCAACCTTGCGTGATGTGCTGCGTCCACTGGGGTATAAATGCTTGAACCATGCGTGCGTACTGTCGTCGGTCGCCTTCCTCATTGCCTTTGCCCAGGCCATACAGCCAAGCGCACGTCAGTAGAACACTCAGACATGAACGAGAACGTGGCACAGTCCATCTTGGGAGGGATCATGGTGAGCCTGGTGTATTCTATTATAATCGTCCATGTGCGGCCGCGCCGTCAGCAACGTCCCTTATTGCCGACCCATTCTCGATCGAGAACCTGGTCACGATTCTAAGTTGGTAGCCGCACAATCCAACGCCCCATGGGGATGAAGAGTTCATTTCATCGCGTGGTCTCGTGCGTGATTCTATGTTGCAAGTTCACTTGTTTGCAACATTCCACGTGAACCACGCACATCTCGTCCTTCACAGCCGGCCTCTTCTCGTTCCACGCGCCCAACTTGGCTCATGGTCTTTCCGCATTAAACTCAAAGAACTAGGCCGCGTAGTTGCCTCATGCCCGAACACGATTCTTCTCCTCTCTGCCGTCGAGCCAGCTAGTGCACGTTATACATCGCAGAGCCTGCATGCTGTGTCAGAGAATACCTAGTCGCACACGGAGGATGTTTGCCAAGCTCACCTTTTCGCTGACGGCCTGTTCGCAGTAGGGGCACGTTGTGGGCTTCTTGGTGAGGGGGTTGCCAGACACCAAGCTGTAAACCCTTGCCATCGCGTACAGGGCGAAGCCGGTCATCCCAATGGAGATGATCTGGTTGACGAAGGACCTGCAGAGGCGTTAGCGGGGCGGCGTGGGCGAAACAGCACCGATGGTGGTGGTGGTGCGTTCTGCGCTGACGTACCCGTAGGCCAGGACGAGGGCGCCGTCCTCCTTGGCCTGGAGAAGCGTGTTGTACCCGGTGGCCGGGTCGTAGTTGTCTCCCGGCTGCAGGACGGCAAACTTCTCCTCCATGTTCTTGTTGATCGGGAGCATGGCGGAGATGAAGGGCATCAGGAGGTCGTTTGTCAGCGACCTGATGAAGTCGGTCAAGGTGGTGGCGAGGCTGCCGCCCGTGTCAGCACAAACAAAGCTCCAAGAGTTCCCAAGGGGTGTTCAGGCCAATAAGCACATCAAGCCAAAGGCAACGTTGCCCGAGGCGAACGCGACGAATCCATCCCAGATGCCCCGGAGGGTAGAGGCGCCCTTGCCCAGCAGGGCCTCGGCTTCGGCCAAGGTGCCCATCTCCTCGTGGCGAGCATCGCCGCTGGAGAGGGTTTGGTAGCTTGGCCCGCCAGACATTTTGGTTTCACAGGGTCAAATGCGCTTCACAGGAAGAGAGATGGGGAGAGAGAGACGGCGGGAGAAGTAGACCAGGCGATGTTCCAATCGTGTTCTATTAGGATACTGGAATGCACAGCTATATGGTTCCCCGACGCGGGGGCTGGTTGGGTGTCTTGGGCGTCGATAGGCGAAGGCAACGATGGGATGGGCGGGACGGGAGACGGAAGACGGGATGTAAGCGCACTTGGCGGTGATGGTTATCCCCTCCCTGGACGCGGCACGGCAGCTAGTTGTGCATAGATGTGCAGTTCGCATTCACCAGCGGCGCCATTGATTGGGCCTTGTGAGACATGGCTTGTGCAAGATGCAGCGTCGATCAAGGGTCGTCTTGTGATAGCGCCCAAAAGTGGCTGGCTGAGCGGTGCACGGTAGTTGTGGAAGAGTCAGCATGTATGAATTGCGCTTGCGCATCTGTGTATATTTTATGTCTGAATAGATAGGTTTTATACAAGGCCCGAAAAAAGAAAAGCCCGCGGCTCCCAGGCTAACGGAATCTAGTTTTTGCTTTGTTATCCCTATGGCTGAAGCATAGGTGTATCCATGGTATCGTAAAAGCAACAAGAATATAATGTACAAAATGAAGGGTTGGTGAGAAGAGGAAGAGAAAAAAAAAAAGAAAAATTGCCGCTGGCAGTATTTTGAATGCAATGCTGAACCCCTGGTCGCCATGTATTCGCTGACATGCTTAAACGCCACTGGTATCTCATTGGTCGTGATGCCGATTCGTCGTGAAACGTAACGCTGGCCCGAGTTAAATATAATCGTTCTTCTTGTCCGAGTGACGATAGTCCTCCCGATAATCACCCTTCTGGTCCGAGTGCTGGTTCTCCTCCAGCTCCGTCCACTCCTTCCACTTGCGCCACTGCCGCTTCTTCCTCTCCTTGCGCAGCGAGCAGAACCGCACGGCCCAGTAGATGGTGGTGAGCAGCTTGAGCAGGGCAGGGATCCACGTCAGGATGATGAACCGCAGCCCGACCTCGCCCGACACGCCAATGTCGGTGCCAAACTCGTTGACCTTGGACATGCCCTTGTAGGCGCCAATCGTGGAGATGGCGCTGGCAATCATGATGGACAGGGCCGCGAGGGCCGAGAAGAACATGCTCACGGCCGCGACGCCCAAGCTCCCGGCTAAGCAGAAAGCGACAAGGCAGAACAGGAAGCTGACGAATGCGAGGCCGCCGCCGAGCGAATACAAAATGGACAGCGCAAGCATGACCTGGTTCAGCGTTTCCACTCCCACCTCGATGTTGTCGGGCCAATTAATATCGAACAGGGTCAGGTTGAACGGTCCAACTTCGAGCTGATGCTTGAGAATCTCGGCCAAGTCAAAGCGCTCTATATATCAGGTATTAGATTGTTTTCTTTTTTGCCTTTTTTTGACTTTGCACTAAAACACGTGGGAGGGAAACAACTTACGACCGGGATAAGGTGACGAGCAACCAGTGATGTTGATGTTGGAGTTGCCGACGAGTGCTTGGGACGAGTAATTGCCCTGGCAGTAGTTGAGGATGTGCAGCGAATACCACTCCGAGACCCCGAGAACGTCTGAAAGGCCGTCGACAACATCGTTGGTCACGCCGTTGAGCCCGTCCTCGACCGCGTCCGTCACTTTGTCGGTGATTTCGTCCCACTTGTCCGAGATTGTGCTCAAAATGCTCCCATCCCTCGTCTTGTTGCCCGTCGAATTGTGGTCGTTGCCGGGAAGATTGATCATGTTCCTTCCAATCATCGAAGTGTTGACCTGTCATCCATCGTGTTAGCGAAGGGTGCACCTGTTGGGTGAGAGAGACCAAGACGTACTCGAATGACGGCATAGTCCTCCATGAAACCGCTCTGGAAGCCGGCAAAGAGTGACACACAGCTGACCAGGCATGCCGCCAGCGACAGGAAAATGGGAATGAGATGGAGACACCGCGACATGATTCCTGCAGCTCTTCGATTCCAGCGAAGAGACCAATCCGTTCCTGCGTGATGATGTTTTCCACCGAAAGAGAGACTAAGAAGGAATGAATAGAAAAGAAAGTAGTGAAGAAAGAGCGAAAAGAATAAAAAAAAGGAGCGACGAGAAGAGAGAAAAGAGTGGACTCGGGAAAGACGATTGCAATCCCGCGGTAACTACAAAGTGAATGGCCGTGAGAGGGACTGAGCCTTGCCAGCCAGAACCAACCGCACTAATAAGTGAGAGCTTACACGATAAATACCTAACCTCTAACAAGCGAGTAAGGGTCCAGGACCTCAGACCAGGTATGGCCGGGCATGACCAGCCCTCCCAGAGAGATTGAGTTTCGATGGAGGCGATCATGGGCATCGGTCCACCCTGCCCGAGCGCTGCTGATGGTAGACGAGAGGTAGATGAAGGCATTGCCTGAGCGCTCCCTAAGCACAGTCTGTGCCCGCATCCCGGTCCGACATTGGCGCCGTGTGAGAGGGTCAACCATGGGGCGCCTCACTCCTTCCACCCGCCACCCGAAACTCTCGCGGGTGAGCTAGCAGAGAGCTGCCGCAGCGGCCGCGGGCTGGCTCCGGCTTTTCCTCAGCAATTGCTCAGAGAGTGCCAAAGTGAAGGGGAGATGGAAACGGAAACGTAAGCAAACGAGCGATCTAGCACGGCCCGGACAAGGCTCAGAGGGGCTCCGGGGTGGGGTTCGTTCGGCCGGCGTGTTCCCGACAGATTAACAGCAGCAAACGACCGCAGGATGGCCCCAACTGCCCCAAACGGGCATTGCTGACGATGAACCGAATTTCCGAGTGCCGCCCCAATGGAAAAAATTTGATGGATGGAATGTGGGCGCAGCATTAAATAGCACGGGCTCCCAGTCGCCTGCAGCTCGCGTCCCTGATCCGTCATGACCGCTTTGTGAGCTGTCGCTCCGGCTAGTGGGCAGCTGGCGACGGATGAAACGCTGCAGTGACAGCCTTGGCCGCGTTGTCTGCATCTACTCGAGATGACACCAGCCGCAAAAGGGGAGTCATCTCCGCTACCAACGCTCTTCCCATCATTCCATGAATTCTTATAAATGAAACCTGGCATGTGGGGGGAGAGAGAAGAGGAAGTGGCTGGTGTTCTTCTGTTGACCTTCTGGTCGAGGTTTGACACTGACAACTGACAGACGACGAACGGCTTGTGGGTGACGTTAGATGTTCGCCCTGCTCTTTAGCTTGTCATTGCACGGCTGGGTAGCAACCAAGAGCGGGTCATCCGCTCGCCCAACACTGGAAGGCTTCCATAGCTCAGTTGGTTAGAGCTTCGTACTAATACTTCAACTCGCAAGTGTTGGTGATGCGAAGGTCGCAGGTTCAAGCCCTGCTGGGAGCAAGATTGTTCACACCGCCATCCAGTTTCTTTTTTTGAAAATTTTTGTTGTTGTTGATTGCTGTTGCTTGCCATCCTAGTTTCTTGGCGCATAGTCTTGTTGCCCTTTGCCCATCTATCGGTTTTCGTGCTGCATACATTCCTCTCGGCCAAGGTGCGTTATCTAAAGCAAGCCTCCGGGCCTTGTGGCGTCGTTGATGTGCATAGCGAGGCCAGCGCGCACTCGCTCGCCCGGGGTGGGCCTAGCGTGTGTCGGAAAAGGTGGGTAGCCTATATCAGATGTGAGATGGGGATGACCCTGCTCCGGGTGCCGGGGCGGCGAGAAGCAGTGGGCAGAGGGAGGACAAGAAAGGGCAGCAAAGTCAGCAAGTCGAAACCTGGGGAGCAACCTGATTCATTTCGCCGTTGATTACTGGCCACTTTCCCGTGAACGACTGGGATCTGTCTTTCCACGAAAGGCAACCAGGAAGAGAAACAGGTGGACGGCACCCGTAATAGGAAATTCTTTTATGTTTTGGTGGTTCTTGGGCCCCGTGGCCCACATAGCCCTGCCCGGGTGATGGTACTTGGAACATCTGCATCATCGGCGATGACGGTCGTAATTGTCTCAGAGCAGCGCCCGTCTCTCAGCTCGTGCCGTGATGAGACAGACATGCCAAGTGCTCTCTCTCTCTGGGGAATGGCGGTGCATCATACATGCACGTACATACATACATACAGACAGACAGATAGACAAAACATACATACATACATATATGCTACATATTTGCATCGAGATACTGTCTCTCCATTCAAGCATCGTGCATGTCTACATTGGCGGTGGAGGAGAGACCTGCGTCTGTGTCTGCACATTCAGCAGGGCGGGCCGCATTGGTGTAGACATCATCGCGATCGCCAAGGGCAGGTAGGTAGGGCTCAGGTAGAGCCCATGTCCCCGACCAAGTACCGAGCCACCGAAGTTGCATCGAGGACATCCGAGTGCGGGCGGAACATGACGAGACGGGACCGTGAGTGGACAATACTGCCTGGGTGGTGATGCAGGCAAGACGCAAGGCCTATCCGTTCGGTAACACAAGGGATAAGAATGATGGACATGTCCGTATGCATGCATGTACGTCAGCTCCAGACCGCGTATCGAGCACGGCCCAAGGACCAAAGGGGAACCGATCGTTGCATTGCTGCGTGCGCGAGCTAAATCTCGGGCACCACCGTGGCTTACATGGAGTGGATGTGCAGTACACGCATGCAGGCCTTTTGGCTGTGGGCGTCCGTCAATGGGAAAAAAGGCAGCTGCAAATGCACATGCATTGGGAATTGCTTTTTTTCTTCTCTTTGCTGGTCCTCTCATATCGGCGTGGCCGCGATATCAAAGCCTATTTTCCTGCTGCGGCTTGGATGCGTGTGGTGCGTGGACGGATTTTGATGCATCTCGAACGTCTGGTTCGGCCGAAGACCAACCCACCCCCCACAAAACGGTGACTCCTCCTCCTTTGGGCAGCCGGGTTCTGGAATCTTTTCCTTCTTTTTTTCTCACTTGCGATATGAGTGTGATGGAGCGGTGTGATTTGCGCTCGTCCCCCCATTCTCTCCTATCAAATCATTCGACCGTGTCTGGCTGGCGGCGGAGGAACAGCCGCCGAGACCACGAGATCACAAACCCCCCGCCCTAATCTGGGGGACCATGACGTCGCTGTGTGCTTTCGCGGGAGCCTCCCAAGGGCTGGTAGTGGCGGGCCTATGGGGGAGCCCACCTAAAAGGAGGGGCAGCCTAGCACATGGGATGCACGCCTTGCATGCACACCCGCCACGTGAAAGTGTTCCCCCGGTGTTCCCCTCCCAGTATTTGTCTTGTGGATTGTAAGTCTCACCCAGGTAAACTTCCTATGCGGTACTAGTGCTGCCATTCCCTACTTTGCTGCACCGCGATTGCGTTGCGCTGGCCTGCCGACTGGCTTCTTCTCTCCCCGAGCTGCTGGTTTAGTTGTCGCTCTCCCGCTTCCTGCTATTCGGACGCACCTGCCTGCCCGCCATTCGCCACAGCGGTTCCGTCCCTCCTATAACTTTTCTGCTATTGCGCCCTGTGTTGCAGGCTCTCTCATTGTCACCTGCAGGGTTCGAGTTCCGCCGCCTCTAAAAAAAAAACCACCCCTAGCAGCAAGCACCGCGACAACCAACAACAACAAACTACGCCTCTCGCTCTTCCCACGAGTCTCGTCATTCTCCTTCTCCCCCACCAGCCCCGGTGCGTGCCCAAGGGATCGCCGCCGCTGGCACATCTCTGCTCAAGGGACCCAATTTGCCATGGCAATGCCTCGCCGTCTGTAGCATCTCGTCGCAACTCTTTCAACCCCCTCCGTTTGCTGCCCAACCCTCGCGGCCGTTGCTTGCCGCACCCCTCCGTGCCCCCGAGCCATGTGGATGCGATAACCCTCAAGTCCACCACACACAACACGCCGCTCGGATCTTGACGCTGCCTTGACACTGAAGCCGAATTCGGTCTTGTTGACCGCTGCAGCTGCACAGCACCAAGGCGAGCAGCACACAATTCAAGCAACCAAGGGCCAAAAAAAAGAAAGGAAAAGAAAAGAAAAAAAAACCCCCGACAACAAGAAAAAACCTGGTCCGGGCGGCCCCTCCGCCTTCTTTCCTCCGCCTGACTCTATCCATCATCCCCATCCCAACTCGGAAGCCTCGCGCACCCTAAAACGCTGCCGGGCATCCTTCCCGCCTCGACGGTGACCCTCCTTTCCGTTTTGTTTCCTTTCTTCTTTTCTTTTGCTTCTCTTTTTGGCCCTTTGGTTCGTTTTTGATCCCATTTGCCGTGCTCCTCTCGTCGCCCGCCTTATCGTTTGGTCCTCGTCGGCGTTGCTGCTCCTGCTGCTCTTCCCTTGACCCGCGCGCGACGTCGAGGCGCAGCGCTGCGCATCGCCGCCCATCATGTCTTCTCTCGAGGCCAAGATCGTCGTCCTCGGCGCACAGGGCGTCGGCAAGACGTCGCTCGTGATGCGATATTGCAAGGGCGCCTTCAACCCGGCCCAGATCACCTCTACTGTTGGAGCCAGCTTCCTCACGAAGCGAGTCGTCGACTCGGACTCGGACACTGTCGTTCGCCTCCAGATCTGGGATACAGGTTCGTCAACTAATGCCCCCCTCCCCCTCCCCGCGTCTCAGCGCGCGCACAAGCCCTCTCTCTCAAACAGCCCGTACAGTTCGCTAATGACTCGGGAACGCAGCTGGCCAAGAACGCTTCCGTTCCATTTCGCGCCTCTACTATCGAGGCGCCAACGCCTGCATTCTGTGCTACAGCATCACGGACGCTCAGTCGTTTGCTGACATGGGCGTGTGGCTCACCGAGCTCCGCCGCAACCTGCCCCAGGACGTTGTCCTTCACGTAGTCGGCACCAAGGCCGACATTGTCGCCCGCGACCCCTCCGCTCGCCAGGTGCCCTTCGAACGCTGTATCGCTTACGTCGCCGAGAACCTCGCTCCTGGCGTAGGTAACACGCCGCCTCCGACAGCTACCCCCTTCAATGTGCCCATCCCCATGGCCGGCACGCCAAATTCCGCCTCCGCCGTTACACCTGCCGTCGAACCCCGCAGCCCGAGCTCCAAGCGCAGCTCCGGCTTCTGGGCCCAAGAGGTGGGCTGGGATGCCTGCCACGAGATTAGCGCTGAGAACGGAGAGGGTGTCGAGGAAGTCTTTCGCGTGGTGACCCGCAAGCTCGTTGAGCAGAACCGTAAAATGCAGCAGGCTCTCTTGACAGCGACTGCCATTCCTGGCACTCCGGGCTACGAGTCCGGTATGGATGGTGGCTATTTTGACGGCTCGGGCCCCCGAGGCAGCTTCCGAGTCGGCCGGGATCGACGCAGCTGGCTCTTTTCTCCTGCCTTCTCACCCGCCATTACCATTGACCAAGCGAGCGGCCAGGAGCTGGCGCAGCAAGATGGGCAAACGAAGGAGCGTCGCAGATGTTGCTGAGTGGACTTGGCGCGATGCGCCAGACGTTCAGACCAACAATGGCAGGTGCTCAAGTCCAGGCGACAGATTTACAACTACACAAAGGAGACATGGCACATGTCTAGAGAACGGAGACGGTGGGGGAACGTGCGTGTTTATATGTGTGATACCCGGGTAGCTTGTCTTTTGGTTTTGGTTTTGATTTTTGTCTGCTTTTTTGGACGTTCACCCACGTACGTACGGTCTGGGATTTCTTGCTGGTTGTTTCATGGCTTGGAGTGCATGGCATTTGCTCTTTTACCGTTTTCTCTCCTTTCCTGCCCCTTTTTTCTCTTTTTCTTTTCCTTTTCTTTTACTTCTCACGACTCATCAGGATTCCTTATGTCACTAGGAGTTTGATTCAGGATATTAGTCATGAAGGGAGACGGTGTTGCATCTCGGCATTTCTCAATGGATATAATACGGTTTTGGGTGCGATTGGTTTTTCTCTCACGAGATGGTTTTCATTTTATTTTATACTCTACTCCTTGACTTTGCTCTTGTTTTCCCTCTTATTTCTGCACAAGCACTTTTCTTTTCCCCGACTTTTGTTTCCATAGTTCCCTCTCCATAGCTGTCAAAGATATCTGAGGGCCTCGAAATTCTAAGCGAGGTGCCCGGCAGAGAGCGCCTCACCGGCAGCTTGTTCATAGACTATACTCAATTTGATTCAAGGGCAGCTGCCTTTTTAGATTGAACATCGTCGTCAACAATTGGTGCTGCTGGAATGTCCACGCCCAGAACCTGGTGCTCAAGTCCAATGTAACCGTCGCTGACGACTAACACGTCCAGCTTGCGGGCCTGTCCTGGCTCGACAGGGGGCAGCTTGATGACCGTTTTGGCGGACGGACGGACCCCGGCTTCGAGCTTGCGTCCGGGCACGGCCGACCACCCCACGCGCTTGACGGCAATGACCTCGTCCGCGGCAACGTTGGCCACGATGACGAACCAGTTCTCGCTCTGCGGCTTGGGGAACTTGGGCGCGTAGATGCGGGCTTCGCGCTCGACCAGCGGGTTGAGACGCTTGAGGTTGATGGTGAGGGAGAGCGCGGTGACGTTGTCAACCGAGACGGCCACGTTGGGCAGCATGGACGCAGCGCGGGTAAAACGTCCGACCTGGCTGGCAGGGACGCCTAGCTTCTTGGCGAGCTGTCCGACGCGGGCCTTGTCAAGGGCAGCAACCTGGGCGAGGGCCGTCTTGTCCTGGACGTCGGTGTCAATGTTGGGCAGGATGGACAGCGGAGGGTCGGTTGGCCAGCGGGCGCACTTGATGCACTGCAGCAGGGCAATCATCTGCAGGGCGCTGGAGAGGTGGTTCAGCTCGGTGAGGATGTCAATCGACGCCTGGATGATACGGATGGCCTGGTCCAGCACGCTGGTCTGGTCGCCCACGTAATCCGTGATGGGGAGGTCGATGCGGGACATGTGCGCCTGGAGCAGCAGGAAGGCCTTGACGTGAGGATCCCACATGGGCAGGTTAAACGTGTCGCCCGGGAACGGCAAGTTATCCGATAGCGTCGCGTTGACGAGGTCCTCGTTGTGGCGCACGGGGAGCTCGTCGTACTCGGTGGCCATGGACATCCACGAGAGCACATTGACAAACGTAGCGCCGGCTTTTGCGTGGCTGACAAGGTGTCGGATGGTCTTGTGTGATAGATAGTAGTAACTCATAATCTTGCCCAGCGGCGTCGAGTCCACGTCGCCGTTGGGGAAAACCTCGACACACTTGGATTCGGCGAGCTCGTTCAGAGACTTGTTGACCATTTCAACCATGAAATCGTTGGCAAGCTCCTGCGCAACAATGCTGTTGTGTTCCTCAGCCGAGATCTGGAGCCCGTAGTAGGACGGGTTCTTGTGCAATCTCCTGAAGAAGAAGGTCCAGGTAAGGTAGTCGAGGGCATCTTGCTTTGTGAGAATGGTCTCGGCCGAGACTTCAGCACAAAGATGGTTGTCCAAGACGGTGTGAAGCGAAGATTCGACGGGGAAGCCGGTGTGAAGGAAGTGCTTGTAAAAGTCCTTTTTGGCGTCCTGGGTAAAGATGCGAGCGACTCCCGAGTTGTCAAACTGCGGACGTCCCGCTCGACCGAGCATCTGCAAAACATCTGTCAGATCCATGTCTTTGTAACCCTCAATCTTGGCGTCGAAGAATTGAGTTCCCTTGACTACAACCAAGTGCGCCGGTAAGTTGACACCCCAGGCAAGAGTGCTTGTGGCGATGAGGATCTGGATCTTGTTGTTGAGGAACAGTTCTTCGGCGAGCTGGCGGTCAGATTCGACAAGACCTGCGTGGTGCAGTCCGATACCAAAGTTGATGGCCTCCTTGAGCGCATCATCCTTGACTCTAGCAAGGTTCAGCTGGAGATCATCTTCATCCATGTGCAGGAACCGACGAGGATTGTCCTCCATGCCGCAAAAGTTGATGAGATCCTTGGCAGTAAGACGAGTCTGTCGTCGAGAAGGAACAAATACAATTACGGGTTTGTTAGGGCTGTGATTCTTGACAGCCAAGAATGTTGGCCGGTTCATGGCCTGCATCAGGGGGCAGAATCCTCGAATCTCAGGGAACCCATCAATGTAAAGCTCCAAGGGGACAGGGCGGACGGAATGTCTAAAGTTGAAGAGGCCCTCCTTCACGCCGAGCCAATTACCTAAATCCGTGGCGTTGGCGCAAGCAGTTGACATACCCAGCAGACGGACGGGGTTCTTGGTCGAAGAGGCAATGTAGTTCATACCTAAAAGAAAAGTTAACAAGGGTGGTATGGACTAAGTAGCTAGTACTTACGCGAAACAATGATTTCTAGAATAGGACCTCGGTCTCCTGCAAGTAGATGGATCTCATCAATGATGACCAAGCTGACTTTTCGCACATATCCTCTGGTTTGCCAAGATCGAGAAATACCATCCCACTTTTCAGGCGTGGTAATGATAATGTCAGCATCTTGGATCGTTCGAGTATCAGGAGTGTTGTCACCAGTCAACTCTACTAGCTTGAGTCCCAGTGGCCGTGCCAGTCGTACGCCCCAGTCTTTGACTCTTTCACGAACGAGTGCCTTCATGGGTGCAATGTAGACTACCTTGGAGCCGGGGCGGTCGCGGAATGCCCACCACATGGCAAGCTCTGCGGCCACAGTTTTGCCACTTCCAGTGGGAGAGCCCAAGAGAACATTGGCGGGTGTGTGGTAGAGTGTATGGAAGATTTGGGTTTGCATAGGGTTAAAGAACTGGAATCGCTTTGCATACAGTTCTTCCAAGGCAGGGTTCTTCAAGGCGGTGATGGAGAGTGGTTGGAGATTGAGCAACTCTGTGTACACGCTTTCAGTGTCAGGCCGGATGAGATGCTGAAAGGAAACCGGCGTCACCGTCTCCGCACCAAGCCATCTGTCAGAAACACATCGAACATATATCTGCTTGGGCAGAGGATCAGAAAGAGGGATCGTGAAATTGAGCTCATGATCATCGTGTAGTTTTCTCCGGTTGAGGATAAAATACTCATGATGGTAAATCTGCGATGTCTCTGAGTTCTCAACCCAAATGTAATATGACTCCGAGGTCCCATGGACCTGGTCATGCCACCTGAAGTCAGGGATGACGAAAAGCTTGATACGCAACACATCTCTGTTCAGCGGGGCAATTTCTGCCTCAACATGTACAGTGGGGAAGTTGTTGAGGATTCTCGCAATATTCTTGCCAGCGCTGTGGTTGTGAACCAACGCTCCAATCTCTGCGGGTTCCATCTCCTTCATCGCCTCGATCGTCAAGTTTTCCTTGCTATCAAGTTGGCTAAGCACAGGTCTCGTGAGATCAAACTGGTAGAGAGGGTGTTGGAATGGCCAGATGCGCTTTTCAATCGACTTGGCTAGAGTCAGCAGCACTAAGCATTGGTGTCCCCATCGTCTGTTCAGAGCAAGCATGAACAATGCTCGACAAATCCTTCCAGACTGCTGTGCCACGTAGTTCATATCATTTGACAAAGCAAAGTCTTCCGGCTGCTCTCTCGAAATGTAGGACTGAAGCAAAATGTTGGTTTTGGCCTGTGGGGTGTCAATGCCCCCATCAACGTCGCAAGGAACAATGTCCTTTCGAAGATGCGTCAACTCCTTCTCTTCACTGTCTCGTGACTGGATATTGTCGAACTCTCCACTCATACTAATCATCTTGAGGATATCGGCCTCAGTTGCTTGGGGCTTCATCATGGTGTTGAACACCTGTATACTGGTATGAAGGATATAGTATTGACTTGCAATACGGCCAATATCTTTACTGCGAAGCTCCTCGGTCGTTTCGTTAAAAATAATCATCTGGCATCTCTGCAGCGTCCTGGCGGCTTGGATGGCCAAGGTACGACGCCTTTCCACCAGAGCCGGGTCATCTCGAATCTCAGACCAATCAATACCGTAGGTCATGGGGCTTCGCTGCATTCGAACAAACAAATAAGAATATCCGATCCACTGTACGGCATCTGGGATAGAGGTGACAGTTCCCAGCGAAATTTCAGCATTGAGGTTGTCAACTAGTTTCGTCGAAAACTTGGACTCGATGGGTTGCTGCTCAGTCACGGCAGTCAAATAATGGGCAAGCCTGTCATGGGTCGTGCAGATCATGCCAATACCAGTATCCTCAAACTGAGGTCGACCAGCACGACCAAAGATCTGAAGCACATCCAAGATGCCCAAGTCCACAAATTTACCCTCTTGGGCACTGTAGACCTGAGTGCCTTTGATGACGACCGCCGCAGCAGGCAAGTTGACACCCCAAGCCAGAGTGGCGGTACAGCAGAGAACTTTGAGAACACCGTCGCCAAACAATCTCTCCATCAAGTTTCTGTCAGATCTTGCCATACCTGCATGGTGTATACCGATGCCTTTGTTCAGTAATTCACGAATGTCTTTGGATCTCGAGGTCTTGATATCTCGACAGGCTTGGTCGTATTTCGGATGGTATGATGGGTCAAACAGGTCCAAGCAACCATCGTCTATGGCCTTTTGGTGCAGCATTCGAGCGGTCAACATAGTATCTCGGCGTGAATGTACAAACACCATGACTTGGTGATCGCGCTCCAACATCTGTTTGACTTTGTCAAAAGCAACGTTGTCGAGGTTGTCCTTGGATTGCTTGGAGCCTGCCTTGCCCTTGACTCCAATGAAGTGCTGTTCTAACGGAACAGGGCGGAAAGATGCGTCAAAGTAAAAGAGGCCAGCATACTTGTTGACTTTGAGAAATTCAGCAACATCAACGTAATTGGGCAATGTTGCACTAAGACCAACGATACGAATCATTGACTGTGTGCTTTCAACTTGTCTCTCTGTTCGAGCCACCAGAGACTCGAGTACAGCACCTCGTTCATCATGAAGCATGTGAACTTCATCAATGATGAGGAGACGGACCTTTTGAACAAGCTCAGTATCTCCGGTTCCCTTTCGCGTTACAACATCCCACTTTTCAGGGGTAGTGACAATGATATGAGTCTGGACGATTTCAGACTTGGTAAGCTGCATATCTCCGGTATACTCTCGGCACTTGATTCCAAGCCAAGCAAGGCGCTTTCCTAGCTTCTCAGTAACTTCAGCGGCGAGAGCCTTCATGGGGGCAACATAGACAATCTTGAAGTTATCGTCGACTTCGAATTCAGTGGCATCATGGTCTTCGAATGGATTTGGAGTCAAATTTTGACCAATTGTTTGAAGAACCGTGAGCATTGCAGCATCAGTTTTACCCTAACCAAGTCAGTGCTCGGTATAATTGAGCCGTGCGGATTACTTACAGCACCAGTGGGGGCGCAAATGAGCATGTTTTCACTAGTTTTGTGTGCAACGGGGTATACCAGGCTCTGCATGCGGTTGAGGGCCTTGTATCCAACAAAAGTCCTCCGACATAACCCATTCAGAGATGAAATATCGACGAGCTTCTGGCCGGGCCGAAGTGTCCCTTTAGCAGCTGCCGGGATGGTATATTCTTCGTACTTGTCGAAAAATTCATGCGTACTATTTGACGGAAGTCCATACTTCTTACCGGAATGGCTCAGAGTGTTTCCGGCATGATAAGACTTGTAGACATGAGGATACTGAGGCTCCTTAGCAGAAGCTGCAGCGAGAGTAGCGGTTTTGTGCTCCAGATCCTGACGACGCAGAGCTGCCTCTCGCTCGGACTTGTTCAAAAGACGAGGCCCGGAAGAAGGTTGCTTGCTTTGCTGGTTTTGAGCAGTCACAGCAGCTACAATTTCATCCTTGTGGCCCAGGACTTCGATAATGAAATCAAGGTCATCAAAACCAACTAGGTCGGTCAGATGGGCCTGCAGCTCATCGTCAGACTGGCCAGAGCTGAGGACACTCACGATCTGGGTTTCAAACACATCAGTGGATAGTCCATTCTTTACTGCAATGCCAGAGCATCGCATGGTGAACCACTCGGCGCCGAATTCCGCGGCAGCTGAGGCGCCAAACCCATCGGCTTCGGCAAAATCGCTGCTGAACTCGTCTTGGTCATCGTCCGAAATAAAGTCCCAGACATCTTGCCCACTGTTTCCAGATGAGTAGCCCTCAAAGTCTTCGTCTTCAAGGTCGCTCTCGATGGTCGAATCTTGGGGGATTTTGAGGTCGGCAATGGCGGCTCGCATGGCAGCAAACTGCTCCCTCCATTGCGCCTCGGCAGCGCTCAGTTGACTGGAAGCCATGGTGTACTTGGTTGACGGTACAGCAAAGTGATTGCGAGGGTTTGTTTCATTGACTATTCCTTGTTTTGGGAGGCCAGATGCCGCTTTTGAGAGCTGCGGGCCTGCTTATCACCTGTGTCACAACTTGGTTGCGTTGTATCAAAGACGACTCATAGTGGTTGATGCATAATCCGGCCAGAGTCATACACCGCTGCAGCCGACCCCACCATCAGCCCCGCCACAGGACCACACAGGGTCAGTCCCAGTTTTTAGCAGCCCTGGGAAGCGTAGAACTGCCGCCACACAAGGCCTGGCGCTCGCTAGGCTAGGCTGACTGTCACTGGAACGACGTGGTGACGGCGACCCCTCCAGTAACGGGCAGGGAAATTTGGGCGCCTAATTTATTGCCAGCCAGGCTCAGTCACCCCCGTCATAGCGGCGGCACATGTGACGACGGCCTGCTTTAACGACGGGCACTCGGGGAGCATCTCACTCCGAGTCCTGATTCCCAGCATCCCAATCTTGACCTCCTTCAATCCGCCCCTCCTCGCCTCTCGCCCTGGTTGAATAACACCCTCGACGACCCTATCCAAACCATATCAACGGTCGCTGCCAGCCGCCCGCCGTCACCATGAAGTTGCATTACATCGGCGTATGCTCCTCCATCCCCATCCAATTTGCCCCTCACCGACCGCCAAATGTCAGATGAGCTAAAGACTCTCCCGCGCAATCCAGATCATTCGCAACGAGGCCAAGCCCGCCCATGAGATCGCCGCCGAGAAGGAACTCAGCGCCTACTCGCGATTCACACGCGCCAAGTTGGTCGCCTTGTCGCCCCTGCCGCCCAACCACTCTCGCTAACCTCGTCGCTCTGCAGCTATGGAGAGTTCATGACGCTCTTCGCAAAGACGGTCGCCGAGCGAACTCGTCCCGGACAGCGACAGGACGTTGAGGAGCAAGGTAAGCCTCTACCTCTCACCCCGCGATCCTTCTAGATTCCATAAACTCACAGCCAAACTTCGCAGACTACACCTTCCACGCCTACGGCCGCACCGAGGGCATCTGCGGTATCCTCATCTCCGACCACCAGTACCCGGCTCTCGTTGCCCACCAGCTCCTCAGCAAGGTCGTCGACGACTTCCTCGCCAACCACCCTCGCTCCTCGTGGGCCACCGGCACCCCCACCCTCCTTGTGCCCGAACTCAAGGAGTACCTCACCAAGTACCAGGACCCCCAGCAGGCCGACAGCATCCTCAAGATCCAGAAGGAGCTTGACGAGACCAAGATTGTCCTCCACAAGACCATCGAGAGCGTGCTACAGCGTGGCGAGAAGATTGACGACCTGGTGGCCAAGAGTGACGGCCTGAGCTCCCAGAGCAAGATGTTCTATCGTGAGTGCCCCTGTTTCCCCTCCCTCGGCTAGCCCACGTCGAAACACGGTGGAGAACGGTCATCGACTAACCCATCTTCCGCCCCGCAGAGCAAGCCAAGAAGCAGAACTCGTGCTGTGTTTTGATGTAACGGGGACATTTCATTCGGCGTTGGGACGTTGCTTCGTTTCAGCATATACGGGATGTCGGTTCTTGAGATTGGTTATTTTCGTGGCGGCGCAGATAATTCCATCGTTGTTGTCCAACCATTCATTTTGCAGGCGGTGTCGTTACTGAAGTTTAAATCTACCTAGACTGTGGGGAAGGGGGAACAAGGTCAACGGAGAGTGGAGGGAAACAGAGCCTATTCACATGACGTACAGGCGAGGAGGGAGATATTTGCTGGGATCAAAGAATCACTTAATGATGACGCTATCTTCTATTCCAAATCGATGATTGGTATGATGATGATGATGCTACATGTGAAGAAGAAGAAGAAAAATCCCTTCTGAGGGTGAACCATTGGCCTTTCCTCCAGTACTCCTAGGTTGCTGTGCACGACTCCTTTCTTTTGGATGCCACTATCCTTCTGCGCCGTGCTATATGAGAACTCATGATATCCCATTCCGTTTAAGTCAAAAAGTTTCCCTGCCTGCTTGGTTCAAATGTTTGGTATATATAAGACAACAAAGGGGAAAATGAACAAAAAAAAAAGAAGAGAACAATCGGGGTGTGGTTGAGAATATAAGAAAGAGAATAGGCATTTGCCATTCTCGAAAGCTTCACGGAAGCCTCAGCCAGTGAGGTGGTTATTTGTTCGTTTGTGCCTCATAAGTCTGAATAAAGTAAAATAGAAGTGGTTGAGATGTGTGAAGAAAAGAAAGAGTCGCTGCCGGGCGCTTCCAAAAAAAAAAATTGGTTAGGCTTTAGGGTTCTCCCTCAAGGACAACCCGTGAGCTTTTGCGGTGCATCTCCCATTTGCTGATATCCTCAGGGCGCACGAGTCGGGGGGTGGCAGTCTTGGTCTCCGCCAACCGTTCGTCCTTTTCGATGGCAATAGCGTACTGGGGGCCGCCCTCGTTCTTGCGCCGGATGCTTGGGTTGCTCTTCAGGGGGTGGAGCATCTGGCGCTGCTGGTGCGAAACGCTAATCTGGCGGGCGATAGAGATCTCCACGGCGGCGCGCAGGGCTTCCTCGTCATAGGAAGGCTTCTTCGTCTTGCTCATGGCAATCTTGTCGCTCGACGTCAAGCTGGGTTTGCGGTTCCTCCCAGGACTGGATGACGTCGTGGAGACGGGAGGCGAGATCATTTGCCATTTAGGTTCTTCAATCTTTGGGCGGAGCTTCGCGGTGATGTGAGAATCAACTCCGTCTTCGTCGTCAGAATCGAGGACCAGGCTGGAGGTATCTGGGGTAAAAGGTGAAGGATGTCTTTTGGGAGGGTTAGACCTGATGTCGAGGCTTCTCGCGGGCGACGGTGTTCTAGTTGTCTGTCGTTTCAGTTTCTCCAACTTGTTGGTATTTTCCGTCTGAGCTGCAGCCGCACGCTTGGGCTGCTTGTTAGATTTTGAGCTGTTTTCCGATGTAGCAGTGGGATTCTTCTTGACAATCCGTAGTGGCGCTGGCTGGAAGACCTTGGGCTGAAGTGTCTCTGAGCCGAGTCGCTCCTTGCTGGACATGGCCTGCTGCTGGAATGTCGCCTGTACTGGAGAGGGCAACATAGCAGGAGAAGTGTTAGAGCGTAGTCTAGGAGAACGTTGACTAGCCAGTTGATGTCTTTGCGGCGCGGGAAATAGGTTGAAGGAAGGAGAGGCAGTGGGTTGAGGAGAGGTTGCCCGGCGAGGGCGGGGAAGTTCTTCATCTTCGGGGGCGTCGCTGTTGATGGTCTTGAGTCGGTCCAGTGTGGCCTGTCGTCGAGCAAGTAGAGATGAAGAGCTCTGTCCTCCCAAGACCCCGCCGAACATGACACTGTATCGTTCCATCTTGATGCTGGGGATTTCAACATCCAAAAATGGACCTGCGAGTTGGGGAGTGGACTGGGGAACGAAAGAGGGCGGGGGGGAGGGCATCGCGGGGATAGGCAACTCCTTCTCGATCGCCTTGCGTGACCTATCTCCCCGAAGAGCTCGCAGAGATACTTTGCGACCCAGGCCGCCTGACTTGCTCTCCTTTGAAGGCTTGGTTTCCTTGGGCGGCTTCATCTCGGGTATGGGTTCCCTCAGTTCGAGCCTCTCCGATGAGGGGTCTGTCTGGGATCGGATAACGATGGGTGTATGCTTTTGGGATCCATTCCTCGAAAATCCTGCGGGTTGTCCTCTGGTATGAACAGATGATGTCGAAACGTTCGTGTCAGTCAGAGATCTCTGGGTTAGATTCTGCTCCGTCTGCTTGTTCCGCTTGGATTTCGATCGGAACAATCCCCATTTCTTGGTCTTTTGCTGGCCCTGCTGGGCTTCCTCTTCAGCTGTTGCAGTCATGGCCCTCTGTACTGTCCAGGCCGCCTGGGCGCTGTCTGATGAGAGGCCTTGTGAGGGACTTCCGAGTGCCATTCCAATGGCGATGACTCCAGTTTCGGTCTTATCTGGCATAGAATCCGGTGTGGCAGTGCGAACCATAATCCCCCGGTGTGGCGATGGTCCTCGCAGGCTGTGGTCGGGTGATGGCAGTCGGCCGCGTATCGGGACATGATACGCCCTAACGTTGTTTCGATCCGATTGCTTCAGGATGAGAGCGAGGTCATCCCTCGACACTCTCTTGTTAAAGTCTGGTTTTTCCGGGTGGTTGGTTGATGTTAATCCACCACTTGTGCTGGGCCGATCTGACAAAGCAGGGGCTGTCACAGTTTCTGCTCTTGACCTTCGAGGCATAATGAAGTAAGGCACCTCGATTCAGGCGGGGAACACGAGTTTGTCGGCAGTAAACAAGGAGTGGGCAGGAACGCGGGGGCTTTTGTCTTGGATATAAAGTCGTTTAAACCAGCTTTCCCATAAATGACAGGGTCTGACACAGCTTGTGGTTCACCCACAAGAGAGACAAAAAGGTACCAGGACCAGGGACCCTCTTGGAAATGGCCGATAATGAAGAGACTTTAACCCCTTCGTCTCACAAGGGCACACCCCCGCCTTGGGTATGAGCCTACTGTCAGAGCCGGGACACCGGAGCCCGAGTTATTAACACACACACACACACAAGGCAGAGTGAGAGAGTTAATTGCGGTAAATAGGGCCGCAAAGCGCAGGGAGCCGGGGTGGACGGGTGGTGATGTGAGCAAGGATAACTGTAAGCGTCGGGTGAAGCAGGCCTAAAGTAATTAATCGTATGCGGGAGGTGGGCAGAATAAAAACGAAGCAAAGTAAGGAAGAAGCGGGATGAAAGACCAGCCTACCCTCGCAAGCGATAAGATGGAATCAAAGGAAGGAAATAACCGGCAACATAAACCAACATCTTTTCCTCCAAAAGCAGACGACGACAGGTGGGAGCAAAGGGGCTTTCATCTGTTTTGCAAAGCCTGGCGCCGGGGGTGGTCAGGCTCACGGGCCAAGTGTGTTTGAGGTTGATGGGACAGTTCCTGTCGACATTAGATCCGCGCCAACTCTTGGTCAAGCTGGATCCGCAGCCAACTGCTGGGTTCCGGCCTCGAGCGACCCCTGTAACAGAGTCTTCGGGGGAGGCGTGGGCCCCGGGAGATGGTCTCCCAGGACATGGGCATGTGGCCGACTGTCGTTGAGGACAATAGTCACGATGAGGACATGTTTGGTCGGCTGGGTGTATTAACCTATCTGGGGTAACTTCTCGAAGGAGAGCAAGCGCAGCGGATTGGACAGAGGGTGCAACTTGCGGAAATGAGACTAATACCCGTAAACGAGCAACAAGATACCGTGTCCTATGGTTGTATAGGCAGGCGAGGCATCATCAAGGCCCATGGCATGTCGGCATGCATACAGTCGCTGCGCCGCTGATGGCCGGACCGCAGCCGATTGCTCGTGGCCATGCTGCCGTGTGTAGCCATACTCTAGCATCGCGGCTGGCTCATGCCCCAAAGTCCCCCAGACGGTGCCGGGGCCCTTGCATGTCTCAATGTAACGCCGAATCGCATCGTCAATCTCCAGGTGTGTCGCAAAGAATGTCAGAAAACGGCTTGGTTCCTGGCATGTGGCCAAACGTTTAGCGGCCTCACCCGCCTGTTTTTTGCTCAACCTGCTTTCTTTTGTCTCAGCAGGCCTTCATGACCCGTTCTCTCGGGAAGCCTTCTGGAAAGCAGCCAGCTGAGCTGCACTTGAGCCAGTTTGGACAAGCGCGGGTTGTTGCCGGGTTATTTTTATCTGCACGAATGCACATGCGCGTCCTCTCAGACGACGAAGCGTTGGCTTTAAAATTGGAGGAACGCCATGCAAATCTCCTCTTACCCACCGCGGCCAATCCAGGGCTGCGGCAGTATGCGCTTCGTTCAGCAATGCATCACAGCGCTACGACGCACAGCAAGACACAATCGCCAGTGCCGCTGGCACCGTTCATTTGCGGCAGGGTCGGTGGCCGAGCACGTAACGCGCACTTGACTCTGCTTGCCCCGGCCGGCCGGTCGCAGACAGGCACTGAAGAGGTAGCTGAACGAGGACTGAGGCGCCCAAGCGTCCGTCGCCAGAAGTCAGGGACGGCACATCTCAATCAGACAGGTCGCTTGTCCTTCCAGAATCTCAGGTGGCGCTCTAGCGTGCGACGATATGCGTGGGCCATCATCGTCATCGCCGCGCCGTCAACGGTCGCCCAGTTTACCGATCTAGCCGACCCATCAGCGTGCACGTATTCCTCATCTCGACTGCAGATGTAATATCAATGGCCAATATCCGCCGAAGCCGATACCGAGAATGGGGCTGTCGGTGTAGAAGTAATGAAGCCCATTCGCGCAGTATGCATTTCGGCTCGATCAAAGTGAAGACAAAGAGTAATTAACCTAACTTCCCGAACGAGAAACCTTCGCATCCCCGACCTTGTCATACTTGCTGATAATTATTCATCCCGGCTGCCAGGGGCATTCGTTATCCTTGTCATTGTTTCAAGTCACCTCCCTTTGCATGGCATGGCCCGCGCTTCTCTGTCTCAGATTACCAAATTTCAGAGGCAGTTTAAACACGCACACCGTACCACACGGTCGAACGAATGAGTGCGTAGGCTCTGAGACGGGCAAGTCGCTGTGTGTCCCAATCCGGGCCGCTGCGGGCGTGGACGAGGCTCGCTATAATAGCCACGATCGGCGTGCTCTCTGCTAGCCAAGCATCGGAGCAAGGGTCAAGATCAAACGCCACTGCCGCACATCAGGCCTTTTAGAGGCACCAAAGCCGTGAACGAGCGTCTCCCAGATATTGAGTGACACGCCGCGCATATGGCCTATACGCACTATACTAATGGTTAGGATGCAAAATGCCCGGGTCTCTTGCTGTGCATCCGGGAGATCAACGGGAAAGTATGAACCTCACACAAATTAATGTGACAATGAGCTGAGCTGAGCTGAGCTGATCCCCGTCCCAAACCTTCATACTTGTGCTGAAACCAGATGAGCCCATTGTGCGCCTCGGTCGCGTCCTTTGTATCGTATTGGATTCGAAACAAACAATGGCATGTTGGAAAGAAGCGCTCGCAGTTGTGCATCAGCACAATGGCCAGTTGTCATGGCCTATGTTTATGCGTTTCTATCATTACTTATTCCCGCTGCTGTCAAATCGACCCTTCCGGATCAACTGGTGACGTCTATTGTCGCGCTAAAACGAACGATTGTTCACAATATAACCACAACCATGTTTCAGCGAGAGAGAAAAAAAATAAAGCCCAACTTGACAGCAGCACACGTGTCAAGGCAAGAATTTATGTCAAAGAGTTGGCCCGCAAACCAAAACCTCGTTTTCAAGCCAAGCTCCTTTTTTGCGCTTGAGAGTGTCCAGCTGTCACGTCAGGCAGTCGGTGTATGGGTTTCCCGATGGTCTGGCACCGAGCGCGAAAAGCGGTTTGGCCCTGATGACGTCGTCCAGTGACGTTGAATGGACACCGGATGGAGACGAAGGGGCCAAGTTCGGTCCCGCCACTGCCAAATCCACGCACAATGTCCAACGGTTTAATGCTGGCAGAGCCAAAAACCCACGTCTTGTGCAGGTTGATGTATAGGTAGGCAGCCGGTTATGCAGGACCCTTATTCGTCAGGCGGCTATCCCAACCACGCGGTGTCGAACGGATCTAAGTTAAGTTCTGCACAAAAAGGCGGACAGGCATGACGGACTGGCCTTGAATTTAAATTTAGCATGTCTCGATCCGTCAGTCCCTCGGCAAGGTCCAGCGGGACCCGGAAGGAGACTGATTGTGAAAGCCGAATGCTGCTGTGTTTGCACATTGAGAAGACAACAAATCCAAAGCCTACCCAACAACGCCATTTTCCCCCTCCAGTTGTTGGAACACGGCAGGAAATAATGCGTGACATGACACGCGCGCGGCCGAAACTTGGCGCCGGTCCTGCTGAGAGTGACAGAAGTCGCTGGTACCGATGCCAATGACAAACTGGCGGGAATGCTCATGTACCCACTACCCCTCTGCGGGGTGGGTGCTAATGGCCTGGCGGCATTGGCCCAAAGGCAGCACAGCTCAATAACTGAGCGGCGGAAGACGGAGGGGCAACCTAACAAGAACTCTTACTCACAACATCCTCTCACCCGCACTCTTCCCAAAGCCTCTATCGCTCCTTTGCACCTCCTTCTCATCCTCACTTACGCATCTTCGCTCCCTTCACCATGTCGTGGCAAGGTCAGTCCGTTTTCTCCTCATCCGAGCTCTGCACAGCTCTGCGCAGCTCTCCCTCCCCCTCTTTGCCGACACCGTCTCCCATCCCCTCACACTTTTGTCAACAAACCCCACCTCGCACCTCATCAAACACCTCTTCATGACAATAGTGACCGGCCAGCTAACCATGGATTTTGCTTCCAACAGCTTACATTGATTCGAGGTAAATCACACCTTCTCTCCAAGCTTCCACGCCCTCAAGCTTCTTCCATGAGACCAGGATGCTAATGTCTCGTCTCCCGACACAGCCTCGTCGGCTCCGGGCACATCGACAAGGGTGCCATCCTCAGTCTCGCCGGCGATAGTGCCTGGGCCAGCTCCTCCGACCTCCAGGTAACCCCTCACCCTCCGCCAACCGACTTTTATACCTGTCATCATTCACAAGCTAACCGCGTTCGAATCCAACCAGATCAAGCCCGAAGAGATGAAGATCATTTCTGCTATTGCTAAGAACGAGGATGCCGCCAAAAACAAGGCTTTCGCCGACGGCCTCTACATCGGCGGCGAGCGATATGTCCTGGCCAAGGTAGACGAGACCTCCGTCTACGCTCGAAAGGGTAGACTCGGCGTGTGCATTGCCAAGTCCAAGCAGGCCATTGTCGTTGGCCACCACGGCGAGGCTCAGGTTGCTGGCAACGCTACCTCTACTGTTGTTAGCCTTGCCACCTACCTCACCGAACAAGGATACTAGGCTTGGATTAATGAGTTTGCCATGAACAAGAAATATGTTCCACGATGGACAGTGAAATATTGCGGGTCTGGTCTGGAAACGGGCTCTCGATTCAGCCTAGGATTAGCGAAATCAGCATGTTGAAAGGAAGTAGTCTTTCTTTTCCCTTTAGAATGTCCGGGGAGCTTAGTTTGAGTGTTGTCGAGATGAGAAGAAATCTTCTGTTTGGCCGTAGATCGTTCAAGCGCGTCTCAACTTTTACACGGCCTGCAATATGGCAATAGAAAATGCCTCCCCAACCAATCCACCTACCCGTGATTATATGAAGTATTTTTTCCATTTGCTCAACTTGGAACAAGCCGTATGCTCGGCTGACAACATACAAGTTTTGATCATGCGCAATATCGAGTGACAGAACAGATGCACGACCTCGTCGGGAAATTGATTCAGATTCAGATAACGCCAATCCCGTAATTCCAACCCAATCTATCCCTCCCCAACTCCACACCACATTAAGACGAGGCGAAAAGTACTCCGATAGTTCCATACATGTGGCGAGTTCGAGTTCCCAGATATAGGCGCATTCCGTCCAAGAAGGGGCATCCCGTCGCCACGGTCCCCAAAAGATCAAAGCCTTTTATTTAAACGGGGAGCTCGGCGTTCCTGCGACCCAGACCTACCCGGTCAACTGCCATACCAATGTAAGGTCCAACAACCGGGACGCCGCGCGCGAAGCCTGCAATGGTGCCCAAAAAGTCTCCAAACAAGATGACGATGCCGTATGCTTCAACTAGGAAACCAATAAACGTCCATTTCATGAGGATGAGCACCAGGCCTAAAAAGAATGCCCCCGTGCCTTTTGCTTTCTGTTTGCGTGCAAAGAAGAGCAGCGTCTTCTGGGGTCCAATTATTATAGTCAATCCGATGAGGAAGAGGATCTGTGTTTGTATTCATGTCAGCCGTCGAATCTCGATCGATAGGGGTTATCGTGGTGGGCGGCATCGTACATTTCCCATGGCAAGCCTGCAGATCCCAGCATTGTTAGCACACCACCAGATTAACCAGGCGACAAGGGATGAAGACACGGCGGCTCCCACTTACATGGCACGATCAAAAAACAGCATGACACCTCCGATTAGGAAGAAGCCTCCTGGAACAAGCCAATATGATCAGCCCCCCTCATTCGGAACGCAATGCGCCAAAGCTCCCGGAACGGGCGCATACCTACCGCCAGAGCAGAAGACAACTCCAATCTCTACAAGAAGGGCATGGTTAGCATTTTCATTCTTTATTCCGAGTATTCCAATGTGTTCCGGCGTGACTGCCCGCACCACAGCAGCAGTGCGCACAGCACGCCCATGACAGCTCCAACAGCTAGGGATGTGGGCGCGCAAAGGGGTGGCGAAAGCGACAGGGGGGCTCACTTTGTGTGTCGGATAGCCACATAGACATTTTGGCTACGGGTATTCGGGTTCGTTGGCAGGGAATTGGGGACTTGAAACGGGGAGCCGACGGCGGGTAAGGCGAAGGGTATCGAGGTGCGTTGCGGGAGGGAGAGAGATTGCGCTTGGCGATGGACAAGGTTACGTTGTTTCGTTGTTTTTTCGGAGGTCGGGGGGGTCCAAGTCACACGTGGTTACAGAGAGAGGTCCCAGAGCAAGTCGATTAGAATAGAGTATGTTTCGTTGCAAGGGGAAGGAGATGAGCGCTGCTTCGGTGCTCTGGATGATGGGTCACTTTTTAGCAGGTTACGAATACGTTGCACTTTTTTGCCATGTGCTGTAATTAGCTACCTGCGCACACATTTCCAGCCAGGCTACCCTGCCGTGTCTCGTACCTAACACCTGCCGGTGGCTTTTTGGGGGTGCTTGTTGGTATTGACAGCCGCCAGCCAAGCCAGCTAAAAGGTGCTGGAGATTCCCTGAGACTGGGCGCGTGTCCATTGGCCACTTTTGGGCCACGGTGGGCAGAAGCGAGCTGCGGCATGCGGTGAAATTTCACAGCCACAACGTCTGTCTTGCTCACATCACGCGAGCAAGTACCACTCATATTTTTAAGGTCCTGCACGAACGTCTAAAGAGGAACAGGTTGTCATTCATGCGCCTTGTTTGCCATGTTCCCCTTCCCTTTGGCGCTTTAGTCAGTTGTCTGGGTATTAGTACTCATGTACATCAAAGATCATGTTCTCCAAATTGTGGCTAAAGCCGTGGCTGATGCTGTGGATGCAGGTGGCTCGTACGACCACATCGGGACTAGTGGATTTAGAGGTGAGCAAAAGCTGGTGCTCCGGAGCACCAGCTTTTGTTTTCCTCACTTTTCCCTCAACAAGCCCCAAAAGATCGCAAAGCAATTTCCCCCCATGAGGGGAATTGGTGCCAAGATCGCATGAACCGCAATGGTACTCAGATGAATTATCTATCTACGGGTTCAATTACAAGGTAAGGCGTATACCAGAGCCCATTGCTACAACAAAACCAGCCTTGCAAAACAAAAGGCATGTTCAATTCAATCATTTCAGATAGAAAGGCCTCGGCTTTCACCCAATCTATACCTGCCGCAACGGCCAAGGTGATTCTATCGCTTTGGCAACTGAGATACGTCCTCCCATACGTTCTCGGTAACCTGTTGACTCAGGCAGAGAACAAAGTCCCAGATCACATTAAGCCGGAGCGTCAATTGCCATCCCTTTGCCGAGAGGCATCGGGTGCATAGTTGGGGCTTGACTTTGTTGGTCGGACATTCCCTCATTATCGCTTGTATCCCGTGATGTATGTTTTGAATAATCGTACAAGGCCAATGCTCGTATACGGCGGCGGCCGCTTTCCACCTTCCTCTCGCAGCCTCAGACAACTGTTGGCTTTCCAACTTCCAAATAAGTATAGCCCAGTTCGGTCTTCATTTCAGGACCGTGTGGGCACCACGAGCCTCCAAGAATTGCTCCGCAGTGCTTTGGGGCAGACCCCTAATCAAGCCAAACACTTCCTTGTTGTGGTATCTCAAGCGAGTCTTGGGATCGATGTACGGTGCAGGAAGTCCGGTCACGTCGCAGTAGTGTTTGGAATGCGCAAGCGAGGGAGCCGATTCAATGTTCGTGTATGTTGCCGTCGGAGCGGATACAGGTGCTCCCGGAGGCTTCAGGCTCTTTTCCAGTACCAACTTTGACAAGCTGCGCGAAGCCTGGGCCAGATTCACGCCATGAGTAGTGTTGTCGGTAGCAGGCGTCGAACTGCCACTCGTCGACAGCCCGTCGTCGGCTGGTGTCGCGTTGCCGCTGACATCCTGAGGTGTCCCCATTGCTGAAGCCTCGCGTCTAGAAGCATCGCCGACGATGGCCTTGAGGTTCTTGTTACGGCGCTGGTTCGGCTTCCAGGTCGGGCTGCGGAAGTTCTTGTGAATCGAGTGGATGTCGAGCTGCTCGATGAGCTCCAGGTGCGCAATCTGCGCCTCGGTCGGTGCGGCCATGACGTAAAGAGGTAGAATCGATCGCGGGTGGTATCAAAGCGCAGCGTGGAGCTCTTTCAGAACTCTGGCGTAAAATGGCTAAAGGTGTGCCTGTCTTTGGGTAGGACTTGAGTTGGTTCGATAAGATGATTGATGAAGACCTCGTGGCTGGGGACGGGCTGAGGTTTTGCCGGTACTTCACCGCACTCCCCAAAGCACTAAACACCACTGGCGCTGGGACCCACGGACCACCGCTCATGGTACCAAGACGTAAACAGTGCCCCTCGACTGAAGCGCGCCCTCATCTTCAGCGAGAGAATAATCCTCATTCAAACATCAGAACATCAACATGGTGAGTGCGAATTTTCCCTTCAGCCCTCTTTTTCTCTGCTTCAAGCATTCATGGAAATTAACACAGTATGTAGGAGAGCCCACACGAGCATCAACAAAACCTCTTGCTATCCCGCATCATCACCAATGTGGTATGAAGAATCCACCATCATCTCAGCTCCAGAGGCAAAACAGGACTAACTGAATACAGGAGAAACTCAACGAGGCGGTTGTTGTCATGAACAAGAGTCTCCAGGTATGTATTTCCACGTACGATATCATCGCCACGGTTTGTTGACATTTGCAAACCAGGAAATCAACATCCAAAATATGAATGTTGAACTCGTAGCTCAAATGTTCAAGAACTACCAGTCCAATGTTTTATTCCACCTTGAAGGTAATGGGAATTTCTGTCCTATGCATTTGGATAAGCGTTAATATTCTCTATGCAGCAACGGATAACTTGAAGCCCCCGAGTTAGGGAGGTTAGTGACGGATGGGTTTTCGAGGTGCCAGGCATGCGAAATTAGCTGCCCACGAATTCATGATAATTTATATTGTTGATCACACTGTATTCCGATTCATATCATCGAGTCTCCCCCTGAGTACTCCATCTATCCATACTAAGATGCGAGTGCTATCAATCGCAAGTTCCGTGATGATCCATCAGAGAATATGCCTTTCTCACGAAAATAAAGACTGGTCCCATCTAGGATACGGGCTGAATGAGCGGTGGGCGGTCTGATTTGTAGAAACTATGCCTTGGTCTTTTTCCTCACTTATTGATACAAAATCGATGCAGCCTAATTCCTAACTCATTCATACTGTGGCGCGCGGCTGCCATCGACTTCGCGCAGATTACACTTGCAGTGGATCCACTCAGAGCACAGCGCATGTCACGTCTCATCATCAGCCTCGCAGCCTCGCAGTCCGTCTTGTCCTTACTACGACCAAGCTCTAAAATCCTGTCCACTATTTCCCCCCCAATTGGCGACCGCAAGCCAGGCCGTCCCCGGCATCCGATTCTCACCTCCCTCTCTCGCATTCTCACCATGCTTTCATACCCTCCTTGTGCCTAACACTTTCTCCCAAACTTCACCAACTCATCATGGCGCCCTCCGCCATCGACCAGCCCGCCGTCGCGGCGCCCGAAACCAAGACCTACCCGCCCGCAAACATCTTCCCCGTCAAGGAGACGCGCTTTGAGAGCTTTATCGAGCCGCAGAGCGATGGGCGCAGGAAGGCACTCCAGCAGCCCAGCAGCTCTGCCATCGTCATCGACTATGGTGCGAACAGGCCCATCGCGACTCTCCTGCGACAGCACCAAGCTAACATCTGACGCAGGCTCCTCCGCCGTCAGGGCCGGATGGTCCTTCGAATCGAAGCCGCGATTCAGTATCCCCCCGATCATGGCCAAGTACCGCGACCGAAAGATTGGAAAGACTTTCTCCTTTGCAGGCTCCGACTGCTACGCCGACACGACCGCGAAAGGCCACATTCGCGCCGCCCACGAAACCGGCACTGGAATCGTCAGCAACTGGGACGTGACAGAGCATGTTCTGGATTACATATTCCTCAAGCTGGGTATGAACGAAGCCGACGGTGCCATCGACCTTCCCATCGTCATGACGGAAGCCGTGGCAAATCTTCCCTACTCACGAAAGTGTACGTTGACCACAACCAATACCCCCCATGGACCAATCTAACTTTTTTACGCTATAGCAATGACGGAAATCATTTTTGAATGCTACGGAGCACCTTCCCTGGCATATGGCATTGATTCTCTCTTCTCATACAGATACAACAAGGGCAAAACGGGTCTCGTCGTCTCCTCATCCTATACCTCTACCCACGTAATCCCAGTCTACAACTCCAAAGCAATGCTGGGTCAGGCCATAAGATTGAACTGGGGCGGCTATCATAGCGCCGAATATCTCCTCAAGTTGATTCGATTAAAATACCCCTCCTTCACTGGCAAGCTGAATGTCTCCCAGGCAGAGCACATGCTTCGGGACCACGGCTACGTTTCCCAGGACTATGATAACGAAATTCGTGGATATCTCGACTGGACAGGTCTGGAGGATCGGGATGTCGTTATTCAGTACCCGTACACTGAGGAGATTGTGGTCCAGAAGAGTGAGGAGGAGCTGGCTCGGATAGCCGAGCGCAAAAAGGAAAGTGGCCGTCGGTTGCAAGAGCAGGCAGCCAAGATGCGCCTGGAGAAGCTCATCAAGAAAGAGCAAGATCTTGAGTACTACAAGGATGTCCAACGACGCATCACAGACCAGACCAAGAAGGAGACTCGTCGCATTCTTGACAGCAGTGATGTGAAGGACGAGAATCAGCTCGAGAAGATTATCAAGGAGCTAGAGAAGTCGATTAAAAAGGCCCGAACAAAGGACGTTGGTGGTGATCCGGAGGAAGAACAGGAGCAGCCAAATTTCGACCTCCTTGATATTCCCGACGAGCAGCTCGACGAGACACAAATCAAGCAAAAGCGCCAACAACGTCTCATGAAATCTAACCACGAAGCCCGAGCGAGAGCAAAGGCAGAAAAGGAGGCAGAAAAGGCCCGTATCGCCGAAGAGGAACGTCTCGATAACGAGCGCCGCGACAATGATCTCGAGAGCTGGCTTGACGAGAGGAGACAACGTCGCGCCGAGACACTCCAGAAGATCAAGGAGCGAGACCGCCTCAAGGCCGATCTTGGCAACCGCAAGTCGCTTGCCTCACAAATCAGAATGAAGAGCATTGCCAACCTGGCCTCTGATAACCCAACGAAGAAGCGCCGCCGTGGTGGTGATGATGACAATTTTGGTGCCAACGATGACGATTGGGGCGTCTACCGACAGATCGCTGTTGGTGAGAATAGTGATGACGAGCAAGAGGAGGAAGACATGATGTCAAATCTCAAGAACCTCGAACATGACTTGCTCAAATACGATCCCGACTTTGACTATGACCACACATACGAGGCTCAGTCCGACTGGTCCAAGTCACTGCTCCATGCCTTCGCTCGCGGACCTCGCCCCTTCGATGGAGCCTCCCAAGCAGAGCTCAACCAAATTCACCTCAATGTCGAGCGCATCCGCGTTCCCGAAGTTGTCTTCCGCCCCTCCATCGCTGGTGTCGACCAAGCCAGCATCATCGAAATCGCCAGCGACATCCTCAACCAGCGCCTCGCTGGCATGCCCAACCGCGACGACTTTTTGCGGGACGTCTTCCTCACTGGTGGCAACACGCTCTTCAAGAATTTCGACGACCGTGTCCGTGACGGCCTGCGCGCTCTGCTCCCGGCCGATTCCCCGCTCAACGTGCGCCGCGCTCAAGATGCTCTGTTGGACGCCTGGAAGGGCGCTGCTGGCTGGGTTGGAACGCCCGCTTGGAAGACGGCGAAGATCTCGAGAGAAGAGTATCAGGAAAAGGGACCGGAGTATATCAAGGTACGCATTAATCAATTATCTCCCAATTTTACACTCTCTGACAACAGAGTTGCTAACATTCTCACCAGGAACACGACATGGGCAACTCGTACGCGTAGATTGTGTAGTGATGTTGGGACACCAGGGAGTCAAAAGCGGGCAGGTTTATGTACGGGTAGATTTGGTTTTTGTTTTTTCAGTTCCCCATCAACTTTGCGTTAATGAGAGCATAATCTTTGAAATCCGGTTTGATTTCTACATCCCATGTAGATGAAAAGAGAAAAAAAAAGGACCGCCATTGAATGCATCCTGGTCAGTGATAGTATCCCGTCCAGCTCATACAAGGGGACAACGAATCACGCAAAAAGCCCCCCACCCCATTCATCAGCCGTTCGTCTCCCATCTTTGTCTCTGCCAAACGCCAGCCAGCTAGCAAATACCATCCCTAGCTCTCTAATAACACTTCTGAGCAAGTCATGGTTAGGCTGGCCTGCTCCAGCAAAGAGCCATGAAGGGAAACAAATTCCATGGCCGAATCAAAAAGACTACACCTCGCTCATATCAAAAATCAAGTCCAAAAAACGCCCCTTTAATCCTGACTTTCTTGTTTAACACAGCCCACAAGCGCGCCCACAACGCCAAGTTACAGAGAAAAGCTAAATTTGAAGCCCAGCCATAGGATCCTAAACTGCAGACGCCTGAGCAGATGGCTCCTCCGGCTGCTGTAATTGTCTGTTTATCTCATCTGCTGTTCTCGTATCATCGGCTGCCTGGTCAGCAGGCTTGAATTGAGGAGAATAGTGCGGTTGTGGTGGCTGCTGGTGCTGTTGTCGCTCTGCCATTTGCTCCTGAGCAGCGAGCCCTGCGACAGCCTGCGCAACAGCCTCGAGAGGTCCTGCTGGGTTGCTTGGAGCAGGTTCTGGAGATGCCACGGCGGGAGCGGGAACAGTCGGTGGAGGCTGAGATAGATTGACGTTTGGAGGAGGTGAGGGGAATTCGCCATTCACATCAAGTAGTCTCGACTGCAGGTGGATAACGTATTCGCGGAGCGCATAGTTTTCGGACTGCATCGCCTTAAAGGATTGTTCCATATCGATGTATTCGCGAACCTGCTGCTCCAACTTTTTTATGTATCCTTCCTTGCGCTGGCGGAAAGCTCGCTATATATCATGCATTAGGAATCAAGTTGGTCGAAGTTGTTGGCTCCATAATCGAGGGTGTTCCAACTTACCTGGGCAGCTCGGTTCTGGGCAGCGCGTTTAGATTGCGACAGCTCGCGTTTAGCTTTCCGTCCATCCGCAGGATTGTCATCGGGCTGGAGCGACATAGGTGGTGCAGGAGCAATGGGCGCAGCTGTGGGAGGTCCAGCAGCTCCAGGGCTGTGGCCAGACGGGGGGGCCATTGGCATCATAGCGGCAGCTTGGGCGTGGGCAGCTCGGGCGCGCAGTTCAGGATGGATGTGGGATTCAACCTCGGACTTGAGACCGAGAACACGGGAGGCGTCTTGAGCGGCAGCAGTCAGAGGATCGTATGCATTCGACGGCCTCGCGGGGGCGGGCTGGAGGGGCGCGTTCCTGGGATCGCGCGCGGGAGGTGCCGTGGAAGAGGACGCTCCGGCGTCGTGGTTCTTTAACAATTCAAGTTGTGCGCGCAAGTGCTGCTCTGCTGAGTGGAGTCTCTGTCAGTCGAGGCTTCATGCAAGCAATTGCGAAAGCGATTTGGAAATGGCGCGGCGGCGGCGCAAGCAGCAGAGATGGTGAGGGTAGCAACGAGGGAAGCAGAAGGTGCAGCGTCTCGAAAGTGTAAATGCGCCAAACAGAAGATGGATGCGCAGCAGGGATATTATTAAAGATGGCAGTGGAGATGGATGAAGCGCTGCGTTGCGTTGCGACAGGATACGACAAGACAATGAGGCAAAAGATGCAACGGCAGCGTCGGAATCTCCGGAGTAGGTAGACGAGGAGATCCGGGCAGAAACCGACGGTTTGGAAAACAACAAGAATGAGATTGATTGACTGACCTTGAGTGCTGGCGCCGTTGGCGGACGAGGTCTGCATGCTTGAGCTTTGGGAGAGGAGGGTCTGACTCAGCATTCAAATAGCAGCGGCGGCGGGCGAGCGAGATTATTACCTACTACGGGGCGGGCAGGCGAGCGAAGCCGAGGCGCTGACGTGAACAAGAGACGGGAGGGCTGGTGAATCGTGATACGTTCGATGGGAGAGATTATGTAACCGGGGAGGGTGATCAGGTCGGAAAATGGCGTGGCTGGGTCCGGGGGCTTGCCTGCTTGCTTGCTTCCAAGGCAAAGCTGTGCCTGCTCTCCGCTTTTCGCTTGGCGCAGACTGCTGCACGGAGTACCTTTGGTTTGGCCACAGGTACCGTACAGAGTAGTGCCGCCGTGGAATTCGGCCGTGGGCAATGCTCGGATACTCGGAGACTAAGCCAGAGTGTCTTTGCCGAGCACGGTACAGGAAATCAGGCAGCCGGGTCGTCACTGTCTTTGTTTTGTGTCTTTGTCTCAGTCCTTCTTTTCAGTTTGAGTAATTCCTCTCGCCCGTTCAGTCTTGGCAAAAGAGACAGCAGAAAAAAAAAAAAGAAGAAAAAAACCGTTGCTGGTTGATCAGTGACGCAATTGCCTCAATGCCACCGCCGTCGCTTTGCTTGCCCGATCCTACGATAGGGATGATGCACTGCGCTCCGATGCGATGCGACAAGTTATCGGTACCGGAACGTTAGCCGTGGTACCTTGGTGCTTGCTTGGGTCCGGACTCAATCCAAGGGTGGTGGTGTAGGTGCAGCAAAACAAGAATCACGTTTGTCAGCAAGAAAGAAGAAGTGGGATTTCAGGCGCGCTGCGCCAACCAAAAACTACGACCCAACAGTGTCAAAGGTGGGGTTCTGATAAAAGCTTGGGCCATCTTCCTTCCTACCTGTGTGGGCTGCACCTGCACGTACCACTCGCTCACGCGCACCCGCTAGATGTGGAAAGTGAGCCCTTCATTCTTCCAAATACGCCGCCGCCACCGCAGTAAGCAGTTGAAATGGCGACAACCTCACTCTCACTTACATTTCGGGATCATGTACCAACATCACCGTCACGATCCTATCAGCGCCTTCGTTTTCGGGTCTGTCGGGGTTGCAGCCAGCATTGCTTACGTATTCGAAGTTAAACTCAACGTACCATGCAAGCCAGATTTATCACTGGTGCAGAGAGGGCTCTCTTCGGTGGCTAGGTGGGTACCACCAGAACTCGGCCAACACCCAACCCACCACTAGCTGCTGGATACATGACCGATTGCATTCCACTATGGCTGCAAGGATCTTGGTTCCGCACTAGGGAATGCTGCAACACAACGGCATAGCGGCTGTATTGCTTCGGTCCCCTTCTCCCCCTCGCTCCAGCTCCTCATTTTCGCCCTCCACTGGCTATCTACTCACCTTCTCATCGGAGTATGTCAGCATACCCAGGTTATTAAACTGTTTAACCGGTGTCGCCCAATGATGATTCAGATTCCACCCGAGCAAGCCGAAAGACTTGCCCAATGCCAAGCCGAGCATGATATAGCCTAACTATTCTTAGAATTGACCGCGCTACAGCTCGCGAGCTGCAGCTACTCGTCACACTCGACACCAAGCTTATTTTTGGCAGCCTCACAATGCCCTCAAATCTTGTAATGACACCTACCACAATCAAGAGACCAAGCCACCATCACTATTATCACGCGTTATCGGGGTGCAGCATCCCCCATCGTTTTATCAGAATAGAAGTCCAAGACCGGTGTTAATTAGTCTAACAAATCAGGCTACTACTATCAAATACTCCACCATTAGGACTTAATTCGTCCACCGAGTCATTAGGTTGTTCCTATATTGCTCGCAGCTCGCTCCACTGCTATTGTGGCCATCCAAATGAAACCATTAGCTATACTCATATGTTTACTTTGACAGACATGATTCTATTGTCACGGTATCACAACCATTGTGTCACAAACCCGTCAGACAGCGTCGTGACTAGTGAGTGTCCGAGAGCTGTCTTATCCCCAATGATCAGATACTTGGCATTGTCGCAACGCTGTCACTCCTGCCTCGGTATTCTCTTTCGTATTCTCCTAGGCTCGCTGGTGACTTGAAGATTTCGGTGCCCGCGCCCCGTATATACTGTATTCAACTTCGCGGCCGTGGAATATTACAGTTGATCGTCCCGTCACTACAGAAGATTCCATGTCAAGTGCGCCACATTTAGCAGACAGCTAACACCACATTAGCACATTGGTACATTGTTTCAGTTGTGTCGGGCCCGGTCTGTGATCCGCCCCCCTTTGGAACATGGTCAATTCAAATATCAACACTGGAACTCCAATAGTGGCGTGCCTCGTCATACTAATAGGAGTACTGTGGAGCAGATAATACCAGGCTTCTATCCTGGTAGTGTATGAAAGAACAGGAGAGCGTGTCATCGAATTGGTTTTTGGTACCACCTCAGTCAACTGTAATTCATGACTCACTTCTCCTATAAGACTTTTTAAAGCTAGCACGGAGTTTTCAAAGAATTTTTTGACAACTCCCCCCAAGAAACTCAATCTAAAATAGCCCACCTGATGTGGTATAGGGTAGCATTCAGACTTGATCTCCGCGACTGTTGGTTTTGGAAGTACTATCAATCCTGATATTTGTGTATGCTTAAAGTACGTTTGTGTTTCTTCTTGGGGGTACCGGGTAGGCTTTTAGACCCTGCCGCACTATAAATGGGTTATGTTTATGCCCTCAATGGCTACTTGTTACACTGCACCTCTCAGCCTTGAGTGACAACCCCACCAAGGCAAAACTATTCCCACTATTTTTAGTCACCTCACTTCAGCGACAAACTCACTGGCTACGAATCAATCAACGTCGCATCTCCCTTTGCTTCCCCCCTTTACGATGAACCTCGCGCGCCCAACACATCGCATACCCTTCGCCCTGCGCCAATTCTCGTCTGCCGCCCCAGCAATGGCCGCCCAGCCGCGATTCTCTGCTGGAACCGACGCCGCCAGCGTCACGACCAAGCTGGCGCCTCTGCTGACCTCTCAAGGTGGCCGGTGGGCACTCACAAACGACGGAGCTGCATTGGAGCGCAGGTTCAAGTTCAAGACCTTTGCAAAGACTTGGGTGCGTACAAGCGTGTCCCCCCCATTCTATTCTTCCAAATTGGCAATAGCTTGCTTCATCCCGAAGCTGGACCAGCTATGAGAGAGAAAGCGATTGATACCGAGCGTGGGATGCTGATGAGTATCGGGTCAGGATTTTATGACGGGCGTCTCTTTGCAATGCAAGATGAAAAACCACCACCCCGAGTGGTCTAATGTATGTGCCTTACCTCTTCTGAATGGCACACTGCGGGGGCAAACTAACAAGCCTCAGGTTTATAACACGACATTTGTCCGCTGGACCACTCACAACCCGGCAGGTCTGTCGGAAAAGGACATTCTCATGGCTGCCGCTTGCGACGAGCTGGCTGCTGAACTTGGTGAGCTCCCGCCAGAGCCAGAGGCCGAGGGCCAAAGCTGTGCTATCAAAGGTTTGGCCGACCAAGCTGCAGCGGCCGCAGGGGACTGTTGCACGCCCAAGAAGAAGTAGTGAGGGTGTGTAGGTATCACAAGTCTGCATGAGCACCGAAAGCTTGTTGATTGGTTGATTTGCATGTGAATATGGGAGCTTGTAGGATAGCCTTTTGTTTTGATCAAGTATAAACATCATTTCCATTCCATTCAGCATGCACACACATATTGGAAGTCATGCTTTTAATTATTAACGAACGACATTGAATATTAAGTACGTATATAGGGGCCTCTCCTGGGCTATTGTTTTTTTATGTACAGGGCATGAAAAAGTCGTTCTCCGTCAACATCCCCAAACGCCATGCGAATGCTCATGCCGCCTTGGGCGACAGGGACTGCGTCTATGCCAAATATGACATCCAGTCTCTATATTCCATCATGAATATTTCGTTTCCCGCTGTGTTGGCGCTTTTGCGAGAACCTTGGGTCACCACTTCTAGGTCTCCCGCCACACTAGCTTGATGTAGCTGCTTACTGCTGCTTCTGGGCCTTGATCTTCGCGAGCTTCTTCTCACGGCGGCGCTTGTTGGCCTCAGGACCGGCCTCAGTGTCGAGGCAGAAGTCCCACCATCGGAAGCTGGAGGCGTAGTTGCCAATGAACTTCTCGTGGTGCAAATCGTGGTGCTCGGCTCCAGCCCAGAAGGGGAGGAAGTGGCGCAAGCTCCAGGGGAAATCGTAACCGCTGTGGGCATCGACGGCCTGGAAGAGACGAAGGGTGATCCAAACGTACATGGTGAAGAGGTGGAGCTCGCCAGTGAAGGCCATAAGGACAATGGGAGATCCAACAACACCAATACCGAGCAGGGCAGTCTCAATGGGGGAAGCGTACTCAGCCGCAATGCCGAAGGGAGCAGAGTAGGTGTGATGCATCTTGTGGATAGCCTTGTACAGAGGACCGTAGTGCAGGGCACGGTGGAACCAATAGTGCCAGGCATCTTCCATAACGAAGCAGATGGCGATCTGGTAGGCGATCTTCCAGGCGGGAGGGAAGGGAACACCGTATTCAAGACCGAAGAAGGTAGCGATGGGATGGAAGAACCAGATCTGAGGAAGCTCGGCGGTGAAGTGGCTGACGAGGACGATGGCGGCGCAGTCCCACTGCTCCTTGAGGGTGGGCACCTTTTGGGTCTGAATCTTGTACTTGCGGAAGAAGGGAATGTAGTCCATCATCATGTAGGGAAGGCAGCGACCGAAGTAGACGATCTCGTGGAGGACGAAGCTCATGATACCGGTGGCGAGGGTGTCGTTCTGCATCCAGACGTACCAGGCCTGAGGGAGACGACGAATGTTAGCTTTGATTCTCAGCGTCGCAACAATGGTCGCGGGGGATGTGGACATACCGCCCAGAGCTTCTCGAGGTAGCTGAGCTGAACATTGTACTTGGACACCTCCTCAAAGACGGTGAAGTAATCGCTGGTGTGGTTACCCAGGCTCGTGACGATGGTCGAGTTCCTGAAGCAAAAAAATGCGCGTTAGAGACGACTGGCGCGCTCGAGGCGAGATCAGGGGTCAACCTACATCATATCCATGGTTGAGGCGTACTCCAATGGAGATTTTTTTGTTCTCAGGGAAATAATTAGAGAAAGAAGAGGCCCGAAGGAGAGGACTCGTAGGGAGACAGACACCAACGAGGCCACGCGATCAACGATTCTGAGTCGTTGAAGTGTGAAGACTGTTGATGGGTGGTGAAGAAGAAAAACAGTGGCGGCTGTTGGGGAGGTTTTATCATTTCCCTTCATGTGCCCGCTGCGCGCCAGATTCAATTGGGGCGCCTTGGCGTGTACAACACCCACCCACCCACTTGCGTACTCGGATGGACCAGTAGGAGGGCCGCCTCAGCCAAAGAAAGGGAAGGAAGGGGGCCGCCAGACAGGGGAAGACAGGGGAGGACAGGGTCCCTTTCCTAGCAACAGCTGTCTCCGTTCCGGACGTGAATGTGGATGCGCCAGCCAGCACCAGTATTAGCATCAGCGCAGACCAACTCTCTGGTGCGATTGGCCCGTGCGCCCATGGCAAAAAAGAAAACGAAAAAGAAGGGAGATGGGCGCAAATGGTTCCAGAATGAGCCCACTATCAAATTGTCCTTCCGGCACCCGGACCCAGTTGCAGGCATTCACGGGGCCTTACGGGCGGCTCTTGTACCATTCAACAACTGCCAGTACCGTCACCGCCCCAAACTCTCATCAACTCATGGGCATCCCACGGGAATTTTTAGGGGACCACTTGGGCCACTCAGAGGCCCTGGTGATTGATAACCCTCCGTCCCTCCACGCCAGGGAGGGGAGATTGAGACGGGAGCTAGAGATGGGACAGGAGTCGCCAATTGAGGGCGGTCAACCGTCGAGATTGTTAGTTTGGCGACAGAGATGAATGCCATTAGTCTTTGCAAAGCACAGGCTCTTTTCTTTCAGAGGCATTGGACTAGATCCAATGATTTGCTGCAGCAGGGACGTAAATCTGCAAACATCCCCCCCTCAATCTTTTTTTCTTCTTCCCGGGCCGCCCCCCCTGTCAGCCGGATCTAGGACACGCCGAGACAGCTGATTTTGACATTTGCGCGTCCCCTGGGTGGACGATTGGTGGCGAGGATGCAATCAAGCCTGTTCAGGCGCAGTCATGATTACCGTCGATGTTTACTCCATATTGCCGACTCCCCACCCTCCGGATGGATCCCCGTCCGGCTCAGAGCATCCCGAGGAGCAGTTCATCAGCTCTCGTTGGAGAAAAGTGGTGTGGTCTTGACAAGATCAGGGTGCTGACCGATGGAGGCTGCCGTCCACGCCACACAGAGTCTGGCGGGCGGGAGATGATGAGCTACGTCGCATAGCCGCTAATTTTGCGTGGTCCACCAAGTATCAACTTATCGTTGCTCGACGCACGTCCCTCGGCCCAAGGTACGTGTCCGGACCCATGATCTCATCGATCTCACTAGATCTGGGTCCTGTCGTCTTCGTCTTCGCCTTCGCCTTCGATTTCGTCTCATTGCATCGCCAACGCCTCTTGTAACCTGGAAGATTTATCGATGCCATGGGGGAATGATTTTTTGTTTCTCCAATCCACGCCATTGCATTTGGAATCTCAAGTCATTGCCTTTTTCGCTACGCGCTGTGGTCTCACTTTTGGTCACGGTGCTGTTTGGGACTGGACCCGAATACGAATACTAATACTACGACGGACACTGTCCACCGCGCTCATCTCAGCCATCCCTAACCCACGAACCCGTCAAATCGGCTCAGACCAACCATACCGTATCCTGCACCGTATCCTGCGCCGCCTGCAGACAGTTTGCGGTATCGAATCAAGCGGGCTAAGCATACATTCGTGCATATCCACCCGCGCATTAAGCACACGTACGTACTGGCGCCGTATGCTTTCGCATTCGCACACAGCCTTTCAAGGCGGCCACGCCATTTTGTACACTTCGTTCACATGCTTGCCTATCTCACCCATCTGCCCCCTTACTCCGTGCTTCACACCGTTTTGCCTTTGACCAGCTGGACTGACGTCTTGCCCAGCAAACCCCACTCCCGGTCAATCCCACCCCATCGTGCCGTTCTGTCGGCTTTCTAACCACCCGGGCGTGACCGTGTGGTGTGATGCAATGCACTTGCTGCCGTTACTCTGTCGTCTGGGCTGATTCCCAGGTCTCCACATCCCGCTTCCGTCCCGTGCTGCCCTGTGCCAAAGCCCACGCCAGCGCTGACTGTGCATCGCTCGCCTAAGGCTTGGATTGGTCTGTTAGGGCTGGCCTTGGCAGCAACATCCTGACACAGCGTCGCACACCACACTCTTGTGCGTTCCCACCTCCGCCCCGTGGTCCCGTGCCTTCGGCCGAGTTTGGTCTGTGGTTCTACCTGACCCGGCTTCCGTAGCCCGTTTGCCGCTCCTTGCGCCTCCGATCCGACTACGGTGCTGTCTTGCTCCAGCGGATTCTCGGCGGCGGTCTGGCCCGTCTGGTATTGACCAGTCATTTCTGGGTCCTTTGCTCGCTCTGCGCTGTTCCTTGAGTAGGATTCTGCGTCTGCGGCTGAAACTGCTCCTGCAAGCGGGAGCTACTTGCTGATGCTGCCTCTGTCACGTTGAAGCTGGTCGCATTGTTCAAGTCTGGGTTCCTCCTTGACCCATCATGACTCTCGTCTCCGAGTTAGTTCACCTACCCCGGCATGGCTCAAACCTAGCCCCAGACCCTTCATTGCCCCCTCCTCCTCTCTCTACCCCGGCCTATATCTTATCCTTGCCTTTGCTGATTTTCATTAAGTCAGGTGCGTCGTCTCGATGCCTACCTGGATCGGCTCCCAGTCCTATCTGAGGTTGCCTCGGAAGACGGACGCTCTGAACCCGATGGCCACGGATTCGCAGTCGCCAACGCCTTTTCGTCCCCTCGGTTGGACAACCTACTTCGGATTGTTCAGTCACTTAGCACTTCATCGTCGCAACCACTGCTCCCAGCATCGCGTATCCGACAATTACTCACTCAGTCGCAGATTCCAGCTGCACCGGGTCTTATAGCTAAACCTGCTGAAATTGACGAGTTGAAGAGTACTTACGAAAATGAAATCGAATGGCTTCTTGTTAGCAAGGCGACTATCCAGCTCCATGGCGTTGTTCTTAACGCCTTATTAGAGCAAATTATTCCTCTTAGCAATGACATTTGGTATTGGGATGATGTTCTTAGCTCATACTCTTACAGTAGCCTGTACACTGTCCAAACCTCACCGGTTCGCTTATGGGCTTGGTCTCAAGAAGTGTATAACATGACTAGACTGCGCATTCAATCCGGTTCTGTACGAGATGCACCAGGTGATTTGGTCGACTCGACCGCAACTGGTCTCGCTCAGCAGTGGAAACAGTTTTATGGCATCGTTCACGACAGCATACGAGAGCGCTCCTTCGCAAATATTCAACGAAAGGTTTTGTCGCCGGTGGCTCTCTGCCGTGCAGAAGCTCGAAAGAAGCAATCGCAACTCAAGAAACTCAGGGAAATTACCGCTAGTGGACTTGGTGTTTTGATGGATGAGGGATTGCAGTTTGGTCTCGATGACGAAAAGGCCGACGTTCAAGACCACCATGATCTCAAAGGCGTCGTTGAGCGCAGCGTTGCCCTCATTGATATGGTTCTCAAGGAAGTCTGTACATTGGATGTCAACATCAGTGATTTCGAGGACAGAGTGTTTGCTGGTGTCGAGGAGGACCCCGAGCTCTCAGTCCATCTGGAAGACACTAATGCAGTTGATCGACCCGCAATCCTCGCTCGTCGACTGCTTCATATCATTGACTCTGCCCTCCCCGAGCACCTGGTTTCAATCAAGAACCTTGCCAAGGAAAATGGACCGCCTCACCCGCTTGTTCGATACTGGCTTCTCGCCACCATCGGACTGTTCTCATCGACGACTATCCTCCGTATGTTTTTCAATCGAAAGGCCGACATTGCACAGTGGTGTCTTGACTTTGGGGCTACTGCTCGAGATTTCTGGTTCAACTGGGTTGTGGAGCCGACTGGCAAGATTATCCAGACCATTCGCCATGACAAGACGAGCGAAATCGCCATCATGAGCCGGGATAGTCTCAAGGCCGACCGTGAAAGTTTGGAGCGCATGGTGGTTGATTTTGCACTTGACAAACCTCGCTTTGCTTCTGAGAGTGGCATGCCCCTCACTGAAACCCAAATTCTTGAGATCCGAAGCAAGGTTGCCGAGGGAGACGTAACACCTGTTCTGAGAGCTTTTGAAAAGGATTTGAAATCACCCCTTGTTGGTACGGTCCGAGGTGATCTCATCAGATCACTGTTGATCCAAGTGCAAAAGACGAAGGTTGATCTCGAGGTTGCTATGACTGGTATTGATTCTCTCCTCAAAAGTCAAGAACTCGTGTTTGGCTTCGTTGGTCTTACGCCCGGAATCATGGTATTTATTGGGGTCTTTCAGTACTTGCGTGGTATTTTTGGCGGACGATCTGGGCAGCGCCGAACCGCAAAGGCTGGCAAGGCGGTGCGCATCCTTCGCAACATCGACCGCATTTTAGCTGAAGCCCGGCCCACGGATACCAATCTTTTGTCATACAAAGACCACGGACTCTTACTTTGCGAAGTCCACATCTTGCGTAGCCTTGTCAATCGACTCATGCCGCGTGACATTGGCAAGGAGTTTTTGGAGGATTTGGACGACCTGTCAAACATCAAGGGAATTCAGCTCCAGGCTAAAGCCCTTGAGCGTATTCGATGGGCCTACGCTAGATGGCTCAGGTAAAAGCCGGAGTTGACGTACTCGTGGGCTGGCCAGTTTGTATAGTATCCCAAGGAAGGGGTCGAAACAGAACCTACCCAGTGTAAAATAGCACGTAAATTGCTAAAAACAAGTTCAAAAAAACAGGTCCAGTGTGCCTTGATGTATTTGACGGCCTGCCAGAATTAACTGGCGGGAATATGATTCCCCGCTCTAGTAAGCGCTTGTAAATAAAGTCATGCCACACCTGAAGCCTAAACGAAACACACTTTGCCCAACTCCATTCACTTGCCCAACTCCATTCACTCCCAACACAAACATAATCAACCGAGCAACTTGAGCACGTCTGCCATGCGGGTATCCTTGGCCTTCTTGCCCTTGCTTGTCTTCTCCTGGAACGCCTTGGTAACCAACTCACGCTTCTCCTGCTGGACATCTAGCACTCTCTCCTCGACCGTGCCCTCCATGACGAGGCGCCACACAGTCGTCGGGCGCGTCTGGCCTAAGCGATGGACTCGGTCGACGGCTTGGTCTTCAATAGCTGGTGCCCACCCTGTATAACGTTAGAAAGGAGTTCTCGGCAGCATGGCCAGTGAGGGCCGGGTTTGAAGAATCTTACAGCTGTCGGAGAGGATGACGGTGTCGGCGGCCACAAGGTTGAGACCAACGCTGCACACAGCCAGGCTTGCCAGCATGACGCGAGTGTCGGGATCGTTGTCGAGAGCATCGATGGCCTTGTCTCGCTGGTCTGCTTTCATGCTACCGTCGATGCGGGTCAACTTGATCCCCGCGCCCATTAGCACGTTTTGGATAATGTTCAGGAATGACGTCCACTGCGAGAAGATGATTATCTTCGACCCGTCATTGCGCAGCGTGGCTTGCACGATTTGCAGCATCGCCTCCGTCTTGGAGCTCTGCGTCTCTGCATCAAGTTCCGGAGCCTCGTCGCCGGCAGTTTCAGGTGCAGGTTCGAGCAGAGACTCTTCGTTGAGCTTGTTACGGCACATCGGACACTTGCCTTGGATTTCAACAGCCCGAGTGATGCAGCCTCGGCAAAAGACGTGCTTGCATGTTGTAATGACAGGGGCTGTGGGCGTGTCATAGCATATGGCGCAATCTTCCTGGCTCTCTATGTATAGCCGCAGAGCCTCTTGGAGAAGCGCTCTGTTTTTGTCATTGAGAACCACGACATCTTGGTCGTCGAGAAGTTTGAGAAGGTCAGCAATGCGTTCCCTGCAAAGGGTCCAGTGGTTACAGCTGGGGATTGGTCAGTACCAAGAATAGTAGGATGCGCACCAACCAAGCGAGGGGCTCACTTACGTTTGTCGAAGACGAAGCAGACGCTCGAGGACATTTTGGAAGCGCCCCTTCTGTCCTTCGGTCGATCTGGCTTGGTAATCTTCTAAGAGACCCCGGGCCTCCGACCTGCCAAATTGTGAGTCTTGTTTCGAATTTGAACGTGAATGATCTCACTTACAGCAAAGCATCATACTTGATCTTCTCCTCTTGGCGAAAAGTGATGCGATGAACGTACTCCTTCTTCTCGGGAAGTTTCAGATCGACAAACTTCATGTCCTTTTTGCGCCTGAGGCAAAGATCTTGCATCAATGCTTGAAGCAGGATCTGGGCCCCTGACCCTGGCTCTCCGAGACCGCGAGTGATTTTGTTATTGAAGATCTCAGGCTGTTCAATTCCGCCTGTAATGTGGAGGAATTTTACCAGAGAGTGCAAGTCCTTTACTGAGTTGATGCTGCGCTAGCTTAGTCTTGATCTGTCTGGAGAAAGGAGAGTATCCCGAGATCACTTACATTGGAGTTCCTGTGAGAACCCATCGAGATTTGGCCTTGAGCTCGCATGAAGAAAGAGCCACCTTGGTCTTGGCGTTGCGGATGGTGTGGCCTTCGTCGAGAACAACTCGACGCCACTCGATGGACGGCGACAGCAACACTTTGCGGACGCCACTTTCCCGCTCCCGCGCGAGTTTTCCGTAACTGGTGATGACAACATCAAACTTCATTAGCTCTTGTGGAGTTGCCTTCTTGTCACCGTGGTAGATTAGGACGCTGGGCTGGTGCTCTGGTCGGACATGCCGTTCAATTTGCTGCTTCCAGTTGCTCATGACACTAACAGGAGCGACGATCAGAGTTGATCCCTGGCCTCCCGTGAGAATCAAGCTGATGATCTGTAGCGTTTTGCCCAGGCCCATGTCATCGGCGAGGATTCCGCCAGAAAGGAGCGTTGGCGCAGTCGAAGTGACATAGCCAGACGCAATGTTCCAGTATCGGCCCCTGTTGTCGTGCTTCCAGAGCTGAACAGCATCCTTGGAGCCGGCACTGGGCATTTTAGGACTCTCCTTTGATGTCATCCAAGCTAAGCCCTATAAAACAGTAAGCATGTCTCAAGGCTCCAGATTCTCTCCCCAACATACCTGAAGCTGGTATGGCAAAAGCTTGGCCTTCAATTGTGCGGGTTGGTTGGCTTTGGGCAGTTTTTCCAGTTGTTCGGCCCCAAGTGCCAGCTTTTTAATGGCATCATCTCCGCTGCGCACATCTATGACCTCGCTAGACTTTAGAATGCTTTCCAAAGACACCTCGGGTTCTTCGGGCGAAAGACGCCCGATGTTGTGGCCAGGGCCACCAGATTTCATTTGCATCCTCCGAATCTCAGCTAGGTTCCTAGTTTGCTTGAGCTCGGTAGCTCTCAAAAGTCTCTGTTTTTTCAATGATTCTTCAATTTCGGCCCGCTTGTTTGCCTCACTTGGACCGTACAGGAACAGCTTCACTGGGCAGTCATACGCGCCCTTTTCGCCCGTAATCTGGGCCTCAAGACTGATATCACCACGGTCCTGGACTAAGGTGAGACTATGGCACACCCGCACTTGGTTCAAACCAGCCACTTACCACAAATGGGGCGAGCTTTTCGACTACATTGCGAGGGAGGTGGCCGATTTGCGCACCAACAACATTGTCCACTCGAATTGCATTTCGATCATACTAAGGGAGACGTCAAATTCGGTATCGCATCGGGGATACAAGATCACAAACTTGGTTATTAGGCTCTCTCTTGCAAAGAACCGACTCTCCCGGCGACGCATAGCCTCGATAGTACCTCACGCCCACAATCTTCCCCGCTAACGTGGGTTAGAGCAAGCAAAAGCAAATATAGTGAGACTGGTGACGTACAAAAAGTCCCGTACAACTCCAGGACCGGTTCTTCGTTATCCTGCGTCAGGTCCAGGTTGTCAGGTTCAATAAGAGGCGCCTGAGAGGCCTGTTGAGAACTATCATAGTATCCGGCATTGGCATATACACTTGTGCCACCCAACCCGACGGGATGGGATGGCGCTGCGCGGGATGGAGCGCGCGAGTCCAGCGCGACTCGCTTACTGTTAGGTCCATGCGCATCGTCCTGGTCCGTGAGGTCGATGACCTCTCGAGCGCGTTTGGCCTTTCGAGGCATGATGAGGCCGCAACGGTTGTATTCGGGCCTTTTTGGACCGAATGCGGGATTGACGTGTCTTGAATCTAGCCAGAGAGGAGGTGTTTTACAAGGTTTGGTTATTTTCTCAAGTGTTTGTGAGGAGCACACGCCATCTCGCATAGTGAACTTGCTTCTTCGGAGGATCCCCGGATCATCCAGATATTCCGTGGCAAACAGATGTGCAAACGGAGGCCAATCAGTCGAATTTTCGGTGAGCTTTTGGGTCAATGTAAACTTTGCTCTAAAATACCACTATGTACTATTCAAGTGGAATATGGTGAATGACCTTGGTGTTGCGCTAGAGCCTGACGGATTCGTAGCGATGCGGATGGAAAACTTCCTTCCTCCCCACATTAGATTGAGATCTACAGAAGGCAGGCACGGCAACCCAATTACAAATCTAACCAACACTCTCAAAATATTGAGCATGTTGAGAAACACAGCAAGTTGCAATAGACTAAACTAGAAGCCACTTAAATAGTGCATTGTATCCATTATAGTATTTTATTGACTAATCACAACCTCGGACTAATACCCGGCATCGATTCCCGCCCAACGAATCTGCTTTCGTCGCTGGCACTCTTTTTTCCTTTTTAACGGCCATGATGATGAATTAGCTCAATCGCCCACCGACTGTAAATGTGCCATGAGCTAACGAATCCTTCTTGAAGCTGCGGTGAATGATCAACGTCCGTGCACCCAGTCCATTCACACAGGCTCGTACTAGAGCAAATCCTCTTGGTGGTCATGAATGAGTAGCATCTTTTGCCATTATATTGTCGGCCCGACCAGCTATTGGCCAGGTCGCGATCCGGAAACACCCCGCCCCCCGCTGCATTCAAGCCACCGGCTGCCGGTATAAAACGTCGGCTAAGACGTCGAGGGCCAAGTTGGCCGCCCACGGATGACCTGGCGCCCAGGCTTCCAGGAACACCCATGCACATGGCGCATCAAAGGCGTAGCCCCCCGCATTCCAGACGTCCACTCGCAAAGGAGCCTGGCCCAGCGGACCAGTTGATCTTGGGATCGCAAATGGCGGTCAGGGATCCAGGTGATATTCTCAGGCCGGATGCATTCTCCATCGTCCGGGCCTGGAGGCGGCCGTATATGGCCGCCGTTGTGTGATATGAAGGGCTATATGAGCACGGGTATCTGGGTGTGGGTGTATCGCCACATTTTGGCCGTTCTAGAACAGACATGAGTGATCAAGTTCTAGAACTAGACAGCATGCATCACGAAGTCTGCAGTTAACCAAAAACGAAAACTACTATTGTAGGTTGCATAAACTGTGTTGAGTAAAGTCTTTCACTAGTGCGGCTGTTTGGGATAAGACTATTGGGCAATGTGTTCTCCACTGGTTATATTTTGCCTGGTAAAAAGAAAGGTTATAGGGAAATGAATACAATTGATGTCGAAAAGTTTTGGGATTCGTCAAATTACCTCGTCAAGAATAATTGCATCGAGAGGTAGTATCATGAATACGTGGTACCTATTGTGAGAGTTTCTCCTGAATAGCTTCCGGTCCAACCCGAGAGCATCCTCGTCGCGTTTCATCCACGAGAAGAGGCAAATAGACATGGGTATGCATCGCATGAAACCATTTGAATACAACAGTAACATGAGAACCCCTAATTTATAGATTCTGAATATATAACTCACCTCAAAAGAGACTTTTATGGATGTTGGAAAGGGAGCAAGTACATAATTCGCGCTTACGTGCAGTTCAGGGGTCTGCAGCGATACCTCTACCACGAGTTTCGAGAGCTGACTCCGTCACAAAATTTAGAACTGCTGGCAAAAGAAAAATGTTGCATGTGTGCAGTAATCTAACAATATTTACACGCCCAAATTCGCATATATGAGGGGATGGCGAGGTGTTGCTATTCTTGGCATACAGATCGGCCGTTGGATGGATCATGGCGCGCCACTATGTGTGAGACACGAGACTAGTACAACGTTGCCGTGGGGCCCCTCGGATCAGTGTTTAATCGAACGTCTATGAACATGTTCGCGGGGGCGTGATGTCTCCCAATCAGATGATGAGTCGAGTGGCTCGTGGCTTAGAATGAGCATGCAAACACATCAAGGGTCTGGCCGGTAACGAAGACATCAAAAACAAGTTGGCAGTTCATGACCTGGTTTTTTTTATTGTACCCTGCTACAAATCCGTAACTTTTGCGTGTATGTTGTACAAACAGTGAAAAAAGTCCCCTTTGTTCCTGACACCCTGAGCCACCCTGGAAAGGGCTCTATAAGAATTGGCAACTCGTCAAAAGCGTTGAGCACCGGCAGGGTCATCGCCAACCTCGTGTATCATTATATCATATTCCCCCATACTCCTTGGCCCTCGCAATCATTTCATCAAAGAAAAAAAGATGGCGAGCGGCTTAGTAAAGACCGACGCAGATGTCTCCCTTGATTCGGGCAGTCAGGTGGACCTCGGCCTCGAGGTCGAGCTTGATGCCGACGAGGAGAGCGGCGGCCTTGGGCTTGCCGTTCTCGTCGGTGGCACCCTTGAGGAGCTGGCCTGCACGAGAGGAAAACCTTTGTCAGCAAACTGGTTCATGTGGGCTTGCGATGAGGAGCAGGGAAGTTCCTGTGACTTACCGGCAGGCTGAGAGAGGCCGGTGGAGGTGGGCAGAGGCACGACGAACTGCTGCTTCTGGGCGTTGTTGTTGTTGCCGCCGCGGCGACCGCCACGAGCCTGACCGTCAGAGTCAGAGTCGGACTGGTAGGCGTTGGTCTTGGTGATACTGGAGATGGGAGTGGTTAGCTTTGGGGGATTGAGTTCCTTGCGGCCTCGAGAGCCTCGCTTACGAAGGAGGAAAAGGAGTCTCAGCAGCGGTGGGAGCCGTTGTCTCGCTGATATCTTGTTAGTCTTTTGGATGCCACTTGACGACCAATTGACCACAATCGACTACCGAGTCCTGCCTTCTCAAACTTCAATTGCAAGGAGAAGAGGGGAAAGAAGGGAGAGGGAAGCTTACGGAGCAGACATGTTGATGGATTTGGTTGACGAAAAGTCGTTGAAAGAGTTAGAAAGAGGAGATGAAGATTGAAGTTGGTTGTTGATGTGAGGATGTGAGTGAGGATGATGAGAGGAACCGGTTCATGAGGGATCGAAGGAGGCTTCTTTTATAGACAAGGAGGACCTAATCAGCTCGTTGCTTCTTCTAGATATCACGCTCTCCTCCGCGAGATATCCCGACCCAGACCTCAGATGACATGCGAAAAAAAACTCTCGAAGTAACCCTCACCAACCCACACCGGGCTGTGGCGCCAGACCCTAGTGCACCCCAGGCTGCGACCCAGGGCGTCCAGCCTCATAGTTTGATGAGTTGTCAATGCTGGTCTCACCTTGAAGGGCGCTAGAGGCTCGCGGCTCTCTCGTTTTTTCCCTGGGGGATGGCGAGCGAGCTTACTGGATCGAGACCCCTGGCGTCGGTCAACCACATAACCCCAGGGGGTTCAGATTAACATTACATCGATGGGTGGGTATAGATGGATGGACCTGTGGACCCTTCACCGGCGGCCGCAGCGGCGGAGAGGATTGCAAGGCCCGGAGAGAGCGGTAGCAGGATGGAGACAGATGGAGAGAGAGAGAGGTTGGTGGAGACACCTTCAGCTGGGGCGGGCTCTGGCTGACAGACCCCCCCTCCTCCTGCCTCTTCCAAGGCTTCATTCAGCATAGCAGCATTGGCATGCCCAGTGCTTGCGTCTATGCTTCCATTGACACGTCTGTAATAATGGGGGCGCTAAGGTTCGGGGCCACGACGTTTGACACGTATCCGCGATATCATCCGATGTTGGCATGCGCCGTGGCGACCAGGGCGGGCCTTGGCACCCCTGCGGCCGGCCCTGCCCCGGCTGCCCCCGGCCCTCCGATGGCCATGGGCCCCGGCACTTCCGATTACCCGCCGTCGATTTCCCGCGCTTAGTCCCTTCCCAGGCAGTGGATGCGGGTGCAGGGATGGGCCCGCGACGCCGCAGCCGCCGTGTTTCGCATATGCATGCTGGCGGAAAACAACGCCAGCCCGGCTCCCCCCCCAGAGCTCCAGGGATGTGCCCTTCTGTAGATCTTCTCTGGAACCTTGCAGGCTGCGCTTCGGGTCGACGGATGGCATGATTTCGTCGGGAAACACCGGCCACCCGCCGCTTGATTGGATCCCGCGACATGGCCCATCCCAGCTCCATGCGCGTCCGCCTGCGCTGCAAAACTTTTGACGTCGAGAATCCGGGCGGCCCATCTTTAAATAGGTACTGTATTGGGAAAATCTTCTCAACTTACCCCGGAAGTTGGTTTGTTTTCGTGTCACTTCCCTACCCTTTCCTCCTGCGCGATCGTGTGGTTCCTCTTGAATGGTTCGTTCTTGTTTTTCCATCTGTGGCTGAACTGGAGACACATCAATGTCGGGTCCATCACCTTCGTTTCCGTTCGAGTCCGCGTCCGAGCAGTCCTCGTCATCCTCTTCTACGTCCTCGGCATCCACTCCTCAAAACGATCCCCAGGAAACTCTCAAACAAGTCTTTGGCACCCTCTGCAAGCAAAAGTTGATCGAGGAAGTCGACAAGCTCAAAGCCATCATCCAGAAAGATAATCCAGACCCGCAAGAAGTCATCATGTCGATTCCCATGCTCTTGGCCCTCACCATCTGCCCGGCTATGCTGGGCACCCAGGAGGCCATCCGTCAGAGTCAGTCCAAGAGCAAGCGCGAGGAGCACCGCTCCCGCCGCTGCAACTTGGTCGTCTCCTGTGTCAAGCCTTCTATCCGAAGTCGTGACATTAACAACAAGCTGGTCGTCCTCAAGGACAACAAGGTAGATTTCCCCTTTCGATACGCCTTCTAGAAAAATCAAACTGACCCTTGGTGACCCCATAGCTCTACATCGCCAACGAGCATCCCTTGTACAACCATGACCCCAAGAACAATGTCAGCAAGGGCTACGCCTTCTCTGGATACTTCCTCCCCTACCCTGATGCATCGTACGAGGGCATAGTTAGCACCATTAGTGATGACCCTCCCATGCTGAACTGGATCTACGTTGACAAGAAGACGTACGAGGTCAAGTATGGTGTGCGTGCCGATGCCCAGGGCAACATCACGGGTCCCTTTGACTGCACCAAACAGGACCGCCGCCTGACCGTCGAGGGTTGGGAGGGTTTCTGCGCTGTCGAGGAGCTGCCCGGCATCTGGGCCCTCTACTACGACCGTGATGATGACGGCCTCAAGACCAAGATCCCCATGGGCACCCGAGTGCTCGAGGTTGAGCTTACTCGCCGTGAGAAGAAGGAACCCAAGCCTGTGCACGATGAGAAGGCCGCTACTACCATTGATGAGAAGTGGAAGGAGCACAAGGCCCAGACCGAGCGGGAAGAGAAAGACAGGGAGGTTTTCCTGGCTGCCGAGGCTGAGGCTGCTGCTGTCCCCACCGAACGAGGCCCCGAGCCTGCGCCCAAGGCGGAGGAACCCAAGCTTGAGGAGCTGAGCGAGGCCATTCGCCGCCTTGGCTTCAACACCGGCAACATTGCCCCCAGCGTGGTACCTACCGATCTTGCTTCCGTGTGGTCAGCCACCAGGAACAAGGAGGGCGACGGCAGCGAGACAGTCCCCAGCTCCGGCTCCGAGAGGGGCCACGACAGCGGGAGCGTCCATGGGTCGGATGACGGATCATACAAGAAGCCTCACGTCGAGGATGCACACGACGAGGCCCCAGCCCAGAAGGCTGTTTAAATCATGTTGGCTACGAGCGATGGGGGCTTGGGTGGATTGGCACATTGACGTTTGGCGTTTTGGAGGGCAGGCAGGCATACATACACAGGGACTTAAAGTTGTAAAATTTGCATAGCTACAAGGATTGATTTCTGGAAATACATTCCCTAGACTACGTTTCTTTACTGAAAACGCATCTCCATCCCGTGTCGTTCGTTCCCCGGATTCTTTTTTTTAAAAAATCTTTTTAGATGTAGCACATGTTCCCTCGACGCACATTCTACCCACTCCAGGTCCCGGAAACGATGGCGCAGAAGCCGGTGTGATTAGAAAAAAAAAAAAGTCCCCCAAATTTCATTCAGAGATACATTTCAAGATGCAAGAGCCGGTCGCTTGCAGCGTGCATGTGTGGCTGTCTGCAGTGTGAGTGCTCCAGGCAGCTTACTGGGCCAGTTCCAAGACATGTCGGGCCATCTCGGTGAGGAGGCGGAGAGCCGGCTCCGTGAAGAGTGCACTCTGTAATTGCCGGTATACGGAGCCGAGAATCTGACCAAGTCTTCAACTCAACTCGCCGGGGTAGGATTGGAGCGTGTGTGTGGCCAAGCCAAGCCAAGCCATGGTGGGATAGCGTAGGAGGCGCACCCGTCCCCGCCGTGGAGGACAGGCGGGTGGCGCCCGCAACGGTTGCGCCATGTCGACAACTACGACTCGAAACAAAAAGAAAGCAATTGCACGCGGGGCAGGGGAGTCGGACATTGGCAAAGGACGGACTGAGGGGGCAGCAGAGAGCCGGGAGCAGAGCGCAGAGCATACAGAGCGGTGGATGGATCTCTCGTACGGCTGGATCCTCGGATCGCCCGAGACGTCGATCCGATGAGAGCTGTGGTGGTGTACGGGTATCCGACGGCGAATGCAACATCACATCTCAAATCGTCGATTGGCGACGTCGATTTCCCCAGACCAGGCCAAGCTCCCACTCCATGTGCCTGACAAGGTGCGACAGGGACTAGGGCGTTTGGCAGACGCGCTAGCCGTCGGATGATGTGCTGCAGCGCCCATCCTTGCACCGCAGTTCTAGAATGCGCAGGGGTGTCGGGTTGGATTGGGTTGAGGCTGGCTCAGCGCGCCCTTGACGGCCCCCGCCGGCCTGAATCCCGTCTCATCCCGTCTCCATCCGCCTCCTGCTCCTCCTGCTCCTCCTGCATTGCGTCCGTTTTGCACGTCTGCAAAAGCAAGCATGCCATCAAGAGAGCGTGCAACACCGGCCCGGCCGCGAAACTCAGCGCTGCCAAGGGGTCCAGAGCGCGACAAATTGCCTCAAAGCTGAAGAAAACCCTTGCCACCCGTCGCTTCCCAATGCTGTCGTGTTTTGCGAAACGTTGTATCGAGCCTGGATTTGCATGCCCGGCAGGCCTTGCTCAGCGACGCCCCAGCCACGCATGAATCTCCGATCGCACACTCCGGGCCAGGGGTGTATCCAGCTCAACTATCTTTTTTGTTCTCTCTCTACTCTCCTCAATTGGGTCTGTGGGCCAGTCGCATCCTGTATATTGTCAATTGAGGTCTTGGTCGCTCACGCCCGCGCTTGAGTTGCGTGTCAAAGAGCACGGGCTGTTGGTCCGTCAGCGCCGCCTTCGTATTGGATGGGCCACAGGACATGCGACCCAATTGCTTCAAAGCTTTAATGGAACCCTCAACAGATCAGACATCTGCGAGCTGAGTCGGTGAAGACGAACTTGTACAGACGCGTTGAGAGTTCGCCCCTCGCCGAGTTCCCTGTATCACGGGCGTGTCCGGGAGAGAGTGCATGAGACCCATTCCCAGTTGGTGTAGCTACTCAATTTTGCCCGAGATGAATTGCGGCTGAAACGTACTTTCCTTTTGTTGCTTTTTTCTGGGCGAGTTTCTATCGTATGACCGCAGCTTGTCTCCACAGTGCTTTTTTTCTTCTTTTTTAGCAACTCGAATGATTCTCCACCTCGTTCGAGATGGCCCGTTCGCATTCCCATCTCCCTTGATCTCTGCCTAAGCACGGTTAATCCTCATTTTCTATTGTCAATGCTGATTGAAGTTCGTTACGACAACGTACGATATAGCCGAGAACAGACTTTGTTGTTCCGTTTCGCCGAACTGCCTCTATTTGTCTTAGTTCCAATGCATTGCTAATGCATCGCATGATGTGACCTTTAACGACACTTTTGCTTTGCCAAGATACCCTGCAACTGTTTTTGGACCTTGAAGACTTTCAAGGTTATTCATAACCCCTTAATAGAGATAGATAGATGTAATCAACACAAGTTACAACGCATTCCTAGAATATGTTTTCAACAAGACCAAACCAGTCATGATGCATATCATAGGCATTTTTCGATTCAAGCAATATACGACAGGTTGAAACTCAAAGTTGTAATTAAATACATTGCAAGAAACGTGTTGATGTGTTAAATGATAGGGTAGACGTGTGTCTTTAATACCAATATGTGTTAATAGACCCTGGTATGCGGGTGACCCTCAACTGAGGCATAGTTAAATCTCTTGGCGTAACAGCTGGGCTCTACCTCTCTCTTTTCTCGCAAGTCTTTGTCTGGATGCAGGTTATTGGTCATCTGAGAATATGATACCGCCCTGGTCCATCCACATTGCCCTGTACCCCTGGAGACGTTCCCATTGAGTCGAACTAAGGCACGTTTGACTTCAACATGTCCAATTATAGGTAACCCTGCAGCTGCTCGTCGCACCAATCGTAGAAATCTACAACATGACCCGACTGGTGGTCCACTGCCTCCTTGCATGCGTTGGCCAGATCGGAACGAATCTTTGCAACCCTGCCGTACGGGATGACCCATGTATCCAGATCCTGCAGCAGTTCCCCAGTGACATCTGGAGAAAGCCCTGCAAACAGCTGCGTGTATGCACCGTTTATTGGTTTCTTGAGGAACCAGCTGAGGATAACCGAACCCACCCAGGATACTTCAACGGGGAAGGTCTTCTGAAGATTGGTTTTTAGGTTGCCCGGATCCAAGTACTGGCTCTGCTGTCAATACTATGCCTTTAGCTTGGGAGCATCATTTGAACCTACCACACTAAGGACTCCAGAGTCTTTGAAGATCCTATTGCACTTTCCGTGTAGAAAATACTCTCCTGCTTTGCTGGCACCATATTTGCCAGTGGTAGAGAGGTCAAGGAACTTTCCACTCCTCAGCTGACCTACGTCGAGTCCACCCTCCGGGGTTGCTACCACCGCGCCGGAGCTGCCTACCCACACGACCCGTATTTGCCCGGGTTTGACGTCAGGTAATTGGGCGGTCTTTTTTAGTGTCTTTTCCAGTAGTTTGGTGAGCAGATACGGCCCAAGACAATGCACACCCATCTGCAGTTCCACCCCGTGATCATTCTTGCTTCCGTTGGGGGGAGCCAACACTCCAGCGTTGTGAAAAAGAACATCCAATCGCTGAGAGTGAGCAAGAAATTCAGATGCGGATGACTTGACGGAGTCGTACGAAGCAAGGTCCAAAGAGAGTGGGTGGAGGTGACCACTCGACGAAGGATGGATTGATTTGATTTTGGTCAGGCTAGCATCCAGCTTCGAGCGAGACCGGCCGGCGAGAAATACAGTCGCATTCTTGGAATAGAGGATAACAGCAAGCTCAAACCCAAGGCCAGAAGTCGGTCCAGTGATGAAGTAAACCTGGCGGCTGCGTCAGCTTAGGACAACCAGCGAAAGCGTCATTATGATCATACCTTGCCCGTGAGATCGGGCAGTTCCTTCTCAGTAAACGCCGGACTGGGCGGGAAGATGTGAGTTAAAGAAAGGCTCATTTTGTGGGATTTATACTTGGGATTAATGGAAAAGGAATGTTTGGCTCGACACCCTCCCCAGGATGCTGGGTCTGCGATTCTTATGCTTGGTTTTCTCCAACATTGCCACAGCAGGATTCCGCCTGCACAGTATTAAATGTCTTGAAATATGATTTATAGAGGCTATCTCAAAGTACCGTTGGTGTATTGATATCCTGCAAGTGTGCCTGTGCTAGTGTGGTGGTGGCTTACTTTCCGGGGTTTGGTCGGCGTTAATGCATGGGAAATCAGCCGGGTGTTACTATCCCCGGCAAGATGTGGTCGATCGCCAGTTCACTAATAGGCGGCGTTGGTTCGCATTGGGCTACGCAAGCTTAGAACGGCAGTACTAAAAGAAAAGGGGGGCTTCTTTGCATGTAAACAAAGAGGTACTCTGTCGCTTGATATTAGCTGCTCTTATTTGGAATGGACATGCTGATAACGTGTGTCAGAAGCCTTGCAAGACGGGCACTTGAGGAACAGGGAGGAACGAATAAGTAATAAAAAATAAATAAAGCAAATAAATAAGAACATAATGATAAAAACAAATGATTCCCCTGATACGACTACTATTTGCACCATTTATTTGCATTGCACTGAGAAGTGTTGAAAAATCTGCTTCGGTCGAGGTGAAGAACTCGCCTTTTGATGGGGATACTGCCTTGCAGCCAAGCTCTCGATGATGTGTGTTTTGAGCCCACCAATCACGACCACTGTGGAGCTGATGAATGTTAATAGCACAATGCATTAATTGAAACCCGATAAATTGAAATCTTTTTAAATACGACTTAAAAGATTTTCCGCCAACGGTTGCAATGTGACATGTTATGTTGACTGATAGCTGGATAGCTGACCCTGGACAGATTCTACCCCGCTCATGTGACTTTTTTCTCCAGAATCGAGGCTGTGGATGGAACCTGGGATTTACAAGCGCATCGGCGCACCCTGCCTTTCTGCTCTCGGTATCCTCAATTATCACATCTAAAAAAATCCCTACATTGAAGAAAAATGGACAACACCAACAGCAATCAGCTCCCGGAAGAGGGCCAGTCAACGGCCCGCCCAACCCACCGGCTCAAGGATGTGAAAGTCGGGGACAATGGCGTGCAGCTGCTAGTATCGACCAGGGACCACGTGTATGACGCCGAGATGGTCGAAGCTGGCTGGAATTCATGGCAAGTCGTCGGGGCTTGGGAGGAGGGCTCGGTACAGCAACTCGCAAACATGCTTGAACAGCGTCAAGTCGTGCCAAATGACTCTGGAACCTCGCGTTTTGGGACGGCGTACGGCACGGGCCAGGTCCTGGGAACATCTGGGAACAACAGAATAAGGATTGTGCGACGAGCAGACTCGGAATAGATCCCACTTGGGTCTGATGGGCGTTTTGGCCCTGGTTAAGCTCGACTTCCTGACAGCTCGGTTGGCTGTTGGTCGTTGCCCGTTTTTGAGAGCTGCAATCACCGCGGATGGAAGGATTGAGGGCTTATAGGCGCTTTTAGCCTTGCCCGGTCGTAAGGCTGGTGCTTTGGAGGATCTGAAGCTCGTCGATCTTCGCAATCTTTCGGGCTTCTTTTTTTTTTATCTCTGCACTGCGGCCGACAAGGTGCAAAGTCCCCTCCGACCCGTTTGGTTGGAGCTTTTACAAACCTCGGTTTGAGCCGAGGAAATCTGCTTGGCGCAGACCTTTATTGTCTTCAAAGATGCATCATGAAAGCTGGGGCGTTTCGTGTTTATAGACACCGACAGCAGCCCATGGACTTAGGCTAGTACGAAGGCTTGAATCTCCTTTGAGATTGTTGATTGCAGCTACATCGATTTCTGGCAGCTGTGAAAAGGCTGAGCAGAAGTTTTATTGTACGCTGTCATTGTTTCTGGCCCTGCGTCCATCGTGGGGTCATTTTCGGCAGAGAAGCTGCCTGGTCATTAAAATAGCTGCCATAACCATAAAAAAGAGATACTTGATAAAAAATCTATAGATATTATTTACTTTATTTATTTCGTTGCGGATGAGCTACCAGAGTTACTCGTGCACACCTGGTCAACTGTCGGCTTCTTCCTTTCAACCATATCCTGGGGCTTGTTTTGAGCGGCCTGGTGCCCTAGGTGTGCTATGAGTAGCTGCTGTAGTACATTGTCGGAAGTAGATCCGAAAAATTGGAAAGATTTCTTTCCCGCTTTGGCTCCTTTGACTGAAATCAAATCCCCCACGGTAGAGGCAACAAACTGTGCAGAGTCATCGCCTGCTGAGATGTCCTCCACGACGTGAACCTGAGCTGAGGATGCGCGGGTTGACGCCTCTTCGAAATATGCCAAACGTTGTTTGGTGCTGTCTACTTCGCTTTGAAGTCGCTGAATGTCGCGCTCGGCATCGGCACCGATGTTAGAGTCCGGCCGTAATCTTTGTTCTGTCGTCTGCTTCAGACCTTCGAGGCGGACCAAGTTGTCCGCAAGCTTGATGCTGCAGTCCTTAAATGTCGACAATGTCATGGCAGCGGCAGCACTCATATCTTGAGGGGTTACTGCTGATGTCGTCTGCCCTATCGCTTGGGGCAAGTCGACTCGAAAATTGATGGTGTTGATTTGCTCCAGAAACTGGTTGCAAACCTTCAGGCACTCTTCAATACCATCCCTCTCAAGCTCTATTCGCTCAATACTGGTGGTTGTTACCGCCGGCTGGTTTCTCTCTGAAGGTACAAGTGCTTCCAATTTCTCATTTATATTGCCCAGATGGTTTTGCAGCTCGTCCTGCGTGTCGTTGATCAAGTCTTTGTACTCATTCAGCGCTTGCAACGTTACTTTTGTAGTGCGCCTGGAACCTTCTTAGCAAACTTCTTTGTCTCAAAGAAAAAAAAGGATGATTTACAAGTGCGCATCAGCTAGCGCGATGTTCACTGTTGATTTGTAACCAGCCAACATGCTCGTAAAAGCATCAATGTCGCCATTCATAAAGCTCAGCCTCAGCCAATCCCTAAAGCTGGTGCGGGAGCTTTTAGCATGCTTATTGCACCTGTCTATCATATCTTTGAACTCATTGCATGCTCGCGAGCACTGTATTAGTGGAAACTTGAGCGGCGCAAAAGCCGCATCGTTTGTCTGGACATGATCCTGCAGAGATCCCAACACTTTGTTGAGACCATCGAGCTCGTGCAGCAGCCGTGCAACAACCGTTTGATGCGTTCTAAAGCTCTGAATGGTGTCATATAATACCTTGCCGGACTGCACCGTCACCGTCACTACAGCTATTACTGAAGCGCCGACACTCAGTGGGTCACTCATGGCGGTGGTGAAGCAACACTGGGTTGGACTGGGAGGGCACTCTCCCAAGTCCTCCCAACGTCAAATGATGAGCCTGGGTCGTTTTACACAAGCCGGACCGTGAGGGTTGGGCGAGATATGATTAAGAGCCATCAGCCGGCTGAGCAGCTTGCTATGCGGGGCTGGTTGCAGCAGGACGAATGGTCTAACGACCGGCAAATCAGCGGGTATTGCATGGCCTGAAGCCATCTCACCTTGGACTGAAGTGGGGATTGCAATAGACCATGCGACCGACACAAGTTGTTGGTGTATGCGGATCTTCTTGAAGGCATGTTCATGTTCTCCCCCGTCGCGTTTCGCGGCGGCACGCCTTATTCTTTCATAGACTAATAATTAGAACACTTATTATTTCAATCTGCCATTTTTATCAACAAAAAGACTACTTATCATCACGGATCCTGAAATTAATGTGGCCTTGAGACGAATCTTAACCAGATCTCTTGAGATCAATATCAACCAGCTTCTTCGCCACCTCGTGAGCGCCGCCGCCCTCCCCAAACATCTTTCGCAAATCATCGACCAGCATTTCAGGTCTCTCATGGGCAGCAAAATGCCCGCCATCCGAGTGGACCGTTTCAAACACGACAGGCCCAAGAGTCCTGCCCCACGTCATGGGCACCAAAACGAGATCCTTTGGGAAATATGACAGGCCGAGGGGAACTTTGGGAACGTAACGAACTATGGCAATGACTTTTTCACGCTCCGAGTGGGTGGATTCGTAGTAAATTCGAGCACTGGCTTCGGGGCCAGCCGTGGAGAATTGATAGATGGAAATCCATGTGAGAATCTCATCATCTGTCCACTTGTAGTCATCTGTCCAATCGTGCAGCTTTTCATATATCCACGCCAGCAAAGCTACGGGCGAGTCAACCAGAGCAAACCCAATAGTAGATGGCTTTGTGCTCTGCAGGAGGTTGTAGCCGTAACCTTCCTGTCTGAACCATTGGCTTCGAGCCTTGCCGGCCTTTTCTGTTTCAGAATACGGCAGAACAGCATGCTTCAGATACTGCCAAGGCGTCTCAGTGAAAGACGGGGGCCCGAGAGTGCGGATCATGTTGAGGTGGGAAGCCAAACAGTGCTCGGGATATAAAAGGCCGAGCATGCGAGTGACGGCGAATCCCCAGTCGCCACCTTGAGTGACTGATAACGTGTTAGCGGAGCCGTTCTCAACGGGAGGGGCTGTCATAAGTACCGTAGTTCTTGTAGCCAAGGTTCAACATGACTTTGTGAACTGCTTCTGCGTACTGGGGAATGCTAAATCCTTTCTTCGTGACGCCATCTGAAAAGCCATAATTGGGGAGCGATGGGGAGATGATGTGAAATGATAGGCTGCTCTCGGGGTCAGTGAGCATGGGGAGAATTTTAAGCACCTCGAGGTAGCTTCCAGGCCCTTGGAGATTGATGAGTATATTAGTTCATTTGGGAATTGGACACGCAGAGAGCCACTTACAGCCGTGAACGAATAACAGCGGAATGCTGCCAGGCTTGGTGCTTCTTTGGTGCAAAAAGTGCATCTGAAGGTCCCCAAACCCATCCACATTGACCGTGGTGGTGAATTGGGGATATTCATTCAGCTTCGCCTCTTGGGCGCGCCAGTCGAAGCCGTCCCTCCAGTACTTTGCCAATCGCGTCACATCGCTGAGGGTAGAGCCAAAGTCCCAGTCATCGGAAAACTCGACTTCTTTTGGGAACGTTGCCAGGGCCAATTTCGCCTTCAGCGTCTCCACTGCAGAGTCAGGCACGCTGATTTTGAATGGCTTTATTTCTCCAGACATGGTGGATATTTGGATACTATGAGGTTGCGTAAATAGCTAAAGTTGGGGATTGATATCGATGCCGAGGTAATTGGCATCCAGATGTATATGCACGCCAAGTTCCCACGTTCTCTATTCGAGTATGCCCCGGGTTTTTAAACATCACAAGTGAGATTATTAATGCAATCTCTGAAAAAAATCACATTGTCCGGCTATTGCCTGCAAAGGGCGTATTGACAAGTGAAATGACACGGGTGTGATGCAGCGCAAATTGACTCACGGTTGCGCGTCAAGAAACTGGGGGCCCTTTTTTGCTGATCTTACACGAATAGGGCCAACTTGCTACGTTGAACAAGCCACTACCCCTCAAAATGAGATCATAATGTATCCTGCACGCTTTGTCGTAGGATGGATGGCATTCCTTCGTGCCGATTGTCAAACTGGGAAACGTGCTAAAAAGCCGGATTATTGACGGGACATGCAAAAACAGGGACAGGTAATTGGTCGAGCATTTCGAGTTGAATCTGTATCAATTATGGCACTTGATATCTTATCTTTTAGGAAATATCAAGGCACGACTCTTCTTTTGATGACTGTACGCATCAAAGCGTATCGGTAAAAATAGCCCTTGGTACCGAGGCAGTGGTGGTTGTAAGCGCAAATACAGAGAGCGGTTGTGGGTGTTAGGGGAGTGCTTTAGTGGGGGCTTCTGGGGGAGCCCCCACGGTAACATGGCGGGGAAAACATCTTAATTGAGGTTATTTGTGCTATTCTGGGGGAGTTTCCATCACTATCATTGCTGGGTTAAATTTTAACACCGTCTTCTTATCTTTGCAGCGCAGGCTTTGTGCAGCAGAGTTTCGGATATGCTTTTCTCCAGGCTCTGAAGGCGGTGGTAGGTAACTGCAGCACTCTTTTTTGGGCGTGGCACCCAGAGCGCCATTGGCTTACGGTGCCTTGAGCCACCGCCAAGTAAACGGAGAGCAGAAAGTCACACCGTCATCGGTCGGACCGGTCGCGTGAGCGTCTGAGGCACCAGGACGAGGCCATGTCGTGCTCGGCAAAGCAGGATGGCGGCGGGACTCGGTGGGTAGAGCTAAATGGGAGGCCAATCAGCACGGACACCGCTTCAGCTGCGCCGTGGTTGCGTAGCCGGTAATCGGGCGGCTCGGCGCGGAAAGTGCAAAACCTCATGGCGCCGTCCACTGCTTTGAGACTAGTGGGAATTGCGCAATCGAAATCGAGTCTGATGAAGCAAGAGAATTAGATGACGAGCTGGCAAATCCTCCCTCTTCATCCCTTCAACCTCTCCTTCACGTCCATTCAGCGTTGTGGGGTTCTTTGTTGGAACTCAGCGCGTCTTCATTGCTATCATTGCTATACAAGGGCTCAAACGAGGCCCGCTACCAAAACAGGTCGGACCCAAGTGGTACCATTATCCTTATCCATCAAGCCGCAAAGAACCCCTCTGGGGGAACATGCCAACAACACATCAGAAGCCAAAGCGACAAACAATTTCCATATTCAACCTCTGCAAACGCTAAAGCGGCAAAATTCATGTTCTCGTCAGAAAGGGCCTCAGGCCTCAGGTACGGTACCCATCTACTCTTTGAGTAGTCTGCCATACGCCGAGTAGTAGTGGCAACCCGGCACGTGGCTTTTCCTTCCAGTCTTCTCGTCAAAAATGTGGCAACCTTTCTTTGCTACGTTGGGCGGGGTATATACTGCATAGTTGCGGGTTAGTTGAGTTGCCAGACAAGCGTCGGGTGACTAGGGGGGGTTCCTACAGTGTAGGGATACAGCAAATTCGCTACCCTTATTGGACACGCGGTGGAGCCCAAGCTCGTCAGCCATATAGGCCACAGCATTCTCTTTATATATCTTCTCTCCTATAACCTTCATTGGTCCTTCTACATCTTCCTCGGGGAACGCGAATCGAGTCTCGGTCAGATCACCTCGCAGGATCTTCATCAGGCAGTGAGCCTTGCCGTGGTCGTGGATAGGGCTGCCCTTTCCGGGGCTCCATACGAGAACGAGCTGATGCATCATCGCGTTAGTATTAGTTCGATGAGGTCGAGTTGACCTTAGGAGAACTTACCAAGTTGCTCTTGCCGTTGCCATCGTCAACTAGGTTTCTAGTATACCCCCTAGTGTGGTCACCAAAGGCGTATCTCGACCACTGGTTGTCGGAGCTATCATAGTCGGACATGAGGCGAGTCAAGAAATCAACGTCGACGTCGTCACAGGTCAGGCCAGACGAAGGACCAAGAGCATCCTTCAATGCCAGGACGAGCTTCTCGAATCGGTCCTGCTGGAACTCCCCAACCTGAGGACCGACCTGGGAAGTACCAAGGACAGAGGAGTTTGGGATGATTCCGACAGACATCATGATTGCTTTGTGGATCGTGTTATTGGAGACAACTGTTTGATACTATGATAAGGTTTGTGATGATGATGATGATGATGATGATGATGATGATGATGATGATGAGGATGTTGATGATGATTATGGTTGATGACAATGGATTGGCAAGATGTTTTGATGGGGGAGAGGACAGCACACCGACTAAGACTCGGAGCGAACAAGCGAACAGGGGAGCGGGGGTTGACGACGACTACTTGCGCGGCCGCCATCTCTCTGTACCCTCAAGTCGGTCAGGTCCGGGAATGCCAACCCGGCTGATAGTAACACCGATGCTGGATTGTGGGGCATTGACTGATTGTCGCTATCATTTGGCGGGCTGAATCGGCAGAGCGAAGGGTCTGGTGAGCTCGTTTGGCGCTTCTGGTTGGACGCTAAGACGCTAAGGTTGCTACAAGGTGTTTCGACGGTCCAATTCCGCTGCGGCGTTATCTGCGGCTTCGGCGCGGAGCAGCTGGCTGCTGCTGCGACCTGTGAGGGGGCAGGGTTCCATTGAGATAGAGAAATCAAGGTACAAGCAGAGATAGACAGCCAAAAAAAAATACAAGAGTCGACGATGTCAATTGCGTTTCCCTACAGCCCCTCCAGCTCGTTTCCTTGGTTTCTCGGTTGTGGATCATCATTACCAGGGCCAGTCCTCCCGTGTGCGCTAGCAATTCGGTACGTAAAAGGCCCTTTTTAGTGCCATGGCATTTTGACACACTGTGAGTCTGACTGTACCGGCGGCATCCACCAGAGCGACGTCCGCGAGACCGCAATCCCGGCTCTGGGCCGGATCTCGCAAACGGCTGCTGGGAATTCGCGAATTCGCCATCGCCATTGCGATTTGACTGAGTGGCCCGTTTAGGAAATCCATGTCGGACCATTTTGGAAAATACAAACCGAAATTCTCCGTTTTTTTCTCATCGTGGGGCAGTATTTTTCTGGTCGTGACGCATAACTGAGTCAATCAATGATTCTCAGCGTCGTTTCTTATTAAACCGAGCATTGTGCTGCTTCATGCACCGGTCTCTCTCCCTCTGATTCCCGTTCGAGACCATCCCCCTCCTCCGTACGGTGCACTCATGTGGTCAATGCTGCCAGTCCCAATCAATCTGCCGCCCGCCGTCGTCATGTCTGACGACCCTCCCAGCACCCCGTGCTCCAACACGCACAGCGAATCCACGCTTCCCTGCAAAGAGAATGTCGGCTGGCGTCGGGTTGTGCGGAATTTCACTCCGTCGTAAGTACCACCAAGACCGGTCAAGGTGTGTGAGCCATCTAACAGGGGGGCATCTGGATCAAGGTGGTTTTCAGTCAACATGGGCACTGGCATCGTGTCCATCCTGCTCTATAACCTCCCATACAATGGACAATGGCTAAGGTATATCTCTTATGCCTTTTTTGGACTCAATGTCCTTTTGTTTGCCATATTCTTGGGCCTGTCCGTTGTGCGCTATGCAGTGTACCCCGAGATCTGGGGGGCCATGATCGCCCATCCCAGCCAGTCGCTATTCCTCGGTTGTTTCCCGATGGGGCTTGCCAGTAAGTTTAATGTCAGAGCTCGTTTCTGTTGTAAGTTATGTAGGCTGACGTGAGGGAAGCCATCATCAACATGATGGTGCTTTGCTGCAAAGATTGGGGTGATGGATTGATATACTTGGCTTGGGCATTATGGTGGGTGGATGTGTGTTTATCTTTTGCAGCCTGTGTCACCATGCCATTTGTGGTCATGCACCGTCATCGGCCCGGATTGGAGAACATCACCGCAGCGCTCCTGCTTCCAATTGTCCCTGCCGTTGTTGCATCCGTGCCAGGAGGGCTTTTGGCTGAAGTGCTTCCCAATCCAAACCACGCGCTGACCACATTTGTTACGTCTTATGTGCTTTGGGGAATTGGCATGGCCTTTTCGTCCTGTGTGTTGGCGCTCTACTTTCACCGTCTGACGATCCACTCTCTTCCGCCAAAGGAGGTCATTGTCTCTGTGTTCCTTCCTGTAGGACCCTTGGGCCAGGGCGGATTCGGCATTCAGCAACTAGGAAAGGTGGCTCCTCAATTGCTTCCCCAGACCAATGCGTTTGGGCCTCATGCTGTCCGTGCTGGAGAGATTCTCTATGTGCTGGGGGTCTTCTTGGCCATGATAATGTGGGGGTTCGCCCTTGTTTGGCTCTCCTTTGCACTCATCAGCATCATGATGATGCAGAGTCTACCTTTCAGCATGTCTTGGTGGGGTTTCACATTCCCGTTGGGCGTGCTGGCCACGAGCACAAACGACTTGGCACAGAACCTTGGAAGCGAGTTTTTCAAGGTGGTCACAATGGTCAGTCTCCTAATCTGCCTGTTCATGCAGCATATTAACTAGTCGGCAGATTATCTCCCTCTCAGTGTTGATACTGTGGGTTGTTGTTGCCAGCCGGACATTAAAGAAGGTCATCACAGGCGAGATTTTCCACGCACCGTGCCTAAAGGAGATAAGGGAAAAGCCACGAACAGTTGAAAATGTTCCAGCCAATCTCCGCATTGTGTAAGGCAAAGGTTTCAGAGTCACGTTTCTCAATTTTTATTCTCAGCTCAATTTCAGGATGGGCAAATCACAGCGGGTGTTTGAATGACGTGCAGAACTCATTGGCGAAAATAACAGGAGTAGAAATGCGGAGTAGAGCGGATAAATTTAGACTCGCTACATATTATATGCATAGACGATGGACATGAGACTCGTTTTTTTCTTTTCGTGATTGAGTTGATCGGGTTGATTGGTGTGCGAAGGTTTGATGGCGAGGCCCTTGAAGCATTTGGTTGGCTGATCCAATCGCGGCGCTTCGATTGGCGATGCGCAATGACGAACGAGAGGGCAACCCCCACCAAAAACCATGATTGGCGGGGCAAATTCGCTTTTTCCCCAGACAGACCTTGAACATTGACCACCACAGGTTCAACGTCTCGCCAAATTGTTGCGCCCAACCGCAGCCCTCGCACGCCCAAGATGGACTGGGCAAACAATTCTTCGCCGCTGCGCCTCGAGTCGATTGTCGATGGTGAGTCTGCTCCGCGCTCCAGCCCTGTGAGAAGGGCCTCTGACCCTCCCCCGCAGAGATAGTCGAAGTCTGGCATGTCCATCGCACTCCCATCATTTTCGCCCTACTCGCCCTGCTCGGTGCCCTGCGCGTCTACCTTCACCTCTACGAAGAACGCCCGAAACTTTCTGTATTCGAAGAAATCTACGAAGAGCCCAAGGAAGACAAGGCCGAGGTCAAGGTTGAGAAAAAGGCCCCGCTCGTCGAGAGTGTCCCAGAGGAGAAAAAGGCTGTCAAATCACAAGGACCTAAAAGAATAAAGGGAGGACTGGCCAAGAAACCTGCCAAGAAAGTTGAAAACGAGATAAGCCAAGACCGCCCTATCCTTCTCTTGGTCTTTTTCGCGTCTGTCACCACCAAAACTGAAAAGATTGCAAAGGAGTACGTCAAGAAGCTGGAAGAGTCTGTGGATCAATTGGCCAAGAGTTCTGGTCGCACCTTTCTTCAGCCCCAGCTTTGCGACCTATCGGAGGTTGACTTTGATGATTATTTTATTACCCCCTCCAAGGTCCATGGAGATGCCGACCAGTTCTACTTGTTCCTCATTCCCAGCTACAACATTGATTCCATCAATGACACCTTCTTGGAACATCTACAAGAAACGCACCATGACTTCCGTATTGATACAGCCCCGCTTTCGCCTCTGCTAGGTTACTCTGTTTTCGGATTTGGAGATACGGAGAACTGGCCTACTGAGTCGGAGGGGTTCTGCTTCCAGGCCAAGGATATCGACAAGTGGATGGCCAAGCTGACGGCGCGCAAGAGAGCGTACCCTGTTGGCATGGGCGATATGAGAGGAGATCATGCCGAGCGACTTGAGGAGTGGACAAAGGGCGTGGAAGAGATCATTGAGCTTGTCGCCCGCACTGGAAGCCTTGGCGAAGGTCTTCCTGGAAGCGGTGCCCCTGATGAGAGCGACGTCGAAGAAGAAGAAGAAGATTACGATGATGGAGAGGTTGTATTCGACGATGAAACCAGTGGCAACAAAAAGAAGAAAAGCACCGGAAAGGATTTGGATGACGTGGAGGATCTTGGAAAAATGATTCGAAAGGACGACAAGTCGACTGGCTCTCAGAAGGCTCCCCTGGCTGTCGACTTTACCTCATATGGCTCATCGACAAAGAAGACTGGAATACCCCAAGGGCCCAAGGAAATGGTTGCCAAGGAATCACCTACATACAAAGCTCTGACCAAACAAGGCTATGCCATCGTTGGCTCCCACTCGGGAGTCAAGACCTGCCGGTGGACCAAGTCAGCCCTCCGCGGCCGAGGCTCCTGCTACAAGTTTTCGTTCTATGGTATCAACTCTCATCAATGCATGGAAACAACTCCATCACTGTCCTGCTCCAACAAGTGCGTCTTCTGCTGGCGTCATGGCACAAACCCGGTTGGAACAACCTGGCGATGGGTTGTGGACCCGCCCGATATGATCTTTGAGGGTGTCAAGAAGAACCACTATCAGAAGATCAAGATGCTTCGCGGTATGCCTGGTGTTCGTGCAGAGCGATTCGCCGAGGCCATGCAGATTCGCCACTGTGCCCTCTCCCTTGTCGGAGAGCCCATCTTTTACCCATACATCAACGAATTCCTCGAGATGCTACACCGTGAGCGCATCTCATCCTTCCTAGTCTGCAACGCGCAACACCCCGATCAGCTGGCGGCCCTCAAGGCTGTTACACAACTTTATGTCTCTATTGATGCCGCCGACAAGGAGTCGCTGCGGAGGATTGACAGGCCTCTGCACCGAGACTTCTGGGAACGTTTCCAGAGATGTCTGGATATTCTTCGCGAGAAGCGCTTCCGTCACCGCACTGTGTTCCGGTTGACGCTCGTAAAGGGCTTCAACGTTGAAGAAGAGGCTGAAGGGTACGCAAAACTTGTCGAGCAAGGCCTTCCGTGCTTTGTCGAGGTCAAGGGAGTGACCTACTGCGGTACATCGACATCGTCCAATGCCGGACTAAGCATGTCAAACGTGCCCTTCTACTGGGAAGTCTGTGACTTTGTCAAGGCCCTGGAGAAAAGATTGCAAGAAAAGGGCCTCAATTATGGCATTGCAGCCGAACATGCACATAGCTGCTGCATTCTCTTGGCGAGCGACAGGTTCAACGTGGACGGGAAGTGGCACACGACTATTGATTACAAAAAGTTTTTTGATCTATTGGAGGAGCGGGGTGTGGATGGTGACTGGAAACCAGAGGACTATATGGGGCCCCCGACACCAGAATGGGCGACTTGGGGCAATGGTGGATTTGATCCTCGAGATGACAGAGTAGACAGAAAAGGACGCAAGATCGAGGCCTCGTAGGACCATTGAGGAGATAGTAAAAGTAAAAAGAATTAAGACTTCATGAAGTGTTACGGAAACGCTGCCAGCATTGCCGTCCCTAGGTCCATTCCGGAATCGTTCAACGTACACCTGTTTACACAAAGCTCTATGGAAGCTGGAAGAGCGAAGACTATGGTACATCGAAGGCCGTCAGGTCTCCATATCATGTTTCAGGAGCCGGGGAGTTCCGGTACATGAATTTCGGTGTGTTTTTTTTTTCGTGGAGGATGGGTAGTGTTTTGTGTCTGGTTTGCAAGGAGCGGAGGGGAACCAGAATTTGGAAGACGTTGATTGGTCTCCATTTAATCGAGGCCGACGTTGGGGATATCGGCCAGGTTGATACCGGCGGGGGCAGCAGCGGGAGTGCGGATGTCGAGGGATGAGTCGATTGCGATCATCTGGGCCAGAATATCTAATATGGGCTTGATGGTGGTTAGCTTTATACATGCCCAAGCGGGTTTGAGCTAGTTCTATAACTCACCTTGGGAACAGTGCTATCGTAGATTCGGATCAAGTCACCTGGGGCAGGGTAGACCTTGAGGCCCTTGTAAAATGCCAGAGCGGACTCGAGAGCCTTGGTAGCTGCAGAAATAGTCAGTACGCTGTTTTTGGTCTTTTAATGCTGACGGTAATGGGGTTCTCGTACGATCTTGGCTCAGAACCTCGCCGGCCATGACTTGCTCATTGAAGAAAGCCTCACGCTCCTCGACACCAGTGGGGAAACCCTCATCCTTGGCCTCCTCAACCTTGATTCGGATCTCGTCACGTTGTCGCTGGGTCGAAGCCTCTGCCTGCTCCTTCGCAACACGGGCCTGCTTGCGCTCGTTTCTCCTCAGGTTGCGGCGGAATTCGGGCTGGTTGCGACGCTGGTAGTCGAAGTAGACAGCATAGCCTTTCCAAGAGGGCGAGCACAGTTAGCAATTGGACATGCCATGATTTGCATATGGACGACGGCAGTGGCTAGATGTGCACAACGTCCTGATGGGAAGCTTACCGACGATGGCAGCGGCAAAGGTTGCGACGGATGCCGTCACTGCGGCGGTGGGCTGGACCATTTTGAGGGATTGGTGGATGTGAAAGGAAACGCAGGAGAAGCAGCAGAACGAATTGGGATGCCGCAGTGGAGGCCCAGTTCGCAAAGATGGATGGTGACGGGTCGGTCGGGCGACTATGTCGTTAATTATGGCCAGCAAAAACGAGCTTTTGATACTTCGCGATTGGAAACCAATTTTTTAGGTACCATGTCAAGACCGACCACACTGCCCATGGAGCACTCAGCCCGCGGTGGACCCATTGATTGGGTGGTTTTGGCGGATAAACCGCGGCCGTGCAGCCTCGTCTCGAAGAACCAAGGCAGCCCTAGGTACCTTTGTAACTTGGAGGAGCTTGGGGCAAAAGGGAGGGAGAGGGGTACGTACCGTTCCTGACTCGATGCTGCGGCGCACCAAAGTGGGGGCCTAGCTTGTAACATACCGGACACTGTATGGGGAGAGCTCATACTCTGGACCAACGCCATGGGCAGGCATGCTCGAATGAAACACTCTCAGCCACCTTTGCGATTCAGCGCGACTGGTCTTGACGACGACGGCCTTGACGGTCTCTCTTCTTCTCCCTGACCACTCCGTCAGCTGTAGTTCTCTACATCTTTTTTCTTCCGACGCGGCACCTCTCCTGTGCCCCCCGCGCCGCCCGCCATGTCTGAGGAGCGCAGCAAGATATCGCTGCGCAGCGGCAAGCGGAAGAAGAGGCCCACGATCAGTGCCCCTCGACAGATCTCGAGCCCCATCATCCAAGAGGGCGGTCCCCAAGGCCCCGCGCCTGCGGAACCTGCTGCGAGGCCGCGACCCCGTCCGCCACCAGTCGCCGGCACCAAGGTGCGCTTCTCCCGCGCCTCCTGGGATCACCCCCCTCAAGCTTACCGAGACATCTAGACATCCGATCTCGTGAAGCGACGCTACTCGACTCGCTTCAACAATGCGCCGGGCGTCTTGGACGGCGCTCCCCCCATGCCGGGGATGCCCTCCCTCGTCAACTACGATCGAGGAGGAGCTCCAGGTCGACCACCCCCCTCCCGAGGGGGCGGAGCCGCCCCGGTCGTCGACATCAAGGCATTGCGAGACCCCAACTTGGCAGCCGATCAGTATGCGGCCAGCGCCCTGAGTGATGCCACCGAAGATCAGATCCGCGACTTTGAAGACCAGCTGCGTATCCTCAAGAATCGAGCTGCCACCGACCTGCAGCAAAGCGTCATGCAGAACCGAACCCAGTTCATCAAGATCAGCAAGGAAGCGGAAAAACTGAAAAGCGAGATGAGGGCGCTCAAGAACCTGATGGCGGAGCTCAAGCTCAACACGACGGCGTTGCGCAATGCCGCCATGAAGGGCGACTCGAGCATGGCCGGGGAGATTGCCACCATGTCCAAACGAGACAAGCGCAGCTCTGTTGCTGATAGAAGCGCACTCTGGAACTCGCAAATGCAGGCTTTGTACAAGAATGTGGAGGGGTCGCAAAAGTTCCTACCCAACTCCTCCGGACGCCATGTGGTCCAAAACGCTGGTTTCTGGATCGAATTAGACAATGCGACGTACAAGTCTCGCCGAGCCATGGCCATATTCCTCCTTAATGATCACCTCCTGATCGCGTCGCGTAAGAAGCGCAAGGCGGATGCCAACAATCCCAGCACCCAAGTGCCCATGATGAAGATGGTTGCGGACCGATGCTGGCCTTTGTTGGATATCGAAGTTATAGACATGTTAAGCACCGGGGAGTCCTCCACCGGAGGCCGAAATAAGCTTGCCGATGCCATCATGGTTCGAGGTGTTGGTCAGGAATCTTTCATCTACCGAACAGAGAAACCAGAGGACTCGGACAAAAAGACGCTGCTGCTGAACGTTCGCAAGGCGGTGGAGGAACTTCGTAAGTCCCTACGTTCTGAAATGGAGGCCAACAACAAGGCCCGAGAGACAATCAACTACTTTGCCTCCCGAGACCCTGGTCTCCTTCAAAAGACGGAGCTGCTTGAAACCTTGTCTGACATCAAGGATATGCTGATTGAGGTGGACGGCAAGCAACACAACCTACGCTGGGTGGAAAGCCAAATGGACGAACTCGACATTGAAATTGCTCTCCAGCGACTTGAGGTGGCAGTGGCCCGTGTCGAGAAGCTGAAGGGATTGGCCCGAGGGCTTAAGAACAACGCCGTTGCTCAAGATTTCATCAATTTCAAGGCGGAAGAGCGATGCGCCAAGCTTGCAGACATGATTGTTCGCCAATTGGAGCTGACGCACAATGAACAAAACAAGACACGACGCAACGTCAGTTGGCTGACAAGGCTGGGCTTCGAGGACAAGGCCAGAGAGTCGTATCTGGCTGCTAGGAGTAACATTATCCACAAGCGCGCTAGGTGAGTGAACCCAGAGCGATGACCCCGCTCAAGCTAACAGACCATCACAGACAGTGCATTTTCCAAGGCGACCTTCACTTGTATATTTGGGAGGTTTCGTTTGTCTATTTTATCATCATTCATAATACTGTGCAGTGCTTCCAGTCATGCTTCCCCCCGCCCATGATGAGCGCCTGTGTCAAATGGGCCAAGGAAGAGGTGGATGCATTCAACGTGATTCTAGCAAGACAGCTCAGCAGCACGGAGCCTGGTGGTCCTGTGTGGACGCAGTGCATGGAGAGGGCAAAGGAGCACGCCAAGACGTTGTCGGAGGTCGGATTGGACTTTATGAACCTTGTGGGACGGGGCCTAGAAGGAGCACCCGAGCAGGAGGCGGACGATGAAGGCGTGGTCGGGCTGGGCCTGTCCTGAGATCAGGTTACGAAACGATACTGAGCACGTGTACAACTTAGATGATATTTTTGCTAAGCTAGCGGTCATGAAGCTGAATTTTATTGCGAAGTTTATGACATCAGGTCCATACTGTCCATTCCGCCGTCACACACGACTCGCACGATGTCGTCAGAGGGGTCGATATGGGACGCAGCTGTAGCAACGGGAATGCAACGTATCTCGAGATGAAAGTAAGTGCTAGGTGCAGACGGTTAGCGACTGGCCAGGCTTTCAAGCTTTAACGAGAAGGAATGGTTGGCCAGAATGCTCATGCAAAGAATCCAATTGGTCCATTTTTCCCGGCATCAGCATGTCCTATAAATTTCTGCACCCAGCTGGCATCATCTTCTTGAAACTGGGACGGTCTGGCCGAATGGCTGATACTGTGCCAGGTCTCGGCGGGCGTGTTTTTTTCGCAGTGGCAGCGCCACACTGGGCGCTTAAGCTCCAGCCTAAGGGCCCGGCGCCCAAGGTGAGCAGCTGTAATCGGGCAACCAGCTAATAAGGTCCCGCCACAGCAAATGCTGTCGCCACTGTGCGTGCTCCCGCCACACATATGCATAGTACACACACAGTACACAGTGAGATTAAGCGAAGGCCCTGGAGCAATCTCCAGCCCAAGGCTGAACCTGGAGCCCCCCCAACTATCGCCATCCCTTCTCCCTCCCTCATCTCTGCCCACCAAGCCGCCCGCCCACATATCGGTTGTGAGCGTCTCGCGACCCAAAAGCAAATCCAACCCCGACGGCCGCATCTCGAGCTGCGCTGTCATTTTCTCCGCCCGTCCTCCCCCATCATCCGCATCCGCTTGCTCCTCGCCCCCCCCTGACGCCGCATTTGTGCCTCGTACCCCACCGCTCGCGATTCAGGCGTGACCGCAACGTCAACGTCTACATCCACGTCAACGTCATCCTCCCCCAGCTCCCTATCCGCCATCCGCCTCGAACTTGACCCCTCAAACTATGGACACCAATATGGAGGACGTCGGGAGAGCACCTACAGATGCCTCGCCTGTTCTGAACCTCGAGCCCACCACCATCCCCACCCTCGATGGTTGGATTGAGGGCTTGATGTCCTGCAAGCAGCTCGCCGAGAGCGATGTCCAGAGACTCTGCGAGAAGGTGAGGAGGGAATTCAGAGAGGGGGTCACGCTGCAGCTGTTCCGGGATCTCGATGGCGTTGGAGCGTCTTTGTTTACGATGCCTCCCGTCGACATCCTGGATGGACTGCAGTGATGACGCCCTCGCGTGATGCATTGGGGCGACGTGCTAATGGTTGGATACAGGCGCGGGAAGTCCTTCAAGAGGAGTCAAACGTACAGCCAGTGGTATGTCCAGAGCGCGCGGTCAGCAGCTAGATGCCAGAGCTGACATGTCACCAGAAATGTCCCGTCACTGTGTGCGGTGATATCCACGGCCAGTTCCACGACCTCATGGAGCTGTTCAAGATTGGTGGCCCCAACCCCGACACCAACTATCTCTTCATGGGTATGCACCATCGACACTGCACGCGGCAGCATCAGAGTCTAACCTGAGTTCCAGGTGATTACGTCGATCGAGGCTACTACTCCGTCGAGACTGTCACACTCCTCGTCGCTCTCAAGATCCGATATCCTCAACGCATCACCATTCTCCGTGGAAACCACGAGTCCCGTCAGATTACCCAAGTCTACGGATTCTACGACGAGTGTCTCCGAAAGTACGGCAATGCCAACGTCTGGAAGTACTTCACCGACCTCTTCGACTACCTCCCCCTCACCGCCCTCATCGACAACCAAATCTTCTGTCTCCACGGTGGATTGTCCCCCAGCATTGACACGCTCGACAACATCCGCGCCCTGGACCGAATTCAGGAAGTTCCCCACGAGGGCCCTATGTGTGACCTCCTGTGGTCAGACCCCGATGACCGTTGCGGCTGGGGCATTTCTCCCCGCGGTGCGGGGTACACTTTTGGCCAGGATATCTCAGAGGCATTCAACCACAACAACGGCTTGACGTTGATTGCACGCGCTCACCAGCTTGTCATGGAAGGCTACAACTGGTCGCAGGACAGAAATGTGGTGACCATTTTCTCAGGTACGTTGCCCTGCTTCGTGCAATTCACCCCCGCCAATGCCGGAACTTTGATTAACAAGCTCAACAGCACCCAACTACTGCTACCGATGCGGTAACCAAGCCGCTATAATGGAGATTGACGAGCATCTAAAGTACACCTTGTACGTGCCAATCCCCCCTCCAACGCCAACCAAAACATTACTAATCGTGACACAGCTTGCAATTCGATCCTTGCCCCAGAGCTGGCGAGCCGATGGTCTCAAGGCGTAAGTTCAGCATGTTTGACAAGCTCGATACATACAGTTTCCTAACCTTGGACAGGAACTCCCGACTACTTCCTCTAATCTCGCTCCGTATACCCCATGTCCAACCAAGCTCAAACTCCCGACCCTGTTCGCGACCACCCACGCATCGGTGCCGAGAAGTGTGCTTGTTCTTGTACGATTTTCCAAAAGCCCCCCAGGCAATCCGAATTCCCGGTACAGGATGTACGGGCCTGCAGCATTACTTGGCAAGCCTTCAGAAATGTTGTGGGAATACTAGTGGTGAAGAATCGGGGGCGGATATCCCTTACGCACATGACGCATATCACCATCCCTGGTGGAGGAGAGGGTTTTTTTCTTTTTCTCAATGCATGCATGGCCCTTTCTTCCTACGAATACTTAGATACGCCTTGTCGAGTCCGCGCTGCAAGAGGAAAAAAAGAAAATGAATGTCGCATGAATGAAGTCATTATTGCCACAGTCGCATGTGATGTTCCAGACGTTGAATGCTGTGAAACCGCAAGGCTCCGTAACTCGCCTAGCTTCGAAGTACAAGCAAGACAAGTTCCTTTTCATTTCTTATTAGGCACATTGCTTCAAGTATTTGTCAGAGCATGATAGCGAATATGTTTTTTTTCTGATACTGATTGTTTTATATAAAATAAAAAAGATATCATCGATGATACTCTGTAAGTCTATAATTATGACAGCTGGGCAGCTCAGCTGCCTTGATACACCAAAGTCGTAAGTCGTATAGTTTCCATGTACAAAGTTCCATGTTCCTATTCCTATACCTATCCAAGATACATATCCAATACCAAAATTCTGAGTTGAGAAGTCAATATCCCTAGCCTGCACCGTGGTGCAGTGCAACCCCCTTATTTTCCCATTCTAATTAGATACAATAGACGATAAAGAAATAATGGTTATGTGAGCACGGTAGGGCCATCGCATTACACGCTCTCTTGGCGAAGCTTCTCGCTGTTGTGCTGTTGGTCCTCGGGGCGGGGGCGCTCATCGTTTCCAAAGACCTCGGACTCGGTGTTGACCCTGAACATGCGGTCGTTGGAGCCGGCGTCGGAGCCGGAACTGTTGCCGGAGTAGGCACCGGGGGCGCTGCTTCCATCAGGGATGTGGAATCGCCTGTCAAAGCGGGACAGAGCATAGGTGAAGACAACGATGAGCTCAATGACATAGTTGAAGACGTAAAAGCAGGCCTTGTGGTGGAACCAAGCTGGGTTGGAGGCTGGGCGGACCTCATAGGCGATGCCAGCGCGGAAAGCAGCGCCAAGAGTCAAGAGAGAGGAAGTGAAGAGGAGAAGGCGGACCTTGGTGCGCATGCGGCCCTGTCCAAACTTGTCCATGGGGGCCTTGCGCGGGAGCAGCAGGCAGAGAGCGATGACGAGGATGGGGAGGAAGGCCAGGACGGCGAGGTAGGTGGAGGCAGTGAGCTGGATCTTGCGCAGCTGGAGGCGGACGTGGGCGTCGAGAGTGTAGAAGGTGTAGACGACGGCCACGATGACCATGACGAGGTTGGCGCCGATGCTGAAGAAGAGGAAGCGGAAGAGGAAGGTCGCGGGCTTGCTCCAGCCGATCTGGGGGTGGTAGGCGCGGAGGATGCGCTGCGCGAAGATGAGGTTGACGATGAAGAGGAGGACGACGCCGGCGTTGACAAAGACCTGGGCGGCGATGGCGAGGCGGGCGTTTGTGAGGTTCGAGGCCCAGGCGATTCGCAGCACGTTGGCGCTGATGCGGGCCATGCAGAAACCGAACAGGAGGCCGGACAGGATGAACTTGTGGGAGCGGCGCTTGTTGAGCTGGAAGATGGTCATGTTGAGGACGGCCCCGGCCACGAAGAAGACCAGGATGACGGCGCTGATGGGATCATCGACGGAGGGAATTGGGCGGCCACCGAGGCCAGCTGTTGTTGGCAAGTATGGAGGACCCTGGAAAAAAAGGAGCAAGGTGTTAGTCAAGGTACTGGGCCAGTGTGCGTGTGTGTGTGTAAGTGAAGAGAGTGCTTACCGATTGGGTCGCGGTGCCACTGTGTGATGACATTGTGACTATTCGGATCAAACCAGAAAAAGTATTGTTGGTACTGGTCGGTGGTGGTGGTTGCAGTTGAAGATGTCGTGATGCTTTTCAAGCGTGTAAGTGGAGCTGTGCTCAGTGTTGAACTCGAAAATGCTTGTTGACCTTGTAGGGCTGAGCTTGTCTGTCGAGCAAAGGAAAAACAAAGTGTGGTGACACGCCACGCAATATATATCAAGTTTGCCCTTTTAGAAAAATGCTGTGCCAACAAACGAAATACTGCGCGTTCTCGGCCTCCAAGTGCAGCTTGAATGAAACCACGACCCCGTCCGCCGGCAAGCCATGGCATCGGTGGTCGGCGCTCGCGTGCAGGGAGTCGACCAGCGGAAGATCTGCGCTGGGGCCCCGGGCTCTGGGTGCTCTGGGCGCGCTGGGGGGCCACCATGCCGCTTTGGGCGCGGGATTGGGTGCCAGAGTCCAAAAAGTCGGCGCGTCGGAGCTTAGCAACAGCGCGAGCGACGACGTCCAGAGCGCGAGATGGGGAATTAGCACGACAGCCACGTGCGGATTTAAGGATGAACCCCTTCTTGGCCCATTTCTCCCCTGCTCCCCCCTCCCCCCTGCTCGGTCATTGTGCAGCTCGGCCATTGTCCTGCGCTGCCATTGATTGGCCCCGCGCGCAAGTCCAGAAGACCGACGTCCGCTCCCCGATCAGATAATCACTGTAGTTCGGCGACCAAGTCTCCAAGTCCGCGTAATTGCCCTCGCCTTGTGTGCGATGAATTTTCGGAAATGTGGATGAGCCCGCTCCGCTCCTCCCCCCGCCCGTGCCTCGTCGCAGCCCAATGCCAACTTTGACTGCAACCCCAACAACCAACTAGTCACCTCGGTCTTGCTGCATTGGTCCCAATGCCGACCACACGATGAGTAACAATTGGGTTGGGTCATCACACCACTAGATCCGGACTACCTTCGTATCTGTCGTCATAATTTTCGGCACCAGAACTTTAGTTTGATTCTCGGCAACCTTCTTTTTTTGTTTCTTTTTTGTCATCGCCAGTCTTCTTTGACCTGAGCATCAAACGTCGTTGAAGAATTCCCCTGGGAACTCCTACACGGCTGCCACACTTGTCTTACGGGGTCCACATCCCTTCTTCGACCGTTCCGAATGTTCTAGTCAGATAGAAGCCGATCCGCTGATACCATCATCTGCCCACGTTTTGACATGCAGTAGTGCCAAGTGAGCCCCGATCGTCACCGTCAACTTAATAATCAACAATCCGTTTCTAGGTTTTGCATGTGGATACCCGCCGCTTGCAAGAACTAGCTGCCTTGGTCTCACGCATCGGTTCAGAGACGAGCACTTGTTCCTGTCAGATGACTACCTTGATTCAATATCATCTCATCACATTCAGTGCAACAGCGGTTTCTCACTCAAGGCAATGACTCACCAAAAAAAAAAAAAAAAAAAAGCTACGTCACCCGCTTGATACGAGATCTTACCAAACACAGCAGTTATTTCAAGGGCATTTATTGAGCGTGTTTCGTGTCTGCAAATATGCGCTGCAAGGCTTTTTACATGGTTCAGGGTAATGTCTTGCATGCCAATCAGTCAACTCAGATTCCATGTTTTCTATGGTGTGCAAATGATCAGCCTGTGCTAGCCATATCTAATGAAAAAATACGTGGTCAGACCAAGCCTATTCTATGCACGCAAAAATATAAACGCGGTCTTGTTCCGCACACTAAATTTGTCTTCACTCCGGCCTCTCTAACATGTTCTAATACTCAACACATCAAAGTTTTGCATCATACGCAAGAAGACTGCAGATTGTTAGAAACGCATCGACCAAGGTCATGGTGGCAGTGACATACTCAGTGTAACCTCGCTCGCCCGGCGTGTAGAACGTTTTTCGGTCGTATTTTCTAAGAGGCCATCCGTTCTTGATCCTGTCGGGAAGATCAGGGTTTGCTTGCTCTTGTCAGCTGACGCTCGGAATAGCCATAGAACAAAAAGAAACCACGTACAGATAAAGTAACGGCCAAAGGCAACAAGGTCGTCCGTCTCCTTGGCGTGCTGGATCGCTGACTCTGGGAGATACCCGCCGGCAACCATGAACGCCACGCCAGCACCCTTGATAACATCACGGATGGCATCAAGGCTGTCATCCTGGTTGCGCATGCGCTTCGGCGTGTCTACCGCCGCGAAGACGCGAGGTTCAACGGCGTGAACATAAGCCAGGGACGGCTGCGACTTAACAATGGTCTCGGCCCAAGGAAGAAACACGCTCAGGGGATCAGCCTCGCGCATGCCCTGAAATAGACTGAACGGCGACATTCGGATCCCGACCCGCTCCGGGCCGATGGCGTCGCACACGGCCGTCAGCACCTTGAGCGGGAAGCGTAAGCGGTTCTCGACGCTACCGCCGTACGAGTCTGTACGGTCATTGGACATGCTTTGGAGCTGCGGGACGGTTAGTCTGACGGCATTCTTTCTTCTGACTTGCATATAAGAAAACTCACGAATTGGTCAACAAGCTGGGAATCACGTTAGTAAGACGCCCAGTTCTTTTGTTAGGAAAGATTTCATCCGTTACTCACGTATCCATTGGCGCCGTGGATTTCTACGCCATCAAACCCTGCTTCCACTGCATTCCGGGCTGCTTGTCCGTAGTGGTTGGCAAATCTCTCCAGGTCAGCTTCTTGCATCATCGTCAACTTGACCTTGGAAGGATCATCAGTCCTCATGGGGTTCGGGCCCTGAGTCTCGAGAATCTTTGTGCCGGCACTCCATACAATCGGCACGGCATTGGAGTCAGCAACTCGACTAAGCAACCATGGATTAGCAACTGATTAAAAAAAAACACAGCTGTAGTGTGGTTGATCACTTGGCAGCTGAGTACATCAAAGGCGCCGACCTACCCTAAAGCCCAGAGCTGACAGAAAATGTAGCCGCCTTTAGCGTGAACCGCATCTGTGATTTTTTTCCAGGCCTCGATCTGACTGGCAGAATAGATTCCTGTTGCAATTTTGCACGGGTGAGAACGCAATCACACACAATAATAAAGTTCTCCTGCTCTAAACGCACCTGGGACGCCGTGATAGCCGCCTGCTTCTTCGGCAATGAAGGCTCCTTCAGAGATAAGCAACCCACCAGCTAAAAGCATCAACTAATCAGCACTGTGTATTAAGTGGCACGAAAAAAACTCGCAACAAAATATTCAAGCGAATATCCAACACCGACGAGGTAACGTACGCGAAGCTCGCTGGGCATAGTACTCGACCGCAAAGGGCGCAGGGATGGCTGTTCCAACCTCGGCTCGCTTTCGAGTCAAAGGCGCCATGACAACGCGGTGCTTGAGGTCCAGCGCACCCGCCTTTGCCGGCTGGAAAAGCCGCGACTGTTGGTTTGTCGTCATTGTGCGTCACAATCTACGTGAGTACTGGTGGTCGGTAGAATAATGACAAGTGAGGCGGTTGGATAGAAATCCCGGTGCGGGTTCAGGTCTATGTCCCGGGTCCATGGTTTGAGTCGTCCCGAAAGGAGCGGGGATGCCGAGGAACTGGAACTGACGGGGGGGGGAGAACGATCCGTTGACCGCCTCAGATAGATAAAACAGGAGCCCTTTCCCCCAACCTCTGCAAGTCCCGAATTGAGCCCCTCTTCCCAGGGAAATAAAACGAATTGAGTCACGGGATACCGGTTTCCGAGAAATGCTGGTTGGCCTTAACATGTCACGTCGCTGCATCTTATCGCGGGGCACGCGGTGCTGGATGGCTGCCCAGACGCCGCTGCCGGGCTAGCACGGGCACTTGTAGATCCATCCATCCCATCACGGACTGCTTCCAAACTCGCTTGGCTTTCGGAATAATGAATGTCGTCACAACTGTGGCAAAAAAAAAAAAAGAGACTGATTGTCCCAATGTGTGTTTGCGAATGCGGCAATGGCGCAATACACTGTTGCTATTGCATCAATGCAATTGGCCACACCCGGATGAGTAACGAGGCTGGACGAATACGGGTTCAATTCGTCCGAACTCCTTGGCTGACATATCAATTGCGCCCCCCCCCCATTCTACGCAATCACTGGCTGGGAAGGCCAATGTTGGTTCTCGCCATCTGCTCCGTGCTCACTGGAGGGGGGGATGAGGATCTCATAAATTAATTGCTTGTATCAATTCCAGGTGAGAGGATGCTGGGTATCCCATTCTCACTAACATGTCCAACCCCCGACAGGGATATCCCGACTTTATACATGAAATATTCACACTATGGAGACTGGCCATCGTCCACTGTATTGGTGGGTTAATCCGATAAAGCAATGTCCAGCCCTTTAGTTGCCGACCCGGACGCTCCTCGGCTTCATCAGCTTTGCCGGACAATTCTTTTTGCAGGCGCTTGGACGACGCTCTGGTATTTGACTTGACCGTTGTGCTAGCCAAAATTTGCCTGCCTGGTACTGGATTGGCCCTTCTAGGACGTAATATGAAATCCCAGTGGAATGGTTACGAGCTAACATTTTTTCTTTGAATAAAAATGAGAGTAATCTAGAGACGAACATGTGAAAGCGTCTTTGGGATGAGGCGGCTGCTGCGATATTGATTAACCTGGCTCGTCCACCCAAAGCACCGACATACCCTATAAACACCCTTAACTATAGCATAGTAGAGGTAAATTCTTCAGCCAAGTCTATGAGCTAAAATAAATGGACGCGTTACCGGTGGACAGCCTCGGATGTGGACCGCTCATGGGGTTTCAACCGAAAGCGAGGTACGGTTGAAGGAAATTTCTGCAGCTAAACACTTGTATGCAGGAAGACTTTGGCAGTTGAGGTCATCCTTGGAAACCCTACCGCGGCACACGCCCATTGGCAGGCAAGAACCCAGTTGACGCCACCACATCATATTAAATATTCATTCAATAGTCATTCTGCCTCTAGTCCATAAGATCTTTAGCATTCAGAAGAACAACATCAAGTCATCTAAAATTAGCATGACGTGGCGTGGACGGCATAGAAGGATTGGCTTTGGAAGCTGCTTAGTGAAGGGAACCCTGTATCAACACTCGGGGCTTTTGAGAGTCCAAGTGTACGACGACGACGACGACTAATAGTGGCGGCTGCGTCTCTCCACGGCACGAAAATCGGAATGGCGTTCTAAAACCGTGACGTAACAATTGGCGAGCCTCAGTTGTTTTGTCTCACTTTATTCAACACACGTCAACATGGCAACAGTGGGCGAGGGAGGTCTCCCAAACTGTACATCAAACACGGAGGACTTTTCATCACGAGCCGGCGCTATGGCCAAATCTTCAACAAAGGGCAAAGACGCCTGCTGATTTCCCAACCATCGAGAATGTACGATGATTGCCAAACGGCAATTTTGGTTTGAGCGAGACCGAGCATTGACGTGTATCGCTTGGAGAGTCGCCGAGTGATCCGAGACCAAACCCAGTGTTGTCGGTGAGGGGCCTCTGAAGCCAAGGAGGAATAAAGTCTATGCTATTATGTGCTGCGAGTTTGAGAAACTAAATTATTTGATGCAGAGTCCGCTGGCTCAAATGGAGGTGAATGCACTTGAAATTGCGGTAAAGACACGGCCTGTCGTTCTGTTCCTGCATAATGTCTAATTCTCCATGTCGATCGCATTATGATGCATGTGCATGAGAGACGTCCGCCGCCATGTTTGATTGCATGACGGCCTGACATGTCTTGGCTTGGTCCTCCCTCTGGCCGTCGCTCTCGGGGAGGCAAGACCGATTGCGGCCCCACCCCCAGAGAAGAGATAGCTCCGGCTGCCGATGGCCCCGGCGCCACGCCTTTGTCGCAAGGATATCCACGCGACAGCAGCGCGCCCGGCGCCCTCTTTGCGCCGCAGACGACGGAATCTTCTTTCAGATGATTGCGGATCGTGCGCATTTGGTACGGCACTGCGCCGTCCGTATTGTTCTTGCCCAGGCCGGCAGAGTTGCGCGATATATCTGCCAGAGTCCTGGCAAGCGACGGCCCCACCGTGCCTGGCCCTGACTCTGGCTAAATGCGACCATGATGATCCCTTGACCTTCCTCGCGTCCCGACCGAGACGCTGTGCTACTGATACGAAGAGCCTTGCCGGTAGTTTGCTGCAGCAGATAGCCTAGGGCCGCCGGACGAAGCCTGGACCAGCTGTGTACCTGGCTAAACATGAAACGACTGACCGGCTGAGCAGGGGACCCATGGTTGCTGGGAAATTACACTTGCGGGAACCTGAATAGAGTTGTTGTGAAACTGCACATCACCGCCGTCTCGTTACGACGCCCTCATGAATAATTCTGTCTCCGAGAGAATATTTTCTCTGTACAATTATGATCAGCAATCCGCGGCTAGGGCTTACCCGAAGCGCTACGTGGCCGCCGCGAACCTTTCTTTTTCCTCCGAGCCAGCCAGTCAATATTTTGGCAAGTGTGTGGCCATTTTGAGGCCACGGGACCCTCCAGTCGCTTATTGACACCCTCCCGCACATCGGTTGCGCGGGGCCAAACATCCATGTTTCTTTTTGTTTGCTGTACGGTGAGCCGGTGGTGACGACCGCACATGTTGTGCTTTCGTGGCATCCGTCGTCGGCCGTGTTCAGCGGGTGCATCGTCATCTCCCATGTATACGCCGACGAGCCCGGTAGTCGACCAATTGTGTCTCCAGTTTCTGTTTCCCCCCAGCCATCCCTGTCGAATCTGGGTTGGTTCCCGAAGAAACGTGCCAGTTCGCTCGCGGGTTCGCAGTCAGGTGACAAAAAAGCTGGCACACCATGGCTGCAGGTATATGAGGCTGAAAGACAAAAAGAAGAAAATACATTACCCAAACAAGCTCAAATCTAGCTGATGCAAGAATGAGTGAATTTTGGATGATTTGTAAACAAGTATTTGTTCGTCATGTTCTTATCCAAGGGAGGTCTGCGCTGTGGGCGATGCTCGGAGTATTCTGTCACCCGCGTGGTTCGCTGGGGCAGTGACGCGACAACTCTCAGCGGTGGCATGGCATCCATGTCTGGTTTCAGTTCACCGTCAACCAAGAACTGGCTAACGACGTTAGCTACCTCCCTGATCGGGATCAACCCTTCTGAATACTTGACGATAATATATCCAACAGGGCCTTGGACAACAAAACTGGCTTCACGGAGGTAGACAAGATTCCCTTGTTGAGGCTGCGAAAAACGGCGGCTAGCTGGCAGAATGGTTAATGGGGCGCTCAATAAATGCACCTAGCAGAGCCTAAGAGCTCAGCTGTAGCTCGGACATTGTCTCACTGGACCAACTTTGTGTGATTAGCTGGGACAACTGCCTGTTGGCCAACAAAGCCATTATTAAGCTAAGCTAAGCCTGCCGGACAACACAGGGAATTGCTCCATGGTGCAGCAATTTTGCATACCGCTAACATGGCACATCCACTGTGCCGGCACGCCAGCTTGCTCATGCAGGCGAGCTGCATACACGGTTGATTGAGCGTATGCACGTGCATGCAGTGCACGTAATTATGCCATGTATACTTGCACAACATGAGCCAGCTTTTGAGGCGTCCCGATTGCCGTGAGTCGGATCGGTCAGCTGTGGATCTTAACGCCGTTCTGCAACGAAAAATAATCTGTCGACAATCGACAGGGCAGTGATTCCCGGCCCATGAAGTGGGAAGCGGCACGATCACGAACAGCCGAGATGACGGGGCGCAGGCGCTAAACGACCAGAAGCAAACATAAAATGGGCGGATTTGCTTTTTTCGCGCCTGGTTGGGTGAGAAACAAGACAGGCGCCCGTTTGGGCCATTGACTCGCGGGACGTGTGGATGGAGACGACGGCTTTGGCTCCAGTGGCAAGCCATCTTTTTTTACCAATTGAGCGACATGACTGGGTCCGGGTCTCAGCGAGTCTGACTCTAGCCCACGTGGAAAGTAAGATGGTGTTGTGGAAATGGGACTCTGATTGTGGGCGTAGAGACACGGGCGGCGAGAGGCCAAGACACAGACAGCGCAGGCAGGACCCGCGCTGTGAGGGACAGCGTGCGCAGGGAGGTTTTCTGGCGGTAGGGGGAGGGGATGACCTGCAGGAACATTTGCTTGCGACTGGACCATGGCTGGGAGGGCGACGTTGTTTAGATGCTGCTGCGCTGTTCTGACAGGTCAGCTGCATCGTGGTCACCGCTGGATGCGAGGGAGTTGTGGTGGTAACCGGGTTGAATGATACCCTACCGCTGGGTAGATGGATGGGGGGCAGCGTCATGTATGCAGCTTCTCACTCGCCCGTGTCGGACAATTTCTTTCCTTCTTCTCCCTGCGATGGTGTGCAGCGGGAGAGGTCTAGATGTAATGGCAACTAGAATGGCTGTGTTAGCCGCCCAGCGGCCATTGGCAGGTTGGAGGTGAAGTGGTGAAGCATGGCCCTCTGGAGGTGACGGCACCGATCTTGGCGCTAGAGGCGCCCTAGGGCAGCGCGCTTTAGGCGTTGGGTGTCGTGGACCCCCCCAGCCCGCATCCGAAGGGCCCCTGTTCCCCAAAATTAAAACAGCAGAAGGCGTATCCACAGTGATCGAAGTATCTCTGGCAGCCAAAATTGGTGGCTGGGATACTTCGGGTAGCCTCGCTGCTGTTGTCTTATCCTTGCCGGCGGGCCTGGCCCTGGCCCAAATGGGTCTAAGGCGGGCAGGCACCCCCCCAGTAATCGCCATTTCCTTCTGGGCGCGGTCGTGGCCCAGGACAACCTCCCGGCCCAAACACCACCATCGCCCACTCTCTGCATTCTCACATCCTGTTACAATTCTCTTCCTCATCCCTCACCTCTGCAAACTTTTCCGGGTCCGCAAGCACATGTTCCATCTGGTTCCTGCACTCCTCTCCCCTGCGACATCCCGGTTCTCTTCCTAGACTCACATCCGATCCTCCAAACACACAATCGTCGACTTCACAAGGCACGACTCGCTTGTCATATGCCCCAGTCCTAGACCCTCCTAGAGGCACCCACCCCCTAATATCCTGGTCACGTCCGAAGCTCTGGCCCGAACCTTTGGCTCGGAGCCCCTTCTCACTTCTCTTCACCCTGTCCTGGGGCTGAGTCTCGTTTCCTTCTTTTCCCCCCATCCGTGCCCGGCCTTGTCTTGTGTGTCTCCGTCTCCTCGCTGGCTCTTCAACTGCTTCACCAGCCCGACGACAATTGACAGGAACGAGCCTCAAGCTCATCCTGAAGGGCCGGCCATCAACTCTCACCTTCTTTCAAATCTTCTTCTCCGACTCTCGCTTGTTTCGTGTAATCCTAAAATCTAATTAACGCCAACTGCAACCATTCGTTCTCGAGACTATCACGACCCGACTCGTTCGCGTCGACAGTTCGCAACTTCTTCGAATTCGCTGGTCCGATCTTTCACACAAGGAACCCGATTTCTGGCAACGACTATTGCTCAGCCGTCCTCTCGACTCCGACTATCTCGATTAACCTTTGCGCGACGATAGCCCGTACCTTGGGGCCACGACCCGAGAGTTTGACCCGACGACCATGCCCGCGAGAGTTCACCAGTAAAGACAGTTACCGTTGTGATTCCTGCACTCGCCCGTGCGGAATAGCTAGCCATGTCGTCACCATTGAGTTTCGGGGTACCGAGCCGCCAGCATCGATCAACAAAGCGCACCTCAAGTATGAGGCATCTCGCCATTGCTCTGCTTTCCGCTTCGCCAGCCTTGGTGTCGGCTGAGACCTGTTTTTCTCTGAAGGATTCTACAGCATGCCCTGCTTTTTCATCTGCGTCTATTTATCCAAACTCATCATCGAGTGATTTGTGAGTATTGCGCCCTTTTTTGGGTCGACTTGAGCTAACAAGACAGCCCTTTCCTCCAATATGTATCTACCAGGGCTGAGTTCGACAAACAACTGGCCGAATATGTCACACAATCCTATGTGCAGTCGAAGTGGGTTAGATCCCTTCAAAATGCTTTATCAATGGCTGACCGTGTGCAGATTCGGTACAAATTTTGGATGTGACAATATTGACCTCAAGAACTCGAGCGACCTTTACGCGCGGTTCACTACGACCGTAATTTGCAATGCTATTGTTCAGAACTCGAAGAGCGTCTGCAGTCTTACTGACAAGCAATCTCGACCACTTTGCGCTGATACGTGTGCCGAGTTCGCACAGAGCGAAGTGTACCTCACATCCGACGACAGCATTTGCTCAGACCCACGCGCCGACGTGATTTCGCTAATCAGATCTGATTTCACCATCTGCGCCTTGCCCAACGGTGCTCTCGACAGCTCTACTTGTATTTCAGGAATGGATAACGAGTCCAGCAACTGCGGCTACGGAAACAGCACCGTCGGTCTTTGCTCTTATTGCTCCGAATCAGGCACTAACTCGACCGATACTTGCTGCTACAATGCCAATGCCGAAGAGCGCTGCAAAAACGTCCACCTGCCCACGCTTACGGCCACCATGACTTTCACCGCTCCCACCTCTACGGGCACGGGCGCCTCTGACAAGGATGATGCCAGTAACAAGAAGGGCCTGGGAGGTGGTGCTATCGCTGGTATTGTTGTTGGATCTCTAGCTGCTGTTGCCCTTATCGCTCTGGCTGCCCTCTGCTGCTTGAGGAAGCGGCGCCAGAGACCAAACAGCCCCAAGGGAAGCATTTTCAACCAGCCGTCCCCCGCGAGAAAGGGACCTGCGATGATGCAGGCTGCGGCAGTAGTTCCACCACCAACCTCATCATCCAACGCCCCCAAGGGCTACGAAGTCCTCCCTGGAGGCCGCATCGCTCGCATGTCCGCACTGGAGGGACATTCTGGAGACTCGCCTTCTCACCACCGGGACGATTCATCTGCAAGTGGAGTCGGAGGGTACTTGCCACGAAGACGAGGAGACAACTCTTCGTCGGATGAGTATGGAAGCCCGGCATCGGATGCTCGTATCGGTGTTCTTCGCCCGCCCCCGAACCCTAGAAGAAATGGTTCGCTTTCAAGCAGCTCTGTCCTTGCTAGCTCCGTTCCTCACTCGCCAACCAGCGCCGGATTCTCATCCCCGCAAGGCATGGCCAGCCAACAATCCGAGCAACTTCCCTTTTTCAAGGACTACTATTCCTCAGATGACATTCACCCCAGTGACAGGGTGGCTGTTCTGTGGGCCTACCAGCCTCGTGCTGCTGACGAGTTTTCTCTAGACCGTGGTGATATGCTCAAGGTGGTGGGCATCTGGGATGACGGGTGGGCGACCGGTGTCATGCTCAATGAGAAAGCTGAGGAATGGGAAGCAAGACGACAGGCCCAGCGAGATAGTGGTGTATCACATACTTCTGGCCGTCGTGACAGCTCACCCAGGGGCGAAGGAGAGATAAAAGCATTCCCTCTGGTTTGTGTTTGTCTCCCTGAGCATTGGAGGAAGACTATTGATGGAGGAGACGGTTCAACCGAATCCGGCTCCAATGGCTTCCCTCACTCAACCCCCTCATGAACTTAACTCGAAGTCACGACGTCTATACCTCTTGAATACGGCCCCATGAAGGCACTCGTTGGCGCATTGGCTTTGGCGTTCAGGACCTAGGAGTTTTTGTTGGCATTCTCAGCGCAGCTTCGCATACATTTCACGTCTTGCACACAAGACGGCAACGCACAAATCAAGCCTTGACCCACTCCCACGAGGAGCATTTTTGCTCCATCGTCTGCAAGGACAAGATGACAGAACTTATATTCACACGACACGCTTAACGCCCTTCTTGTTTCATTCTTGAACGAATTAAATAATTCTTGACCAGAACTGCGTCACGACAACCCGTGCACGATATACCTTAGCCATTGTGGGTATATCTGCTGTGCCTTCAAGGTGCACAAGATGCAATTCCAGTTTTGTTACGATAAACGGCGGCAACCCCCTCGTTTTTTTCGATTGTTATTTTATATACCCGGGGCGATGCAGCAGATTCAATATTGCGGAAGCCGAGGGGGATTGCCGATCCAGTAATTTTTGCAATTTAGATATGGATAGGGTGAAGAAGAGGTAGTGGGGGAGGGGAGAGAAGAGAGGAGGGGAGAGCAGACTAGAATTTTGGGGTGGAAAACTTGTCAATATTGGTGAGGCATCGTACCATTCTTTGCGCTATTGCGGGTGGCATTATCGTGGATAGAACTTAGTTAGCCCTTGCCTGTCATTGGGAGACATTGCCGATTTACTTAGTTGAAATGCCACTGTGTGCTCTTGAGTCTTTGTTTTGATGTTATTTTGCATTGTGCGTGTGTAATAGCAAGTGTATCAGAGAGCTATCTGCATAGGGTTGATTCGGAAATCGCGAAAACGATGATCAATTTCGCCTCTTCGAAAAGTGGATGCTTCCACTTTTGTGTCAACTTGCCCAGAGATCTATCACATCCTACGTTTAAAGCTGTGATCAACTACTCGCTTACACTGCTGTTCCCACTTGGCTTGGGCGGTGGAGGATATGATGGTCCTGGGCCTGCCCCACCGCGGGGTGCTGCAGGTCTTTGGAGGGGCAGCCTATGCCAATATTTCTTGTCTCTGGCATCATCTCGTAAAACGGGACGAGGCACGATTGTCCTTCCCACTCCTCTTTTCCGCATCGTTTGTGCTCTTTCTTCTTTTGACCATATCCAGTTTCGCATTTCAGCTCACTCGTTCCCCCCTTCCCCTTCTTGAATCAAAATGGCCAACGTCAAGGCGGACGCAGAGGCGCTGGTTCCCAAGTTCAAGCTTGACCGTATCCTCAACCAAGGTATACCTCATCAATACTACCACCATCGTCTTGCACCGCTAGGTCAAAGGGAGAGAGGCAAAAAGCTGACATGGCGCGTGAATCATATAGATCAAGCTGGGCGCCGCACGTCGCTCTACGGTTCCATTGATGGTCAACCCGCACTGCTTATCCTCGAGCGAGCCCCGTTCTCCTCTAAGCCGGAGTACTTCGCCGACGTGCCTTTGACACTGGCTCGTCTCCAAAACCTGGGCGCAAATGACATCTATCACTGGTACATGGCACGCAGCGGTGTGGAAAAGGAGCCTGAGGCAGCCGACGACTTCTTTGCCGACCTAAAGATCAACCTCATTTACCCTTGTATGGAAACACATGTCAAAAAGTACAGCAAGCAAGGTGTGCGATTTGTGACTGAGACGCCCGATATTTACAAAAACAAGATCCGACCGTATGTGCTTAACAAGAGAGAAAAGGGACATCTTAACTGGGTATTCAACATCATCGAAGGGAAAAAGGAGGTAGAGGATGTCATATACAGAACCAAACTGGGAGAGGCCGGAGATGAGGGATTCCTTTTCCTCCCCGATCTGAACTGGGACCGCAAGACACTCGAAGCGCTACACTTGTTGGCGATTGTGGAGCGCCGGGACATTTGGTCGTTGAGAGACCTTCGCAAGAAACATATCCCCTGGTTGGAGCACATGAGGGCCAAGCTCATTGCAGCTACCGTCGAGACGTATCCAAGCCTTGAACCCGACCAGCTCAAGCTGTATGTGCACTACCAGCCAACATATTACCATTTCCATATTCATATCGTACACGTTGGTCTTGAAGCTGGAGCAACCCAGGCAACGGGCAAAGCGGTCGGACTGGAGAGCATCATCGAGACGCTCAGAGCAATGGCTGGAGACGACGAAGCGGGTATGGACGGCATCTCGATGAGTTACACGCTAGGAGAGGCTAATGAGTTGTGGACGGAGGTGTATGAGCCGCTTAAATCTGGTGGCGGAGCTTCTCAATAGCAATGAGGAGATCATTGACGCCAGCACCGCTGGGGCAGTCTTTCCATTGTTCATCGTCTCGGACGCAGTAGACTTCGTTGTTCAGGCGGATTGTGCAGCTCGTGGTGACGTTGGCCTATAGAGCACAGTTAGTACTTGAACTGTTTGTTTGCCAGACAATATATCCTCCATCTTTTTATTTATTTTACATTATGGTTCCTTTGGAGCAATGACACATACCTCAGCACTTCTCTGGATACTGTTGCGAAGGAGGCTTAGGCCATGAGCACCATCGTCCTTGGCAGCACAGTTGTTGATGGCCTCGATGTCGATAGCGTGTTCGAGGGCACAGTCCTCAATAAGATCGCGGCGGGGGATTTCCTCGTAGTCGCGAGTCAAGCACATGATAAAGCCCAGGTTGATCTTGGGGTCGGGATAGAGCTCGCGCGCACATAGTTCGATGATGTTGCCCATGCACTCATCAGGGCCGTGCTTGCATTCAACGCCATCGTTGGCAGTCGGGCTAACCAAGCGACCAGTATTAGTACTGTGGGAGCGAAGTCGGGTCGGAGGAGAGAGGGGTATGGGGTGGGTTCACGTACTGGCCAATGTAGGAGAGTGTGAAGTCGACCTTGTCATACGCGCGCTGCATCACGGGCAGGAGTAGAAGTTTCAGGGCATCCTGCAGGACCCGGTGGTTAGGACAAGTGAAGTATGGGGCTGGAGGTGGATCGGCGACAGCTTACGCGCGTATCAGGGCATTTGCTAATGATATGCGCCTCGAGGGGAACGAGGCCGGTCGTGCTGGGTTCGAAGATGGTGTTCGCTGAGCCAAGAATCGAGGGGCGGATGGCGAAAGGTTGGAACAGCCAGAAGGTGTAGGCAGCGACGAGGCAGAAGAGGACAGTGGCGATAGGCCGGTTGCGGCGGATGGATCGCGTAGGAGACATGGCTCGTTTCTCGTCCATGGCGACGGAGAGTCGTGATGGGACCTGGGAAAAAAAAGGAAGGGGGGATGCTATCGGTTAGCGGAGGGATGGGCTAGGACCGGGTGAGTTTCAAGTCATGCGGCGCGGATGCGGGTAGAGCTAAAATGTAAAAGCAGCTGCAGGGCCGTTGCGAGAGCGAGGTCCTCAACTTGAGCGGTTATTTTTGATGCTTGAGCTTGGGTATGATGATGTGAAAAGCAATGATAGTGAGGGGAGGAGTTCAAGGCGGAACCTGTCTGAGCGATGGCGTCACATGTGCTGAATGATGATCATTCACTGTTGTGGTTAAATTTACTGGCCGGAGGCTCAGGTCAATGGCACGTTCCCTTCGGCTGGGGTCTGGGCTCGCTCGGCAGCGCCAGGACCTGGACTCTCTGGTCCTTTCGGCCCGTAGGGCTCTACCCAGCACCGAGCAGGTTCGTTATAGGGGGTTAATTAGCCCCTAAAAGTGGGCGTAGTGAGTGGAGGGGCCTTTTCCCCGGCCCTAGTGCAGCACCTCAGAGGTTAATATGGCATTATGGTAGTAGTGGAGAGAAGCGGGCACTCCACTGATTTCTACCCCTCACCACCCCAACAGTCGTCTTGGCTTGGATGCTGTTGTCGTCGATTGCTCGATGCAGCGGGCGTAGGATTTTGTGGTTAAAAGGCCCTGCAGAAATGCGGCCCTGACATGGAATGCGTAGATACGTTGCATCCAAGAGGCTGTCCAATGCGCTTCCATGGCGACGTCCATTTGTGGGATGACCCTTTCGATCCAGGGCAGGGGAGCCAGCATGTGCCTCATGCCCCTCTCATACTGCATCTTAATAAATACTGGAGCCTCCATGGTTGGGTATGGATACTTATATTGGCGCTGGTGTCCACGACCCGATTTAGCTCCTGATGTCGGATCTTACTCCTGCCTGTTTTATATAATACATTAAGCTCCTTCCCGGTACCGAGCTGCCTGTTTTCGTTCAATCGCCATTGGCCGTAGCAGCCCTCAACCTAATAATTCTGGTCCATTGGTTGACCACCCATCTTTTCTCTTCCTCTCTTGCCAGCCACCTACTCTCGCACTCGCACAACATCTCGATACTCTGCCCCAAGTCGCCAGTTGCTCGGTAGATCCCAAAACTGCCGACCACGTCAGTCTGCGCCTCTTAGACTAACCACTGCTGCCTTGTGGGCCCTTCGCCAAAAAGCCGTGACTGGGTGACCTCCGCCCCTCAGAACACCTTTCTCTGGTATCATGTTTCGACGTTAGCCACTGAGACTATCGCCATCGCAACTCGTCTCAGCTCAACCTCTCATGCCGATAAACATGGCCTCTCCGACCGCTCCCATTCACGACTTCCTCGAGCCCTTCCGCTTCGATCTCGACAAGCTCCACTCATTGTCTCAGGCCTTTCTGCAGAACTTTGAGAAGCTCGCCCTTGAGTCCCACAACCAGTTCTTGCCGACCCCCATTCTAGAGTCGATTTTGCGACCTGCTACTGACGGCGGTCAAGGATGGTGAGTCTCTGCCCCGCATGGTTCATGTGAAGCTCTTGGAATGGGACATGACACCCTTACCGCTACTACGCAATCACTGACACCGACTTCCCAGTCACCTTGCCATAGACATGTAAGTCACCAGTGCGGCTGATATAGGCTTCTCGTTTGATCCTAGCGCGCTACAAGGCTGATATTGATCGTTCTGTAGCGGAGGCACAAATTTGCGCGTGGGGTTCGTTGAGGTTCAGCCCAAGACACCACCAGCTGGTACGATAAAGTGTCAGCCTTCTACCAATGGGGTATCGGGATCTGACCCCGCGACGCAAAGCCGCATCAAGCGACTGCTGGAGAAGTCTTGGCCTATTGATGAACACCTGAAGGACGAGAATCCCGATAATCTGTTTTTGTGGATCGGAAGCTGCATCGCTGAGGTCATCCGTGATGGGTTTGAGACTTTGCATCTTTCCTCAAACCAGGAAATCCCTCTTGGTGTTACCTTTAGCTTCCCGATGGTGCAGCATTCGTTATCGGAGGCGACGCTCATGCCCATGGGAAAGGGGTTTACAATTTCCTCCAATCTCAACCTCAGTGCTCGGCTGCTTGATGGATACAACCAAGCCAAGACACTGGAGTTACCGCCTATTCGAGTGGCGGCCATTTCAAACGACTCGGTGTCGACTTTGGTCTCGTTCATTTTCACATATGACGAATCCGTTACCCGTCGGGCATCCATGGGTCTCATCCTCGGCACCGGCTGCAACGCAACAATTCCATTGAGACTGGGCCAACTCCATCCGAGCAAACACCCTAAGCAGCTTCCCGTTGGCTCGGTACAGGATGTTGAGGACATCAAGATTGCAGTCAATACTGAATGGAGCATCAACGGAACGGCACCTCCACTAAAGGAGCACGGCTTCCTGTGCAAATGGGACGAGATCCTCGATTCGCAAAATGAGGCGCCTGGGTTTCAACCTCTGGAATATATGACAGCTGGGAGGTATCTGGGCGAGCTCGGTCGTGTCATGTTGGTTGACTACATGACACAAAGGATTCGAATTGCGCCAGATGCGCTGCCAATCAAATTGCGCCAAAGGCACGGCCTCACGACAACTTTTTTAAGCCACTTCAGACCGCTCGAGCCACGAAATCTCTTATCTCGCTTGAGGGAGGAGCTCCCAGAAGGGTCGGGATCAGCAGACTTTGCGTGGACGGAGGAGTTGGCTGCTGCGCTCTATCACATTGCCAAAGCCATCGAATTTCGGGCGGCAGGAATAGTGGCCGCGGCAACGGTGGCGTTGCTGACACTCTCTGGGGACATCCCTCGTGAAGGATCGGCGGTGATGGATCGGGCTTGCCACCTGGGCGTTGGATACACAGGGGGCTGTATTGTTCACTTCCAGGACTACCTGGCGGACTGCCAAAAGTTCTTGAACCAGCTACTAGAGAAGCGATTTGGCACCGAGGGAGCGATAAAGGTGATTTTGAGCCCGTGCCATGATGGAGGCATCACGGGGGCAGGCATTCTCGCAGCGGCTGCAACGTCCTCCATCCGAGAGTAATTGGGGTTGCATAGTGGCGGAGGCTGCATAATCGGCAGGGCATCTGCACCAAATTCCGTGTGCACTGGTTGGTTGGGACGGGAGGAGGTTGTGAGACATTGGGGGTTAGTGTGGTGGCCGGGTCGGGGTGGGAGAACCGTAAAGGACAAAACGGTCAACACATAGAAGCAGCGATGACGCACCTGGGACTCGGCCGTGTCTCGCCGCTACATTCGGGCTGGTCTGACTCTAGAGGCCGGCTTAGGCGCCGGCTTGCATCTCCGATTCAGCCTGAGAGTTAAAGAGGTACCCAAGGACTCACTATAAGTCACAAAGGTTGGCCGATTCTGGCGCCGAGCAATGTCTATTGCGGGGCGCTACTGCAAGAGTTAGCGTACCCGAAAAGTCTGCGATCACGACAACCATGGTGACTCCACAGGTTCCCTGCCTCCCATCTGTTTATAAGCAGCCTGGCCGCGCCCTTCCTGTACTCTCGCAATCCACCCTCGTTGACATTTTTCTGGGTGAGAAATATAATTAACATTGTTGAAATATACCTATTGTCGAGCCACGGGCACTTATACGTACGCACATGCCATCTACGGAGCGCAACAGCCCCTCTTCGGGCCCGGGCCCGGTCTCGGTCCCGGCGAACGCACGGAGGGCCAATGACAGACTCCAGGCTGAGGTTGATCTTGATCCCGCAACCTTTGACGCCCTGTCCAGGTCGCTGACCAGCGGAGGGGGGTTCCTGGAGCCTGAACCTATCGAAAATGCCATGTTTAGAACCAGCACACCCAGCCGTGACCCTCGCATCGGTGACACAGAGGATGCCATCGACGATAGCGAGGACGACAACGTTGGCGATGATGCCGACTACAAGCCTACTGAGCATTCGCCTTTGCTCCAGCGCCCACGGGCACTGTCCAAGGCCCAATCTGTGGCTTCAGCTGCTACGGTCACTGGCCCGTCGTTCCTCATTGAAACGCACCCGACGCGCTTTTGGCTCGTCTTCTCGCAGGTGCTGCTGGCCTACTTTATTGCTTGTTTTGATGGTACCATTATGGCTTCTTCACACCCAGTCATTACATCCTACTTCCACGCGTCCAACAGCGCCTCGTGGTTGTCTACCGCCTTTTTGCTCACATCGTCTGCTGTGCAGCCTCTCATGGGGCGCCTCTCCGACGCCCTCGGGCGCAAACCGCTTTTTGTGGCGAGCATCGCCATCCTGACTGTTGCCACCTGCTGGTGTGGGCTGGCCAACAGCATTGAGAGTTTCATCATGGCGCGGGCGGCGTGCGGCCTCGGCGCCGGAGGCATCTCAGCGCTGGGCAGCATTATTGTCAGTGACATCGTTCCGATTGAGTAAGTTTTGTTGTCTCGTGCTCTCTCTTTCCCCCTTCGTTTATGCTTCTCCACCGCCCCTCGACGCTCCATTTCCAACCCGCCCGCCGACCTACATGGTGGCTGCATGATACCCACATCCGTGCCAAGGAGGAGAGAACTTAACTGACGAGGCCAAACTAGGAACCGAGGCACGTACCAGTCCTATCTCAATGCAAACTACGGCGCTGGAGCGGCCCTCGGCGCTGCCCTGGGAGGCGCCATGGCGGATTACCTTGGGTGGCGGTGGGAGTTTGGCATCCAGGTGCCGCTGTTGATCCTGTGCATTGTCATCTCGGTAGTCGCCATTCCAGACGACCTGGGCATCCAGGGCGAGCGCAAGACGGTGTGGCAGGCCCTCAAGGAGTTCGATGCCAAGGGCTCGCTGTCGCTCACAACGTCCATGACCCTCTTGATTCTCGGATTGGTGAGTGGATACATCGTCTCTGTTCGATGGACTCGAGCTGTTTGCTAACAAAGATTCGTCTCTGCTAACAGAACCTCGGTGGCAATGTCCTGCCATGTAAGTCGCGACCCCCCATCTTTTTTTGTTACCGCTGGAGATGGTGATTAACACGTCGTAGGGTCGCACCCCTTCGTCATTGCTTCGCTATCCATCTTCGTTGTGCTGTTCCCCACCTTCATCTGGATTGAGTCGAGGGTGCATAAGCCCATTATGCCCTTGAGCGTGATTCTACACGCGCCCCGCGCCAACCTCATCTTCAGCAACTTCATTGCGTCGTTCCTGGCCAATGCCATCATCTTCAACATGTAAGTCAGCCCAGCCTCCCGTTGCCGCCTGTCACTGGCTGACGGTGCATGTGCAGCCCCATCTACTTCCAGGCCGTCCTGCTCGACTCGGCCACCTCGTCCGGCCTCCGACTGGTCATCCCCACCATTGTCACCTCCGCTGCCGGCACCATGGTCGGCTTCGTAATCAACTGGACCCGCCGCCTCAAGTGGCCTTGCCAGTCGGGCACCATGTTGATCTTCGCTGGCCTCATCGGGCTCTGCTGCCTCCAGCGCGGCCTCCCCAAGGTGCTGTACCTCTTCATCCTCCTGCCCTCGTCGCTCGGCCAGGGTCTCCAGTTCCCCGGCACCATGATGGCCATCCTGGCCGTCTCGGCCCAGCGCGAGCAGGCCGTCGTCACCAGCACCCTCGTGCTCTGGCGCTGCCTGGGCCAGGTCGTCGGCGTCGCCGCCAGCAGCCTTGTCCTGCAAAACGGCCTGAGCTACTACCTCGACCTCTTCGTCCAGGGCGACGAGCGCGACGAGATCATCCGCCGCGTTCGCCGCTCCGTCGAGTCCATCTACAAGCTGGAGCCGCACTACCAGGAGCAGGTCGTCGAGAGCTACGAGGCCGCCCTGCGCATCACCTTCATGATGTGCGCTGTCATGGCCTTCATCTCCATATGCCTGGTTTCCCCCATGAAGCTGCCCCGCCTCGGCATCAGAAAGGTTGCGGCCAAGTGAACAAAAGAAAAGTGCCATGATTGATGGCGTGAAATGAGGTTTGTAGAAAAGTCTTGATTTTTTTAATCTTCGTTCCCCGTGAGGATAATGTAGGAGTTAATAGCATTTGCAACACATATCCCACAACCCTCAAGAATTTAGTCAGTAGCATAAAAAGGAGCATGAGTCGACCTAGCGTAAGATGCATATAGATCAAGTTGTTAATTGATAAGCCTGTTTTTTTCTCTCGACATCAAACAAATTGAACTCCTCAAGTGCTTCCTTGACCACTCCGATATTATACATGCGTTTTCCCTCCATTAGTGAAACCCGTTCATACCGCCGCCAGCCATCAGAGCATCCAGCTCCTCCTTGGCCTTTCTGTATTCCTCCTGCGCCTCTCTCTCTCGTCGGTTGATGAAGCCCGCTTCTTCGCGCAGGGCGTTCAGGCGGCGGTCAATGGCCACCTCTTCAGAAATGGCCAGTGTCTTGAATCCGCTAAGGGCGACACTGGCCTTCTCAAGCGCTTCGGCAGCGCCGCCAATCTTGTCCTTGAGCATCTTTTGTCGTTTCTGGTAACCGCCCATGTGGAGGGATAGCTTCTTTTCAAGTTTAGCTCCCTGTTCGGCTGAAGCCATAATTGCATCCTGCACAGACTATTCATTGAGTTAGTATTGGTCGTCTGTTTTGGTGTAGAGTGCATGAGAAAAAACTTACGTCAAAGGCAATTTTCATAGCCACACCCTCCTCTTCCTCGTCGTCATTGTAGCAGCCTAATCCTAAGAGAAGAGAGCTGCTTGCACGGGCCTCGAATGCAGTTTGGATGTCTTCAAAGCTGGGGAGGGGCTTAGTTTCCGACATGATCAGAAGGCGAGCCTCCGCGAGAGAGTCGTCATCAATCTGTGGTAGGGCCTTGGGCGTCCCCTTGACCTTAGCACCGGGAAGAGGGTACTTCATGGCGTCGTTGGCCATGAGTACTGCTGTCTCTTTGGCAATGAGCGCTTCAGCTGCGTCGCCTAACTCTCCGGCTTGTTTTAATAGTGCAGGAAGATCCACAGCCGTTGGTCGTGGAAGGCTGCGCTGCATAACTTGGGTTCGTCGTCGGAACTCGAGTGCTTCCTCAGCCTGTCGTCTTTCCTCCTCTCGGCGATCACGTTCTGCAGCATCTTCTTCGCTAATATCCTCGGTTTGCATCAACTCTTTCTGCTCCTCGGGGATATCAAACTCCCATTCGGTATCCTTGGGCTTTGGAAGCGAGGATAGACCAGCTCGCAACTGGCCCTGCAACGCTGCATTTCGCATCTTGATGTCTCTGGGTGTGGCCCCCACCATTGACGTGCCGTCGTCCTGGTTTAGGGCGAAAGTATCTCGAGGCGTTCGCATAGGAGTTTGTCCGGGCGTTGCGCCCACTCCATTGGGTCCCCTCAAGGGAGTAGCCATTGGGTTGGGTGTTGCCACCACATGCCTCCGAGGTGTAATTCCTTGGAAACCTGTCGAAGCAGCCCCTTCATGAAGAGGGGTATTCTCCCCTCCTAGCAATGCTGACTGGGTATCATTGAGAGCCCGAATATTTCGGATTTCGTTGGCAATATGATCCTCCTGCTCAGGGGCCTTGGGCGTCCGGATAGGCGCATTCGAGTTGATGGTCGAGTACGTGCTGACAAGACCCCGTGTGGCATCGTTTTCACTTTCCCTGGCTCGCATGTTGGCAGCCTCGCCCATTTTACCCATCTTAACAATCTCTTCAAGTTCTCCTTCACCGACCTGGGGTGCTGGCAGAACTAAGGAGCGTCGTTTGCTGCTCTGCTCGGCCTCCCGGATCTTCTGTAGCTGGCCGGCCTTTATCGCAGCCTTGTATGACTCCGATGTGCTATCTTTTTCATTCTTCCTTCGCTTTCGATCGTTGTCTTCGTCGGTGTCGCCTTTGCGCTTGTTGGCAAGCTGCTGCTTGCGAGGGTCAAAGGCCTCGCGCTGAAGCTCGTTCCGCACCAACTCGTCTGATGTATCGTAAAATCCAGATGCGGCCTTCTTTTCAAAAGGAATATCGGCATTATAGTCCATCTCACCCTTCTTTCGCGTCGTCACCTTGATGTTGATGCCAGCCGTCTTGAGCTCTCTGCGTTTCTGCAAAGTCGCCAGACGACGTGACTCCTCCTGCTGACGTTCTCGCGCCTTTCGCTTCGCCTTCTTTCCCTGTGTATTCGCCAGACGGGCACGAGCCTCGCTCAGCATTTCCTTCTCGTCCTCATCGAGATCGATCGTGTCGGGTCTTGCGGGTTTGGTTTCAGGATCCGGGTCGAGCTCGCCAGGTCGTAGTCGCCTCACATCATCGGCGCTGGGAGCTTGCGTTTCGCCGCCATCGGGGCCGGTGAGCCCAAGGGTTGATTCTCGCGCCTCGGCCTCGTCGAGGAGTTTCTGGTATCGCTCGAGACACTGGTTCGCGGTTCGGCCAACAATAGGAGCGATGGTGCGCCACTGTGTGGGCATAATCTTGGCGAGGTGCAGAAGCTTCTCATCTTCCTCCCTGCTCCATTCGATCTTCTTGATGCTGGGGTCGAGCCATTCGTTCCATCGCGCCTTGCACTGCTTGGGCGTCTTTCGAGCCAGCAGCGAAGAGACACGCGCCCATTGATTCAGTCCATACTTGGAGACTGACGCCTTGAGGATTTCATCCTCAATGTTCGTCCAAACTCCTCCCTTGACGACGGGCATCGTGGCGGCGGTATGGGGGGCGCGCGGTCGTGGTTGGGGATGCGATGGTGATGGAGCCTTTTCGAGGCTGCTAAACACGCCTTCGTGAAAATATGCCAGGCCAAGCAGGAGTTGCGCGCCGAGCTCAAGGTTGCAATTTGCTGAGTCATTCAATGGCGTATTTGATTGGATGAGAAGAAAGCGCGACTGCTTGGTCCACGCTTACCTAATCTCTTTGAATGTGCAGAAGCAGTGAGGTACCACGCTCCCGATCTGTTTACAGCTAAGTTGTCGGTACTTCAATCACAGCTAACATTATGTGAGAATTAAAGTACCAAAAATATGTAATTGTCATAATTGGCCCAAAAATTAGCGTGGTACCTCACGGCTGCTTCCACATTCAAAGAGATAAGATAAGTCATGCATCATCCGCGATCCAGCTCTGGAAAATGAAACAAGATCAAGGAGCACATCTCGTGATATTGAATGCGAGAAACCTTGCATCAGAAATCTTCTAAATGCATCGTATTTCTAAATTTATCTCGACCTGAGATGCGATTTCTCACTTTGCAGTCTCTTGTCTCTGCCAAGCGCCTCAGGTCGGTCAAACGGCCGACATTCCGAAGGTTCAAATCTACGGTGCAACTCTATCAAACGGGTTATCTCACTAGTTCGGGAAAGGCATCGTGCGCGCGCGTCGAAACATCAGAGAATGCAACCTGGTTACAAATATTGGACATCTGACGGCGCAGAACTCACAAACTCGCCCACTTGTCCCGCACGGCACTTTGCTTGGGAAAGGGGCCCGGCGGCTTGATCAAGGTACCGAAGGCCGACGGGCCAGTCGCAGGGCTGGCGCCGTCCGCCAGTCAGTCACCATTTCAGTCTAGTTCCGGGGATTGTCTTCCTCCCTACATGCTTATCAATGCATCTCGATAGTTGCTGCACTGGACCAGCCAACCGCTGGGCCTCTTCTGAGAAGCGGCGCAGTTAGCTGCGTCATCCATCTGGTCGCTGAAACCGTCACAGTTGGTAGACCATCCACGCATGGACTGGGGATGCTTGGATTTCAAGCGTGGAATGAGACCAGCTGGCAAGCTCTTACGCCGCAGACTTCCAATGAAGCGTAATACCATCGTCACTGGTAGCCCTGCTGGAGTGATTGGTGTCATCCATCGATATTGCATCTGCCCTGGCATGTGTGGAATCCCTGCCGATGTTGGGGTTTCCGAGTCCCCCGCTCTCCCGAAGTCCGGGTCTTCTGGTCGCCCACGTCGCACTTGGCATGGTCCGGGTTGGCTGGACTCCACCATCAGCATTGCTAGCGATAACAATCATCATGGATCCTGCGTGCCTCCCACTTGAACTATTAATAATCCGAGCTCGCTCTTCTTGCTCGTTTTCGCTTTGCCAGTCTTTCTCTTGAACCCACCCCCCACGCGCTCTTGAGACATGGCGAACAGCATTCGTGTCAACCTCGGTATTTGATCATAGTTGCGTTTGATTGCGACTTCTCCGTTCTCCCTTGACTGCAATGCGATAGCTTCCCACACAACAACCGACATAATTGCGAGCGCAACTTTGCGTGAGCTATCTTCCCACGCCGCGCCAAGGGCGAGACATAGAGACCTTTGCGCGCCCATCGATTTAACCTGTTGCGCGCAAAACGACTCGCAGACAAGATGGTTACCAGCACACGCCCCTCCACGGAGGATAACGAAACGACGCGGCTGTTGAACGGCGCAAACCCCGAGATTCGAACCGAAAATGTTACAAATAAGGCCGATGGGGGTTGGGATGGACTAAGGGACTTTGAAGATCTCCCCTGGTGGCGTAGGCCTTCGGTGCGATCTCCCGTCACTAAAAACTCAATCGACGTCTCAGTTCTGACCAAACGTCTCGCGCTCTAGGTCTTTTGGCTGCTAGTACCATACTCCTTCTTTACCCTCGCGTTTGGTGGTATTGTAGTCCCGAGGCTGAACCTGTGAGTAATTCCCAATCAAGTTGCGCTGCGCGACACCCTCCAGGCGCTTGCTGACCAACTGGACATGTAGAATCCTCGGCCTCGTCTGCAAGCAATACTTTGCCGACCAGCAACTCCAGGACCCAGATGTATCTTTCGCCCCAGTGCTTCCTGGAGCTGAGAACCCGCAGTGCAAGATTCCTGAGGTGCAGAGGAATGTATCGACGTTTATGCTGGTGCTCAACCTCGCCATTGGCGTTCTAAGCGCCATCGTAGCACCACGCATCGGCTCCCTGTCCGATAGGTATGGCCGCACAAAGCTTATGGCTTTTGCTTCGGTTGGAGGAGTCCTTTCTGAGCTCACCACCGTATTGGCCGCCCAGTTCCCTGATGTCATCAACTATCGCTGGCTGATCTTGGGAAGCGTTTTTGAGGGTCTGACCGGTTCTTTCACAGCGGGCAACATGATGTGCCAAACTTACGCGAGCGATTGCACACACCCGTCGCAGCGCGCCGTGAAAATGGGCTACATGCATGCCTGTCTATTTGCTGGATTGGCGTTCGGTCCCCTCCTTGGTGGTTACATTGTCAAATGGACCGGCAGTCTCGTCATGTTGTTTTACATTGCGATCGGGTGCCACGTCTTCTTCATCCTAATGGTCGGATTTGTAATTCCCGAATCTCTCTCTAAAAGGAAACAGCTGGCCGCTCGCGAGACGTGGAGAAAGGAACAAGAGCTGCGATCGCAGATTTCTTCTTCCTCTTCGACTGCTAGCGTTTGGGCTGCAAACTTTTTTGAGCCTCTCAAGAATCTTTGGCCTACCGGTCCGGGGACCTCGCCTGCACTTCGGCGCAACATCATGGCCCTGGCTCTGGACGATGTGATCATTCTTGGATCGGCCATGGCTGCGGGTGCTGTCATCATTTTGTACAGTGGATACACTTTTGGATGGGGCACATTTGAGAGCTCCAAGTTTGTATCTGCCTTGTCCTTGATTCGTGTGGTTATCCTCATGGGTCTTTTCCCCATCATCAACTACTTTGGCCGCACTCGTCCAAATGCTCGCCTAAGAGCGGCTGGAATAGCCGTCAAGCAAGTTGGAGCAGACAACCTCGACATTTGGGTGCTTCGATTTGCTCTCCTTTCTGACGTCTTGGGTTCTCTCGGATACCTCCTGGCGCGCTCAGATAAAGTATTCTTCGCATCCGGTATGATCACCGCATTTGGTGGGCTTGGTGGTGCTACTAGCCAGGCCATCATCACCAAGCATGTGCCAGCGGAGCGAGTTGGCCAACTTCTGGGCGCAATCGGCATGCTTCATGCTCTGGCCAGAGTGCTGGGCCCTCTTCTATTCAACGGTCTGTATGCTGCGACTGTGGGGACCTTCCCCAAGGCCATCTTTGTACTGTTGACAGCCATTTTCGGTGTCGGTCTTGCGGCTGCTTTCTTCGTGAGACCCCATGGTGAGTAATGCCCTGCCATTTGTAGTTTATGCATGTTCGACGTGCTAACAAGCCCTAGTTCACTGGGAAGAGGAGCCCGAGGATGAGCGAGAACCGCTGAATCCCAGTTTGGATCCTGCGCAGGTTGCCATCAACGAAGAGGAGCAAATTCGCTTCCAGTAGATAATTTTGGACGTATGATCTTGGGAACAAGAGGCTTTGTCAGAGAGTGGCAGTTGGAGTTGACGGTTGGATGGTTTGTGTGTTTGGGTAACAAAGTAGAATGGAGAGGGGACATGTTTTGGATACCATCTTTTTTTGGCGATTTTCTAGAGTAAACGCAGTACCTCGAAGAATATAATTAGAGACTTGCGCGACGAAATATAAAGGAAATATGTGAACCGATTGAGCCAGAGCCGGCCTCTCGTGGCGTTGGGAGCCTACCACCACCTCGCTGGTTTCGGGTGGGGCCGACAAGACCCAGATCGACACGACACATGACATCAGCTCCAAACTGCTCCAATTGACACCTGCACCATCATAACTCACAGCTGCGCATAACACCGCGTAAACTCTCCTCTGTGGCCCAATTGCATGCATTCAGCGATCGCAGCGGGGGTCTGCGCTTTCTGAATAGTCTTCTAGTCGGTGCCGGAGCATGTTTGCGTCGAGAACGTGGACTGGGTCGTCAAGGTTCTTTACCGCGAGTCGCAGCGTGCGAGGCGTCATGACTTCTACAAGCACGGGCGGGAGGACCATCAAGTTTGGGCCGTTCGAGGTGACCAAGCAGGTCAGTCGGTTTCCGATTTTTCTCAGCGGAGGAAAGCCACCTACCAATTGAACTTTTTAAATGTTCATGATGGTAGCTCTGACGCGTCTTCAACCCTTCTCACCTTGCGCATATTTTATCTCGATTAATCATCACCACCCTCTTTCTGCGTATTGCTAAGCGCTCTCATAGGTCTTCCTCACAACCCCTCATTCTTTCGCCCTTATTAATCTCAAGCCCCTCATTCCAGGCCACATCCTCGTGTGCCCACTTGCCGCGCACAAGCGCCTCACAGACTTGACGGCTGAGGAGACAGCCGACCTGTTTACAACGGTCCAGCTCATGCAGCGGCTCCTGGCCCGTGTGTACTTCCCGTCTCCGGAGCCTGAGGCCGGCAGCTTCTCAGTCGCGGTGCAGGACGGGGCAGCGGCGGGTCAGACGGTGCCGCACGTGCACGTGCACGTCATCCCGCGACAGACAGGAGACCTGGGCGCTCCCGACGCCGTGTACGTCAAGATGGCGGGTGAGGCGGGTAATGTTGGCGGTGCGCTGTGGGATCGTGAAATGATGCAGCGACGACCGGAACCGGGTGGCGGACTGCCGAGGGTAGATGATGAGGACCGGCACCCGCGGACTGAGGATGAGATGATACAAGAAGCGGAGAAGTACAAGCTGCTGTTGAAAGAGATGGGCGTCGAGTAGAGGGAATCGAAACGAAGGGATGAGATGGCGTTTTTGGCACAGATGATTGCGTGATAAGCTCTCAGAGAATCAGGGTTGACATGCAACGTCGAAGCGCTTGATGATAAGGGTCGGCAGTGAGCAATGTAAACAAACAAACATCTAAACAAGACTATGTCTGGTTCGTATCTCATTTCCAAATTAGTACTCTTGCCAGCACGCCATCCGCTATCACGGACCTTGGCCGCGTAATGTTGAAAGTTGATTCGATCATGGTTCGTGAGCACATGTCAAAGCCAAAGCTCAGAGACGCATGGGCAGAGAATAGATTGAGCGTGCGGGGCAGCACTATATGTCGAGGCTTGAAAAAGATACCTTGGAGGGTATGATGAAACTCCAACTGAACAATCGGATTGAGGAATTGAGAAATCATTTTAAGGTGCATATGCGAGTCACGAATCGATTGGGTTGCAGTTGGTCTCCAAGTCGACGTTTCAAACGCTTGTGATATCAGGCTTTCCAACCTCGGATAAAGGTCAGGCGACAGAGCATCATTACATGCCCCGGCATCGATGTTCCGGGGGAACTCGTGTGTCCCGACAGGGTTCAATTATCTGGAACCGCTGTAGCGTCTGTTCTTTTTTTTCTTTGGCTGCAGTAGTATTCTATCTTGTTGGTATCAACAGCCGCCTTGGATCTTGTTTAGGTTGGTGCGCCGAACTGCCGGTGCCAGAGATCCGGTGGCAAGCAATGGTAATCTGATAAGAGATAGCACGGCCAATAGATGAGAGGAATAACACGACATTGTTGAAGCACAGACAGGGGATAATATTAGACGTGCGGGGAACTCGGGGAGTTTCCAAGTCCCAGCATTCAGCCCCAGCCGTTTTCAGTCGGATGCCATGGAATGAATTCACAAGAGCCAGGTCAGCGTTTCATCGAAGGTGAGCTGGCAAGCCCGTGGCCGGGTGATTGATAAGACTTGCGATGTCGTGATCCGCGCATCTCAACAAGATTAGACGAGGTGTTGCCGGTCCATGTTTGCAGGTGTTTCGAGCTGAGTGGTCCAAAATCGCCATGATAAAATAGCCCAGAAGATTTTTTTCCATGGTCCAATGCACAGCATGCATATATGCATCCAAAGCTGGTCAGATTATGAAGCATGGTGTTGGCTTAGGATCGGCAAAATCCCCACCAATCACAAGCAAGGGCCTGAAGGAGAAAACCAAATGTTCGATGGTTATCCAGCTAGCCCATAGTTTATACGCTACCTGTTTTGGTCGAACTGTTGGTAATAAATAGCTGTGGGGGAAATTTAGAGTAGCCGAAATTCGGAATATTTCAGATGATAAGCGCACGAGTCAATCCGCCCTTATATAAGGATAGATGGCGGGGATCATCCAGTGCAGGAAGTGTTGGTCAATGCATGGTGCCTCTCAAGCTCAAGCTAAGCTATACGCCCAATTTGTCTGGGTTCACATGTTGGGATATTCTATTTTCAGTGTCGCAGTCGGCATGGGCCTGACCGGTGTGAGAGCGACGAAATCCGCTGGATGGGTGGACGTGCGATGAGCCGAAGGCGAGTGCCAGCCGCGCGGGTGGTGTGTCGTTGAAGGGTCCCCACAATCTGTGGCTGATCCTCGTCGACTCCAAGCTTCGGGGCGGGAGCTAGTGCAAGCCCCGGTTAGTGGACTTCAATAGATGCATCAAGAACGGAGAACGGAGGGGCAGGGGTGGGCCGGGCCATGGCCATCCTGGTCTGATGGCACGCGGGCTCCTCAAGCATGGGCAAAGCGCCGGGAGAGTCACAAATGGGTAGTTCTTCAATCTCTGCTGATGATTGCAGAGAGTGTCAGGTCTGTGATAGCACAGTTGTTTAAGCCGAGACTGCCCTCGGGTAGCATCGACGGCAAGTGGCGGTGGGCACACATGCAATTGGGGGTGCGGCTTGTTGTTGTGTGCCCGGAGGGTTTGATGACCGGCGGTGACAATGAGCTAGGGCTAGAGGAAAGACAAGAAACGAGGCCCAGCTGCGCCTTCATCTGGGCTTCCATGAAACCACGGGCGCGCATATTAGGCCTCGAAGATTGGGTGGGTGGGTCATGTCATGGCCAAGGCGAGATGGCTCAAAATAAGCAAGATGCGCCATCGACAGGGCTTGTGTTTGGTTCGTAATCCTTCTTTTTGTTTTCGCTTGCATCCTGTTCACTCTTTTACTGTTGGATTTTGACGCAATGCGATCGGTAGCCGATCAAAAAGGGACATGTCTGATGTGAATGAGGTGGCAGGGAAAGGGGAGCAACGCAGAAATCCATGGAAAGGGGTGGGGGAGGGGTCGGCAAGCAGCTGGAGGCACAGAAGGAGGGGATGGCAAAGGAGGAATTTCGGAGGTTCGACGCGAAGGTGCCAAGCGCATACGATGCAGATGCGCGGGCGCACAGACTCGCACCATCAGAAGCCGCCAACTAACGTTGCAACGGCGGCACCGACCCAACGGGGTTTAGTGCTGGATGCTTCCGGTCTTCGGGCCCTTTGGTTCGACACGGTTCGATACAGGCACAATGGCATCGAGCTTCGTGAGTGGTAGCATCGAGCTTCGTGAGTGGTGGCATCGGGGGGCGTGTGCCCCTGCTAGGCAATTGCTTGTTGTGCCCAAGACATCCATGACGTCCCGAGGGGCAGACCCGATTGTACTCAAAACGCTTCGTCCCGGAGCCGCATCCGATGTTTCAAGCGGGTGATGACGACTGATGTCTCGACTGAATGAACTGTGTGTCCGGACTGGTAGGAAGCGGGGCCTGGGGCCAACGTCTTGGTCTCGGCCTCTGGAATGCTCGTTTTCACCGTGAGACGAAAGCGCACACACATGTGCGGTGGGCCGATCTGGGCATGCCTGGGCTGGGCCTTGAGCAGGGTGGATTGCTGCGACCGGACGGCAGAGGCAAGTCTGACCGGGCATCACGGCCTCTGCATCACCATGGCAGCAGGGCACTTGCAGAACCCACATAGGCTTTCCCCAGGTGGGCAAAGACGGTGCAGTTGTCGAGTTATGTTACGAGAGTCATGTCCGAGCATGAAGGAACAATGGCCGGGAAGCCCGCTGTCGGCTCCGGCTTACACCACCTCGCTGAAATTTCTCCCAGGCAAGCCAGGGTGGCGGGATCGCTAGCATCCGCCAGCAAGCCAATCATAGTTTATCGCTTCGGCCTCACACCGGATAGAAGAATAGGTACCCACCTCAAAATCGACATCCAGGTGTGCACAAGCCACAAACAGACAAGCCAGCCATGGTCACGATGGCCAATCAATTTTTACGCTTCTTAGCTGCATGTATGCAGTCCTTGCAGACTTGCAGACCTTGCAGGCCTCGGATGCACGCACGACGTGGGAACTTCGCGCCATCATCGAAAGCCGGGGGCCGGGGAGCCGCCCTGCACGACTTGTTCTCTCCAACCGGGGTTTGATTGCCCAAGAAGCACCACATTGTGACCAAGGACGAGATTTTGCATTCAGCACTACTCGCACAAGTGGACCCCAACCTCAACCGTCACCGCCAGCCGACCACCCGTGCTAGCAGCGACGCTCCGAAGAAGGCCGCCGGGCTATGCTATATCCCGAGTAAACAAAATTTCACGCCCGTCACGAGACGTCCACCTCCTGGGCCAATCTGGCGTTCCCTTAATAGCATGCCAAAATAGGTGAGTCAATAAATGGAGGGGCGGAAAGGTGGGTTGCAGTTCCAAGCCGGCCCTCGTCCCTCCATCCTGATCGACAAACGCCTCGAAAACAGCTACAGCAACCCCCCTCTCGCACCCAGCTAGGCAATAAACAAGGGATTCTGGCCAATCTAGGAACATGCAACGCCCGGGCCATCTGGGCCCAGCTGCTTTCGCCTCGTCACCCTCCCGGCTTCGTCCACTAGATGTCTCGGCTGACTTCGATGCTACCGCGCCGGGATCTGCCTTTTTGTCGGCGGTACCCTCTCACCAGTCCGCCCTGGCTCCTTCAGGCCAGGGCAGAGCACTAAGGCCTCAATTCCCAGATAGTTTACGATAGAAAAATTGCACATGGGCCCCAGCAACAACTTTCCTAGCCCATAGTCGCCCCGCATTCTGCAAACAACCTCGAGAATTTCTTATCGGTGCCTTCTGGTCTGTGGCCCTCGGCCAACTCCACCGGGAACCTCGATGCCACTTACACGGCCCTAGCAGGCCGCGAGTTCAAATATGTGCTCTGCCACCCTCCCTTTCTTTCTGCTCACCCATCCGTTTCCGATTCCCCATCCTCTCCGTCACCGGTTGACTCCCGTTTGCACCCTTTTGTGGTGTGTTTCTTGTACCTTTTTTCTCCTTTTGCCTGTCCATGATCGTGCCTTCTCGCTTTTGCATCCCTCCCTCATCACGCAACACCAAGCCATCATTCTTGGATACCATCCTCAGCCCACATTCCATCTTCATCCAGCCGTCGCTTGCACTTGTCTACACGGTGTAGGTATACGTTTTACGTTCCATCGTATACCAGAGGTCTCAAATTCCAGCTTCATTGGGCCAAGCCTCTCCAGACACTGCCTGGTGAAACAGCCATGCCACTTTTCGGACGGGCCCGGGCCCAACCCCAAAGCCCAGATGACTTCCCGATGATGCAACTGTTCCTCCTTGGTGAGTGCAATCCGGAGTAACGGGTCACCACAAGCAACGTACTGTGCTAACGATGCTGTTCAGCCATTGTCCGCCTCGCGGAACCTGTTGCTTTGACCTCCATCTTCCCGTATGCATGGGCCCTGGTCAAAGACTTCCAAATTGGTGACGAAAACCATGCCTCGTTCTACTCTGGTCTCCTTATCTCGGCCTTCTCATTTGCCGAGGCGGCCATGGGGATGTATTGGGGTGGCTTGTCGGATCGCATCGGTCGCAAGCCCGTCCTCATGCTGGGATGTGTCGGTACTATGCTCAGCATGATCATGGTCGGAATTGCGCCAAACTTTTGGGTTGCTCTTTTTGGCCGAGCCCTTGGCGGCATGCTCAACGGAAACATTGGTGTCATCCAAACTATGGTAGGCGAGATAGTAACCCGACCAGAGCACGAACGTAAGTTTACTTTACTTTGGAGGCTAATCTCACACACGAATCACATGGATAAGCTGACATGATACAGCTCGCGCATTCTCCATTATGCCATTTGTCTGGAGCGTTGGCACTATCGTTGGTCCCTCCATTGGTGGAATGTTTTCCAATCCCCATGATTCCTGGCCACGAACTTTTCCTGCTGGCGGCTTGTTTGACCGATTTCCATATCTGCTTCCCAACCTTGTGTGCGCATCAATGTTGCTTCTTAGTATCATACTGGGATTCTTCCTCCTTGAGGAGACACATCCCAATCTGCGCGCTGATAAATTGAGCCCTGCCGAAGTGATAGAATCAGAGCGAGCTCCCTTGATTGGGTCTTTGGATCCACGAAACACCCAAACTGCTGACTCTCAAGCGGATATCTATGGAACCCTTGGTGATTCGGATAGCGACCTCGGATTTTTTATGTTCGAAAAGCAACCCTCGTCTCCACCTACCAAAATTTGGAACAAGCGAGTGGTCGGTTTCATCATCGCCTTGTGTGTCTATACCTATCACTCCATGAGCTATGATCACCTTTTGCCCATATTCTTTGAGGACACACGTTCCGTTACTCTCCAACTACTCAAAGGGCACGCCATGTTCCCCTTCTTCTCCCCGGGTGGTCTTGGGCTGTCTCTCCGTGACGTGGGAATTATCATGGCTGCTGACGGTGGCATTGCGCTGTTTGTTCAAGCCGTTATATTTCCTTGGGCAGCTAAAAAGTTGGGTACATACCGGCTTTTTCTCCTAGTTGCCGTGATGCATCCCATTGCCTACATCGTCATGCCGATGCTGCTTCTCGTTCCCCAGAGGCTTCTTTATCCGGCCATCTACTTTTGTTTGGCGATACGGAACCTGGTGTCCATCACCATCTACCCTCTCCTCATGATCCTTATCAAGGAGGCAACTCTGAGCCCTGGGGCCTTGGGCAAGGTTAACGGGTTGGCAGCGAGCGCAGCGGCTGCATGCCGAATGGTCGCGCCCCCTGTCGCAGGCCTTCTCTATTCACTCGGTACCAAGGCTGGGTGCTCTGCGATTCCATGGTATGGGAGCGCTGCAGTAGCTGCATTTGGAGCTTTCCAATGCTTTTGGATCCCTCGAGCCCAAAACGACGAGATGTCTGAAGAAAATGGAACTGTATCCCGCAAACAAACCGTTGCTGTTACTATTGATGAGATTTCTTTCTACGATTCGGATGAAACGGAAAATGAAAATGAAAACGGAACTAATGAGCAGGGCATGTTGGAAATTTTCGCAATTGAACCGCCGGCCGAGCGCCAGTGACCGATGATGATTTACAAAAAGAAGAAAATGTGTTTGAGTGAAAGGAAGGGTTTGATGGTTTATTCATTGATGAATTCCTAGCGGAAGAGCGGTTAAAACTCACGCTCTTTAACGAAGTGGACGTTAGAGGTGTTGTATAATGACTTTACGGGGATTAGAAACGGAGAGGTCGTCACGGCTTGGGTTGGAGTTTGGGAGTTCATGTATTGTCGTTTCTGCCTAGCCTTTTTTTGCTGTCCTTTGATGGATTAATACTTTTCAAGACATATAAATTTCACAGAGCCAATAGAGATAGATTCTCTATATCAATCTTTGAAGTGATGTGGCTATCAATAATGGTATGCAAAATGCGCATACATGGACATGCCGCCCACAGCAAGTTGAGAAGAATCCAGCAAATCGAAAGCTTCAAACTGGACAACAAAATTTATCCAAATACGAGAATCCAGTTTTCGAATCTCCTTTTTTTTTCCGGGGACGATCTGCCATATTCTCACCCTGCATTCTCAAGTGCGTTTGTTGGTGCCCAATAGGAACGAGTTTTTTTTTTCACTGGATAATTTTTTGAGGGCGAGTTAGTCACTCCGACGTCAACCAGGCCCACTCAATCAAGACGAATCAACCTTGATTTTCCCGCCATCGCCACATAAACGCCCTTTGCTTTCCAAGATACGCGGGGAAAGGGAGGCAAGATGCAGATTGAAGAAATCACGTCCAAGATGGAGGAGGCCATGAGGCTCGCCGAGGCTTCATCGGCGGCGCAAGAGGGTGAGGCGACGATGCCCGAGCTGCCCTTTGCTCATTCCCTCGCAAGGGGAAAATCGGTCGATGAGGTGGTGGCCGACCTGAAGAAGTCGCCGCTCTTCATGACGGACATGACGGACATTGACACGGACAACGAGGAAATCCAGGCGCTCCAGGCGCTCTCGTACGAGGGCTCGGCGCTGGAAAACAGCCTCGACTTCAAGGAGCGCGGAAACGACTGCTTCAAGGTGCGCAACTACAGAGATTCCAAGGAGTTTTACACAAAGGGCATCAACATCCTGTTTCTGGAGGAGCGCAAGCGCCGGAACGGCGAGATCACAAAGGACCCGGACGGCGTGCCCGACTCGGACGAGGAGATCCGCAAGCAGCGCGAGACGCTCGAGGCCCTCTACGTCAACCGGGCGGCCTGCGACCTGACGCTCAAGAACTACCGCAGCTGCTGGACCGGCTGCGCGGCGGCCATCCGGCTCAACCCCAAGAACGTCAAGGCCTACTACCGCAGCGCGCGGGCGCTGCTGGCCGTGGACCGCATCCCCGAGGCCGACGACGTGTGCGCGCGCGGGCTGGGGCTGGACCCAGACAACGCCGGCCTCAAGGCCGTGGCCGACGACATCGTCAAGCGGGCCAAGGAGATTGACGCCCGCCGCAAGAAGGAGGCCGAGCGCGTGGCCCGCGAGAAGCGCCGCGCATTACTCGTCAAGGTCGCCCTGCAGGCGCGCAACATCCCGACCCGCACCACCGACCAGCCGCCCGAGATGGAGGACGTCAGGCTGGAGCTGGTCCCGGACCCGGACGACCCCCAGAGCTCGCTGTCCTTCCCCGCCGTGCTGCTGTACCCGCTGCACCTCGAGTCCGACTTCATCAAGGCCTTCAACGAGATGCAGACGCTCGAGGACCACCTGTCGTATATCCTGCCCCTGCCCTGGGACACCGAGGGGGCTTACACCCCGCAGGGTGTCGACTGCTACGTCGAGACCCGCGAGGGCGGCCTGCTGAAGATGGGCAAGCGCCTGTCGCTGCTCAAGGTGCTGTCCACCGGAAAGGTCGAAGTCGTGGACGAGCTGGTGCGCATCTTTGTGGTGCCGAACTCCAAAGCCGATGCCTGGGTCAAGGAGCATAAAGCCAAGAGAGCAGCCGAAAAAGGCCAGGCGGGCAAGACCTAGATTTCTTCAGAGGCACAAAAGGAAGAAAGAGAGAGAGAGAGGGGAAAAATAAAAGGCAAAAAACGAGAAAAAGAAAAATGTGATTTAACGATCTGATGAACGACTTGGTTGATGATAGACTACCAGTGGTATAAATGCCAGCACCCGATCGCAAGCGACTTTTCCAAAAGTAACAAGAATTCACTTCCAAATAACACCTAGCTGACCTGCTCCTGTCCCATCAAATCCGTCACTCCTTGATTAAAGATAGTATCCCAAAGTAGACCACTGATCTAGACTAACATTCTCCCTTCCCCCCCTTGTCCTGGGGGCCATCCATTTTGCTATCCAAGGCTGTTAATGAGAGTTTGCACGCAGTCTCTTGCGGCGATGCATATCATCAAACGGCGTATCATGTCCCATTCGTGCAGCGGAAATGCCCAGCGTGTGGGGAGCAGTGGCGTGAACCCGGCGTTGACTCCTCATCTGGAGAAGCGCCATGGCAGCGGCGGTACCGGCAGGGTGTTCACGCCGATCTACCCGTATTATATCTCTCGCAGGACTCGGTTCGGGGGTTCCAATCATGATGACTGAACTTGCGCTTGTGTTGCTCATCATCGGGCTGGCGCTACGCCTGTAGCCGTGTTCCGACTGTTCATAGTCAAAACGCCGTTTGGAGCTCCAGTAGGGCACTGTCACGCCAGCACGAGATGGAGTCTGAGGGAAGTTCGGCACAGCCGTAAGGCATGGGTTGGGCTCGGGATACAGATCGTATTGAGGGCTGGGGTGGTTGGAAGAAGCCCAGCTCGAGGTGGGACGCGATGTGACCATGTAGCCAGGAAGCCCCGATCCGGTACTAGAAGCAGAGTTCGGTACTGAGTATGCCTGGCCATCAAGATCCTCGGTCAGCCAGGATGGATCACAGGTCAAGCGAGGCCTAAACGGGTGCCTGCGTTCTTCAGGGGAGTATGGTCCCAGAGCAACCCCCGGGTCGCTGCGAGGGAGGCCAGCATGAGCAGGTATCGCGCTCAGGTGCAAGCGTCGAAAGATCTCTGCCTCACGAGTAGCCTCCACAACCAACTGCGGATTAATAACCATACGGCCAAATTCTGACGAGTCCGGGCGGGTGCATTCAGCAGGGAACGTTGGGCCAAAGAGGGGAATCAGCGCCCCTGCAATGTGATAGCAGAAGGTCGCGCAGACGGCTCTAGCGCACTGGTACGGCATCCAGTAGCCTGCAATGCAAGTTAGAGAAACTTCAAAACTTCATATTGGGAGGGGCGGGCTACCTTGGGCGGCAATAGAGCCCCCGGTAATGCTGTGTGTGATTTCTTTGAGGCCCGGGTTGAGATTCAACATCTTGGCTGGCACCGTCTGCTCTACTATTAGCGCCACATCGTCATTAAAAAGGGATGGGAAGCAGTTGCTTACTTTTCCATATTGGCAGCATTTGAAAAAAGGCGTCATGCGGACAAGGCCGACATTGTAGTCCCACATAACCGTGTACTCAGTGGTATGTCCAGGAGCTGTGAATTCGTATCGGAATACTACAGCATCTTTGTCAGCGGCTCCTCGTCCGAGTACGCTTGGGGATGTTCACCTTCAAAGCTCTCTCTCCCCGTCTTTTCGTAGAAGTCTTTCTTCCCACTATTATAGGGGATGTGCGAGCACGATTGGTGAATGTGGCCGAAGGATGTGACCCGGAACCTGTGAATCTCGAACAGAGATGCTTCGTCAATGTTTTCGAATGGCGGGTACTTGATGGGGCCACGAAGCTTCGACTTTGCCAGGCTACTCGGTTCTTTGCTGACCCGAATAGGGGGCATCAGTGGGTAGTCCATCGGTGAGGGCGGAATGTCTGCGGTCGAGGAAAATGCGGGAGTCGAAGGTGAGGAAGAGCCAGATGCAAAGAATGGTACCGGCTCTCGCCCCGAAGGAGCAGGGTTGAGAAGGGTCTTGAGGGAGAGCATGCTGAATATCAATTATTGCAGCTGGTTTTTAAAGTTGAGAAACAAACGGTGAAGCAAAGGTGGCGTGGCATGCAGGAGCCAAGTAGGCCTGGTCGTGGGAAGATGGATGACCCAACTGGCTTGAGGGCACGGCGGGCAGCCGCCGTGATATAGCCAGGCCGAGACTGCAGGGAAGGACAGACAACGGGAGCAACCAGTGGAATCTCCTCGCTCTCAAGTCACTCTCAAGCTTGACAAACAACTTTGGGCAGGACAATCTTCCAGACGAGACCAAAGACTTGTTGCCCCCCGAGTTGTCTCGTCAAGGGCAGGGAGCCTCGCGTGGTCTTCGCCGAGAGGCTTTCCGATCAGTACTTCAATTCCAGAAGCTCAAACTTTTGTTTCCAAAACCCCCCCAGTCTCTCGGTGAAGGATTTCTTTGTCCCAGGGCCTGGGAGCCGGCGTCTCGCATGAGATGGCTTCGCAAGCAATCCTCCACCGCTGTTCTTAGAATAAACCCCAGGAAAAGCCACAAGGTGAGAAATGACAAGACTACACAGCTGGGCGTGCCGAAGAAGCAGGATCAAAGGGCTTGGCTCCGGCTAAGGCATTAGGGCCACAATCAAGAACGAGGGGGGGAAGGTAGTTTGATGAGGAGACGAGGCGTGTCCCACAACCTAGACGTTCCCTGGCGCCTGGGAGCCTCCGCACCGGAGTGTCTGCACCTATGATCTTGGAGATGGCTGTATCAAACAAGGCTCGGTGTGTACTTCCATTCTGCCTTTCCGCGCCTACGCAGAAGCCATAGAACGCCGGCCGGGGGTGCACGCCGATCCCGCGAGGAGTGGAGAGTGCCGCCCTCTCCCCTCGCTCCTTGATACTTGCTCCTCGTCACACTCCCGTGGTGTATCCCTTGGTTAGTCTCATGGATGGCCTAGCCCGTCGGTACAGTGGGTATTTTTAAACATTTGCTGTCGACTGCCAGAAGGACGCGGTTCCATTGCAAGGGTTTGCAGCCGATGACATGCCGCCGCTTCTCGTTGTGACAGCTGCATATGTGGACTTGGGGTTCAATCGGTCAAGGATCCCAGGAGGCGTGTAGCTGAAAGAAGCCACCCCCCCTAAGTGGTTTTTTGCGGCACTGAGGTACCTCCGGATGCTTGCATCCCCCCATCATCCAGGGCCTTCTCCCTTGGCCCGCCCAGTGAAAACGGTGCAACCAAGAGAAATTACTGCCTTTACACTGATACCAGGACAGCATCTCTAGAAACTGGAGCTGACAAGGGCCTGATCTGCTCGCTTCACATGCCGAAGTGGCAAATGAAGGCTAGCCCAAAGGTGAATCAGGCTGGCACGGATCGATGTTTGATCTTGTCAATGATTCCAGGGTCCCTTCGCAGCTGGACTCAGGGTGAAACATTGCATTAACACATACTCCCAGGCGGAGGCTAGACCGCCAAAGCATCCCGTGCCTTGCATGGATAAAAAGAGAGATGGTATGCAGATACCCGCTGCGTTGGTCCGTCCTCTCACCGACATCTGAGAAACCTCGACGGGATCTCCAGAGGAATAAAATAGCCGCACCTTTAGGATCATGATGTACCTCCATTTCGCTTCCAGCCCAAAGACGTTTGGACCATAGCTGTCATCCTGCCAGTCCCTGTTACTCACACGAGCTTGCCGGGGTACAGACACACAAAATAAAAAAAATGTCCGAGGGAGCACAGAGCCATACCCAATATGGATGCCATTCAAACTCTTGAGGATACTCTGTAGCTCCGTTGAGAGCTCATAAGCCACCCCTGACACCGAAGTTGCAACCTTGCATGTTGCTTAGGCAATCGCCGGATAGCCTCCCAGCCGCCATCACAAGATGGGTCAACACATCCATCTGCATTATACAAACATTTTCATCTCTCAACAGACATATCAAGTGATTCAATCTAGCGGTGAGGCATCAATCAAGGAATGATTCGATGTCGGTAATGTGGCTGTACTTTCGGACAAGTTTGTCAACCAATTGTATAGACAGCAGAATCCAATGGATGTCCCGGCCAATACTTCGGGCACCGATACACATACAGGCTCGGGGCCCAAATCCAACAGCATCGGCGCTAAACGATGGTGGCATCCTCGTCGGGTCATGTAGAGGCCGTCGTGATGGTGGCTATGTGTCCTAGGCGAGTAACACGCCCGCCCGAGGCGCATTTGAAGAGCAAGTGGTTAGGAGTTACCGCTTGTCGCAGTGAAACTATCCAACTAAAGATGCGGTACAAACGAGAACCCCACTGCTTCCCATCTAGAATTTTGCCGCTTGGCTCGGTTGGTGAGCCCGGCCGAGTGCAGACGGAGTTAACGATGCCTAATTGAACATCATGGGCCTAGAAAGAGCCGAGGGCTGTAGCTTGATCACCAAGGGTCGGTTTCAGAGCATTGTACAATATACGTGTTGGACAGCGGGAGACCAAGGTGAGGAGCTGTCACTGTTCTCACGCTTGGTGCTACCGTGGTCATCCAAACGGCTGCTTGCATCGACTTCGGAGCAGGCTGCCTATTTTTCTTTTGTCAGAAAGCTGTGAAGCTTCGATCACACATCGCATTGACCGGTGTCGCTTGTATGCCGTGTCGGACGGTCTCTTGATGAAACGTGTAGAAAGGCTGTCTCGCATTCAGATCTACCAGGAAATAATGCCCGGTTTCATCGTCCGTAGGAAAGTAAATGGCCAGGGACAATTCAGGTCCCGCGGTTGATGGGCCAATCCAACAACGTGCCCTCAAGAAATAGGATGTGCTCTGCTAAAAGGCGCCCGCACAGGTGGAATCCCGAGCACCGTTGTCCAAGATCAGTACCAATGTTGCCGCATTCAGAATTAGGTGACATGGGGAAGTGCGGCAAGCCCCCAGACTAAGAGGAATCGGCCAATAGTAGAGGGATGGTCTTACAGCGTAGCGAGGACTTCGTTCACTAGGACGCAAGTGATACGGCCAACATCAGCCACGCTGATCTCGAAGACGGTGTAACACTGATACCCTCCAGGGATGGCCGATATGAAGGAAGTACAGCCGCTGGTGAAGTTGCTTTTCTGAGCAAAGTGTTGTACGTACAGACTCGGCCCGCCGGTCAAGACAGGGCCCATCCCTGTCAGACTTCGAGGATTGGCAGGCCTGCCTCACAACCAGACAGAATCGCCAATGTCGCTGAAGAAAGTCAGGGTTGGATATCGAGTAACAGTCATTTGTGGCGATGAAATGGGGGGACCCAGCCCAAGATTGTCGCAAAACTCAGCTTCATGAACCAATTTAGTGTTGCTAGCCAGAAAGAACCGGTCACACACCCACCCCAAACTGCACAGATTGAATCAATCGAACAATGACAAGTAGAAAGCCGGCTATCGAGATCAAGTTAGCCGCCAAGTCTCCCAGCGCAATTTTTTTTAAAGTGTGAGAGGGTGCGCTGGAGTTTCACAGGCACCGCTATGATGCCGAGAGTAGCAGGTAGTGTCCAAATAGGAAGTCTGAATCTTACAATTTATCTTGCCGATTTGCGCAGTGGGACTAGCATGAAGACCCGCAACTCTAGAATTATTACACAGTACCTTCAGCGATTTACAGGCGAGCTTGCAGGGTTTTTTTTCTCTCAAGGGTAAAGTACGAAATTAAATTAAAATAACATCCCATCCTACAAGCATATCTTTTGTAATACTGAGTCTGATCAAGTTTTAGCGACAATATTATAGATGGAGAAAAAACGACATAATTTGATCTAGGGTGATCGCGAACTCTGAACCTAGACCTGAAAAAAAAAATGATCAAGAAAGAAGCGATAACAATAACACCATTCTTGATAAGATGAAATCGACAAAGAATTCCATAATTTAGCTCGGGGCATGTGCAGATTTTCATTTTTCTTCTTTCAACTTCTTGACATCCACTCTTGGTAGCGCCCTCCTACCCGCTTCCGAGGCTCGGCGACGGAATAGGTCCCACCATTGCCCTCCATTTTTGGTCCTTCAATGTTCTTTTCTTATTAGCATACAATCCGAGGATCCATGCAATGGCAATGCGCGGTCCAACGATCTATACGATTGGTTAGATGCTCCTTCACGGGAGCTACATGCTTTAAGGACTAGCGGAGAGTTGGGAACTGGCCGGCCCCTGTTTGGGTGGTGGCCATAAATAGAGTAATAAAAATAAAATGACCATCCATGCTTAGCCCCATCAACGATAGCCTCAAGTGATAAATTCTCGCGCCTCATAAACGCCCAAAGAAATGTGTTTGTTATTGTTTACATGGTTTTTGCCAGTCACGGGCAGCCAGACAATCGCTCAGGCTTTCAGCCACATCAGACGTGCCCAAGGAGTAAGATGCTGATCTATCAGCCACAGCCACATAGCCTAGCACGGGCCCATCTGGCCTCAGGCGTCGAGACACGCGTGGTCTCCACCATGGCGGCCAGGGGACTTGGACCAGGGTCGCGTCAAGGATTTGTTTACTCGCAGAAAGCGATTGCCACAACAACATTCGCTCTTTTTAGCAGCCCGTAGTAAAAGTCGTCAGGCTGGCCCATTTCGTCCCCTCACTATTTTTGTCGCGAGTCTGCGCGCGAGCATTTCCCCTTGCGCGCTTGAGCTTTTCTCCCACTATATCTGTACATTCGTGTCGACAAGTGTCGCCCCTGTTATTTCTGTCGCCGACAACACCTGTCTTGGCCAATCGAGCCAGGGCAATATCTAAATCAACCAAGAAAATGGATTCTGACGCCTCCGACTTCAGTTTCGGAGAGGAGTCTGATGGCTTTGCCCCCGAGCCTGTGAGTGCCACCACCCTGAGTCATCTGCGCAATGCCAACAGCTGGCAAACATTGGGCGCAGCTGGCGCCTTCGTTGGTTGCCTGTTTGCGCATAAATGCGCTTTCTCCTCTGCGCAATCCCTTCAACCGCAAATTCTTCAACACAGCAGAACATGCCGCTAACTCCAGAAACCCAGGCGCCCAAGGCCAAGAAGGCCGCATCAAAGCCTGCCGCCAAGAAGTTGGTGCAATCGACCCTGAAGACGAAGCCCGCGGCAAAGAAACGTCCCAAGCCCGAAAGCGATGACGACGCTATGAGTGACGGTTCGGGCTTTTCGAACACCCCGCCTAACTCCAAGAAGCTCAAGAAAGAGCCAGCATCCAAAAAGTCCTCCGGCGTTCCCCTAGCTGAACTCGAGAACGACAGCATGGCTATCGACGACCCACCCAAGCCGAAGTCAGGGAAAGACAAAAGCGCCACCGAGAAGTACCAGAAGTTGACACAGCTTGAGCACATCATCAAGCGACCCGACACCTATATTGGATCTGTCGAGAGAACCCAACAGTCCATGTGGGTTTTCAACAAGGAAACATCCCTCATGGAGCACCGCGAAGTGAGCTTTGTTCCTGGTTTGTACAAGATTTTTGACGAAATCCTTGTCAACGCTGCCGATAACAAGCAAAACGACTCCTCCATGAGTTTCATGAAAATCACGATTGATCGTGAAGCTGGTGTCATCAGCGTGGAAAACAACGGCAAAGGTATTCCCGTTGAGATGCATGAGAAGGAGAAGATCTATGTCCCAGAGCTCATTTTTGGCCATCTGTTGGCTGGTTCCAACTTTGACGACAGCGAGCAGAGGACAGTCGGTGGTAGAAACGGTTACGGTGCCAAGCTCTGTAACGTTTTCAGTACCGAGTTCACCATTGAGTGTCAGGACAGCAAAAATGGAAAGCGATATAAGCAAACATGGACGAACAACATGCAAAACATGGGGAAGGCCAAGATCACATCAAGCAAATCATCCGACTTTACTCGTATCACATTCAAGCCTGACTATCCTCGGTTCAGCATGCCAGATGGCATCGATGATGACTTGGAAAGCTTGCTATACCGACGTGTTTACGACATGGCAGGAACAGTTGGTGGCATCAAGGTTCACCTGAATGGCGAGCAGGTCAAGTGCAAGGATTTTAAGTCCTACTGTGACATGTACGCCAGGTCAATCGCCAAGCAAAGGACTGATGAAGAGGGTGCCGCCGTCTCTTGCACGGTCGAGATGGACAAGGACAAAGGCCACCCCCGTTGGGAGGTTGGTTTTGCTGTCTCTGACGGGACTTTCCAACAAGTCTCTTTCGTCAACTCCATCGCCACAACTTCAGGTGGCACTCACGTGAATTACGTTGCTGATCAAGTAACGGCATACTTGCTAAAAGCCTTGAACAAGAAGAAGAAAGGCCACACCCTGAAGCAGAGCCATCTACGCAATCACATCTTCATCTTTGTGAAGTGTCTCATCAACAATCCGGCTTTCAACTCTCAAACCAAGGAGCAGATGACAACCAAAGCCAGCCAGTTTGGCTCAAAATGCGAGCTAGGAGAGCAATTCCTCAAAAAGATTTCTCAGTCAGATGCAATTCAAAACATCATGGAATTTGCAGAAAGGAAAGCAGATAAGCTACTCGCAAAGAGTGACGGAAGCAAGCGTTCTCGTGTCAGCAACGCCAAGTTGGTTGAGGCCAACTGGGCAGGTACCCGCCGAGGTTATGAGTGTACTCTCATCTTGACCGAAGGTGACTCAGCCAAGGGTTTGGCTGTCTCTGGTCGCCGTATTCTAAGCCCCGCCCTCTACGGTGTTTTCCCGCTTCGTGGTAAGCTGCTCAATGTGCGCGATGCATCGATTGACCAGATTTCAAAGAATCAGGAAATCCAAAACATCAAACAGTTTTTGGGCCTGAAACACAAGCAGGTGTACACCGACACCAAGAGCCTGCGGTATGGTCATTTGATGATCATGACAGATCAGGATCATGATGGAAGTCATATCAAGGGACTCCTAATCAATTTTCTCCAAGTTCAGTTCCCATCGCTACTGAAGATTCCTGGTTTCTTGCGAGAATTCATCACGCCGATTGTGAAGGTCTGGCAAGGGCCGAACCAGAAAAAGCCTCTTAGGCTGAAGTCCTTCTTCACCCAGCCTGAGTACGAGGAATGGAAAGACTCTCACAAAAGCGAACTCACCAAGTGGCATTCCAAGTACTTCAAGGGACTGGGAACAAGTTCCAACGAAGATGCTCAAGTCTACTTTACAGACTTGGAGAACCACATGAAGGAGTTCCAGACTATGGAGACTGAGGAAGCTGAATTGTTTGATCTAGCCTTTTCCAAAAAGAAAGCCGATGCTCGAAAAGAATGGCTTGGCAATTACGTCCCAGGTACTTTCTTGGATCACTCTACTAAGGAGATTGCATTTGGCGATTTCGTGAACAGGGAGTTGATTCTCTTCAGCATGGCAGACAACATGCGTTCTATTCCTTCAGTTATTGATGGCTTCAAACCTGGTCAGCGCAAGGTCATCTACGCCTGCTTCAAGAGGAATCTCGTCAAGGACAAGAAGGTCGTCGAATTGGCAGGTTATGTTTCTGAAAACACAGCATACCACCATGGTGAAATGTCTCTTCAGCAGACAATTATTGGTCTGGCTCAAAACTTTGTCGGATCAAACAACATCAACTGCCTGGAGCCAAGTGGAAACTTTGGTTCTCGACTTGGCGGTGGCTCGGATGCTGCTAGTCCTCGTTACATTTTTACCCGCTTGTCACCATTTGCACGAAAAATTTTCTCTCCCTTGGACGACCCCAACCTCGTTGATCAATTCGAGGAAGGAAAGAAAATTGAGCCAGTCAGCTACTCGCCAATCCTTCCTATGATTCTCGTCAACGGTGCTGACGGTATCGGTACCGGTTGGAGCACTTCAATCCCCAACTATCACCCTGTTGATATCGTTACGAACCTGAAGCGTCGAATGGGTCGGCTGGATGAAGGCGACACCGAGGGAAAGCCATTTGAACCTATGATGCCCTGGTTCCGTGGATGGAGGGGTCAAGTAGAACAGGCCGGGCCTGATCGATATAAGTTCAACGGCATTGCCACCCAGGATGATAAGAACCCCAACGAAGTTCTCATTTCAGAATTACCAATCCGAGTGTGGACAGATGACTTCAAGGCCAAACTGGAGAAGATCATTCAAGGCCAAGATGGCCCAACATGGATCAAGGACTATGAAGAATCCAATGACCACAGCAATGTCCACTTTGAGGTCAAGATTGATGAGAAACACACGGACAAGGTTCTCGCGGATGGCATCCTCGAGCGCTTCAAGCTGCTCAAACAAGTCGCCACCTCGAACCTCGTGGCCTTCAACACCCGGGGCCAAATTCGCAGGTATGAAAAAGTTGAGGATATTATGGAAGAGTTCTACCACCACCGGTTTGATATGTACACAGAGCGAAAGGTCAGTAAGAGTGGTTTAGTTTTGGAATTAAATACTAACGCCCACATAGAAACATTGGCTTGGCGTCCACCACAGTGATTACCGCAAGCTGCAGAATCAGGCTCGCTTCATTCAGGAAATCATCGACGGCGATCTTGTTGTTGGAAAAAAGAAAAAGACGGTGCTTGTGGAGGAACTCCGAGACCGCGACTATGAAGCCTTTCCTCGTGGTCAAGATAAGAAGAAGAAGGCGACCGAGGAGGAACCGGATGGAGAGGATGAGGATGAGGAAGTGAACAATGATCAAGGTGCTCGCGATTACGACTACCTCCTTTCAGTGAGTAGAGCAATAGGTTTACGGAAGTGAAGAGATGCTAACGCGGAGTAGATGCCCATTTGGTCACTCACCTCTGAGCGACTCGACAAGCTCAGGGATGCCATTATCAGAAAGAAGGCTGAGCACGACGCTCTCCTTGCTCTGAGCGAGAAGGATCTGTGGTGCACTGACCTTGATGAGTTTCTGGTTGAGTGGGACGCCCAACAGGCACTCGATCAAGAAATTAGGAGCAAGATTACCAAGATGGGCCGTCGTGCCTCCCAGAAGATAGGGGCCGGACGTGGTCGAAAGGCAAAGGCACGCGATGAGGACGACTATGAACCAGACAAGAAGAGTCGTGGCAGGCCCAAGGCCGCCGCTGCCAAAGCTGCACCCGTCAAAACAGAAACCAAGAGCGCTCAGAGATTTGCGGAGATGTTTGGCGGTGCCAAGGCCAAGGTCAAAGAAGAGGAAGAGGATGACGTGGTCGATCTCCCGGACAGCTTCTCAGACGATGACTTCGCGGCTCTCAGCAGGAGCAAACCAGCTGCTAAAGCTCCTCAATTGGACTCAGAAGAATCAGAGCCAGAGGTATTGCCTACTCGCACCAAGCGAACGGCCACGACCAAGGCAAGGACGGTATTTGACGATGACTCCGAGAGCGATGACGATGACAAGATGCTGGGCGATGTCGGTGCTCTTGTCAAAGGCATAGGTAAGCCAGCGGGCGAGTCGAGCAGCAGCAGGCTCAGTATTGGCTTGCACACCATGGCCCGACCTGATTCAAGCCATGGCAATACCAGCAGCCTTCCCAAGACTAAGGCAAAGTCAGCCAAGTCGTTTGATTTTGATAGCCAAGACGACACCAACTACGAGTTGCTGGCCAAGTCCTCGCCCCACAAAACCGCGACAAAGTCAAACGACGTTGATGAGTTCCTATCGGACGATGACGAGCCAGCTCCACCCAAGCCTGCCGCTACAGTGGCTGGTCTCGCTACTGTCAAGAAGGCTCGAGGTCGTCCTGCTGGGTCAAAGAATAAGGCGGAAGAAGACAAGCCCAAGGCTGCGGCCAAGCCTAAGGCTGCGGCTAAGCCCAAGGCTGCTGCCAAGCCCAAAGCGGCTGCCAAACCCAAGGCTACTGCCAAGAGCACGGCCAAGGGCAAAGCAGCAGCCAAGGACGACACGTTGTCTCCCGCAGCAAAGGCCTACGCTGCCAGAAAGGCTGTGAAGAAGACCGTCCTAGATGACGACTCGGATGTAGAGATGGAGGATCCATCTTCTCCTCCTCCTCGACCAGCGGCCAGGGCACGGCCGGGTCGAGCTGCAACAAGACGACCAGTCATAATCGACGACGATGACGAGTCATCGGCAGGGGAGCAGCAAGATGACGAGAGTGAAGACCCTTTCGAGGTGGATGATGACGAAGACTAGATTCCCCAATTCGATATGCATGATGCTTGTTCCGATTGTTGATATTCAAGATTCTTGTTGTTTTAGTATTCCATTTTCCTATTTCTACGGTTTGCTCTATGTCGCTTGTGGAAAATCGAACCAGCCAACCTTTGGGCTGATATTTGGGAGGGGCATAGCCATTGCTATTTGGGGACATATGTATGTGCTGCAGGCGTCGGAGAGATGTGGCCCGTTGCTTTCAGGGACGAGATTCTACTATGGCAATTGATATCCAGGTTCAATATTTACATTGTGTTAAATTTCCATTTTTCTACAGACCTTGACTGCGCGACTGACTGCATAACGAAGAAGAGCTATGACATGGCACTTCCCCCACCAAAGTTGTGTTATCGATAACGCCCCTCGACTTGCTAGCGCGGGGTTGTTCACCACCTAGAGATGGAAACAGAGGATTTGTAAAACCAGCATCCGCCACCATACTTTTTTTTTTCCCTACCCAACGACGTCACACTTCCAACGCCGGCCTCCCTCGTCCTCTACACCACAATGGCCTCGTCCGACGAACCCCAATCTGTCAAGTCCATCTTCCAGGCCGCCGAGGACAAGCGGCGCGCCCTCGACAACGCCTCTGCAGCGACCTCGCCGAGCTACGGCGCCGATCTCGAAGCCGCCCTATCGCTATACGCCCGCACCCGCGATCGAATCTCCGGGCTCGGCATCTTCTCGCCCAACGAGGGCGCCGAGGACATTGCCACGACGGACCTGCCGCTCCTCCTGCTCGACTTCCACGTCGCCGAACTCGTCCAGAAGACGCCCAGCCTGAGCCCCGACGAGCGCAGCGAGGTGCTGGCCCAGTCCCGGTCCGCCTACGAGCGCTTCCTGGCCCTCGTCGACGGCTACGCTCTCGTCGCAGCGCCCTACGACCGCGTGCTCGAGCGCTACCGCGACGACCCAGAAGCCTTTGCCGTCGTCGCCGCCAGCGACCCAGCCGCCCGCCGCGACGGCAAGATTGCAAACTTCAAGGCCGAGAAGCAGCTCAAGGAGAAGCTCGAGATGCTGCGCCGCAACCCGCGGTACCTGGACCACGGAGACGAGGAGCTAGTCCGCGAGCTGCACCTGACCCACGTCACCTATGCCGTCCACCAGACCTTCCAGGCGCTCGACTCGCTCAACCGCGAGGTCGACATGCTCTCCCAAGCGCCCCGTCCCCTCGCGCCCTTCTCCTCCTCCCCGGCCGGCGGCGCCCCGCGGCCCGACAACAACGACACACGGGTCGACCAGCCGCTGCGCAGCCTCTCGTCCCTCACGCGCAGCGGCGGACCCCTGCTCTCGGCCAAGGGCAAGCCCATGCAGCCCTTCACGCTGCTGGGCTCCCGCGCCGACATAGCGCGCAACGTCTTCCGCTCCGGCCACAACCTGCCCACCATGACCATCGACGAGTACCTCGACGAGGAGAAGCGCCGCGGAAACATCCTCCAGGGCGGCGTCGAGGAGAAGACCGTCATCGACGAGGACGACATGGAGGCGATCGACCGCGAGACGTACAAGGCGCGCGAGTGGGACGAGTTCACGGATGACAACCCCAAGGGCGCGGGCAACACGCTCAACAGGGGCTGAACAAGAAATAGTCTATAAAGAAAGAAAGAGGAAACAAAAAAAAACATGTTTTAAAAGAAAGAAAAAAAATCACATATATCCATAGATAGACGTTGGGTTAACATTAGGCATGGGGCGTTTAACGGAACTTGAGGAAAACAAACAAGAAGCGAACGATGAAGAGAGCCTCGTGAAGCAGGAAATGGAAAAACTGGATTGATACCCCTAAAATGCATTGCTTCTTTTGGGTCATTGTCGTGACTGTTCATATGCTATGATCTATATACGAATCCTAAAAATGTACATCCAGAATGCCTCTCGTCCTTGCCCAAGAATGTTTTTTGTTTCATTATGGTATAAAACCCCACGGTGTCGTCTTCATGGTGTGCATTTTGCTCCCCGTTTCCCTTTGATATATGAAACCCGATCGTAATACAAGGAAAGAAAAGAAGAATGAAATCAGAGTTAGTGTCCGGCCCCGATCAAAACAATGCTGTCGTCGCTGTCGCTGTCGCCCCAGCCGTTCATCTCATCATCGTCAGACTCAGGTGTCATTTCACGACCAGTAGTCGAGGACTGGGCCTCAGAGTCGGTGGTTTCGACCAGCATGTTGACTGCCGAGCCCATACTCTGGTTGTCAGCGGGAATTTCGAATCTCGCAGCTTGGTACTCGGATGCCCCAACTGTGAATGTCTCCGAGGCCACCGAGACATTGTCAGCAATGACTCTGTCTGGGCGATAGACAGTTGAGATGCTGTCATTAACATCAACAGATGCGGCCGTCTGACTTCCTCTCAGCCTCATCTCTGCCAAATCCTCAATCATTGAACCAGCAATGCTTGATGGCTGGGATGGGATGGTAAAACCCGTGTGGAATGAAGGACCAGGTCCGCTGGGTCCCATATCGGTGGGAGGAATCGTCTCCTCGAAAACACCTCCCGTTCCATCATCGCAACCGCCTGCCCACAGGGGCAAAAACTTCATCTCATTGCCATTGAGCATCAGCAGCAGGTGGCGAGTGATGTTGAGTGGCGGCTCGATATCCTGGCGCATCCAAGAAAGCGAAATAAGACGCATCGTCTCCAGAACGTGCGTCTGGAGTCCCTGCAAATCAACAACGCTATGGATTTTCTCGTTTATAAAATACCTAGTCGGAGTCGAAACATTGAACAGTTTTCCCCATGTCTCGGTGTTCACCACAGCAGGATTGTCGAGCTGAAACCTCCGCAACGCCTTGTCCACTCTAAGGACCAGGGTCTCGTATGGAGTGCCTTTGGACTCAATCGTCTTAGACCGATTTCCAAGAAACAGTTTCGCATCTAGCTTCGCTCCAAACTCGTTGTATGGAGTGGAACATAAGAAGAGCTGGATTGGGTTCAGCTGCTTCATGAGGATCGATTGCCTCTCGAAATCCTTTGGTTCCACGTACGTGGCTCGGTCCTCGTCCAAGCTGGTATAGACGGGGTCGGAAAAAGGAATGTCGTTGGAAATCACCAAATTTACCGCATTAATCACCTCATAGGTGAGAGCCTTCATAAGTTCACGAAGCTCCTTCAGGGCAAACTCAGCAGCCGGACCCTCCCTTGCGAGAAGCTTTTCGATGCGTCGCAATCGAATCCACTCGGGTATGTCACAGCAGTCGAACATGATTTCGTTTTGGAGGATTCCAACGGTGCCCGCGATACGCTCAACAAATACCCGCGCGGCGTGTTGGACGAGGTTGCTCAGCTCGTCGGGCAAGTCGCCAAGCTTTCGGCCAAATATGGTGGTCTGAGCCGGGAGATTATTCCCAGTATCGGCTTCTTTGAGAGCAAGTTCGTTGACCAAGATACGGAAAGCAGCTTGAGCTACCTGTGGAAGTTGCAGGTCAAAGGCGATCTGCAAAGCCTCTTCCGGCAGCACCTCGATGAAGCGCGTTTGTTGCCCATGCATGATCCACTGGGCAGCACGATCCCGAATCGCATCAGTGCAGTCGAATATCTTGCAAAGCTTCACCATGGTCCATACTCGAGCAGCCGAGTCCAGAATTGTGGGGTTGCCTTCAAGGAGCATTAGAAGTCGAATGATACCATTGCGGTGACGAATAGGGCAATAATCGCTGATCTGTCGCCAATGTGGTGTTTCATAGAGCGCGTTTTCACCCCTTGCCTTCATCTGGAGGATTGTGTCTGGGTGAAAGGGGTGTGCTGAATTCAGCCCATGGGTCTTCTTACTGCTCGCGGGCTGTATCTCGTTGGTCAATGTCTCTGGTTCCTCAAATTGAAGCGTGGGCGACGCTGGAGGTACCAATCGCTCGCACTTGCACACATCATCATGCCCGCAGACAAGCCAAGGATCCACGTCATGAATCATGGCCGAGCTCCACCACTTTATGATGCCTGGTGTCAATGACAGCTCCATCATCTGGAAAACAAGCTCATCGCCTTCCGAAGGCGGAGTAAGGTCCAGGACATACTTGACGCCCTCCGGGAGCTTGTTGACCAGCTTGCGACGTCTCTGGATTCTAAACTGGTACGTCGGGGCGAGCATTTCGAGAAACTTGGGCGAGTTGGTTGCGATGAGGTTTTCGGAGTGGACGCGGAATTTTTGTGACCTATAGGAAATGCCATTGCAATCCGATAGGCTCATTGAGGGCTTCAGTGAAGAAGGATAGTCGATGAAAACCAGGGTATCGCCCTCTGTAAGCTCGAAGGGGGCGGAATGGATGCGGTATAGCTCTGCCATGCGTGTCGACTCCATATCGAGCTGGCTCATGAGCAATGGAGGCATTTGGTCTTCCACGCCTGCGGCTTTGTTGAAATGGGAGCCCGCCCACCTCGACAGTGTCGGCGTTGAATCATCCATGTCTCTGTCGAATACGCCCTCCAATGGACTAGCAGCACGGGGTGGTTCGTTTGGAACCGCTCCTTCATTCTCTTGTGTCATCATCGGGCTTTGATCTTCTTCTGTGGCATCGGACCATGGATCGAGGACCGCCATCCCATTGTCACTGTCCCAGAAGCCGTCCTGATCCATGTCTGGCAGGAGAGGGTTATAGAGGCTGCGCTATGGACAATAGCAACAGGCGAGTCAGAGTCAGAGCGTGTGGGAGCGGATAGCTTCGGAGTGGCAGGTGTATGTGTGTGTGTAGGTTTGAAGTGTAGTCGGTTCGGGGCAAAAAGAAAAAGCAAGATTTGTCGCAGACTTGTTGTAGAATTGTTATAAGGTTGTTGTCAGAGTGTGTGGGAAAGAGAGAGGGAGAGGAAGAGGAAACACAAGACTTGGGTAGGTGCCTAGGGCAGCTATTTCAAACGGGCGCAGCTTGGTCAAAACAATCGTCTAGAGAGGCCTTCCAGGCTGTAACAATGCCACGGCGATCCGCACTGCTGCTGACACCCTGGCGCAGGCAACCAACGGGCAGGAGACTGGGGGGGGTGGGATGCGGCATGCAGCGCAAGTAGAAGGCGGCAGACCAATTGAGGCTGAGTGAGCGACGCAGCAGTAGAGCAATGCACAATGCACTGCGCAGACAAAGCCTCCTGGAAAGCGCCTCGGCTGGATAGTCGATTCAGCCGGTGTCGATGTGTTTTAAGGCTGGACTGCATGCAAAGGGAGCCAGTTTTGATGCCTGAGCCATGGTTGCCTTGAGCATCTGCCTGCCTACCTACCTCATGTGCTGTATGTTTTGGTCAGCCCGCAGGGATGGGTGGCGGCACCTCTCATTCCTAACGCCAATGCATCAACCCATGGACGGATGCCTTGTGTCTTAGTTGCCGGTTTTCTAGAAAAATGGGCAAACTGCGATGGAAGGCTGCTCTGCCGCGTGGTTCTGGTTCTGCCAGTGAGCGCTCGCTGCGCTTGTGCTACTGCGTTTGCTGCTTTGGGGTTTGTGTGTGTAAATCAGTCAATTGCCGTATCTGGCCATGCAGATTCCCGCCCACTGCTGGCTGCTGCCTTGCTTTTTCCTCTCCCTACCAAAGTTCCCTTGCGGAATGGCTATGAACCACAGTGGGGTAAAGTGACTCTGGTTGGAAACATGACTGTGCTTGCGACCAATGAAATCGGCGACCCTGCCATGTGATGGGCTGGTAGGAACTAACAGACCAGAGGGAGGGACGCTAAAAAATCAAACGAATCCCTTGCTTTGCCTTGAGCTACCTAGGTCGCGGACCGTCATGATGAATGCATGGCAACCTCGAAAACGCACGTCCAGGGTAGGTACATAGGTAGGCCTCATTCTCAGAACAATAGACACAGTAGCGGCAGATGCGAGCGACATGTTGTTTCAGTTATTTTATCTGTCTCGAGTGTTAGCTCCAATCGATGACGAAACAGCAACATGGTTGTTTTGTTTTTTTCGCCTGTCATGTGAAAGGCATTCACTCGCTCACCTGGTGCCTGTTTCCGGCCAAGCTAGGGTCCCCAAGGCATCTAGCAACCCCACATTCACACTCCAAGCTGCCCACTCATGACTAGGTACGCAGCAATTGCTACAGCTCCAGTCTTGTACGTCAATCCCCACGTTCAATACGAGTATCCATCCAAATCGCGGCTCCCGGGTTGATCGCCAGCTCGCCAATACATGCCCCGTCCCGCAATTCCATCTGCCCTATGGCGGCCCCGCACCGCCTCGACTCTGGCACCAAGTCCCGAGGGTGTCGCGTGCCCACTCCCTCCCGTCTCATCCTGCGCTGCCGCATGCATTAGCAGGGGACGCACCACACCACACCACACCACCACGCCACTCCTCACCTGTCCAGCTCTCCCCGCGGTGAAGCCAAGCGTCAACCCCAACAAATCCCTGGCCACCCCGAGCTAAGACACCCGTAGCGCGGGGAGGGGAAGCTTCCCCGACATGACAAACGAACCTCGGGCAGAAGGGGATCAGGGATGCGCATGGGGGATGAGAATAGCCCGTCGTCCGTCCACGTACAATGACCACTAGACTGCCCAGCAACTTAGATGACTATAAACCCCAACCCATATCGACTTTGACTTTCGTCATTCTCGTCTCCCCTCTCCATCCGCCACCAATCTATCCCATTTACACCTCCTTCCCGCCCGCCTGTCTTAGCCACCTCATCCACATTAATCTATCTCTGTGTTTTTCTCTGCATCTTGATCCATTCGATTCCGATACCTCGTAATTGAGCTTTGCCACACTCTAATCGACCTTAATACCAACAATGGAACAGCACAGGCCTGCCGCATCGTCCATCCATGTCCGTCCTTTCCTGTGAGTCTCGTTACCTACAAACCAGCCACTCTCCCCAGAGCTCAATTCTTACTCTCCGTTCCCGCAGTCGTCACAAGGCCATCATCGTCTTCGCCGCCGCCGCAACAGCAACCGCAGTAGCCTTTAAATATCAATCGACCTCTCTTAATCGCAACGACGTCGAGCAGCGCACACGCAAGGCCCCTTCCTTTGGGTACGTCTCTGTCGACCGAAGCGGTGGTGGCATCTGAACAAAAGCATCTGGACATATTGTGGACAATGATTTGATACACTTGCTCTATTGACCCCCCCTCCGAGGATGGGAACAAGGATATATGACATTATGCAAAGGGCCTGGACTCTGAGTGATACCATGGGCCACAGAAGGGACGAAGAAGAAGACATCGCTACAGAAACAAGCATCTCCACCAAATGAACAAGCTTGGCACAGATATATATATACACAAATAAACAGTTGGGTTCTAGGTCGCGGCCAGGTCACCTTCAATTCTATTTACACAATCACACCCAATTACTCCGGTTTCTTCAGGCTCCGACCACTTAAACTAGCAACGCGATGCCACCAACGCCCGGCCAATGCAACTAGATAACTTGAAAACACAAAAGCGCACGCTCATTGCGAATGTTGGATTCCATCAACTCCCTGCCACCCAGTGTCTGTTTACACTGAGTCACCCTTCTGCACCGGCTGGTCGTTCGACTTGGCTTCATCGTCCGACGAATACGCCACCTCTTTGCCCTTCCCCTTCCCCTTGGCGTCCCACGCTGTCTTGGGCTCCTTCATACTTCTGCGGCTAACAGGCCTACTCTTGTTGCTTGGAGCTGACGACTTCTTCGAGCCGCTCTCAGCTCTGTACTTGCGGACTCGATCTCGTCCCGCAACCTCGATTAGGGGCATCTCCCTGCTCTCATCTCCTGAAGAGTTACGTCTGGTCGTGGAGGCGGTTGATGTATGTTTCATGTCCCGCATCTCTCGAATCACGTCGGCAAAGCTTTCCTCCAGCGTCTTCATTCGCGCCAAAACGAGCCTGCTTAACCTGTCTCGATCCGCATTGTCGCCACCGCCGGCTGCCCGCAGCCGGCTGTCCTTCATCATGGCCATTGCCATTTGCGTCTGGAAACTGCCGACCATACCTGCGCTTGGGTCGTCGCCCCCGAATCCAATGTTGTCAGACATGGTGCTGAGATCCAACGACGACAGCCGTCTGGCTTCCCGCGGTCTATTGCGAGGCTCAATGCTGAGCAGAGCCGACCGGCTAACTCCACCAGTCTCCGGCATTCCTCGCGGGGCAATCGCTGCTCGGGGTTTGGTTCCAGATAGATACACCGACCGCCGAGGCGAACTGCGTCGGCGAGTTGGTGTTTTCTCTCCTGTGGCACGCCCAGAAGTGCGAGGTCGTGGTTGTCCGGCGTGTGGTGGCGAGACAGGCGAAGCGCCGCCTGACTGCTTCATCTCCTGAGGATTGAAGAGAATCGTGTTGGTTGATAGAGTGCGGTTGTGCGCACCCCGTCTTGGTCGAGGGGTTGGAGGTACGCCTTTGCCCGCAGAACTAACCGATGATGCAAGTTGACCAAAGCCTGACGGTCTTGGTGTGGTGAAATAGCCCTCTCCCGAGTCGGATTCGGACCCAGATCCAGATCCAGACTCTGTTTCGGATTTCTCGTCCATTTCAAGACGACTCTGTTCAGCGTTGGTACCGTTATCATCCTCATCCTCATCGTCGTTGGTGACTAACTCATCATCACCGTCGGCGTCGGTTTGGTCTTTGTATTCTGGCATCTCGGCCGCTAGTCGGGACCTTGTAAAACGAGAGGGCATCACAAAAGCGCCACTGTTCGACACCAGATCGGCAGGATCGCTTGCCGCAGATCTAGCATCCGAAACATGTCTGAGATTTGAGGTGCTGCGTTCCCAACCAACGCTCAACCTTCTCTGCCAGTTGGGGACGGCACCGCTGTCAAATGCGGTCCAATTGGCCGGTGACGCGCCCGTTTCGTCATGTTGATCCATCCAGTTGCGAATTGCGGTCTGTTTTATTCGCTCATTGCGTCTTTGCCCCCTGCCGTTGACATGTTCTGGCACACGTCGGAAGACCTCCTCAAGAGCTCGGTCCTTCTGGAATCCAGCAACAGACTCTTCACGGACTCGAACGTTGGGGCTGAATATGGCTGCCCTGGATGTAGGGTCTGCGAATGAGATCGACCTGCCCCGATCACGGCCTGGATGTTCCACCAGGTCTGTCGGCTCGTACATAGACGGCGCCAGCCACAGCCTCTCATACAAATAAATGCAAAACAATATGGGGAAGTGTGTAGCCTTGATGATTGTCCGGTTCAGCGACACAAAATGTCTTAGTGGCATGAAATATCGCAGTGGCATGAGCAGCCAAGCGAAAATATTGCTTGGGGCAATGTAGGAGAACAAGGCATCGTTCTTGACCATAGAAATTGTGTTGATGGCGAATAGAAACCTGTAAAATGGTAAGCGTGTGATCAATTCGTATATGCCGTCGAACTCACTGATGCTCTTCGTTGGCATTGGACGCGATTGTCATGAAAGAATTGGTTAGAACGGTGATAAGAATTGTCCTGGGGCGTCGTTAGCTGGCATTTTTGATAGTGGGACAGATTACAAAACTTACACAACCAAGAAGTGACAAATTATCAAGAATAGGACCAGCAAAGTTCTTCCTAACCAGTTGTACGTCGGCCATCTAGACGTTGTTAGCAGCTTGTCCGGTTCCGGGTGAGTTCGGTTGATTTGACTTACACATCCCAAGCTGCGGGCGTAAATCCCATGAGCAGTTGGAAAATCTTGTATGCAGCATCTGTTGCCTCAAACGAGTTCTTGGACAGTGTGAAGAAGACAAAAAAGCCACTACACAAAATTCCGATAAGAACAAAAACAGCAATCAGGTCAAATGCCATCATCCGGAATGCAATCAGCAACTGTGAAAAGTACTGGTAGTGATCTAGAACGCTGAAAATGCGCGGCAGAAGCAGGATGGCATTCGCGGCAAGCACGTCGTAGGCCATATCGTTCCAGTGATGAGGGTCGACTAGGAAGACGCCGTACGCACGCATGCAGTAGTAGACAATCAGCAACAGCAAAATGCCAAGATCAAATATGTTCCAGAAGCTCATGATGTAGAGAGCAAAGCCTTGCTCGTTGAAACCAACGAGTTCGTCCAACATGAATCCAGCACTCCAGAACCAAAATATCAATTCCAAGCCTGTGATTTGAACGGATCGCTGCGCTAGGACCGCAAGGAAGAGGCCGATTAATACGGCAAGGGATAGTGTGGAGAGAAAAGATCTATATCGAGGAACGCGAAGACGGGACAACTTGAGGAGGGATGCTCGTCGAGGGTCATACAGCGTCACTGTTCGTCTGCCCAGTAGATTGCCGGAGGCAGACTCCTTCTGAGGTAGCGAGCCCAGTAGCGGGGTTCTGTCATCAGGCTTTCCGATTTGACCATTGCCATTGTGGCTGTGAGGTTCACGGTGAAGACTGTCTGCGGCTGCGTGAAAGGTAATGGCACCACTCCATATGGCTTCCAGTTGCTGCACAATAACAGGGTGGGCAAGGAAGTGTTTAGCTGAGGCTCGGATTGCAACCTCGAGTGTAGACGTTCGGGAAGCGATCAGTGCCACTGAAGAACCCAGAGGAGACCTCCGTGCGGTGGTAGGGGACTGGCCTGGAGCTGCAGGAAGGCCCTGCAGTGGATAGAAGTCATAGGCGAGAGCGTCAATGAGTTCCCTTGTGTTGTATTCCTTCAACAGCTTGAGAGCAAGCAGCTCGCAGACCTTGGCTCGGGTGCTGCTGGTGCCCGCATTACTGGGATATCGCTGACCTTCCTTGGTGAACTGCAAGCAGTTGGCCATAAGTGCATATAGAGTTGCTCGAGAGAAGTGTTGGGTACGGATCTGCTGTTGCATGGGTTTGACGAGGAATTGGGAGACTTGGGGGGATCGGAGTTGGTCCCATGATAGGGTCGTTTCGGTGCGGGTGGCTACGATTACTCGAATGGCATGGGTCATGCTGTATATCGGTAGGGAGTCTGCAAAGGATAGTCAGAGATATTGTTCAATCGAATCGTGTGTGGTATCTCGCGGGATCGGGGCAGCGTACCCAGGTGGGTGGCGGAGAATAGAGGGAGAACAGGTAGGTTGGTGTGGCGATTGTCTTCGTCTTGGACGGCATCGTTGTCGTCTTCATCATCTTCTTCTCCTTCTTCGTCGTCGTCGCCTTCATCAGCATCACGGTCGTTGCGGAACCTGGGGGCTGGGCCCTCCTCGTTGGAATCGTCAGCGTCATCGTCGTCGGCCTCGGTGAAATCTGCGGTGGCATGTCTCCGGAGAGTGTAATCTTGGCGCTGGCGGGTGGGTGATATTGAGCCAAGTGATTCGACATGGCGGTTCATACGACGGGATCCAGCCCTGGAACGCAGCAGCGAGGAGAACATGGCGTCGGGTTGCGAGGGCTCTTTCGTTGGGATGCTCTCCTGACCAAGCGTGCTGCCTCACCAATGCGTCTCAACGCGCCATGGGCCCAGCACGGGGGGAGGAGACAAGAAAGGAATGAAGGAGAGAGACGGAGCTCTCGAAAAGACAAAAAGAAACGGCAGAGGATATAGGGAATAAACAAGGGAAGCGAAAAAGGAAAAGAGAAACAAGGAGAGACAGCCTAGGGAACGTCGTGGGCGTCGAGGCTTCGAGGCTCGAGTGGGATCCAAGGAGCCAAAGGAGAGGCTAAGACCAGCCATCGGAGACGAAAAGACGGTGCTGGACAGAAAGCCTACAACGCTAAAGCCTTAGTGGCCGACACGGTGTAACGCCAGTGGACAGGGATGGGTTCACTGACTTTACAGAGGACTCCACTGGCCTGCTCCACCGTCGTGCCCACCGAGTGCACCGACCCACTGAGCGAACTGTCGACTGACGCACTGCGCACTAATACAAGGGCCTTGGAAGCCAACGCCTGCGGGCCAGCAGCAGACGAACATGGGGGGAGGCAATGGGCTCAATTTGGCAGCGCCCTCCAACGCCATCGCAGCGGGTGCTGCCTCCAGCTCGCCATTCTGCTTTTTAGGGACATCTGGGGCGAGTGCTGGCTTCATCTCGGGTAGCTAAATCCCGGGGTTACGCATTAGTTGGACAGGAAAATATCTCCTACGTCTAGGTCACCAATGGCGCGCACTTGCGGGCATTGGCATTCGTATAATATTTCCGCTTCCACCTCAAAGGAGGTGTGCCGTTGCTTATGCTGCCATAGCTCGCTTTCCCTGAAGAGTAAGTATGTGGGAGGCAGGGGGGTGGACCAACAGGGCAGATTGGCAGTCCATGCCGTGGGAGGAAGCGATGCGGCTGGCTGGCTGGCTGGCATACCGAATTTTCACTCACGCACACACACACACGCACTCGCACTCGCACGAATTGCACTCGAGGAACAATCGGTGAAGGGGGAATGTTTCTCTGAGTGTGATGGGATGCATATTTGGGGGGGGGACAAGAATGACGACCACAGTGGTGGAGGTGGTGGTGGTGTCCAGGAACTGACTGACAATGGAGAAACACCATGACTCGGCTGATGACAGGGGGGTATGGCGAGGAGCGGGCATTGCAGGATTAATTAGCAGGTATACGGAGACAATGTAACTTGCCACAAGTATCTGCATTGAGTGCCTACATGAGCATGAACAGGCTTGGATCGTGAGAGAGCGAATACCGGAGATGTAGAAATGGCCTTCCTTGTCCCGTTCCCTGCTTGCCACCATCACACAGCAATTGTCTGCTCTACCATGCAACCCACACACCCTAGCCCGCCCCTCTTTGCCTCTTTCGCGCCCGCCTTGGTGTTGGCACGCGGGCGACAAAAAACATGGCACACCAGGATGGGCAGAAGGGCAGACAGCCAAGAATTAATGAAAAAGGATTCATGAATAAATATATAAATTAAATCGCATGGCAATTAGCCCGCGTTGTTTACCCATTCACCTCATTTGATCTATTTTGCATATTTTATTTTTATTTTGCTGGCTTGTTGCAGGATAGGGAGAACATTGACTGCGTGCCCTGTATTTTGTCATTGACTTGGTTGGGAACTAGAAACGACCCCATGATCAACAACACCAAAAGATAAGGCCAGGCATGCATCGTGGGTGAGAAAAATAAGGGGGGGTGGCCGCATGCTCCACGTTCAGCAATGGGCTGTGGTCTCATTGTCCCGTCGTCCACGGCCCGTCCTATCCCATCTCAATGCTACACTCATCCTTCCTGTTAGCCTGTATACCGCATCGTTTCCTCATTGCCTCCCCTCCCCCTCGCCACGAGCGAGCGCAATTGCATCTCCGTAGCTCATCTTTAGCTCCTGTGCGGGCCTCCCGCTCCAGCCACGACCAGCACGAGCCAGCCAGCCAATTCTTCCACAAGGGCATCAAGCATCGGCAGCAATTGATCTTTGATTGAATTGCCGATCGGCCAGAGCACAGACGGCTGCATGCTCCGACCTGCTCACCGGCACTGGGGGTGAGAGACCCGGTTGTTGCATCACAACGGCACGCACGTATGGATCCCGCGCATCACACACACGCACGACTTTGACGCATTCTGCAACTAGCACACACCTTACGCACATGGACGGCTCCAGATCGCGGTCACCCCGCCCTCTGGCGATAGCAAACACTAGCGGTCTGTCTCGCATCGCCCACCGTCCACCATCCACCACCCACCTGCCCGGCTTACTTCACACAGCCAAAAAAAGAAGTTCCGTAGTTCGCATCACCCTGGCGCGATCCCCCTTGCCCCTCTACCACTACCCCCCCAATCACGATGGCGTCCCATCAACGCACCCCCGGCCTGCGATGTCGCCCATCTCTTGTGCCTTCGTCGTGGGGACAGGGCCTCTCCGCCCATCGCCAGATCCGTTACGTCTGCTCCAATAAGCTCGCCAAGGCTAGCACGCGGTCGCCCACTCCGTCGCATCACTCGTGCAGCTCTCGACTCCATCCAGAGGTGTCATGCGTCGCTTCGGCATGTCGTCCATGCTAACTCTGCTCAATGGGTCGGCAGTGACGTTGGTCTGGAGAAGGACGCCAAAAAGAAAAAAATAGCCCTCTTCTTCCAAGTCCGGAAAACGCGCTGCCTGTTCCAGACCTCATCCCTTGCATTGTTTTGCTTTGTCTCGCCTCGCCTCGGCTCTCTTCAGCTTGTAAGCTACCGTACCAATGCGTGCACAGGTAAATGTATGACGAGCATCCTTCTCACCGCACGTTCAACTGGAATTCTGTTTCGTCCCCAGCCGCCCTCGCTGCTTCTTCCGGGGTGACGGAAGTCATGTCTCGGTTTCTGGCTCGGCCGACCGACCCCGGACTAGAACCGTACATGGCCCCGCTGGTAATTTGACTCGCCTCTAAGCACTAATCCTAGAAGCCAAGACTCGTAGGCGTCCTGGTGGGCAGATTGGCCATGGTTGTTCGACGTGGCGCCACAGCGGAATTCTGGTTCACTGTTGGTGCCAACGACCAGGCTGACGTTGACATGGTTGATTCAGATAACTGGTCGCGGTTTGAACAAGACAAGAACTAGGGCTGTCGAGTATCAATGCTCCCATCCCGTACCACAGAAGCAACGGCATCTCCTTCGGTCATTTCCTCCGAACCATTACCTAGTCGCGGAAGCCGTAGTCGGTCCCATACCGAATCCCGAATCCGTCGCGCGAATCGGCGTTGATGGCCGGCACTTTCAGCCTCAACTCCTAGATCGCTGCGCCGTGCGAGTTTACTAGGCCCGGATCCACGCGCGAGTGGGCGCTAGTGTGTCCAACTGTCGCTGGTTGCCAAGCCGTTACCAAATCGGGACTCAGATCCAACAACCAAGTTCTAAGCCACAGCATGATCACCAAGCACTCCCTTCTCTCGTGGTGATGATGCAAGCTTCTGTGCCTCGGCTCACGCGGTATTAAGGTTGAGGTCCGGTGCTCGGGGGCCATTCTAACCATAGTTTGCTTGTGACTTGTTCAGAAGGTCATGCGTGTGGACGATGAATGATCCAGAAGAGTGCTTCAAGTGCCGACGGCATTTTGACAAGCGGCCACGAGTCCCGTGTCCGGTTTTCGCTCAAGCCGAAATTTTGATGTGTGTTGAATTAAGTTCAGCATGATGGCTTGCGTGGGGGTCAAAGAAGCAACTGCAACTATTTGGGAAGCACAGTCGTGAGCGTCAAGCAGAGCAATTGGTATCACGATTCGTATTTATTTCCCTCGCAAAATTGTCACCGGTTCTGATTAAATTTTGTTTAGACATCATAGGCTATCTCAATCATGTTATCCTTGAATGTTATTCCCTGCTGTCTTCCATTTCTCACAATATCACATCCGCATTTAGATGTTCAAATTCAGTGTATTCTCGAATTACACATTGAACTGATGACAACTTGAAACGGATCACTCTTTTTCAATATTCAATCTTAGCAAGAATGTCTTACACGTGCTCCCTGTTTTATTTGACCTTTTCACATTCAATCATGGTAGCGAATCTTAAAAGGGTAACTTTACAACTTCCACCCACAACAAAGCATGGCTGTACCGTGAAATGAATACACTGATCACCGACAATTCTTTTCTCTTCTTTCACTCTCAAACAATGAGGCAAGATTCCTCTGTGCCTTCTAGGTTGGTCTCATATTAGTTCCCTTGGGTGCTTTGTCAATTAAATGTGCAACAATACCGGGAATTATGCTCCAAGGTCGACTAAAAGCAAGACAGACCCGGCGCCATCGCCATGTCTACATAAAGTAAGTTTGAGTTATTCACATGTCCGTATTGTAATAAAAATCGCCTTGAGTTTTACTTTCCTGAAAGAATATGCTGTGGTCAATCAGCGCAAGCGCGCTTGGCAAACTGGCTTCTGGGGGATTGAGCTTCTCGGGGCCTTTCCTGCGATATATTACAAGGCCGTGGCCGCTAAATCCTTTCGTATTTATATTTCTACTAGCCTATCATAATCGTAAACGAGATAACAATCTTTTTTCTTGTGTTGTCAAGTCACTCAATTTACGCCTTTGCAATAAGCAGGTTCTCCAAGAAGAATATACCTACTACTACCACTAAGTTATATTAAATTTCTAACTTATTTCCATGCATTAATGAAGAATTTGCGTCACCAGTGCCAGTTGACTAGACTCTAAATCGATCGGAATACACTGAACTACTCAGAGCTTCCGTGCCGTATAGGCTCGGAAGTAGGCAGCAAAGATTCTTGGCAATACTCTCTCTATATATCATTAGTGACAGTAAATTCTTTAAACTTCAATTATGTTTTCATTTAAACCAAGGTGTTTTCTTGATGGACATGATTCCCCATCTTCCTAGACTCTAACTACAAAATGAATGACCCAATCCTTGAGCACGAATCCGCGGCCAGTGATTTTTAAAAGATCGCTTGAAAGTTTATTAACTTCCTGTTCTCTATGATAATGTCATTGCACCAGAATCAAGGGATAAAAGTACGCCCTACTTCGCTGCAGCCAAACGATCCAGTGGTATCATCACTTCGCACATCAATAACACGGATGCAGTATCGGCATAGCCGACTTTATTTTGTTTTTATATATCGTTCTGTATTATTTTAGTGTACATATCAAACATTATTTCTCGGGCTGCCAAATGCCTTTAGCCCAATCATGTCCGAATGACGAAACATACACGTGCGTGACAGCATAATCATAGCGCCTAATGATCCCCCAGAAGATGAATTACATGAAGTAAAGAGAGAGAAAACGAGCTTGGCAAAGCCCATAAATTTCATATTGTTTCGTGCCATAAATGATAGGTCATTAAAGAAAGGGATACGCTACAGATCAGCGGGGATTGTAATGGAGATCTCGTTGAATACTGGACATCTCTCTTAAAAAACCAACCTCATGGGGAAATAATATAAAGAAAGAAAAAGAGTAAAATAAAACAAAATCAAGGTGAGCCCTAAAATTACGCGAGCGGTGTCAGTCTTACTACATTTACTGTGTTTTCAGAGTCGCGCCCCAATTCCAATGCTTACCCGGTAGTGAAGCCGAACCAGCACCAAAATTTGTAAGAACGTGCAGTCTTGTATCTCATTCGTGGTATTCTAGTATTGCTCAATAACTTTTATTGCAATCAATAATAGGTTGCTCTCAATCATTTGTGGCGGAGCTTGATTCTGAATGTTGTGTTCTTTTGAGGCTAAGATTGCAATGTAAGTTATACCACGCCATAGTCTCAACTGCATCATTCAGCCTAAACTATGGCAACTAGTAGGAGCGAGGCACCATATTTCATATGATGAGCTTCCACCGAAATAGTACTAAGCGACATCATCCGGGATGTGGCGAATACAGGCGACAGTAGACGGCACGGAGATAAAGCGTGACAATCTATGGCATTTGAATTCATGTTACACGAGAGCGAGCCGACAAGCTTTATCAATAATATACGAGGGAAATTAAAATATTAGGCATAAAAGACAGCCCCAGATCACCGTCTTTAGTTCAATCTAATGGACATCATGGAATTACCGGGATAATTAACCCAAAGTTAAAAGGATTGGTTTGTGCAACCATGCGCATCTCTTCTGATGGAATCCACTGCGTCTAGGAGAAAGGATGGCATCTCACTTGATGGTCATACCTGGAGAAATATATTGACACTGTCGCTTTTTTTCTGGGCTGAGTCCCAAACTAGGAGCAGCACGATGCTAACCATCTTAGCTAGAATCACAGTTGTGACTTTAAGTGGGGTTAAAAAGGGCCACTGCAGCAGCAATCTGTCGAACACGAGCACAATACGCTTCAGTGAAGTTTCGCACTTTATGCTAGCATGTCATCTTACTTTTTATTATTAGCCCATGTATTTGGTTTATTTGTCTTTGCTTCCAGAACACTCCGTAACATGCGTAAAGTTGCATTGATTGTCCACAGCAGATTCTGGAACCCGGTGTTTCTTGTTTGGGCCGTGGAGTTTCCGGATTAGAAACAAATTTGGATTTGACTTGTCCGTGCGCAATCTCGGAGCATGCGAGCCCAGAAACACGTTGGAAACCGCCTCGATAACCCGGGTTCCCGAATTAGTATGTGGCTGGTTAATGGGTAGTCATAATGGGGTCGCCGCAAGCAAAACTCGAGAGTGGGCGGGTGGAATTTGGCAAAGCACAGACAGCAAGCTTGGTGCTGCATGGATGAGGCTCAGACGACTTTTAATAGAAAAAACCGCCTGTTAAATGAAGGCGATGAAGCATGCACTGTCTAGGAATAAAAGTATTTGCTTAGCGGCGGGGACTGAAGGACCATAGTTAAGGAATGGTTTTGGATGAAGTAGTCAGAGGTAGGCACTGACCCAAAAGAGGATTAGCTGATTCGGCAATGTGTGGTAGCTTTTAATAAAGGCAAAGCCGGGAATGGCAGTCTTCCTGCATGCTGCGCCGTACTAGCATCATGACTACGAGAAAGCTTTGGTTGATGCCGCCAGATATCACAATCAAATCCAGTCAACTTACGGTTGGGGTTCTAGAGGGATCAGGATATGCATCTCATTCATCTGACTAGAATGCCTAGCGATAATCCGGCTCCCCGGTATCAGGCGCTTTGGTAAATGCCGTCATGTCTCCTCAAGAGTGACAGTTTGCTAGCGAGCAGACTGACATGATCCGTGCCCCATCGTTCGCCCACGCAGCCAACAAGACAGGGGCCAGGTATGGGTAAAGACTCACCGCACTTTGTCGCAAGTCGTATATTAGCCACTCGTAGGTGTCTTCAACCAAGACCAGTCGTTTCGTTTGAAGACAACTGTCGCAGCCATTTGGTGATGAGTTTCGGGTGCAGGGTAACTAATTGGCGATGCAGTCAAAGACACCTTCGCGGGATCCAATTGGTGCAGGAAGACAACGCCACCGACACCCAAGCAGGAAAGCAGAGGACAGGGTCCCTGCAGGTCCCGCGGTGGGGCGCCAAGTTTACCCCTGGATTTTCTTGGCCACTAATCATGGCGTGCCTGAACAGTACTGGCTGTCATGCGGAATGGAGGCTTGGTAATTTGGAAGAGAGGAAGAGCATTTGGTCAATGCCGTGCGGCGCTCGCGGTGCTCGCGGACTTCGCCTGGGCATTGACGGATGGGACGCTGTGGAAGCCCTCTCGAGGGATGGCCCCAGGGCGTGTCCAATCGTATTCCAGTTCGTCCGTGGCCCACGGTAGTGCGCCGCAGAGGCTCGATCGAATCGTCCGCACCCTCAGTAGTCTGCGGCCGTCGGACCTTCGTGTGTGCACGCAAATGCCACGGGGCCCTTGCCTTTGCTTGACGTGCGTGAAATGGCCTATCATGCTGCCTGTCCGAGCATTAGTCGCGAGCCAACAGACCTGATACGGAGGGGAGGATCCGCGGCAGCTCTGCTGGTAGCGATCAAACAGCGATCAACAAACGCTAGAGACGATCGCGGAGGATCACTGCTGAGGACAGAGAAACGACGCCCTCACCGACAGAGTGCAAAGTAAGGTTATTTCCCATTCTCTCTCGAGGTGACTTGAGATGGGTATACATGGATCAATGGCCCCCCCTGGCGCTCTAACGCCCTCATAGTGCATCTCGTGGCTGGCAGCTAGGCCAGCCCCCCCGCCAGACCCCCCGGCTCCGTAGCCCTGTGGACACCACTGAGCCGGCACCTCTCAGTGGGCATGGTGGGCTGGTGGGCCAAGCAGCCCGGGAGGCGTGCGTCCTCAGTGGCCGTCCCCGTTGCCGCTCAGTGGGCACCCATGGCAGCAAACTGCAGCTGGACACTGGGCTCTGGAACGGCGGGTAATTAGCGACCTCCCTAGGGAGCGGCCATCAGGGGACGACCGAATAGGCTCACCACGGGGGCCGTTGTTGGCCGTCACCCCCTAGACATGCTGCCCCCTTGAATGCAAAGGCCGGCCGAGTGCATTGTTAATGTCCAGAGGTTCCTCAATCCCAAACCCCCACAGTCTCTCTCAATGTTCTCTTGACTCGTCCGTCGGGATAGCCTCTGCGGTACGGAATACTGATCTTGGCCTCCTGCGCAGCGTTGCCGCATCCTCCGTCGACACCACCGCCGTCATCCCGAACTTTCGGCCTCGGAGTGCGCGGCTGCTCCTCCCCCCGTTTCAGCCTCCTCCGATCCGCGTGAAAGTGGGAGCGCCCCTCGATGCTACACCGCAGGCGCGTTCCCTTTTGCCTGGCAACCTCTCATCTTTCATTTAACCTCAATCCTGACTGCGGCCGCTCCCTCGTTGATCCTGCCGACCCTTGAGCACGCGACTTCGGGCCCGGACGCTCACAGAGCGTCTCTTTGAGAGGGTCCCTCCGTCAACACTCTATTGTGTCTGACACTCTCCGTTCCAGTTCGAGTTCAGAATATCCGACTTCTGCACGCTGTTGGCAGACAGGTATGGACACGGACGTCCTCACCAGCGACCATGAGTCCCTCCCTTCAACCGTGCGTCCTGAACGAGTGTCCATGATGGCCCGAGACCCAAGTCCCGAGACCCCAAAGATGGCGCACGATTCCTTGGTAACCGTTCGTCTCTCCGAACCCGATTCCCTCGTCCTCGACTCTTCAACAACCAGTCCCGATGTCGACACGGCCCAATCGACTCCGATCAAGGACCCCGGCCGCGAGAGCATCGTCGTGGATGACGTGAAGAGCGAAGTCCACAGCGAGGCCCCGAGTGACGCCCAGAGCGACGTCAACAGCGAAGTCAGTGTCGACATCAGCCAGGACGAGGAGCGGGAGACTGAAGCCGACGAGAAGGACAGTGTCAAGGCCGACGACTCCAGTGCCATCGCTGAGAGCAACGACGATACCAGCGAGGAATTGGCGGTGGCAGATAAGCCGAGTACGGAAGAGACCCCAAGGCCAGAGACTCCCCGTGACTCGACAGCCACCATGCCGCCTCCTATCGTCGCTGCTCGCAATCTCCAGGAGGAATTGTTCAGCGATGGCCACAGCTCAGATCAAGAGGAGGTGAACTGGGAAGAGCTGGAGAGGACCGAAGATGAGCAGACCAAGGATGAAGAGACTGATAACGTACGTCTCTGCAGCCCTCTGACCGAATACCGAATGCTAACTTGAATGACAGTCAACGGCCCTCTTGCTGGCACGACTTGAACAGGAAAATGCTAAGCTGGCTACGAACCCAAAGAGCGTCAAGGTCCAAGGTGTCGACCGTGCCACCGCGGAACGCAGCGCCGTGAGCAAACCTCGTCCACCTTCGATGGCCCAACTTCGACAGATGGTGCAGGGTCCCACCCCCCCTGCGCTGCGATACTCGATGCTACCCCCTCCGCCGATGACAGACCTCGAATTCTATGCTGCTCTAGTAAAGGACTACCAGCAGACGGCTGCCAGGCTGCCTACTCTCCTCTCCAACAAGATCCGTAAGGGAATTCCTCCCCCACTTCGAGGTGTTGTGTGGCAGAGCATGTCTGGTGCTCGGGATTCTGGATTGGAAGAGCAATTCGACCGGTTATGTGGCGAATCCAGCCCCTACGAGGTAATTATCGGGAAAGACCTGGGCCGAAGCTTTCCTGGCGTGGACATGTTCCGCGACCCTGAGGGAGACGGGCAGCGCATGCTGGGTCGAGTGCTCAAGTGCTTCAGCCTCTACGACACCAAGATTGGCTACTGCCAAGGGCTGGCCTTTCTGGTCGGCCCACTACTGATGCACATGCCTGACAAGCAGGCCTTTTGCGTTTTAGTCCGGTAAGTAATCGCCTCACAACCTTGCCCCGATTTGTCTCATGTGGCGTACTGACTGAACCTACTTTAGTCTGATGGAGGTTTACGACCTACGCGCGTGCTTCCTGCCTGACCTGTCCGGCCTCCATGTGCGCATCTATCAATTCCGCGAGCTGCTGCGGCAGACGCTGCCAGTATTATCGAGTCACCTCGAGGATCTACAAGTTGACCCCGCCTATGTTTCGCAGTGGTTCCTGAGCTTCTTCGCGGTTACATGCCCCTTACCCATGCTGTTTCGAATTTACGATGTCATTTTCGCCGAAGGTGCATCAGAAACACTCATGCGAGTGGCGCTATCCCTGATGCGGAAGAATGAATCCCGGTTATTGGCATGCACTGAGATGGAGGATGTTATGCAGCTCCTCCTCTCTCGCGGCCTCTGGGATTGTTACCATTACAACGCCGACGAGTTTGTCCAAGACTTTGTTGGATTGACTGGCGCTGTTACCAGAGAGAGTATGCTTCAGCTTGAACAAAGCTACAAAGAATTCAAAGCCGCAGCTGTGAGTCCCGTCAGAGGATCAGAAATCTCAACCGCTGCTAGTCGCTTCCTGGGTCGCATCTGGGCTTCATCAACCACTAGTCTGTCGCCGAAGCCCGCCAACCTCAGCCCCGGCAACAGCGCACCATCTCGGCCACTCAGCATGCTGCGTCGCAGTGCATCAAAACAGAGCATCGCATCAACATTGAACTCAATGGAGGCCAGCTCAGCTAGTGTCACCAGCTCTACATCGACTGATGCAACGAGCTTGACTCGCGACTCTTCAAACACGGACGACGGCACCCTGACTCGTGAAACAACTCCGGTAGGAGGCAAGGCGGGTGCACAAAAGAATGAAGATCGACATTTGCACGGCCAGATCGAGGATCTGTTGATGGCTCTGAGCGAACTGCAAAGAAATCATGCGCTGCTGTCGAATCAACTCCAGCGCGAGCGAGAAGAGCGACATGAAGATCGCAAGGCTGTTCAGTCGCTCCTCGAAGGCCTGAAGCAGACAGCAATCGGAGACTCTGAATCGACGGACTCGAGCAAACCAGAAGTCAAGATTTCACCCGTTGACGACGGGAAGAACGCAGATGATTCGGAAGCGAATACCAGAGAATCCTTGGCAACAACGGATGATGCCGCCCCGGCAGATGATACTTCAGCGACTGCCACTCCAACTGATGTGGACGCAGCTGAGGCGGCCGTGGCTGATACATCCGATCGCCCGGAAGAGAATGCACTTGACGAGAAAAAAGAGGAGGAAGTGGATGACAAGCCTGAAACTCCGTCAATTGAAACTCCGCCGGCCGAGAATATATCATCGTTGGTTGACTTGGTCGAGCGTCGGTTCCGGATTGATGAAGACCGGCGGCGCTCATCAATGCTTCAATCCAAGATGCAGTTGCGCGAAGAACTGGGCTATGCAAAAGACCAACTTGCTAGCGCCTTATCTCAGTCACAAGAATATGGTCGCCAAATTCACGACTTGAATCAAGAGTTGACAACTGTCAAGGAGCAGCTTCGAGAGAGCCACTCCCATGTGAGGGCTCTCCACCAAGACAAGCAGAGGCTAGAGAAACAGATGCATGGTCTGAAGGCGCGGGTTTCATCCAGCTCATTCAACGAAGCTACGCGTGAACCCGAGCCCGAATGGAACAAGTCATCCAGTGGCGCTGGCTTGCGAGAATTCAAGCTTGGACGAAGCAAGTCAACGCCATCATCGCAGGGAAACAATGGGCCTACTAGCCCTGTGTTTAGCAAGAGGATTTCCTCGCTATCCAAACCTCACGAGTCAAGTATTCCGGTGGTGACGACGACGGCGCCGGCGCCAGCTCCAAGCGAGAATGAGGCGTTGCTGCTGGAGCTTGCACAGGCCAAGACGGCTGAAGCCATGGCTAAACAAGAGGCCGAGGAGGCAAAACAAAAACTGGAGTCGATGCGTAAGGCCCACGGGTTATCGCATAGCGAGATGGGTCACACACCGACGCCATCACAGTCGGGACCGATGGGGGTGTTCGGTCTTCTTACTGGACACGGCACATCGCCCTCGAGTGAAACGCCACCCAAGCCAGCCTCGACATCCGGATCTCCCTCATCTGGCGGTGGTGGTGGGTTTTGGGGGTGGCGAAGATGAAGAGGCTTACGGTGCGAAATGTTTCCTTATTTCATTTGCCCACAGTGCCAGGGCCCGAGTGGCATGACGAAGAACTTGTGGCATGTTTGGGATTTGTTCTTTTTTCCTGTACTTCATTGTACATATTGGGCATGGAGTCGTCACGTTTTGGAGCGCATGTGTTTGGGACAATGGCGGGAGCGGCGAGAAGTTGGTCTCGTGTGGCATCTGCATGATTTTGGCAGGGCACGCTCTGCCTCTGATCTTGATCTTGTCCCCTGTTTTCTCATCATCATCATCATCATTACTAGAGCGTTTGTTTAATTGACAAGGGGAGTTTCGGGACGGCCTTTGCTGCAGAGCAAGGATGAGGTTTCAGTGAGCAGTGGAAGTAGAGCTGCTGGGGCTATAATCAAAGAGAAATTTCTCGGGCTGGAAAATATAAATGATGTTGAATGAGTCTATATTCTTTTGCAATTCGTGATATGCATGGCGCCGTGTTTTGCCTTGATTCATGTCCAGTAAGGTGAGAGGATCGCTATTGAGCTGTCAACGGAAAGTTGACCGGGTTGCTGGTATTAGCGATGTACAATACAACCATTGAATGATTGTTAGTTCGACACTTTGCTGCATGGGGCCCCTGTAAAAGGACAAGACATCTTATTGTTTAGCTAAAATAAATAAATATAATGCCTAAATAAATATACTTAGCTAAGGATAATCTCTTAGAATGTTTTTAGGCTTATTTTTCCTTTAGAGGTTTGTGATTATTCTGGCTAGGATTGATATCGTGCAGCAAGTGCGGTGGGGAAGTACCTTCGTGACAATCATTCAAGGGTTGGATTGTAGTCCGCTCCAGCACTTGATTGGACATCTGCGAGCGAAACGGCTAGCTGGAGGATGTTGAGAGGGGCCGGAAATGTTCCCGAGAGGAGGTTCATGGTCTGGCTGCATTTAGCTGGGTCGGCATGGGCGGAGGTTTTGCTTGCCAAGGTGCTTGTACTATGTACAGATTGACAGGCCATGACACTAGCAGCTGCGAAACGACATGGCATGATGCGCAAGCTTCTATTGCACGACCTGATAGAAATAGAGGAGAGCAATTAAATAAAGAAACTGGATAATATCTCCAAAGAGGGAATAGCAGACCGGACTGGTATTACTGGTCTATTGCTCTTCCTTCTTATTTTCTGGTCTCGGTGTTGACCTCGTACTGAATGTGGTACATGACACCCTCATGCGTCATGGGGAACTGCACGGGGAACGTTTATAGAAAGCGTCCAATGATGGCCTATCTGGAGTACAACAAGGTCTCGTTGTGTGTGTGGGTACCCACCCATGATGCGTGAGCAGTCCTATCCTGTGGTGCTCAGCCAAGCTATGCATGCTCCTGCATACAGACTGCATGCGGCAGCTTGGTTGCTCCCGGGCCACCACCAGAGATAGCTGAGCTCGTCGAGTTGCGCCCGGCATGTATCACGGCCGCTGGCAATTGTTGAGAGGGACCGGACGCTGGCACTGGGAAACGGAAACCGGACCCGGACTTGTTGCAAACCGAGACATTGCGGTGTAACGTCTGGTTGCGTACAGATGCGTTTGACCCTGTTCGGGCAGAGCGTTGATACCTAGCTACCAGGGTGCGCTGTGGTTGGCCCATTGCTTGATTTTATTTTTATTTTGTTTCTGTTTATTAAGATTGAAGGGACCCAATCCGGAGGAACCTAAAAAAAAAACGACCCAAGTCAGATAAACCGGGTCCGATGTTTTTCTCCGTTGGCTTTCTGTCGCGTGAGGGAGTTGTCTTCCAGTTTTTTTTTTCTGTATCCTGGTCCCGCCCTTTGCTTAGCGTGACTATCACATGCATGCAAGGATGAGACTGGACACAGCGGATGGGGGTTGGCTCCGCTTCAGAAATGACCAGATCATCTCACGTCAAAGCATCATTCATTTTGAAGGGGGCGGCGGGTGGAGGGGGATCCCTGGATGGGGAAGTTTTTTTTGTCCGTTTCCCCTTCTTCTTGGGACGATGCAAGGGGAAGAGCAGCCATTTGATGTGCTGACTGGAGCACCTTGCTTGGAAAGAAGATGGTGGGCAGAAAGGGAGCCCTTGCATCTCTCTCAAGAGATACAGATAACAACATAGTTTACATAGTGCGTCCTCTGTTCTTATCTAAACGTGCCATTGTTCGGCTTGTGAACAGCGTGCACGCAGAAGAACAGATGGGTTACACCATATTCGGGGGTCGGTTTCGTCGCGGATGCCTTGATTTCACCATCCTGGATCGGGTCGGCCGGAGGATGCAACGGGCAAAGCCGAGTGGGTGGCAGCCGGAGGGGGGACCTGGGGGATACTTGTGCCCGCGAACGAAAGTCTATTGGGCATCGTGTACAGTGAAGGTCGAGATAAGTGCGTCATCCTGCTGTGTGATGATACCTCGGCCGTCAGGGAGGGAAGCTCCAAGCTTAGCTCGGAGGGCTCTTGCTCTCGCTGTTCGTTCATGCCATGTCCCCTCCAGGGCTCCTCCCTCGGTCAAGGAATTCCTCCAGAAGCCTTGCCCACTGGGCACCCAGCGGGGCGGCGCGGCGGACAGGACGGGGGCCCAAGCTCCACCGAACCCACTGCAGCTGTGATCTTTTAGTGCTGCCAATAGTGGGTGGTCCCTGTCGCGGGCTCTTGTTGGCTGCCGTGGCCCTCTATCAGCGGGTTGTCAAGGTGTGTGCCTGATTGACTGCCCGAGGTGTCGGGTGCGTGTGTTTGGTGTGTGTGACTGAGTGTGAGTGCGTGTGCGTGTGTAGGCGTCACTTTATCGCCATAGACAGACAAGCTGTCCTTCTGGCAAGTGACTCTTTACCCAGATCGTCTCGTCTCGTTTCGCCTTGCTCCTCCTCACTTCTTCTCCTCACCCATTCTCCCACCCGCCTCTCACGCTCGACTTGGGCTTCATTTCCATTCCCGTTGCTGCTTGCTGTTTTTGTCTAGCTACAGCTCCTGCTTCCGCCTTCAACCCCTGTTTGCCTTTGTTTCTCTCCGCCGGACTGGCAAGGTACGCTTTTTTTTTTTTCTTGTCGTGTAATTTCCTCCCTGCACTGGCTCGCTTGCTTGGCCGCTTGCTCGACGGTCCACCCCTTATCGGCAGACACAAAGTGTTTTGTTCTCTGAACCACCACCACCACCAATTCCTCTGGCCACTTTTCACCTCTCGTCGTCTTCCTCTGCTTTGCACTCTGCACTCTCTCTCCTTCTGCTTCTCTATCTCTCTCTCTCATTCCCATCTTCTGCTCAAATTCCATCTTCCGTGCAGCCCCGCGCATCTCCCTCCGCCAACACCTTGAACACCCCACGTTGCCGAAAGCCACCAAGTCCAGTGGGGTACGTTTTGCATGCTACCGCCTTGTCTCATCCGCTTTCTCTCCGGGACAATTCGGACTTTTTTTTTCTTGCCAGCTCCAGCTAACATACATACCTTGAACAGTCTCCCAGCTTTTTTTCTCGATCGAACCTCGCTTCGCTTTGCCAGAGACCGGGCGACTGATTGTCTACTTTCAGACGTGCTTGCGCATCCCACCTATCTAACATCGGTACGTGGTCCTCTTGCTATGCCACCAAAAATGCCACATCGGCTATTTTAACTCGACCTGTTTCGCTAACTTACCTTCTTCTTTCTCTCGCCAGGCACACTCGTCATAGAAACGTCATGGACGCTCCAACCAACGCCGATTCGGCTCGCCGTTCGCCTTCACCTTTCCGCCAACCTGCCGCTGCCAACCAGCCCGTCACCCATTACCACTCTTTCTTCTCCGAGCTCCTGTCATGGGACAACCCCCGTGAGTAGACAATCCTCACCCCATTCCTGCATGGCCACGTTACTGATACTCTCGTTCCACTAGGCGCCTCTGGCATTGCCTACCTGACCGTCATTTCTCTTATTCTCGCCGCCAGATTCGTTGACGTCCTCCGATGGGGCTTCAAGGCTTCCTACATGATCCTCGGCGTGACCATCATCGCCGAGGTTGTTGGCAAGGTTGTCTTGAACAACGGTCTCACCTCCCAGATCCGACCCCGCCGATACTACACTATCCCCCGCGACACACTTGACACTCTTATCGGTGATGTCCACGAGCTCCTGAACTTCTTTATCATTGAGTCTCAGCGCATTGTCTACGCCGAGAACATTCCCTCGTCGATTGCTGTAAGTTGGACCTGGCATTGTTGTGTTATGCTTTAAATACAAAATCTGACCAATCCTTAGGCCTGGGTTGCTGCTTTCCTTTCTTATTTCCTTGTCAAGCTTGTTCCCTACTGGGGCCTCGCTGTTATTGCCACCACCGCCGTTTTCTTTGTTCCTCTCGTCTACAGCACCAACCAGGAGCTCATCGACGACCAGATCCACCACATCTCCGAGCTTGTGGATGCCCAGACCGCCCAGGTCAAGGACGTTGCCCAGAAGCAGCTTGACAACGTCTCTGCCCTTGGCAAGCAGTACGCTGGTGACTACACTGAGAAGGTCCAGGACCTCCTCCGTGGAAAGACCCCCTCTCGCCAGGTCATCGTTCGCCCCGACCCTCCTATTATCAAGGAGCCCGAGTTCCCCAGCCCTCCTACTGAGGAGCCCGCCAAGTCCGAGAAGGTCGATTTCCCTGAGGTCCCTAAGGAGGACCCCACTCCCGCTTCCCAGTCTGTCCCTGTCGCTTAAACAACTGGTGCGATGTGGTTTCCATGTGTACACGACTTGAGAAATGGGCATTACTTGCCCCAGGCAAAGACAGGGTTGATGGCATTTTCAGGGGCGCATCTCTTTTAATCAAGGACCAAGGGACTTGTCAAATTGGAATTCGGCGTGATGTGGTTTTTCGGAGCATTCCCTAACCTGCAATGCGACAATGACGCGAGTTGATTGCCACGAGGATGAACAAAAATGATTGGGGAGAATGATTGATGCATCTCGTCGAGGAGGAGCCATCAAGGTCCCATTGGTGGTGTATGAAGTGGTATGGCTAGGAGGATCAGCTTCCTGGCACCGAGGAATTGGAGTGCGAAAGGCTTTTAACCTTTTAATTGTTGCGTCCATTTACGAATGGTCGCATTTGGCTTTGAAAGCTCCTTTTTTGTCCTCTTTTTTTGTTTTTTTATTACTGTTGTTTTGCCTTGGTTCTTCAGGACGCTTGGTGTTTACGGAAATGTACATTGTGTGCGCTTGCCAACAGCCTGGAGCCTATCTCCAGCTCCGTTTAGTTGAGATTGCACAATTTACAATTTGTATTCTCTTTTACCTTGATTGCTACAAGTTTTGCGATGTGATATCGGTAAGCTGTGATTGGCCAAGAGTCAATGCGCCGCCGTCTCTTTTTTATAGGTGCTGTTGAGTCAAGCCACTCGAATTGCCTACGTTGTTGCTTCACTTATATCAATCAACCTGGGAACTGGGAACACTGAAATGCTGAAGAAGAAACTAGATTGATTTTTTTCTCGGTTCTCACCAACGCCGTAGTAACGAGGTATACACACATCCATCTTTTGCTCTAAGTCCATCTACATGTGCAATTGCACCAAGCAGCAACCGCCTTTTCAAATCTACCTGCGTCGCTTGCCACCACCGCCATCCTCGCCGGCGCTGCGCTTGCGGCCGTTCTTGCGCCAGAACTCCTTGGACTCGCGCTTCTCGCGGGCCTCCTTCTTCTCCTCGCTGTCGGCAATCTTCTTGCGGAAGACGGCGCGGTTCTCCTCCTTCTTGACGCGGCGCTTGGCAGCGGCGTCGTTGCGGATGGTGAGCAGCTGCTGCATGAGGGCGCGGGCCTTCTTCTCCTCGGAGCCGGGGGCCAGGACGACGGCGCGCTTCTGCATGTACGTCTCCTTCTTCTGCTTCTTGGTCTGGACAATCTGCGAGCGGAAGGGCAGCTCGGCGGCGAGGGCGCGGGGCACGCGCAGCGGGTTGAAGTGGCGGGTCTCGCGCTCGATCTTGCGGTACTGCGAGTTCTTGAGCTGCGGCGTGGCAATCTCCTGGGCGCGGCGGACCTCGCCCGTGAGGCGCATGGGCTGCCAGCCGATGAGGTTGGTGACGGGGTTGTAGAAGCGGTGCGGCTTGATGGGGTACCAGGCGCGCAGGAAGACGATGTCGCTGATGAGGATCTTGTCCTCGAACGTGGCGCGGAAGTGGCCCTCGGGCTTGGACAGGGCACGCTTGATCTGGCCACGGATGCCGGAGACGGTCTTGATGGAGGCGCCCTCGAACTTGGCAATCTCGAGCGACGAGTTGAACATGCCCTTGATGAAGGCCGTGTTCTTGTAGATCTTGGCCGGGGTACCCGTGAGCTTGAGCTTCTTGACAATCTCGGTCGACTCGTCGACGCTGAGGATGGTGCCGCTGGCAGCGATGCGGAAGCCGGCGTTGCTCGCGGCGAACGAGTTGAAGCACACGAAGCCCGTGTTGGGGGCAATGAGTGGCCCGTAGATGGTACCGAAGCAGTGCATGTGCTCGGGCGTGTACTTTAGCATGCGGTTTCGCGTTCGCGAATCCGTGGTGCTGTAGATGGGCATCGTCTGGAAGCGGCGCCAGCCAAGGGAGAAGATGAGGGGGTCGTTTGTTTTGAGGATGCGCTTGTGCCATCGGTGACGCTTGATGCGGACTTGGAGGTATCCGAAACGGTCCTCCGTTGCGGATAGTCCACCGATGACAATGGGCATCCTCGCGTTGAACTTGGTGACAAACTCGGCCGGCACGTTCTCGAGAACCACCTTGGCATACTTGCCTGCTCGGTAGCCCTCGACAACGGCGCGTTGCCGCTCGTCCAGGGTCTCAAACTCCTCCTTGTTGATGTCCAGCTGCTTTTGGATCATGGCCTTTTGGGCCTCATACCACTGATCCTCGCCAAACTCTTGCACATCGCCGCCGTCTCGTCGCGCGTTGGCCTTGTCATTCAAGAAACCGTCACGATCCTCTTCTTCGAATCGTTGCTTGAGCTCCTCTTTGCGCTTTGCGTTCTTCTCTCGCTCTGCGGCAATGTCTTGGCTTGTTTGTTGTGCTGCCTCTTCTCCATCACCCTTGCCCTTTTCTTCGCCGTCGTCACCTTCAGCCTCAAGATCCTCAAACTGGCCGTCTCCCTCGCTGTCTTCGTCATCTAGGCCTTCGAAGTCATCCTCGTCGCCTTCACCCTCGTCGTCACCCTTGGAAAATCCACCAGTGGTGAATCGTCGACGCAGGGCCTCAACGTTCTCCTGTTCGGCCCACTTGGCCGCAAGGTCCTCATAATCGTATAACGGTATCGACCTGTCCTCTGCAGCGTCTTCCTTTTCTTGCTTTGATTTCTTGAAGAATTCTTCATCATCTGAGTCGTCTTCGATATTCTCTTCCTCTGCTTCGTCATCGCCTCTCCATCGTTTTAGTGCATCCTCGGGGCTCATGGAAATGTCGTACATCAACCTTGCTAGGTCGCCTGTGTGGTATGTTCGTCTTTTGCCATATAGTTTCATGGCATTTCCGGACAAGTTGTCTTTCCACCTCAACGCGGCAGCTTCCTCATCGGAATCGTATTCCTCGTCGTCTTCCTCGTCGTCTTCCTCATCATCTTCCTCTGACATGGCTCCCAGGTCCGAATCACTGTCGGCAAAGGCAATATCCTCCTCATTAGTTTCCTTGTCACCCTCCTTGCGGAACATCTTGCCAAGCTTGCCCTCGTTGAATTCGACCTCAGCATCTGAGTCGCCCTCGTCGCTTCCACTGACAAATCCTTCGTCATCACCGTTCATTTCTTCGTCTTCCTCATCGCGCTCCGCGAATCGGGCTTTTCGGTGGGTTTTTCTTCCAGTGTCTTCTTCCTCGTTGACTTCCTTGATCTGTTCACCGCCCTTGAAAAGCTGGACACCACCCTCGGCTTGACCTAAGAGTTTTCGCTCGGCTTGGAGGCCAACAATCATTTCCTCACCTTCGCCTCGCTCAACATCTTCATCATCCTTGTCAAAGGTGAATCCCTTTTCTCGCGTAATCCAAACGGCGTCGCCTTCAACTTTAAGACCGCTGCGATCTGACATGGGCGCATGCAACTTCTTCTCCTTTTCGTCAAGCCTTCGTCGCCCAGTCTTGCCCGTGATTTTGGCAATTGCCAGTTCCATGGATGGCGTTGGGCAGGGGTCTGGAAGAATTTCCATGTTGGAAACGGTGAAATCACCCAAGCCAGGAACGTGAACGCGCTGTCCCTGCGATGCAAAGTTTGTGCCTCGTAGGTATCCAGAGAGAACGACTGATCGGTCACACTTGGGATCTTCTTCGATTTTGGTGGGATGGGTGATGTCTCGGAAGCTGTCGATGATGGAGTAGGGATGAGAGTTGCGCCAAATGAGTGGGCGCGGGTTCTTCATGACGGAGAGGAAACGTGAGAGGTTGTGAATCTCGCGATCGGGGTATCGGCCGTTCATGACACCGGACAGATAGAAAAGATGAGCGCCCTGGTACAGCTCCGTCCACAGTCTGCGCTTCAATCTCTTCTTGGCATCCTTGAGCGCCTGGGGCTTCTTGAACAAATCCAGATGGGTCAGGATTCCGAAGACGTTACCAGGCATACCAGTCGCAGCGAGAACGTTGAGGAACTCCATAGTCTCCATCTCGAAGCCATAGTTTCCGTCAATCATCAGGAGGACAATGTCGGCCACCTTAGCAATGTCGACCATGGCTTCGAGCTCATTGGGACATTCGACAAAGGTTAGGCGCTGCTTCTTGGAGGTGACAACGGTAACGGGACCCTGGGGGTCGGTGATGGTTTCTTTGGCATATCGTCGGATGAGAGATTTGAGCAGCGTCGTCTTGCCTACACCGGGAGGACCGACGATGGTAACGAGACGAGGAGGTGCCTCGTCGGGCAGTCGATCGACGAGGGGAACATGAAGTCGCTTTTCCCTGACCTGTTTGGAGCTATCAGCATCGAGAATTTAGCAGAGAGAGGACCCGTCGTACATCTTGCGATCGTGCTGCTTGTCGGTTAAGCTTCCCGGGATTGGCAAAGGCGAAGGCCTTGGGATTGCGCTCTGAAATCGCATTAGCATTGGATCAAGGGCGCGGGGCTGAAATGAGGCATACCCCCAGAATGTTGCTTCTTCTCCTTTCTGTCCTTGGACTTGCGATGCGGCTTGTGCAGTTGCTCGTCCATGGTTGCGCGTCGTTGGCAGCACCTGCAAGACCGATCACCAGTACAATCTTCAAAAGTTTCCCACTACGCTTGAGGCATCTGTACTGGGTGGGAAATTTTTTGCGATAAGATAAGATTGGGTCGGTCGGTGTGGGGCTCGAACCGCCTTATCGGCTGCCAATGAGAAAGTGGTGGGGGCATACATGAGAGAGCCAAACGTCCTGACAATTCTTGAATCAGCATTCGGTAGCGTTAAATGACAGATGACTTTTATGAATGGGAGAACAGTATATAACCTAATTGTTATTATGGAATATAGTTTTTCTTGTATTCTTTTTCTTCCATCTTCCTCATGGTCGCGTGATACATATATGTATGCCGCCCACTTAAGTGGAGTCCTGATTTTGTTATGCTAATGACAGTGTTAGCACACACGACATTCTGCCATGTAGGAACTCTGTATGATTGAAATTCTCAATTTAACTGGGCAAATCGAATCAACACTGGAGAGAAGTGACTCAATTGCATTTTTTTAGGACTTGGAATATATTTGACTACTATATCCTGCAATAGTTTGACTAATATACCAAATAGCAGCCTCATCCCTCCCAAGCCACCGTGGTAGTCAGACTAGGTGTAAAGTTCCTCAGTGAAGTCATTGAGAGCCAAACCGTGGGCGATATCACCTGCATCAACGAGGAAACCGAGAGGCATTTCAACCAGGGTGCCTCGGATACGGGAAAGCCATTGCTTGACTTCCTGTACTCCACCAGGGAACTCATCCTTGACAATGTGGCCGTACTCCACCTTGCCCTGCTTTTCTTCCTTTTGGTCTTTCTTCTCGTCCTCCTTTTTTCCTGGGATGATGAAGCGGTCGGAGAAGAATTCATCGTAGTCTTTCCAAGTTCGAACATTGTCATTGGGAACTGGGTGGAAGGCACGGCTGAATGTCTCGGTGTTTGTGCGTGCAGTGCCGTCCCAAAGTCGCAGGAAATTGGGCGACAAAGGATCCTCAACAAGTCGATCGGGAGTAGAGCCCCAATCGTAACGGTTGGGGGAGACGTTGACAGGGTGCCAGTTCTGGTCGGGTTGATCCCATCGCTGGTCGGGGATGAGGCCAAGGTGCTTGCGGAAGATGTATCGGCGAAGGGAAGTGGCGAAACGAGAGGCTCTGTAAGGCTCTCCGTTCAGCCGTGTCTCGACCATATCAGTGTCTTCAATAACGACGGCAATCTCGGAATCGTGGTTTCCAAGCTGCGAACGGTCGTTGAGATTGGCAGAGCCACAGATGACAACTCGGTCGTCAGCAATAAGGAGCTTGCTGTGAATGTATAGCTGCTCGCTAACGAAGGCATCAATCTCATCCTCAGGATTGCCATACCAAGGCAAGTTTGCAACATGAACACCGTTGTCCATGTAGGCGGAGCTGATGGTGTCCAGGGTGGAGTCTTTGACATTCGCAGCTTCGTGCTGGTATCTCTCATAGTGGTCTGTCCGGCCACGGTGCCCCTCATCAACAGGGAATCTTCCGGCGCCAACATAGTCATCGTGTTCCATTCTAGCCTCCTCGTATGACACACCAGACCGGTATTCAGCCTCTGCCATGGTCTTGGAAGTATTGATTCGATCAAAGTTTCGAAGATTGTAAAATCTGATGTAGTCGCCTGGATTCTGCACACCAGCCTGTTCTAGCTTTTTTATGATGCTGTTCTTGCCTCTGCTGATAGAATCATACTGGAATTCCATGATGGCCCTGGTTCCCAAGGCTTCCTCCGACTTCAAGTCTCCAGCAAAAGCAGGCACGGCGGGCATCAGCACCCAAATCTTGAAGTCTTGCTTCAACTGCCAGGCCTTGACAATGCGATCCACAATGGCTGTGCCAATCTGGTTTTTGACGGGGCTCTGTCTCGGGTCGGTAGCAGTGATGAAAAACTGGTTTTCGATGTAGACGAAGTGTTTGGCATTTTGAATTGTCTGGATGTAGGCGTTTGCGATGGAGTGTTCGAGCTTGTGGCCAGCCGACCAGGTAGAGCAGCTGAAAGAGCAGTTAGCAAATGTATAACATAAGAAATGGGGGTTTGAGAGAGCGAAGCTGGCCAGCCTCATCGCATATGGCGCCTAATTTAAGAAATAAACCACAAACCTTCGCGTGAGCTGAATTTTGACCCCACCGTGTGAACCTCCCTCATGCTCGTGGTGTCTCTCACCACCACTGTGTGGGATGAGTCTTCCTAGTCCTCGGAATTGTTCGGTGAGATCGCCAACATAATCGTGATGGCGTCTCTCCTGGTGGCTCTCAGTTGGTGCCTCACCAGGGAGGTCTAGCCTATGGTATTTTCCGGGATTCTTCTTTTCGTATTTCTCCGCGAAGATGAAATTCCATCGGTCAATAAAGTGATCTACAAGGCTATGAACAATTCTGCCGTTCATGCTTAGGGCGACGTCAGACCAGCCCATTCTCGAGCTCTTGGTTCTGTCCACTTTCAAATGTCAGTTTTGTTTACATATGACTGGCAAGTGTCTTACGTTTGTTCTGTTCCCATTTGGAAACCTGATCAAAGTCGTAAATGCGGGCGTTGTTGTAGTCCTGCCCGGGGAAAATAATATTCTGGAGGTTTCCAGGGTGCACATCGGCGATAGGATGACCTAACAAGTCCAAGGTCAGTGGCTAAGATGCTGACGGGTAGTTGAGAACTTTTGTTTGAGAATACTAACTGCTGGTATCCCAACGGCCAAAACCTATAATTGTTAGCGAGGCCAGAAAAAAGTACGGGAGGCTGGTTCATACACATGTCTAGGCCTCCCATGAATGCCAACTTCTGATCAATGACGAGGAGCTTCTCATGATGGGCCCAGTAGAGGACGATGTCTTCGGTAAGACTTGCCAAGCCAGCTCCGATAGACTTGCCCATGCCTTCCTTAAAGTCATAGCCGGTAGGGAGATGGTCTGGGTGTCGAAAGACCTTAACGTTGTCTGGATGCAAGGCTTCGAGAGCCTTTCGGGTGTGTGCGCTGTCCAAAGTCAAGGCAGCTTGGACCTCTCTGTACACAATCACGTATACCCTGACGCCACGGTTTGCTGCAGCCTCGAGCATTTTGTCCAGGCGGTATTGCTCATTGCGAGATGGAGGGCGTCTAAGATACAATTCGGGTGACAGCCACCAGTCGAGGATGTAGATGCTTTCCTGGGCCTCTAAAATTGTATTAAGAAGCGCTCTTTTCTGAGTCTAGGATTGATGTATGGTTTTAAAATGCTTACTCTCAAGCGCCTCGGAAACAGCCCAGAAATAGGAGGCTCCGTCAACGTACCACTTGATATTGCCGGAGCTCTCGGGAGCAAAGGAGCCAAACCGATTTTGGTTCGAGGAACCCGTCGTGTCTTCATGGGTGTTGGAGGAATGGGTATCTTGTTTGCCGCCGCCTCCCAACGCCTGCTCGAGAGAGGCTCCGAGATCTTTTCCTAGCTCCTCGACTTGCTCGCCCACCTTCTTCCAGAGGGCATCCATGATGGCCGTTGATGTGGGGTTCACGGGTGAGCCTGATGGCTAAGTTCTCGGCGGAGGCCAACGACTTGAGGCCTGAGACAGTGGGATAAAGAAAATGAATAGAGAGAGGGAATACAGAAGCGAAGTACAGGTTTCGATGTGATTTTATTCGGTAGGTAAGAGGGAGCAAACAGAGCCGCAGTTAAATACGGTCCAGCGCATCATGCATGAGGGGTGAGACCGGTTTGGTATGCCGTGACGAGCTGAGCCCCGCACTTCCTAGTTGAGCCAGTGCCCAAGTGCCGCCCGTATTAATGTAATAAATATCGTTTGGTGAAACGAGTCGTGAGTAATGCGCTCTGCGCCGCCGATTCCTACATTTCCTAATATTATTCTCACAGCTGGTATTTATTCATCCATTCCCTCGCTGGTTGTAACTGCTCATCCCTGGCAAAAGCTGCGTGGCAGCGCTGGGTTGAGCACGCCAGGCCCAATGTAGGGGCTATGAAATGCAACTGGAGGCCTCTGGGTCTTCTGGACCTGCATTCAACTATCAGGGTCACACCACATTGAAGCGCTGTACTTGCTCACTGCATCATCACTGTTATTGGCGAGAATCAATCACAGTGTCATAGATGATATAAATAATATCGTGCAACGGCAAATTAAATATGCAAGTGATGCGTCGAGACACAGCTACTATACAGGAAAGCCGACCAACCCCGTAACTCCATTATCATAGTTCCCCAGTATCCATCACAATATGCTTCACATGAGGGAAACAGCCGCGGCTGCGCAGCCTTGCAGTTTTCCAAGAATATTCTGCCTCCACCGTGCCTTCGACCTGACTAAATCGAGGTTTTCATTCTCACCATGAGAATATGAGAGTGCGAAAAGAAGCGTCGATTCATATTAGCCGTTGTGCATACATCACTCAAGGCCCATTCTGAACCTCCCCTCTCTTTCCAGGCGCTTAATCAGACTTGGCATTTCCGCTTTGTCCCAGGAGACCATCCTTGAGCCCCATTGACTCATCACGAGGGAAGAGGTAGCTACCACGGCTGCGACGGCTGCGGCGAAGCCATGAGTAGATACCAAAGCCCACAACAGCAATGAAGCCAAGAGACATAAGGGGTCGGTCAATCAAGGTCATCTTAAGATCGAAAAAGAACTTTGAAAATGAAGAAAGGCTGTACTTGGTGGGGATAGGGTTGGGACCATAAATGACCTTGTCGAGAGTGTCGATGATGGACATGCGGGTGACCATAATATGGTTGCCAGAAGCTGTGCTGTCCCAGAACTTCTTCCTCTGCGCATAGTTAGTAATTGCTTATGAGTTTTAGAGAATCCGACTACTTACGTCTTCTTCAGTGACAAGAACGCGCTCGCCGTCCTTGACGTCAATACCATACGTTTCTCGAAGCCATCGAGCCCAGAAGACACCATCAATCCAGGCGAAGGCAACCTCCTGACGGCTGGTAGATTCCATGTCAATCCTGATGGCTTTGGCGTTGCGGACACCACGATGATCACCCTTTGACCGAGCTTGATCAATCCGCGATTGCTTCTCGTCTCGGAGTTTTTGGCGTTCAAGTTGGAATTCCTTCACCTGTCGGTCCATCCATTCGCTGGCTGCACCCTTGAGCTCCGAGATGGATGTCTTGAGACGGTCTTCGTTATCACGGTTCAGCACAGCCAAAGCGACGATCTTGTGCTCCATGATTTGACGGGCATTGTGGGCCGTCAGCTCCGGAACCAGAGGTAGCCAAACGGATTTCATCCATTCAACAAGACGATCGACATTTCTCATCTCATCAGGCGTGATGGGTGTATAGTAGGTAGGAAGACCTTCTCTCGAGACGAGAAATCTGGGAAAGGTAGTGATCTTAAATCGGCTAATGATTTCGGGGTCGTCGGTCTTGACGATCTTCGCATGCCCGATGAGGTGGAGAGGGAGCTGCTCGAGAGCTTTGAAGTCCTCGGACGTGGTGGCATGATCATAAAAGTAAATGAAAATAACGTCGTCTTCCTTCTCCATCTGCTTTAGAGTGGCGTCGTCAACATTGGGGATAGTGCCGGCCACTTCAAGTGCGTTTTCAGCGTACTGAACAAAGTCCCCAACGCCCCTGAGACCTCGGTATTCAGCATTATCAACGCCGCGGTAGAAGCGAATGGTGGGGTAAGCGCGAGCATGCATCTCCTTACAGAATCGGCTTTCAGCATCGCAGTTGACCTCACCAACGTTCACCTTCCCAGCGACGGCCTTGGCCATTTGCACCCAGTTGGGTGCCATGGCCTTGCAGTGGGAACACCATGGGGCGTAGAACTTGATGAACCATGGATCTTGGGTTGAGGTAACAAGCTTGCGGAAAGTCTCTGGTGTTAGGGGAACGCTGATTCCTTCTGGGTTGTAAACTGCTGCTGACTCCTTGGGCTTCGTCTTCTTGAGCAACTCGCCGGTGCTTGGAAGTTTCCAGTCCTCACCAAATTTCTTCTCACCAACGTCCTTGGCGTTGTCCGCCTTGGAACCGTCCGTTGCTACATCCTTGCTCGAATCGGCGGGGACCTTTGCCTTGTCAACCCCATCTGACTTAGTAGAGTCGGAAGAAGATGCTGGCTTCTCAGTGAGGTCATCCAACGACTTTTCGGGCGCCGCTTTCCCCACAGTCTCCTTGTCGATGGTCTTCTCAGCAGCCGCGCTGGTGGTGGTTTTGGCTGCGGCCTCCTTCTCCTCCTTTGCTTTTTTCTCTTCTTCTTCCTTTGCTTCCTTTTCTTTTCTCTCTGCCTCCAACTTTTTCCAAGCTGCCTTTGCTTCCTTCTTCTTCTCCGCTGCATCCTCATTCGTCACATCTGGGAGCTCGATAGTTGCGGGCCGAGAGTTGGGTTTGTACTTCTCAAGTGCGAGCTCGATAATGTTACTCAGACGAGTAGAATTCTTGGCGCCCTGTAGGGTTTCAAAGACAACACCGTTTTCGTAGATAATGCTGGTCGGGAAGGACTTTACGGCATGGTCCATACAGAGATCGTAATACGCAATACAATTAATGACGCCGAATCGGAAGTCGTAGTATTCCGTAAATGTTGTGCCCTGGGCATCAGCTGCTTCGGGCTTTGAGGTGTAATAAAACTCGTAGACAGATTGAAATGTCGGGGCGAAGTCGATACAATGAGGGCAGTACGGGCTAGGTAGGATTAGTGCGACGTCGGCATAGATTGAGTCGCGCAATTACCTGTAATGTTTGACAAGGAGGTACTTGGACTTGGCGACCTCTGCATCCCAGTTATCCGGCGTCAGCTGGAAAAGCGGAGGTACAGTGATGCCATTATAGACAGTCGGCTCGTTGGCACCATCTTTCTCCGTGCCCTCCAGAGCATTTATGAGAGACGCTGCCCCTGCGAGGAGAGCAACGGGCGAGAGACGCATGATGAGGCCGAATGCGCCTACCAGCGCAAGAGTCCCGAGTTGGTGACAGGTATGGATAGCTAATGCGACAATGCGCGCCGAAGATGGGAATGGTGATTATAATCTAGTGTGTAATTCCGGACAAGGGGCTAGACGATCGGCTCGTCGGGATTGCGCGAGGACAATGGTGGAGCGAATGTTGGTCAAAGGGTACGTTGTTGCCACGAAAGAGGACCGGAAACCCAAGATTAAAAAGGCGCACACCAGGCGCGAGTCAGTGCGATGAAATCGGTAAAACAAGAGCACAGGGAGGAGGCTCAAGAGGCCAGCGAAAGCAGTAGCTTACGGCATTCAGGAGTCGCATGTGTCAAGATGGGCCTGGGGTAAGGTGGCGCCCACATAGTAGCGTGACCCAAGGGAGCACTGGAATTCTGCCGGCCACACCGCCTAATAATTCCCCGTAGCCACCACGAGCTCTGGTCAAACTCCTTATTACTCGTACTCAGGCCTCAGATTTTCCCACCAGCATAGACGCTTACTGAGCATTCCCGACCCACGTCTGCGGGCCCAGCAGAAAAGAACTGTCAAGATTTTGTCGTCTCGTGTATCGTTTTTTTCTGTCTCGTGTATCGCTTGTTCGTGGCCAACTTCTAGTGCTTTCTCTGCCAAAGCACTAGGTGACGCGACGAGTGCTTGCTACGTTCAGCCGCAATGGCGCAGGGTCGTGTTGCTCAGAGGCATCTCGCTGGCGAAAAGGCTTTGAGCCTGGCCGAGAGCCTGAGCCACGAGATTCAACAGTACGAGAGGATTATTCTGTTTCAAGAAGCTATCATCTCTGGTAACCATCCTATCGTCAAGCCTCCACCCCATCTGATTGCATCAACACAATCATCCACCCATCCCCTAGATGCCACCATCAAAGCCGGTGCAACGAGCCACCAGCTTAGCAGTTCCCAATCTCATCCTGCCAACGCGCGGCAGCTGGCCACGCCTGTGGGTTCTGAGAACACGGCTGTTGCAAAGCCCTTTAACACAGGAAACACTGAAATCAACCCAATCCTCTTAGAAAAGTCCGACGATCTCATCAAAGCCGAGATCCAATTACAGAGACAGAGACTCGAACGTGCCCTGAGAGAAGAAGTGGAGCAGCGCCGTGTCGCGACGAAAAACGCAGCCCAGGGCGAACCTCTTGTTGATCTCGACCTGTCTGATGTACTTTCTAAGGCTCTGACACTCGTCCAAGCCACTGCGGCTCCTTCTCCTGTTGATGAGAATGTGGGTGCTACTAATCACGAGACTTCAAGCGATTCTTTTGATGACAACACATTTTACTCGTCGCAACACAACACACCCGAGTCGATATTAACCTCCCGAGTTCGAAATGATTCTGAAGAGGAAGGAATATCCAAGGCACAAGAGTCCCGACAGCAGAGTGTACAGAACCAACCCTCTAGGCATAATCACGCAATTGCCGCCGCGTCAGATTTGAGCGCTTCTCGATCCTACCACCTCTACCCCGACGGTGCCCCTAGTTACCCGGTGAATAACAGATTGCGCGTTGGACAGGTACCTGGTTTAGGTAGCCACATCGATGGAGGAGCGTCTTCATCCGGGCCGAGCCAGAATACCAGTACTGGCCAAAGCCAGTCTGACGACTCGGGTAACGTGGAGGTTTATCAGCAGGATGTGACATATGGAGCAGGCCCTCGCCAACATCCCAGTGACGCCTATCTTGACCACCATCCCCCATCCCCACTTATGCGAGCACATGAACCACCACACTCCCTTCAATCCATACACATATCTCCATTGATAGCTGCCAGGCGTCCATTGCCGGTTGAAACGATCTCCCATTCTTCAACAGGAACGCCGGCCCAAGTTGCTGCGCTTAGAAATGAACCTACCGGGGCCACAAGCCCGGAGAGCTCTCCACAAGGCGGAAAGCAGTCAGAGAAGAAGAAGGGGAAGAAGAAGAAGAGAAAGGCAGACAGGCAAGCGCCAGAGGCCGAAGCGGTACCTTACATCAAACCAGAACCCCGATCTCCCTCTCCCATGAATGCACCGTCATACATTCGTCCTAGCAAACGCCAGAGACAGTCCCAACGCCAAGCAAATGAACCCAGCTTCGAAGATGTCAGATATGAAGGTCAAAATAGCACTGCTCCACACGAACCTTATGCAGGCCCGTTACAGAGGGATCCTCGAATCCCCATAGGCTATGAGAGGGCAGAGGTTTATCCGCAACGTGCAGCTAGCGCTGCTGTGCCCGGTGGATCTATTTACGGGAGAGAATATGCGGAGGAACGATATGTGCCCGGTGGTCCATATGTGGTGGCTCAGCCTGCTTCTCACCATGACCCTCACATGGGAGCTTTAAGCACTCGGGCCGGGCCTGCTGAAGAATACCCCCGTCCTTCGTGGCCTTACCAGAGGGGTTACGAAACCCACCCAATGAGTATACGACCAGAGGGCGAGCCTTTAATCGCATCATCACGCCCACCGACGCGAATCATTGTAGATGCATTTGGACGTGAGTACATCGAGCCACCACGGCCCACAGTGGTTCGACACTCAGCCGCCCCCCCTGTGCGAGCCGGTGAGCCTGAAATAATTTACGAGCGAGCGGCACCTCGAGCTGTTTCAAGACATGCCGGCGTTGATTCATACGAACAAGGCGGGGCAATATATCGGAGGTCATCGCCCTCATTTATGCCTAGGAGAGTTGTGACGCAGCCTGAGTACGTTTCGCAAGAGTACAGAGAACCCCATCAGCGGGAATACTCAAACCGGCCGATGGCACCGTCCAATGAGTTTGTGGAAGTGATGGCGCCGCCAGAAAGGCGGCATGTGGAGGAGGGTCCCCGAGAGTATATTTCGAGGTCCTCGAGTGTCCGGCCTGCAGAGCCCTTGCGGTATGAATATGGACGAGTACAGAGTGTTCGCCCAGAGCCACCGGTTCGCCAGTATGCCACAAGTGTCCATCCGGAGAGCCGCCGTGAACCTGCGCAGCCATATGTTCGAGATTACGGGCCTCGCCCGGTGGAAGGAGCTGTGATGCGACGCGAGTATAGTGTACGACCACCAGTGGAACGGTACTACGATCAGCCAGTACGTGGAGGGGAAGAAATTGCATTCATTGAGCGGCCAAGGGGGGCAACACAGGAGATAGTCTATGCAGATGACGCGAGGAGGGAAGTGTACCGGTGAGGATTACCATAAAGGAAATTTCAAGAGACGGACCTGAGGCCTAGACTCTTAAGGGCGATTATGAATAATGATAATACCCAAGTGTTCTATTTTGGACTATTGTAGGATACTTCTCTACATTCATGCATCTATGATTAATAGACCGTAATAATGTCCACATTCCAGAAATAAGGCTTTCTGATCTGCAGTGTTCAAACAAACATCATTAAGTTTCCGCTGATGGGTCCTTAAAACGCGAGGCCTGAAACCTACGCAAGCATTGGGGTTTAATGTGCCACGGATACAATGCTAAGGGGGTGGCTATTTTCGGTAGTTCATTCATTATCTTTTTGATGAGTTGGAGGCAGGGCGGATGGAACATCGGAAATTCTAGTCCGTCAGGAATGTGAAACAGACCCAGAAATCTGCCATGTTGGATTATGCTTTGTTGTTTTGACCTCGTATCCCGCCTCGACTTGGGCCAACCATGGCTATGGATTGAAGAGCGAGGCGAACTACATGCCAAGCAATAATATGGCGAAACACGGTTGCTCGATTTGGATAGGTTAGGGCTGGGTAGTCAATGTGGTTAATTGTGGCGACGGCCTGAGTTGGGTCGATCCCTGGACACGCTTCCGGCAAAAGCAACCCTCCCATTCGCATGTTCCTCCAGAAAACGAATACTTACGGAGCACGGAGAGATAGGCCACCGCTCCTGCATTGCCCCTGGATCGACGTCCGGGTGAGTCGGATCTCGTAACCACCGGAGGCCGAGTGGGCGCCATCAGGGCCTTCAGCAGGGTCAAGACAACAACACCAAACACGCGTCTTGCTCCGCCCTGCACCGGGGAGGGTCAATGAGGTCATCAGCCATGAGGGAAGCGAGAGGAATAAGCCGAGAGCCAGAGGTGGTAAGCTTTTCGGGTTCGGAACACATGGAGGGGCTTGCGGGCGCCAGAGCATCGACGGCTGAGACTATTTTGCTCTGAATTACGAGCCATAATTGGGGTATCTACGCGTTTTGTTGCAGAGAACAGAAACGTGGGAGGAGGCCACGGTGGTCTCTGAATGGTTTACCTGAGCCTTCGGCATTGGTCGTGGTGGTCGAATCCCAGTTGGGAAAAGAGCCTGGGGTAGGGGGAGTTTGATGGCTGACGGTGCATCATAGTGTTTAGCGCTGTTCTGATAAGGGCAACCACACCAGACCGTCGTGCATTGCGGTGGGGATGTGATCAGAATTGGACTTGGGCATTGGTTTGTCTGGTGGGGAAGGGCTGCCCAGATGCCTCGCGTGGGCACAGCATCTGCCGTGAAGTCAGGAGATGGCAAACGGATGCTACATTGGAAATGAGCTATTGGTGGCCAAGTCAAAACAAACATGCGCGTTGAGCCCCGTGAACAGCTCTAGGGAGCCTGAATGAACAGGCCATCTGGTCCCGTGGATTTTTGGGAGAGCGCCCCTAGGGGACCCGACCCTAGACGGGCAAAGTGGAGGTTGAGTTGGATGCAGATGGGCCAGTCGGATCGCGTGAGAGCCAACTCGGTTGGGCGGTGCAAAAGCCAAGTCTGGGTTTGAGACATGGGCCCATCCCGGATTGCTGCATTTGACTGAGGGAAATGGTATTTCACTGGGCTCGGCGGGTAACTGGGGGTATTGGGGTTGGTATTTTCATTGGCGAGTCTGATAGTCGACCAGTTCTTTGCCGCTGACTGTAAGGCAAGGTATGATATGCCGAAGACCTTGTGATCTGTGAGCAGGCGTGGTTGACTGGATTACAGTGCTCGTATGACGAAAACCCCGCTGTTAGTAACCAGCCAGGTGAATGGTTGGTCGGCTATTGATGTGAGTGTTTTTTTTTTTTTTTTTTTTTTTTTTTTTGAATGTGCTAAGTGAATATGCATCGCCTCACTTGTAAGAGAAATTTTTGATATAACGATCCTAGTGATACGTGCGCCACCGCTGGAGAAGGTAGGGCATGGGTAACTGTATTCCTCACAAGCCGGAATTGAGGGGGGGAGCGTGAGTCCGGATTCCTTGGCGGCCAATGGAACAACAGACAAGGAGAAATTCCGGTTGCGTAAAGAGCCGCGAGACTGCCGGGCAGGGGATACGAGCTGAGAGAGCTGGTGGTTATTCTGGAAGGGAGGATTTCCAGCATACCAGCGACGCATGACACGACGATGCATGCACATGGATGTCTCTGAACTGAGAACTGAGGCTGGCTGGGTGCTAGGTTGGTATCGGTGCTGCAGTCGCAGGCGTTGGCGCTGACAGCGGCTCATGGGCTTCTCCCTTGAGATGGGATGGATCCACGGCCCTGCAAACTTTCAGAGGCAAAGCACGTTACCGGCCGCGCCCAACAGAAGCGGCGGCTCGGGGAGCGACAACCTTCTTGTTAGCATGGCTCCTTTGGTATGCATGCATTAATGCCACAGCCGTCGAAAAGGGCCTTCTGTCGGCGACCGGTCGCGGAGTAAACGGGCTTTCCTTGTGAGCCAATTCAAGCCTCGCTTTGCTGCGTGTGGGCTGGTGCTGGTGCTGGTGGGTGCCAAGGACACGGACGCAGAGTAGTGAATGCTCCAAAGCGACGGCAACATAGCCCTGGTTAGTGGCTTCAAGTACATACAATATGGGGACGCCATTCTCGACCGCGATGTGCGATGGGTGGGATGGGTAGGATTTGGATAGCAGAAGCCCTTTCTGCCCCCGCCGTGAGTTGCGCCAAACTGACGATCTGGGATTCGGGCCTCTGCAGTCGTGAACTGGGACCAGCACCCAGGCTTTGCTGATCCACTCAAGCCCTGGGGGCCATGCCACTAAACACGTTGGAACGCAGGGAACTCGGCCGGGGAGAGTCCATGCCGTCCCACAGAGGGCGCGAGCGCGGCCGCATTAGAGAATGGGATGGGAGTGGGCCTGATGTGATGCTTTCGAAGACCATCGAAAAAAAGCATTTTTCTTCTTCTTCTTCTTTATGGCAAGCCGAGAAAGGGAAAGGAACCTTTGGGGGTGCCTACCATGGTGGTGGTAGGTTTCTGTGCCCATGTGGAGTTCAGGTTGCTCGCACGCGCACGCACATGCTCTCGTCAGGTAAAGGGTATTCAGCAGTTAGTTTGGCCCTTCTGTACTGGGTCGAGTCCGGACAAGTATTGCAGGTGTACGTTCCCGAAGGGTGTAAGTGTGTCCTGCCGGGCTCCGTGGCTTGTCACCCATGCCAAAAACCCACACGCTCTGTCTACTAAGCTGGGGCTGGACAAGAGGTACATGCAGCGCCCGCCACATCACTACCGGAAAACAGGTACCTTTGTACCTACCTTGCCCGTCCTTGCTCGTCCTTGCTCGTACTCCATACTCCTGCTGCGTGCTGACTGATGGGGTCCCTCTCTTGGTCCCAGTCACTCTCCTTCCCAGCCCAGAGCCTGTGCGTACACCAGTCCACCTCCTCCCACTCTTTCTCTCGTCCCTCATCAGACGAAAGAGCCATCCATCGATCCTTTCTCTTCGTTCCCCCATCCCCCTCTTCCCCCCCTTCCCCCTGTTCTCTCTGTTTTTTTGCCCGGCTTCAACGACCTGCGATACCCTTTTCCCTTCTCTTGGCTCTGTTTCTCTCTTGTTCTCTTTTCCCTTCCCTCCCTCCACCTCCGCCGCCGACTGTCGCTCGCCGCCCGCTCTGAGGTCGACGACGACATCGACTCCACGCCGCCCTCACCATGAATAAGCTGGCAAACATGCGTCACTGGTCGGAGAGGATGAGTCCCAACTTCGGAATGGGCCGTCCCAATATGCCCATGAACGCCCTCAATGCTCATCCCAAGAACGCTGCTCAGCCTGGCCAACCTATAAGCTCTCCTCAGGCCGCCGACGCCACGATTCACTACTCATTCAACGTGCCCTTCGCCTCAGATCTCGCCGGCCCCGACACCGAGGATATTCTTCACGCCACCACCGATGCTGTCCTGCGGTGGACACACCCCGAGGATGCGCCAGATGACGTCGAGATTCACGAGCTGCCGGTCCACGCCCAGAACCTCACCAACCTCCGAAGACTGTGTCGTGAGCTCTCCAACGGCCCTCTTCCCATTGAGGCCCATGTTCAGTCCACAACCCCCAAGGCCGGCAAAGGTATGCAGGTCACCACCGTTTGTCTGTCGGGCTCTCCAGAGCTGGTCCACAAGAGCCGAGAGACCATTTTGAATGATACCCCCATCTCGCTCGTATGTCTTGTCCCGCCCACCCACCTGTATCTGCTGCTGCGCAGGACGTATCCGCGACCTTATCTCTGACCATTTTACAGCGCTGCACTACGATTGATGTTGATGGCCAGCTGGTCTGCGATATGCCTGCCGGAGCCCTCAAGAAGTCCGTGACAGATACACTCGATTACATTTCTAGCTACTGTGGTGTCGACATTTTCTTGCTCGGTCCTAAGCTGACACCCATGGTTGACGGTATGACTGGTGAAGCGGAACTCCGTATGGATCAGCGATGGAGGATTGCAATCTACGGCGATATCCTGTCATCTGAGCACGCCAAAGCTCGCACCCTGATCCAAATTGATACCCTGGTATGGTTTTCCTCCGTCGTAATATCGTGACCCTGATTTTTAACTTTGCTCCAGCTCGGCCGCGTTGTTGATGTGACGAAACTCGAATTGTCTTGCCACCAGCTCGTATGTGGGCGCCACCGCAAAAACATCAAGCTCATTGAGTCATCCACTGGAACCGCCATCTACTTCCCACCTCCGTTCTCGCAAATGTACCGCTACTGCCCCCCGAAGGCAACCCGACGTGACCCCGCCGATATCTTCATTACTGGCGAGACTCCTCAAGCCATCGAACTTGCAAAGCAAAAGCTTCACGAAACCGTTCAGCGAATTAGACTGTATGTCAAGGATGTGACTATTCCTGCTGCCAAAATTGATAGTATCTTGCTTGGTCGTTTGGACAAGGTCCGCAAAATCCTAGAGGCCAATGGAACCTACATCATGTTCCCCCCGTTGGCAAGCCAGCGAAACATGGTTAGAGTCCAGGGAAGCGAGGGTCTCCATGTGGAACGTACTGTTCGAGAGATCATGGCCTTGGCTGGTCAATTCTACAGCGCTGGCTGGTACATTCAGCAGCCTGAAGCCCGACAGCTCCCAGGCCCTGCTGACATTCGAACCATGCTGGGCGATATCTGTGCCAACTCGGAGGCTGACTTGTCTTTTGACAAGATGACATTCACCGTCACTGGTTCAGATGACGCTGTCAAATCTGCACTCAGAGTTATTTCTGATATCAAGTTTGTCGCCCAGTCACAGTTCCAGATTCGAGTCAAGATTGAGCTCGCCAACGAACACAAAGAGTTTGTCAGTGGCAAAAAGAACGGCAAAATCAACAAGATCATGGGTCAAAGTAAGAAATATCCTTCATTTATCGACCATGTTACTAACGCACTCCCAAGGCAATGTTCAAATCATTTTCGACGGCTTCAACGAGTACAACTTCAACATCGATGTCATGGCGGCAAGCTATGAATCGATGAAACAGGGCCTGACACTTGTTGAACAAGAAATGCCCGCCTCGATCTCTTTCCACGTTCCTGACCAGTATCATAAGCGAATTATCGGTATTGGTGGCCAACACATCCAACGTATCATGAAAAAGCACTCTGTTTTTGTCAAATTCTCCAATGCGATGGATCGAGGTGGCATGGGTCGTGAAGATGATGACATCAAGGTGGACAACGTAATTTGCCGAACCCCTGCGCGCAATGCTCAGAACTTGGATGCTGTCAAGAACGAAATTTTGGAGATGGTTGATCGTGCTGTAAGTCATTCTAGCCATTTCTTCTCGTTTCATTTCATGCTAATGATGTCGTGATTAGGACTCTGAGTACACATCTCAAGTCGTCAATGTTGACCGTTTGTACCATCGTCAGCTCATCGCTCGTCTCCCCGAGATCGACGAATTGGAACAAAAGTACAATTGCAAGATCAACTTTCCCAGCACCGAGCAGGCCAGCGACGAGGTCACTGTCAACGGGCCCCAATGGCAGGTCCCTCACTGTGTGGACGAGTTTCTAGGAATGGTGCCGGACAAGCACGAGCTTATCCTCGCTCGCGACCCTGACCTGATTAAATTTCTGGAGTCCCCCGATTTTGCCCACGATCTTGTTCCCAAGCTGAAGAACCAGCACGAGGTTGAGGTCACAGTCCACCAAAACCCCGATGACGTTACGGAGGATGGCTCGCCCACGGTGACCCTTCTGTGGGGCTTCACTCGTAACAATGCTGGTGGCCTGCGCGATGCTATGGACTTCTTGCAGGCCCAGTTTGCTACCTCAGGAACTGAGATCAACGTTGTCAAGGGTGCCCTCCCCCGGCCCAAGTCCGATTCTTTCGAGGACTCGCTCCAATATTTCGACTCCAAGCTTCTCCAACATGCTCCCGCCACCGTCGCCACCGATTCTCCTGTCAAGGCTGCGTTCGGCGATGAGGTTGCTCGTGAGCGAAGCAGCATCCTTGACCGCCTTCGTAAGCCTGGCAGCATGACCTCAATTTCCTCCTTCTTGGACCGCAGAAAGAACAGCTCTCACTCTGCGCATGCCAACTTCTTCAAAGGCTCCAGCAATGTCTCCAAGTCTTCCCTCATCTCGATCGAATCCACTCGTAGTTTCAATGCGGATCGAAACCCTTGGAACGATAGTGGCGTGAACCTCCCAGAGGATGATAATCCTTGGGCTCCTCGCCCTTTCGGCTCCCACGTCGACAACAAATTGACGATTCCCCAACCTGGCGATGTCACACCTCGCCACAGCGCCCGCGCGTCTGGTGACAGTGGGCGCCCTTCAACTTCTCATTCTATGAATTCAGGATACCCCGCCCCTATTGGGCCTTTCCGTTAGATTCCCCCGTGTTAGAACCTCTACATGCAAATACCCCGGCTGGATATACCCTGGCGTAAAAATACCCTGGAACGTCTACTTCTGCATCGGTCGGTTATGTCCTGCCCTGCTTGGTCTCGTTTCGTTGTCTTTTGTGTGCGTTTTATCGTCTCTGTTTGCTCTTGTTTTGTTTTCGTCTTTTTTTTTTCTTTTGGTTATCGGAATCGGGGGTTTATCTTTGACGACTTGACGTCCACTCTCTATACCCAGTTATGAACGGCTGAGGAGCAAACCAAACATACGAATACCCCTGGTTGCCGGGATGAGAAGGATCTTTGGAATATGGTGAATTGATTTGGAAGAAAGATACCATTATAACGGAAAAACAAGCAACATGAAAAGTCTTTGTCTTGAGAAGAGTAGCGACATTGCACGAGGCCGGAATCAGTTTCTGGGTTCGCTTTTGTTTCCATTCGTATGACAGACTGGTTCACGGAAGGACGTGTTTGCGATGAAGATTGCTCGCGACTCTCTAAATGAGAGTCATTGAACAAGAACGAAAAAAACTAGAGAATCGCTATCCGGTTTCATATCTCAATGATATCTGCGGTATACCGCGATTGCTCTGCTCACCCTACCTGGCTCTTGAATCAATGTGAAACTTGTGATGTCGTCATAACTCCCACGTCGTACCAAGCCCAGTCTTGGCCACCAGTTTGTTGGCTCCTCTTTATATGAAACGGAAGGTGAGTGATATTGAATATGCAGGTATATGAAACAAACAAAGTGCAGGCACTTTTTGCTACCAGGTTGTATTATACATTAATGCATCACGGGGTCTAAACCGCTCTAAAACTGCACAACGTCGGTATCAAATTAGATTCGTAGCCGACTGCAGTTATCGACTTGGTGGTTTCCAACAGCAGCGCTGTGGGTCGTGGCTCTAGGCAAGGTAGTGACCTCTATGTTTTTTTCCTCCTTGAACATTTTCCGAACCGCTTCCATGTCACTTTTTGCAACCTCCTTCATTGCCCTCTCCATAGCCTCTAAAAGAATCTCGAGCTTCTTTTGAGGCGATTCCTCCTCAGGCTTGGGTGGGCGATGGCACCTTTGACAAGAACGTTCTACATCAGGTGCATCCGGGCCAGAGCGGCATTTCCACTAGCCGCCGCGCTCGCGCCGAAGAGGAGTGCTCCAAAGCGGATTCTCTTCATGCCATTCTTTTTCCCACTTTGGTGCTTGTTCCTTGGACATCTCGCATTGTGCTTCCAACTGGCGGAGCGTGTTAAGAAGTTGAGTGAAGCAAGAGGACGGCTGGTTGGACCAGAAATCGATAATATTGTATTTCTGAAAGATATAAAACCAATCCGGTACACAACATGTTGTTGGGTCTAGAGACGACGGCCCTGACTTGCCGTCGAGATTGGGCTCAACACTGGAGGATGGCTGGTGTCCACGTTGCCAGTGTGCCCAGAATCCCTTTTTGTATGCATACCGGTTCTTGGCTCTAATTTCATTGAGGTTCCCTTGGTAATAGCTGAGGTGACTCGGCTTCGTCATGCCTTCGAGGTAGGACTGTTCGCCAAGGTTGGGACTTGCTACTAATGGTGTTCGTAGGAGCCGCGGATCGAGCCCACCTGTCTCTGTCAAAAGCTCGCGAACCTTATCTGGTGGTTCCTCATCGGCTCCGTCCCAATTGAAGGTAAAGAATCCGGCTATTCCACCCTCCGACTCCCCGTGATTGACAGTAACATTCTCCATCTTGCCTATCAGGTCGACCTCGAGCGTATGCATTACATGCAGCTGGGTCGGGGTCAAACGGGGTGGTGACGGAGGCCTCATTAGTGACAAGCGACCCTTCCTCTTTCCCTCGGCAGTCCTTATTACTCCATCCCTTTGACGTTGTTCGCGCAAAAAACCTGCTAAAGTTGATTTGGCATGCTTCTGTGCTTTCGCCACCGTCACGTATGCCTCCTCCCGCAGTTGCTCTTGAGCAGCGAGAAATTCGGCTAGCTGCGCTCCTTCGTCAGAATAATTTTCCAGCAACTTCTCCACATCAATATTGTTTGATGTATACAGAGGCTGGGTTAAACCTTGTCCTGGTTGGGGGTATCGGTCATGAAAAGGAGGCGGATATTTCAGGCGAAAGTGGTCAGGCTTGGATAGCGCTGAGTCGCCAATGGGTTGAGGTCCATCGAAGTGATGCTTTGATACATGGCAAGGCCGCTCTGGTGGTATTGCTGGCACTGCCGGTGTGCTCTTTGGTTCAGGATTGATGCACACACACACAACTTCCTTGTCAACAGTGGTGGCAAGAGATGAACAGCTTGACTGAACGATTTTGAATGATGGCTGCAAAGCTGCAGGTTCAGATGGGCGGCGGTCAGGAGAGACAGGCGATGAGTTCAAAGCGTCACACTTGGGTTGTGCGTCGATGCGGCGCTCTAAGAGGGACGAAGACTGGGGGCGTTCGATGAGGAGTGACGATGGAGGTCGCGAGTAAGTTGAGATTGAATCGTGAGGACTACGCGATGCAGCCTCATGATCGACAGAACGCGAGCTTCCTGGTCCTTTGAGCTGAGATTTGGGACTTAGAGAAGGCGTCATGGCTGAAAGAAGGTTGGTTAACGGGAGCAGTTGTGATGGTGTCGCCGAGGGAATGCTGCAGCGACATGTGGCAGAATTTCATAGCGGGGGGACGAGCAGGATAAGAAAAGTCGAGAAACCAGGAAAATGGCTCGGAAGGTGAGTATTAAAGTGTTATGAACGCATTTTTGAGGAGTGGGAAGAAAGTGAGAAGAGGAATCCGATTGTTGGGGCCGCCACCATGTTTGTCACTAACACAGCACCTGCCTTTTTTTATACTGGCATGACCACCAAACAACTTGTGCCAGGCGAGAAAAATACCCCCCTACCGAAATTAAGACGTGATTATTGCTCCGCTTTCGTTGACAGTGAATCACTGTCCGTCACGGATTGTGATGCTTACGCGGACAGTCGCTACACACACAGAGGCTGGCTCTCTCACGCGCTTCGTAGCAAGCGAATCAACCCGGTGTGGTTGATTGCAGGATATGTCACACCCGATACCACTTTTATGTGCTTGCGCAAACTTTGTGACAGTAAAGCCAAAGATGAGCCGTGTCAATGAAGTTGTTAGTGAGGGGTGTATGTTTGGACTGGAGCATTATCTAAACAAAACCACACCCAGCAAGCCGGCTCTCCTCTTTCACTACTTCTAGAAGCCATTTACCAAGGAAAATTTCCCGCGTTGTACACCCAGCAGTTCACCGAACGCCATTCTATCCCGTTGTTATACAGGCGTGTCTTGTTCCACGCAATGCCCACTCAACCTCTTACAGGTCCTACAGTGACGCGCTCCCGCAGGTGTCTCGACTCCATCGTCGCTGCCTCTCTCTGCCTCCGCTTCTGCATGGCTTCCAGTCTAGAAAACTGGCCCCGCGCGCCATGTTTCAGTTTTGTAATCATGTCAGCCGCCTTGCCTTTGTCCAGGCCCTTGATGGTTAGCGGGTTCCCCTTTCCACGCAGCTTGTTGATAAAGTCCAGCTGGCCCTGCGTCGGTGGCAGCGACCGCCATCTCTGGTAGCGGTGAATGAACGTGTGCGGGAATGCCTTGGCCGCAAAGCTATCTGCTCCATGCACTGCATCGGCGAAGGTAGCCGCTGTGAGGATCTCCCTAGGAGCCGCAAATGGCGACTTGGCGACTCCAGCTGGAAGTGCTCGTACCTCTACAGCTCGGTAAAGAGCAGCAGGCGCTCCGCCATCCTCATTGAGCTTTTCAATCCTAACATACGAGCCGTTGGGAGCTGGCAGCACAAACTTCTCTTGTCCGACTTGAACCCAGCAGTATTGACTGAGCGTTCGGATGTGTTTTTCGCCAGATGTGTCTGCGATGAGATCGAGGACAGATGTGTAGTCTGTGAATGTCACCGTTTCAGCGGGACTTGGACCACCAATGGTGCGGAATATAAGATCGCTCTGTCCAGTCGCCTCCCCGTCATCCTGGGTGGCTTTGATCTTGCGCATCTCTTTCACCGTTGCACCTTCTACCAATACATTAGGATCTAGACCGAATAACGTTGGCGTCGTGACGATTCCGGTTTCCAGACTGGACACAAGATCAATGACATGGCAGTCCTTTTTATCGGGGTGAAGTCTCATGCCTCTTCCAATCATTTGCACAAGCAAATTTCGAGACCTTGTAGGCCTTCCGAGAACAATACAATCAATGTTAGGGATGTCGGTGCCTTCTGTAAAAACACCGCAGTTGACCAAGACTGGAAAATCCCCTCTCTTGAAGGCATCAAGTGTTTCGCTCCTCTCCACTAGCTTTGTTTCTCCCGTCACGTATCTCGCTTCGAATCCGTGCTGGCGAAACTTTTCCGTCAGCCCTATGACATGAGCAACGTCGACACAGAACACCAGTGTCGACTTCCTCCCCGGAGCCTTTGCTATCCAACTCCGAACCGTGATGTCGTTAATCTCGTCGGTGTTGACGGCCTTGGAGAGCTCCCCGGGCATAAAGTCGCCAAAACTATTGTTTTTTACTTGCTTCAAATTGGCTGTCGATTCGACCGTGGTAAAGAGTACGTCGCAGAGCCATTTCTCGGAAATCATGTCGACATAGTCCTTGTGGTACACAATCTCGTCAATAGCAGCACCGAGTTTTACTCCATCGAATCGTGAGAAAGTAGCAGACACGCCAATCAAGTTGGGAGAACCTCTCCGTTTCTTCTCGAGACCGAAATGTTCAAGGGTTTTCAAGTACCCTGGAGCAACAATGTGGTGTGCTTCATCAACGAGCACAAGTTTAAATCGCGAGGGGTCAAATTTAGATAAGCGGTCTTTGGATGTAATGCTTCGCACGCTTGCAACGGTGATGTCAGCTGTACCTGTAGCATGGATATTTCCCATTTCAATCTCAATCCTCTTATCGGGATAAGCAAGTTGGCAATGGCGCGCGGCTTGCTCAACCAATTCGCGACGATGGGCCAGGATCAAAGTGCGAGTGGCATCCTCGGAAGGCGACGCAACTTTACCAATGAGTTGGGTAAAGATGACCTGAAAAAAGTAAGCCTGAAGTCCAGAATCAAGTCTCGATTCCACCTTACAGTCTTTCCAGCCCCTGTGGCCAATGATATCCCAACTCTTTTGTGACCCCGTTTCAGAGATTCCACCACAGATTCTATGCATTCCAGTTGATAGTCACGAAGCCGTAGCTTTGTCTTAGAAGAGACGGCGGAGGAGTAAGGTCGGAACGCCCAATTTTTTAGAGCGTGGACGGGCACCCCTAGCCTGACATTTGGCCTTGAAATATATTTTCCTATAATTTGTATCATTGCACATGGTGAGAGGCGCAATCCCAACCGTCTACACGAATTGGATCAGAGATTGTGGCATCGGACAATTCGAGACCATGACACTCGCTGGTTGGCAAAGTTGTTAGCGCCTTATGTAAGCAAGTCATAGCACTGGCCATTCAGCACTGGATCCCTGCGTGGACCCAAAATTTGTTTGAGATGCTCAACCCGAGTACAGCGCTGATTTATTTTCCATTCTGTCTCGGATAGGCCTCTAAAATTCACTGGGCCATAAACTCGTCCAAGTCGAGCGACGAAATTTGCTCAGCTTCTGCTACCATGTCATCGCCTGATCACATCCAATTTGGTGCTCACAGCAACAAGTGCGCATGGACTCAGACCCCGACTATCCTCTCGGCGAGGAGGAAAACTTGTCAACTCACGCTGCTCTTCCAGAGATAGGGAGCCCAGGATATAAACACAGCTTGGAAAATCTTGGAGAGCCTGATGAAGATTACCACCCAGATGGCCCATACTCAGACAGTGAGGTTGAATCTGGGCCCGCCGGTCGTGAAAAAGCGAGGCATTCTTCTCTCAAGCGACCAGCAGACGATTCCCTTGCGTTCCGTTCATTTAAGAGGAACAGGGGGGTTTTGAACACAGACTACCTCGACTTGCTTAATGCAGATATTCAAGATGCCGCTCAGCAAGTCTGCATCGAGGACGAAGCTGAAGTCAAGGAAAGCCAACTTGGAACAACATTCTGGTCATCAACCGAGAAGAAGCTTTTCTTTGAAGCCCTAGCACGCTTGGGACGAGATGATCTGCCTGGAATAGCATCTCGAATACGAACCAAGAGCGAGGTCGAGGTGAATCACTATCTCAACGTCCTCCAAACTGCACAAACTTTGCGGCAGCAAGAAGGGTTGCGCCCAGCCATCGAATTTCCCGAGTACCCTGCGGCGGTCGAGCTCAGCCAGCAATTGTGCTACGCCTTGGATGAGGCCGCTGATGCTATATCCGTAAGACAGGAGCACAAGGAAGAGCAACGAGAAGAAAGCAAGTGGGGTGACTGTTGGCTCATTACCCCAAGAATCGCCCAAAACCTCGACAAAGGCGAGGGCATCACAAATAATCCACAGATGGCCTTTGCTGGAACTTTCAACCTTCGCAACTGGCTAAGGCTCTCTGAACGCATATTCATGAACTCGTCCGTCCCAAGTGACAACTGGCACTTGATGGATGTGGATCCACCATCTATCTGGGCGACTACCTTTGAAGATTTCCATTCTTTAGCCATCTCAATTACTCGCCGGCTTGTCCAAGCAACTATTTTCTTGAGCATGTCCAGGATTCGTGCCAAAAAAGAACTAATCTCTTCAACCAGAGATATTGTGAGACGCCAAGATGTCGAGGCGGCCATTGCTTCGCTTGGGATGACGGCAAACTCTCAACAATTTTGGCGCAAGTGCGCTCGAAGGCTCCGTTTAGAAGTCTACGAAGAACCCCTCGACAAGGATGAAGAAGGCGACCAAGAGGCTCTGTCGTACGATGAAGTCGAGGAAGCATTATGTGACGAGATGGACGAAACCTTGAAACAAGATTCAGGGGAACCCGCCATCCTCATCAAAGAAGAATCGATATCTGGCGATGAAGCCCGAGAAGAAGAGTTTCCGGAGAAAAAAGTGGGCGACGAAGATAGCGACGGGTCGGACACCAAAGCACTAGTTGCTCAATCCGACGACGAAGAAGCCTCCCTCAACAGGGAAGTAGATGAAATCCTACAGTTCTCCGCGGCGGATTTTCCAAAAACGCATCGGGCGAAGCAATCGTTGAAGACCCGTGTGGACTGGGAACGAAAACAGGAGCAGTATGCCGAGCAGAGCGATCAGCATGAGAGCTGGCAGGCAGAAGCTCAACTATGGGATCTACTTCAAAAGAAGCCGCCTATGGAATTGCCCAAGTTGCAAAAACCAGGACCGCTGCAGCGGTCGAGATTCGATGTCGAGTCCATGTTCCCAATCGGACGGCACTGGAGGAACAAAATGAAGTATCACAGCGAGTGGGAGGTGGATGAAAGACCTCCGGACGATGCGCCAAACGACGACTAACCGAGCTAATGTCCCTTGTGCCGCAAAACTTGCTTATTGGGCATTAAATCAATGAATCTTAATTCTTAGAGGAGGCTCGCATCATTAGCATAATATTAATTTTGGGGGTATCTGAACCATCAATTTGATACAGCAACAAAGACATTGCCATTATACTGGGCTGCTCATCGTCTTGTCCTTCTCCCTCTTGCTCGTGTCCTTGATGCAGCTGTCGTAGCTGCCTGCGCTGTGCGACCTCTATTGGTGTTCCTTGTTGTTCTAGATACCGGCGTTCCGCTTTCCTCGGCACTCTCCTCCCCATCCTCGCTTGATCCGCTCTCGTCGCCATCTTCGGCCTCATCCTCCTCTGTGGTTTCGGCCTTCTCTTTCTCCTTCTCTTTCTCTTTTTCTTTCTCCTTTTCTTTTTCCTTTTCTTTCTCTTTCTCCTTCTCCTGCTTCTCAGTTTTGGCCCTGCTTGCCGCGCGTTTTCGTCCTCCCAGAGGCTTTTTCCCCTTTGGAGGCGGAGATGGAGCATCGGTACCGTCCTCTGTATCCTCAACAGAGGTGCCTCTAGTCTTCGATATCGTCTCACCTCGCTTGCGCTTCTTGATTGGCGAGGATGGCGGAGAAAGATCGAGCTGCGGTGGTGACGTGGGAGCCTCACTGGGGTCGGCAATGGCACGCTGCATCATAGAGTCGAAAAATTGAGCTCTTGGGAGCGAGAATTCATTGTACCGGTCTTCGTTTTCGTCTTCATCAAAGTACTCGCGCTCGTCGATGACTTCTAGGTTGTAATATGTTCGTAGCTTTTGCCAGATGAAAGGAATACGTGTGTGTTGATACAAATCGGGGTCGAAGCCGTGGTTTCTGAGGTGTTCTGATATCGCAATCATCCGAAAGTGTCTGTGCATCCCTATTTGTTGTCTTTTGTCAGCTTGGAGAAGCGCCGCTGAGTGTGTTCAACATACCAGCTGGTTTCCAGCGAATAACGCCCTTGAATAGAGAAGCCACCTGATCATCCGTCCATAACTCATTGAAGTTATTGTCCGGTCTTTTGCTCTTGTCGGCTTCGCCCGCGGTTTCGGCAGCTGGGGGCGTGTCGACATCCATAACATCATCACGCGCTGGGGTTGGCGTCGCAGCAGCCTGGCTCCCGCGCGCGCGCTTTCGAGGAGGCATCGTAGATATGCGGATTTGTAATGCTCTCTATTTGGATTATAGTGACTTTTTAGATGCGATTGAGGATGGAGAGTGTAGAATTTCCTGTCGATTCGCAAGCAACGAAAAAAAAAAATCCAAAGCTCGTGACAATCATGAAGTTGGCAAGTGCAGGCACCCACCTAGGTAGCTAGCTATTGGTACAGAGGAGCCGCAAGTAGCGCCATGTCGGGCTGGCTAGCGCGTGGTGGAGGGGTCGCCAGCTACAATTAGGCCTTGAAGCGCGGCGCGTCGCGGGGATCAAGCATCCACTGACGTCGGGGTGACTGGGCTAATTCTGAATCACCAACGCACCAACATCTCAAAGCATACAACCTCTGGTGCTCAAAGGACTATTTATGGCTCTGAGCGCTGCTCGCGACTATAGCCATGGCTGGCAATGAGGACACGGCAGATCTCTTTGCCGTCCCCGACCTATGGCAGGCCTCAGAATTGTTTGAGGAGCTTGGCCGCGACTCGGGTAGTTCGCGGCCATTCTTTACGACTGGACTCAAGGGTGCGATTATAGTGATCTCCATATGCCGCTGCACTTGCTGATTGTGTTTTAAGAAGCTCTCGGTTCTGGTCTATTGCAGCTTGCGCCAGTAGCAACAACAGAGGATGGCTTCTTCAAACTTCCCGCTCTCACATCTCCCAAAAACGAATCCGAATCGAACGAGACCTCCGATGATGCCCAAACTACGACAGGTAGTACGTCCGACACCGATCTTACGACGGATCTCTGGATGGACCTTGAGAGCGTGGTGGAAAAAGCCCCTGAGCACAGGACTTGGGATGCGTTTCTAAACCAAACGCCTGCCACAGCCCAACCGCCACTTGTCTCTGAGGCCGGCCCCGAAGTATACGATGCGCTGCTAAATTGGTCCATTGATCCTCTTCAACTGAAGAATTTTGATGTGCCCGTTGTGGAGGCAAAAACATATTTTTCGGCCTTGCTCTCGCTCGCCATCGGACAAGAATCGGTCTTCTTCTTCTCGAAACAGGAAAAGGGTCACTCGTTCACACCTGCTCTGCCAAAGATGAGGATATCAGGGTATTCCAAACACGTACTTCAAGGGATAGAGAAGCAGTGTCTCCGTTGCGGTTCAATGTTTTTACAACTACGATCATTTGTTCGGTCTACTTACGCAAAGCATACAACACGATGTGGCGTTGCTCTGGCTAGTGCCCTTGAGCAAATTCTCAAAGATTCACAGAAACACGTCGCAGTGTATGGCCATAATCCAAAATCTGCCCTTGCGCTTCAGTCCACAATCAAAAGCTTGGTAGCTATTTTGGAACCCTTTCATAGACTAACAGCAAAACTCCGCCGTGGGTATTCTGATGAACATGTGCTCTCCATTGTCTTTCATGAGGCATACTCAGTCGACCATGGCGAGGAGCAGTTGCGTGAAATTATGAGGGAGGTGTTAAGGCGTGTTTCTCAACCCTGGATAGAATTTCTCGAGGAATGGATTGGCACAAAGCGTGAAGAAGGTATCCCATTCTCAAAGTCAAACCTCGGCGAATTCAAAGGCTTTGTCAAGGTGGACACAGAAACCTACCTGGATGACTTTGGTCAGCCAGTAGAGCACATTGACTTTTATTTGGACGAGACTAAAATACCACACTTCATGCCTCAAGATGTTGCCAAGTCAATGTTTGAGGCGGGCAAAAATCTACGCTTCATCAGAAGCAATCACCCAGAGCACCCATTAGCAAACCCCGAGGTACTCATTCAAACTCAGCCGCCAAAGGCCGGGTGGCTCTATGATTGGGATTCTATTTTGCAACTGGAAACTCGAGTCGTGAAATATCGAGAGAACGTGTTGAAAGTGATCCGCAAAAGCCGATCAGATTCACAATCTCCTCCTCAGCTACAACCAAGTTTTAGTTTGCAATATCAAAATGAGCTACAATTTTTCGGAGTCGAAGAGGCCCTACTGGAGGAACGATTATTGGAATCAATGAAACAATTTGATGGGCCACTCTTGGATACGAATCCTGAAGATTCGCTCAGCCGAGTTGTCCAGCGACGTCTTTCCGGGCACTACCTACCGCCCTCTAATACCTCACATTTCGCGCCGCATTGGTCTTTGCTTGCTGTCCTATCTTTTGGAGGCATCGCATTTTCCCAGGCCCAAATCATTAACCGAGAGAGTCTACGACTTCTATTTAGCAAGCACGATTTAAGGAGCCATCTCAAAATGCAACGTGATTTTCATTTATTTGGCAACGGAATGTATTCCAGCCGATTAGCTCATGCTCTTTTTGACCCAGAATTGGAAAGTGCCGAGAGACACGCTGGAGTTGCACGCCAAGGAGGCATTATGGGTCTTCGTTTGGGAGGCCGAGACAACTGGCCTCCTGCAAGCTCCGAGCTTCGATTGGGCTTGATGGGAGTGCTCACAGAGACTTTCGATTTTGAAAAAGACTTCACCAAGTTGAAGCTGGGCGACATTTCGAGGGACTCGACATCACTGCCGGGTGACCTAAGTTTTGCTGTGCGTGGCTTGTCTCAGGAAGAGATGGATAAATGCATGAATCCAGATTCTCTGGAGGCATTGGACTTTCTCCGCCTGTCTTACAAGCCACCGGATGCGTTAGCACCCATAATTACACCAGTGATCCTGACACAGTATGATCGTATCTTCAAGCTCCTGTTGCGAATACTTCGAGTTCTTTACGTGAGCAATCAACTATTCCAGGACCTCAACATACGGACAACACGGTGGGAAGATCCAAACAACGCATCATATAGATTTGCTCGCGAAGCACATCATTTTGTTTCAGGCATTGCTTCATACTTTTTAGATACTGGAGTTGCGATTCCCTGGCAAGCATTTGAAGCGAGGCTGGACAAGATTCAGTCAGGTTTAAACAAGGAAACGACCAACTCGGATGAGAAGGTGGAAAGTCCCGAACGCCTTCGAGAATTGCACGCTTTGGTCTTGGATCGTATTATGTTTGCTCTCTTCCTAAAAAAGCAACAGCAACCGTTGTTGGGTCTGATTGAGGAAATCTTTAGCTTAGTGCTGCAGTATGCGAAATACTCCAGGATGCAAGCTCTGGGGATATCCACAGGGGTTGAGGGGGCTCAGAACCCTGAAGAGTTGTACCGTATCTTCAAAAAGAATGTTCAGATTTTCATCACAGTTTGTCGAGGACTGACGGAAAAGGTTCGCTCGATTGGCAATCGAGGCGAAGACGACTTAGGATTGAGGCAGGATGGCATCGGGGAAGATCACATGGTTGCACAGCTCTTGATGAAGTTGGACATGAACAATTATTATGCTAAGCAATAGATTTATTGTAGTTGCGATCAGAGGTTGAATAAAGATTTCAAGACAAGCATATTTATCACAGTGAAGAGCCTTGTACGAATGCGAACACCCGACTTGGTGGATCAGCGTAGTGGCCCGTACCCCGCCAAAGCGTCCAGGTGTTGGGCGTCAGAGCTGCCCCTCATCGCGTCTCCACGCGTCTAATTCATCGTCATCAACAACACCACTTTGCAGCTACCAACCCCAATTCAGTCGCCGCCATGTCTCGGCAAAGCGTCGCCCCCCGTAATCTAACACTTACGGAGGAGCTGGAACGATTGGAGCAATCAATTACACTGACCCTCCAAGGTAAATTCGTCTTCGGAAACCAACCTTCGAACGTTGGCTCATCAACAATGTAGAAATCGACCACAACTTCAGCAAATCGCACCGCATCGTCACGACGAGCATCCTGCCACTTGTTGAACAATATGGCGATCACTCTCGGGCAGTCTGGGAAGCATCAAAGGTATGAACCGCCCGTGTCATGAGATAGAGTCGTGTCGCTAACCAAGGCATAGTTCTGGAAGCAATTTTTCGAGGCCTCTGCGAATGTATCCCTCTCCGGCTATGAAGAGCTTGCCAACGAAGATGAGACGGTCATGGAGGAAAGTACAGCAGTGAGAGATGAGACAACAGTCGACTATACGGCCCAGCACGGCGAGGAAGATATGACGGCAGAGCCGAGACCCGAGGAATCAACGTATCAAATTGAAGACTCAATCCTTGACGATGCCGAGCTGTCTGGTAGCACCCCTCGCCCACCTTCAACAACCAAAACGCGATTCTCCCGTCTCGAATCACCATATGAAACGATGAAGCGCGAGATGGATGACGAGGAGCACCACACAACCGTGCTTGAGGACAATGAAGACTCGACAATTTTGTTCGCACAGCATACTGCCAGGCTACCCGACATAGCACTAACTCCTGGGCGTATGGCTGAAGATGACCAAAGCATTCAGCAATCGATACAGCGCGCTAGGGATCCTCTATTGCACCGAGTCCTAGACAAGAACTACCGAATCCAGGCCACGCCACACAAACCATCACTGCGCATATCCCCACTGAAAAGCAATCAGCCCAAAAAGGAGACACCCGCCTGGCAGGATTCTCCAATGTCATCGCCCGAGATTTCGGTGCCCAAACTGCGAAGTGAAGCGTTCATGTCACCTGTCAAGACAAAAGCCCGCGAGCGCTTGGCAGCAGCAACACAAGGGCCGAGAACACCTGGAGTTAGCGTACAGACGCCTGCAACGGCAAGGAAGACTCGGGATGTCTTTGCGGATGAGAGTAGCATGGCTAGCGAGAAAAAGAAGTACGAGATTGATTGGGAGAGCGACGAAGATGAAGACCTCGATCTGTACGGCGGCATGAGCCCCCCGAAAACAATCCAGTTTGCTATCCCTCCCTCTAAGTTACTACAGACCCCAGGTGCGTATTCGCTTGAAGCTATTTATTGATCTATGACGCTAATACATTTTTACAGCACGAGAAGCAAGCCAAAGGATTGTGGGAGACATTCTGCTTGATGCCGGCGAGGACCCCAACTCATCGGAGTATAGTCCAAGCATGGTCAAGATGAACGAAGACATTCTCAATGACAGCTTTTAAAAACGGGGACAGTTATGGTTATAAGGAACTGGGCTACTATTTCCACTCTAAGTGGTTCACTATCAAAGCATAAGAAAGATACCCCGAAGACTTGTCATCTCTTCCTCACTTAGTCGTCAATCTCCAACCTGTATCTCATGAAGGAAATTTGTACACTCGTTCGAAAACCAATTGCACGGCAGGTTCCAAAAAGCCCAGCATCCTATTTGTGTGCAAAAAAACCATTCATCCAATATATTGTTCATTGTGCATCTCGTCTTCCATCCATGCTGGGGCCTCGGGCACTACCAACCTCCAAGGTAGGCCCACCCGATTATTGAGCGCAATCATAAAATCGCAATAACCAATCCAGCGACCAGACAACGCAGCCGCTAGATGTAAAAGCGGAAGGCAGTAGATCGCATCTAAGTGGTGGATTCCGAACAGAGAGGTAGTGTTGGAATCATTATAGATGTTGTATTTTACATGCAGAATCGAATCTGGGACTTCAGGGCCTGTTCCTGTAGTTTCTTGGCGTCAATCGGTGCCGGCTTGGGCTCATTGTTGTTCTTGAGCAAGGCCGAGGTGGAGGAATAGGATGCAACAGACGCGGTCTCAGGGTTGGCTGCAAGCTGGGTGTCAGTACTGACAGCTGTTTATTGCAAGGTTTGCCGTGGACTTACATTTGGAGGCAGTATTGGGGGAACCTTGGATGCCCGACATTTTGAAAGTGAAGTTGTGGTGAATTGGTGGAGCGGGGATTGTTGCGTCCGAAGAGCGTTGGATAATTCAAGGTTTCAATAAGAGAAGCTTTCGGTGCGTTTTATCGATGTCAGCTTGTGTGTCTGATTGATGCTAAACTCTCATCTACGGGTTCCATCGACACGGCTTTATACTTGATACCTTGAACCACAGGCTCACCCACGCAGCAATTTGTGGCGGACGTCAGGCGACCAACAACAACTAGACGACGTACGCCATAGCTCGCCCGTCGCAACTGTCTTGCGTAGCATCTCAACTAGGCATGCAGTCACCGGCAGATATTGCGTGAGTCATGACGAAAAGCTTCGTCCGCAATTTTGGACAAGCCTCACAGCACCCGTGGCTTCACAATATACCCAAATAAGGCAAGCTGGGGGTGCCAGCAGGCGCCTGGTTGGGCTGACGAAAACTCTCCACGGGCTGTCAGCAAACCGCGCAACAACGGTTCAATTGGGAAAAAGGCGGAGAGCGGATGAGCAGATCTTCTGAAGGATGCATGAGGACAACCAGGGGTCTGATGGTGCTGATGAGGAATAAGCACATCGAGGGATTTTTTATTCCTTTCTTTTTTTCTTCTCATTTCGCAGCCCCCTTATTGCTCTCTCTCAACGAGTTGCCAGACGAGAAACGCCGCTTAGAAGCCTAAAGCAAGTATAACACAGCGGGGAGCCCGAAGCGACAACCGTCCGGGTTGACTCACGCAGCCCCTCTTTGGGAGGGTGGTCTCGTCTAAGTGCGGAGAAGGCTGGCACGACATGAAAACGTGCTGTGCGATCCGACTAACACTGGGGGCGGGAATGCAAGCATGGTCAGGGTTGGTCGGTAATGATGAACCGAGAAAAAAAAAAGAGTACCAAGATAGAGTTAGCGAGCTCGAAACGCCCGTGGCCGCGACGACATCTACGTAAGAGACTTGCACGGTAAGCGTGAATTTAGGCATGGAAGCTTCTTACGACTGCTAATGCGTGTGCTCCATCGTGTTGGCTGGTTGTCATGATGATGATGGAAAGTGGTTCGTACGAGAAAAGTAGTTTCATCTACCCTCCAAGAGACGGCGGTGAATGAATGCTTCACGGCCGTGACCCTGCTTTGCCCTGGCAGTATGCGTGCGGGCGTTGACTACTCGTTTCTTACTCAGAGCTTTAATGTCGAATTTGTCCCAAAGAGAGAGATGCTTTATCGTGTGATAGGCAGTCCGACCCTAAGTTCGCGTGCAGCAGCATGCCTCATCCCAGAGGCGAGGGCATGGCTGTGTCCCGAGCGGTCGGTCCGCCAAGGCGCAGCAGCAAGCTTCATTCTTGACTGCGCCAAACAGTTAAACCACATCTGCCTTGCCTGTCGATGGTGAGATGACTCCGCTCCAGGTCATAAGGCGGATCAACTCGGCGACATCTTGCGCAAGACTGCAACGTAGATCCAATTTAGCGCTCAGAAAAACAACTCAAATGACAAATTCAATTCGAACCCGACTACTCGGTACACGTCACCGACAAACGTGTACGTGTGTTACCTGGATATCTGCCAATGTACGCCGTCGCTCAAACAGGAAGCTGGTTAAGCAAGCGCGTTGCCACACAGGGCTGATGGTGGCTTATAAAGTGTCTGATAGCTGACTGCGGCCGTTTCCGGAACTCGCCGACTGTTTCCGCCTGTCTTATACAAAGATCAAGTTTCCAATAGAAACTCGTGTGGTAGTTCCAAATAAACAACGCCAGTAATGAACATGTTTTCACCATAAGACAGTCTTGTTGTGATGTCGTTGGTTGAACCAGACTCACAACCAAAAGACAGCACGCTACGTTCTAATGATTAGCAAGCTCTCTCTATTTCACAGACAATCAGACGGTGGAAACACTAATGAGTGCCTTTACTAACAACCCATCATGCGTAAATACAACAATTGCTATCAACACAACAATTTATTTGTTCCTTTGCTCGCAGTTTTCCCTCTTCGAAATAAAACGTCAAATTACAAGTTTATGAGTGAGAAATGAAAATAACTTAACCATGTATCCACATACCTCAAGTAAGTTACCTGTCCGCGTCTCCCCGCTCATGCCAAGACCAAAAACACCCATTTAGTCACTGGCGGAGGAAGAGCTGAAAACACAAGGCCACGCGCACGTAGTAGCATGTGAATTGACAGGTGATCAACTTTTCTTCAATTAGTAATCAAAAGAGATTTAGTTTGTGATCGCTAGTTTCGACACTAGGACTTCATTATGTTGTTATACAGCTACTTATATGCTGCAGGAACAATCCAGCAATGTATACAGTCACTACACGATACGGCGGCAGGTATGTCCCAGTCATAGTGCCTTCCACAATTCATCGCAAATGCAATAGGTGCTGAAGCGGGGAAATTATGTCTCAAGCGCCGCTCTCTCCCCTGGAGGATAGGTCATATGACATGCCAAGAAGCGAAGGTGCGCCCCTGGTTGAGCCTCATGCTGGCCCGTATAACGGAGCACTTATAGGCCTTTGTACCGAGGGGAAGATCAGGTCGCGGTACCGGGCCGAAACAAGGTAGTTTCCCCTCTCGGTGTCTAACTTGGCTACCGTCGACTTGACTCTGTAATTGAAGCTGGATCGAGCACAGCCATCCCGTCCCGTCTCACACTTCCCAATTGCCCTCAGCCGCTCAGAGCAGAGCAGAGGCACACAGGCACGTGCAGAAAAAGAAAAGAAAAGCAAAATACCGACGCTTGTGCTGCCCGATAATGGTGGGCTGAAAGGGCCCTGGCGCCGGCTCATTGGGCGTTCCAACATGGCACTCGTACATGTACAAGGCAGCTAGTGCGGTGTGCTGTCATGCCATAGGTGGTGTGGGGGAGAAAGCAGCAGAGAGTGGGCGCCCAGCCCAAGCCATAGGCCGGGAGATGGCGGCGCCATGGCAATTGAAACGAAAATCATCTCAGCAAAAAAAAAAAAATATCGCCCAGGGTTGCCCCATGGGTGCGACTTGCTTGCAAAAGCCGAATTGAATCACCCATCGCTTTGTGTCAGCCGTGATTGACCTGCTCCTGACATCTCGGCCTCTTCCGCTGCCTGCCAAATCTTACATTCCCCGCTTCGCCTGTTTTAGCAGTCCCAATCCCTCGTCTCGTTCCCTTGTTCTCGCTCAGTTGGTTCCCACCCCTCGAAAACCAAACAATCTCGAAAACTGAACAGCGTCAGCAGGTGCACGGCCAGCAGCAGAGCAGAGCAGACCAGGGCGCCATAGTCATAAACTACCGCTACCAACCAGCTAACAGCCCCCCCCCCCCTGTGGCAGCCTCTGCATTGCATTGCATTGCATTGCCAGAACCCGTCACCTGCGCAACCTCGCACACAACCAACAACTTGCCTGGGTGAATGCGGTGTGTGTGTCTCTGTGTGTGACTCTGTCTGCCTGTCTTATCACCAAGAACCCGTCTGGCCACCAGGCCAACTCTTGTTCCCTGAACAAAGCCGCCAAAACAAAAACCATCACCTGTGCCAGCTCATCATGTCTGAATCCGGCACCGTGGCCCTCTTTTCCCCGGCCCAGCACGGCCACTTGGTCCCTTACCTTGCCGCCATCCACGCCTCATGCATCACCCACGATCGCACCATCGCCACTTTCCTCCCGCCTCTGTCTCACGAGAAGCTACTGTCATGGTGGAAGGAGCGCATCGCCGAGGCCAACGACGCCAAGCGAATCATATTCATCCTCCTCAATGAGTCGGAACCCGGCTCGCGCGTCAAGGGCCAGGAGGTCATGGGCGTCGTCATGCTCTGCCTGCCTCCCTCTGAGACAGGGCCCTTCCGCGGTCTCGTCGAGAAGCTCCTCATTCACAAAAACTTCCGCGGCCGCGGCGGTGCCAGAACCCTTATGAGCGCCCTCGAGGCCGAGGCGGCAAAACGTGGCAGGACAATGCTGGTGAGAAACCCTCTTGGATGCTGAAAGTCTTGGCAGCTTTTTTTATTTTGATTCCGAGTGCATGCGCATATGCATGATAATATACAATCCTGCTAATGTGCTTTTTTATTTCCTTTAGCTCCTTGACACAGAAACGGGCAGTCCTGCCGAGGACGTCTTTAGAAAATTCGGCTACGTCGAGGTAGGTCAGATCCCTAAGTACTCTTTCAGCCCAACCGGCGAGTTGAAAGACGGCACTTTTTTCTACAAGAGCCTGCAGCAATGAGTTTGAAAGCCTTCCGATGTAAGATGTGCGTGGCCTGTTTCATATGTTTCAATACCTAGAATTTTCTCACGAAAAGAAAAAAAGCTGGTTGGGAGGGCGAGGCGAGGCGAGGCGACTCGATCATCTACTAGTATAGCGAAAATGTTCCCGCCGGCGGGGAGCAGTAGTTTGCCTTTTTTGTTTTGCGGCATCTCGCAAGAGACAATGAATGTGATATGATTTACACAATACTTGGTCATGCCTGTGATGGACTTTTTACCATGGCCTGGTCTTGCCAGTTCCTATTGTCAGAGGTGTGAATTTGTAAAATATTAGTCGAATTCGAACCAAAATACAAAAAATGTTTAAAATGCTTCCCATTGGTTCAAGACCAACACAACCAACAATGTTATTACCTGTTATGATGACCAGCTCTACGGCATAAACAGCAAGGTTCCAGAAATGTTGGTACATAATCCTTTAACGCCACCCATCAGCCCCAATTTTTTGTGACATCTACTCATCATCCGCGAGCTCCTCCACCCTGGGAGCCACATATTGCCGCTGTTGCACCTCGCCAGTGTTGACTTGAGTGTCAGTACCGGTGGTGGTCGCGGCAGCGGGAGCCACTTGGCCAGTTGCAGCTGCGACGGTCGAGTTGGCGGCGGCGGCGGTGGCAGCCTTCTTCTTCTTCTTCTTGGGCTTCTCGGTCTAGCAATTATGTCAGCAAACTATCCCATCTCGTAATTATCAAACGAGCAACTCACCTCGTGCCAAGCCCAGACGGGCCTGAAGCTGTCCATGAACGAAACATCCTCCCACAGGTTGGGGAAGAGCCATAGACCAGGAGCAGCAACGAAATAGGTGACGCAGAAGAGAATAACACGGAAAATCGCCATGAGGAAGAACAGACCAAGCAGGCCAAGCAATCCCCAGCTCAGGTAGTAGACACCCTGTCGGAGAACCAAAGGCCACAGGGGGTAGAGGACAATGGCAAAGATGGCAACCAAAGCAAGACCGGCATAGACCTTGCGCATGATCTGGCTACCCTCGTACAGCCAAACATAGTACATGTCGTCCTGGGCATCCTGCTGCTGCTCAATTCGCACGTTCCATTGGCCCTTGACACGCTTAGGCTTCTTTCCGTTGGGGCCAGCTTCGGGCTCAATCTTCGATACTCGCAAGGCGAGCATGCTGAGGGGTAGGAGCTTGAACGTGTTCTCGAGGGAAGCTCGGTCGGTGATTTCTGGGAGGAGGGGGTTCTTCTTGCGGGCCTTCTCATAAGCGGGGGACTGCAGAGCGCGAAGAGCTCGCATGACTACTAAGAGTTAGCAACAGGTAGCTCAAGGCGCGACACGAATAACCCACCTCTGAACATGTCCTTGCGCTCGCCGTTCAGAATGACGGTTCGGGGCTTGAGATCCTGGCCTCGGAGGAAGGCTGCGACCGCAAGACCCTTGGGGTTCGGGGGTCCGGGTGCAATGGGCTGGGGGCCACCTTGGCCACCTTGCGGAGGGTGGGGATGCTGGTGTGGGTGGGCATGGCCAGGCTGGCCACCTTGTTGCTGCTGCTGGGCTTGCATCTGGCGCATTCGCATCTGCTGAGCCTGAGCCTGCCTTCTGATGTGCTCGACGAATTCCGGGACAGTCATGCCGGCCTTCTCGGCGTCGATGGCCAGCTGGCGCTGCATCGCTTGGATCTGCTCGGGAGTCGGGCGCTGGCCGGGGACGGGCATTGGAATTTGGCCAGGGCCAGGCATCTGGCCTGGTTGGGGGGGCGGGGTGGCCATCGTGGTAAGTTGTGAGAAAGAGCGGCGAGAATAATTAAAACGTAGAGGAACTGGAGCGCAAACAAGAAAAAGAAGGCCACGAAGCTAAAGTAGACGTTGTGTCTCTACAAATGGACATACGTCGTCTGAAAGTTAGCTTCCTTGCCCCTGCGCCGGGGCCAGAGTGTCCTCCCGCGCCTTATCACCACGTGACTCAATTAACTTATTTCTAATCGAACCTCATCGAATGACGACACTACCTCCAAGAGAAGAGAGACAATCAAGAAGAATTCAAAATACACCCTTTATAACTTACAAATGATATAATTCTAAATGATCCGTTCTTTTGAACTTAATGGCTAAGTTATGATATATGATATCCTCCAATACCAGCGGTCTCCTGATGACAATATGGTGACATTCAAGAGAAGAGCCGAAAAGTCGCTCGGAGAACTAATTGTTGCGAGGCCATCAACTTGACAATTCCTAATTAGTGTTATCTCTTGTCTTTGCACTAAATATTTAGAATGGCGGGAAATTCGCAAAACATAGTTCACATGTTGGTCAAAGAGTCACGTGACCCAATATACACTCGTACCAAGTACCTCGGCGGGGCGCGATCTACACAGGCGACTCGCGACGCTTGCCGGAATCATCATAACCACACATCATGGGCGACAGATTAACACAGCTTCAAGACGCTGTTGACGAGGTATGCACCTTCTCCTTCCTACCCATTACGCGACACTCTTACTAATCGTCCGATACAGCTAGCGCAGCAATTTGTTGCTTGCCTTCACTATGTCCATAGGCGCCATGATCTAGAAACCCTGGGTCCCAATGACAAGGTCCGCGATGTGAAACAAGAGCAAAATCAGAAAGAAGGTATCGTACACCGCGCCCTCCGTACTTTATGGGGCCGGCTGACAAAAAAATTTACAGTTGATCCCCTCCCTGCCGACGAATTCCGCGCAGGCATGGTCGAACTATCTCGCGATCTCATCATCAAAGAGCAACAGATTGAGGTCTTGATTTCGTCGCTTCCCGGCCTCGACAACAGCGAAAAGGACCAAGAACGATGCATAAGGGAACTAGAGGACGATCTAAAAGTGGCTGAAGCCCAGCGCCAGGAGGCTATCAAGGAGAAGGACCAGATTCTGGCGGAGCTTGATACCGTCATTCGAAGCATTCGACGGCCGTGAACAATAGCTGTTTCGGAGAAATTTCATCACAAATACCCGGGATAATGAAATCATGAATTCAGGAGCAAATGGCCCCGAGCCATGTCTACACGGATAGCACCGTCTGCTTTTTTCTGCGGTTCCTTCCAAAGCTGATACTGCGGTTGGAACACCGCATCGATCGCTTCTGCTGGTTGGGGGCAAGGTAAAACGCCTTGGCTCCAATGCCGATAAAAAGTTCATGGGGAAACCGGGCGACAGAGCCCCTGGAATGGAGCACACCTCATAGCCTACGATCATAACACCCCTCACCCCCGCTGAGCATAGCGTTCACTGGTATACTTTCGGGGTGGCAACCAATGGGCTTATATTCCAATTATTGCTGGATATCAAGTAGCGCCTCCAATATAGACAGCAGCAGGAACCTGACACGAGACCGTCACAGAGGTAGATGGTATCACCAGGGTCACAAGATAGCAAATAATCATGATGCTCTCTTATCTTTGCTGCTACATGGCGCGAAATCTAATCGTAGACGAATGTGAAAGTCCCATGCCTGCGATAGTTCCTCTATATCCGGACAAATCAAGAATCTCGCTTGGGGGCTCCCAAACACCACCATTTCTCGTCCGTATTTCTAAACGTTGCCCTTCTACTACATGTTCCCCTAGTTATCGTAAGAATAATATGGCCCTGCACTGCCCATGACATCAAATTTGTAACGCAATAGTTGCGATGTTTAGGCGGACTTGGACTTGAAAAATTGGGGATATACGTCCCGAAGTTCTCGTAGATGCTGGATCTGGAACTGCGAAGCGGGGGTTGGAGGGGACTTGAGCCCCTCTTCAACCAAGTGGGCGGCAGACCATCCAAATTCCTTCGCCTTTTCGCAGTTGAGGTAAGAATCATCTAAAAGTGCGAGTTAATATCTAGTAGTCAATAGCAGAACGATATCACATACCAACAAAGTAGCAGTCCTCCTTTCGCTCGATGCCAGCCTCCTTCATACCCTTTTCATACATTCTTGGGTCGGGCTTGCAGATCAATGGCTGTGCGCCATAGTCGCAGAAAGTGAGGCCTTCGAAAAGATCGTCGATGCCTAATAGTCGGACTACCCTGTTTCCGTGCGTCTTGTAGGCATTGGTGAAGAGCCAAAGTCTCACTTTGCTCGTGTCGATATCTTCAAGCAATGCGCGAAGCTCCGGGTTAGGCTTGATGATGTCCTCCAACGGCAGAGCATCATCCACCTTGGAGTTGTAGTCGAGTGGATCAATCTTATGGTGGCGCATGAGTCCCTCGATTGCCAGGCCATAGTTGGTGTAGTAGTCTCGATGCAGCTGGACCGCCTCTTCCTGAGAAATGTCCAAATGCGTGGAAAAATACTGGTCGATAAGCTTGGCCATCAAATCATGAACTTTGGCACCTGGGGGGAGAAAAAAAAACAAGTCAGCAAATGACGCTCACAAAGGGCGAGGGTCGATCTTACTTCTGGGATATAAACAGTTGTCGATATCGCTGTGCCCGTGTTAGCTGTATGCACAAAGCTGGTGGCGGGTGCAATCCTACAAGAAGAGCACCGGCTTGGAAGCCGCGATTCCGTTTGTGCTACCCATGGTTGCTTTTGTGTGAATGCCGGTGGTGAAGCGGGTGGTGGAGGTGTTTTTGTTGTGGTAAAACGGTGTCAAATTCGAGACACGGCCAGCCGGAGGGAGAGATTTGAGTGCGCGATTGATGGATAACAACGTAGGTGCACGTGGACCTAGTTGGCGCATTGAATGGAGGGTATATTGGTGGTGGGAAAGTGTAATGATAGATCCACCGTGAAATCTAGGTGGGCATTCGCCGAACTATATACCTTCGAGCCTCTAACTCAACTGGAGTGTCTGTGACGTGAAGTGTGAAGTTTGCCCAATGACTCTTACGGCGTTAGGCGCGGAATAATACCTCTCTGTCCTCTGCCAAGCGACTCCGAAGACGGGATGAAGTGATATGTCGCCTTATACGTGCCCCTTGCCGCAGATCTCAACTACGAATCAGGCCTCAAAATGCACCGCAACATTAGAAGATCAAAATCTGCCAGCCACAACTGAAATATTATTGCTTCTTTTCTTGTTCTCTCCTTCACCCGTGTCACGCATCCATTCCGTGGATCGGAGTGGGTCTGTAATCGAAATGGGCCATCTCGCGTATTTCTACCAGCAGAAAGAGATTTGGTATTCATTGAGAAGAACTCCCCGACGAATACAACATATTGATTGGCTTTTTTCTGAAAAATGACAGCCTATATTTTATGATATGATTAATGTCCCAGAAATAGGAACAATGCTGGGGCTTTTGGCTCCATCTGGTCATGACATCACCCAACGAACTGAACAACTGCCGCCACACCCCACGCCACATCTCGGTACAGGAACCGCAGAGTGCCCCTGCAAACTAGGCAACACCCCTGTCGTTTTGCAAGCGATCATTCCCTTTAGCGTCCATCAACAACCTTAGCAATTCTGGCTTCGCAAGTCCATTTCAAAACCACAAGCCTTGCCCACGAGACGACGTCATCCTGTACATTTGACAGCCAATTGGGGGTCTCATTGCAAGCCAAACCCAGCCACAAGTAACCCAAGTCGGCCTACTGGCAGCTGCACTTTGCGTTGTAGTTACATTCTTCAACGGCCCCGTCCTCAACCGCACCGTTGGAACAGACGAGCCCAGAAGCTGCACTTGCGCGGATCAACCAAACTCCCTCGCCGGATGGATCGCCACGGCAAGCGCCAGCGGGTCGATGACCAGGACTCAGATGGGCCTCTGTCTTTGACACGCCCAATAAGCCCCCCTATCAAGAAGCAACGAAGCGCAACTACCGCACGGTCCCCCTGGCAGCTCACCTGGATTCAGGATCTTCCAGAGGACCAAAATCAAGATGCTGTCACGTTAAAGGATCTCCTCGGCGATCCGCTTATCTCGGAATGTTGGGAGTTCAACTTCTTACACGATATCCACTTTCTGATGGGCGCCTTTGATCCAGACACGAAACATCTAGTCAAAGTTCACGTAGTTCATGGCTTCTGGAAGCACGAAGATCCGAACCGCCTAGCGCTCCATGTAAGCATCCCGTGCTTCGCAACCACGCATGCGATAACCCCAGTTTTTATCGTGCTCGGGCAGTAATCACAGCGTTCAAGCTAGCTTCTAAACACTAACGAGCCAACAGGAGGCTGCAGCCGAGTTTGACAATGTCCAACTCCACGTTGCTCCCATGCCTGAAATGTTTGGTACTCACCATTCCAAAATGCTCATTCTGTTTCGACATGATGATACTGCAGAAGTCATAATCCACACTGCAAATATGATCCCAAAGGATTGGACAAACATGACCAATGGTGTTTGGAGATCTCCTTTGCTGTCGAAAATGCCTAAAGCTTCTAATGCAGTACCCACCATAGATCAACCTATCGGAAGTGGCGGCCGATTCAAAGCCGATCTGATCTCTTATTTGAGATCATACGATCGACGGAGGGTAACATGCAAAGCATTGACCGATCAACTCTTGGCCTATGATTTCTCCAGCATCAAGGCTGCACTAATTGCAAGTGTTCCTGGCAAACACGACGTGAATGATGTCACCCAAACGGCGTGGGGCTGGTCTGCTCTAAAGAAATGTCTGCAATGTGTCCCTTGTCAACCAGCTGGCCAGTCAGAAATCGTGGCGCAGATATCGTCAATTGCAACGCTAGGTGCAAAAGACGATTGGCTCAAGAAGACGTTGTTTGATTCGCTTTCCAAGTGCAAGGACCAGGGTTGCTCCTATCCCAAATTTAAGGTGGTTTTCCCGACTGCAGATGAGATACGGAGATCTCTGGATGGATACGCATCGGGAGGGTCCATCCACACCAAAATTCAATCTTCACAGCAAGCCAAGCAGCTCGAATACCTTCGTCCTTTATTCCATCACTGGGCAAATGATTCCCCTGGTGGAAGGAGTAAGAGCATCTGTCCCTCGAAAATCGCCGTATAAATATGCTAATTCTTTTTTAGATCTGCATGAGAATGCTACCATTCAAGATGGTGGCAGACGTCGCGCGGCACCTCACATCAAAACGTATATCAGGTATAATCAAAATTCCATCGACTGGGCTCTACTCACATCAGCCAACATGTCAAAACAAGCTTGGGGTGAGGCTGTACGCATTAACGAGGTGCGAATTGCATCATGGGAAATTGGTGTCCTGGTCTGGCCTGAATTGCTGGACGAGCATGCACTGATGGTGGGAACCTTCAACACAGATGAACCACGGCCAATGAATGGTGATGGTTTGAGAAGTGTCATCGGGCTCAGGATCCCATACAGCATGCCGTTGCAGCAATACGGAAACCAAGAGGTGCCTTGGGTTGCATCTATGACCCATGATGAGCCCGACTGGATGGGGCGTACCTGGGAGGACTAGGGTGGCGATATTTTCATCCAATGGCATCAATGATGATTTACAGACTTTCCCCTGGGGGGGCAAAGAGCCGCAAGTGCTGAAAGTAGTCGCCAAGCCAATCTGCATCGATGGCCAAGTCTCTGCTATCTTGAACCTAGAGTTGAGCCCAAATCATGATCCACCCCCGCATCATGGCTCGCGATCCACCACTCCATTCCAGCGCCGTTATTCGGCGGTCGCCGTTGAGCGGCGATGGCGCTAGTGTCTTGGCTAACTAATCGGGCTAATGCAAAATTCGTGCAAGTCACTCGGCCACGAACCGGTGGAGGATGAGACAACACGGCCGGGCCGACGGTGGCGACGCCTCCACTCCAACGTTGCACAGAGGACGCACCCTCTGTTCCGGTTGGCGCGTCCCACCCCGGTTTAAACGGGCAAGTCGTGCCATCGCCCGAAAAAGATGTTGTCCTTATCACTATCGTGCAATTTCATCATGTACACATGAATAAGCCACCGGTTGGACGGCCATCCCAGTGCTCAATTGATACAAATCCGTCACTTTTCGCCTCCGTCCGTCTCCACCGTGCAGGTCTTATCACATTACGAGAGTTTTTAAACGCAGACAAACCAAGCGAGCCGAAAGTATAAGTCTCTACTCCCGCACCTTGACCGCCCTCCAACTCTCTCCCAGCCTCACACTTGAATCTCATCGTCGCGTCTCTACAATGGTGAAAACACACGACAGATTTTCATCCTCACCCCGCGGCGCCCCCCATCCCGCACTGGGGTCATCATGGAGGAGCGCGTCCCCGCTTGCCGAGGAAGCCCTGGCCCGAGATCTTGCAGAGTGCTCCGATGATGATTTTGCCGGCACGGCCATTGAAGATGGCTGTGAGGCAGCGTACGAGACCTTCCCTCCCATGTACCGTCGGCCGAGTGGTGTTGCCTACGGCGGCTCCCGACCGGTTCTCAATCCGCAAACTTTTGATGAGCCAGCCATGACACCGCTCGAGAGGAAGCAGTCCCGTCATGCAGAGCGCAGCCTGCTACGGGATAACCATGTCTTACCCCCCAAGCACCGTCACCGCAAAGACACATTCTGGTCTCGGGCGTATCGTCGTCTCTTCAGTACCAAACTGCCACAATCCCAGGACGATGAGCCACCCGCCATTGTCGTCCGAACGGCAACTGAGAGGTCCCCGCTTTTAGGTGACGACAGCAGCACCGTGACGGACTCATCAACAGATCTCCTGGGCGAAACCTGGGAGCAGGCTATAGCCGACGATAGAATTCGTACATCGTGGCGCCGTGAGACGCAGACCATTATAACTTATTCGGCGCCTCTTATTGTCACTTTCCTCCTCCAGTACTCAATCAATGTGACCAGCATCTTGGCCGTTGGACGCATCGGCAAGCTCGAGCTCGGCGCTGTTTCATGTAAGTCCCACCAACCTGCGCGTCCCGCATAACGGGGCAAAAACTACAAGTGTTGATCTAACAATTGTTACAGTGGCCAATATGTCAGCCGCAATCACCTGCCTGGCCCCCTTCCAGGGCCTCGCCACAAGCCTCGACACGCTATGCGCCCAAGCTTACGGTTCTGGCCACAAGCACCTCGTAGGACTGCAGTTTCAGCGCATGACGTGCTTCCTCTTTTGCCTCAGTATCCCAGTTGCCGTGCTATGGTATTACGCTGAAAATGTCCTGTACCACCTCGTACCTGAGCCCGAGTCGGCCCGCCTTGCCGGCCAGTACCTCCGTGTCATGATCTTTAGCATTCCGGGCTTCATTCTTTTTGAGGGCGGCAAACGTTTCACTCAGGCCCAGGGTCTTTTCCGGGCAACCACATGGGTTCTCATTGTTGCGGCTCCTCTCAATGTGTTTCTCAGCTGGCTCTTTGTCTGGCACCTTGGTTGGGGCTTCATTGGCGCCCCCATTGCCGTAGCCATCACCGATAACCTTCTTCCCGTGTTGCTTTTCTTCTACGTCCGATTCGTCGATGGCTACCAGTGCTGGGGAGGCTTCAGCCGCCGTGCCCTGACGAATTGGTGGGTCATGATTCGCCTGGCCCTTCCCGGAATGATCATGGTCGAGGCTGAGTGGTTGGCCTTTGAGATCCTGACACTTATGGCCAGCCGCTTCGGTCCCGAGTACCTCGCTGCCCAGAGTGTGCTTTCTACAGTGACAACCATTACGTTCCAGATTCCTTTCCCCATGTCCATCGCCGCATCTACCCGAATCGCCAACCTCATCGGAGCCGGCCTCGTTGATGCCGCCAAGAAGACAGGCGTAGTAGTATGATTCCCTATCCCATTATCTGCAACGCTCCGTCGCAGGGCTAACTGTAACTCTCAGGCATTTGCCGCCGCTTGCATCATCGGTGTCTGCAACTTCGCGCTCTACGTCGGTCTGCGTTACTACATCCCGATGCTCTTCACCAAGGATGACGACGTCATCGAGCTTGTCGCCACCGTCATTCCCATTGTTGCTGTCATGCAGGTATTTGACGGCCTCGCTGCAGGAGCCGGTGGCATTCTTCGCGGCCTTGGCAGACAGTCGATTGGCGGACCTGCCAATCTCTTCGCCTACTATGCCATCTCTCTACCGATATCGGTCGGCCTAGCTTTCGGACTCGGCTGGCGTTTGAGCGGCTTGTGGGTTGGTGTCTCCGTTGGCACTATTTTGTAAGGATTTCCAAGCCTGTTTTTGACACGGTTTTGATACTGACTCTCTCTCTCTCTCTCCAGTGTCTCGTTGATTGAATATTTCTATATTGTCAAGGTGGATTGGCACATGGCTGCCGTTGAAGCAGCCGGCCGAAACGCCGAGGAATAAAATTTCTGCACAAAAGGTCACATGGTAACATATAGTATGCTTTCGCGCTGCTTTCAGGGTTGGGTGGTCGAGTGAGTACGTACATTTGGGTGGATCTGTGTGGTATTACAAAAAGGTTTTGTTTTTTTGTTTTTGGCGTTGGAGTTTTACGAAAAAGAGATGCCGTGAAGATGAAACGAAAGAAACCGCGTCTACGTCTCTGTAGATGATCATGTCTGTCTAGGATAATAAGTAATCTGTCATGTTCCTCAAAATCTTGCCATAAAAGTGATGATGCTCTTTCAAGTGTCTAGGGAAAACGAATTGGAAAAGGAAAAAAAAGCAGACCCAACGGAATCATTAGGAATATCATGGTCACTTCCATCTCATTCCAGGGCTAGGAGGGATATCATACAAGGCTATCGTAACGTCTATACTATTACACCCGTCTGCCTGTTCCCTCCTCTCCAATATGCCTTCACCCCGTGACAGCATAATCAAGGTCTCTTGCCCCTCTCTCCTGCCAGGGGACAACAGCTTTCGAGCAGAACACCCCAAGGTGTCTTTTCCACGATCCGCTTGCCACCTAGCATCTCTGAGTCTTTCATTTTTTTTGAGCGTCTCCATTCCAATTCGCTGGCCCGAAAACTCCGAATCCTCCCTCTCAATTCGCATAAAACTAGGCGGGGACAAAAAAGTAACGAAAAAAACAAAACATTGCGCATGGTCAATTGATCAGCCAAGCATGGAGTGGGTACGAATACCCTTGGGGCCAAGCTCGCTGTTAAAATTGTTAGCTCCTGATCATCGGTCGGGGTCATTGCGGGAATGATTATGCTTACTTGTAATCAACTCTGCTCAAGCTCATGAGCCTCTGTGCCTCGAGGGATTGGGCATCCATGTTGGTGTGCAAGCAGAAGGCAATACGGGCCGCAACCTGGGCGCCAAGGAACATGGCCTCCTCGAAGCCATTCTTGGTCCACTCGCTCAAGTAGGTGGGCAAGCCAGCGACCTTGATGCTCGTAGGCGTCTGGCTGTGGAAGTGGTGTCCAACAGCAGGGCCACCGGCGTCAGAACCGGCTTGGGGGGTAGCCACAGCGTTCCCGGCGGCGTTCGCTGTGGTGGCGGCCTGCAGAAGAGGGTTCACGCCGCTGGTGGGCAACTGATGGGGCGCACCAGTAAAGGATCCTGTAGGGGTCTGCGATCCAGTTCCTGTGGGTGTTGCCATGTTAGAGGGCAGCTCCGAAGTGAACATGGTGGCGGTGGATGGTGAGATTAGATGGCGAGCGTTGAGGGTCTGGAGGATATTTTCCTTGAGACCGCGCAGTCTAGAGCCGTTGCCGACAAAGACGAGGTTGTCCCAGCAGGACGGGCGCATGTACATGTCATCAATGTCCTGGATGGTGCGGTAGATGGCATTGACGATGCGGTCAATCTCAGTACGCTCTGCGAACTTGAAACGTTCCAATCCAACTTCAATATCCCGACGTACGCGCTTCGGCCTCTTCTCAGGCACCTCATTTGTCTTGGCCGTAGCATCGACTGCAGGGGGCGCTTCAGGCTTGACTTCTGTCGCCGCGGTAGCTTCTTCGCCCTCCTTCTTCTCGCCCTCGGTAGCTCCATTGACAACGGGGGCTGGGATCTCCTTGGGTACTTCCTCGAGAATAATTTCTTCATAGAAAAAGGTGTTGCGCATCCTCTTCGAGTTGGGAAGACGGACGGGCTTATTCGCAGCGGCTTCCGCCTCCTTATCAGCTTTGCTCTTTCGTCCACCCTTACCCTTCTCCTTTTCCTTCTCCTTCTTGGCCAGGAATTCTTTGGTCTGGCCGCTGGTAACGATGCTAGCGACATCCAGCACACCATCATCCTCGGCATTGCCATTGCCATTTTCGCCATCCTCTCCCACAGAAATCTTAGGTACCTCCAGGCTTGGGACCGGAGCATCAGGGGCAGGTCCAGCCGGAAGTCCCGAAGCGGTCTCGGCAGGGAGCTCCATCAGGTTTTGGGAGTTTGGATCGTATGGCAAAACCTCGCAAATACTGCTCTTCTTGAGCTGTTCAGCCATGTCGCGGCTGAAGCCCTTTTCTTGCAGCATCTTAAGCAGGCTCTGGGTAAATACTTCACCTCCGCTCAGCTGGCACCCGTGTCCTGTAGGGCTGACCTCCATGTGGTTCGCAACGCGACCATCATAGATGGCTGTCACGTCGACCTTTTGATAACCAATGTCCACCACCGTCATGTGTGGCCACTTGAGACCGTACTGTGTAGCAATACCGCTGTGGATAACACAAAGGGCGGGGGTGCGTGTGTTTTCGAAAATGTATCGCGCAATCGTCTCGCAGTCGGGGCGCGTCCATTGCGGCGATGCCATAAGCATGATGGGTGTGTTGTGGTATGTGGTCGTAAGCAATCCGTGGACATGGTCGAGGAAGGCCAAGAAAGCATCCATGTGGACAATGCGACCACCTGTAGTGCGCAATTAGCTTCTGTCATGGTGCGCGGCCCAGCTTGACTGCACAAATTTTGTTGTGTTTTTCGCAATCGCTCAGGCTTGGAGGTAAGTCCTACCTTGAATGGGATAGACAGCACCCTCATCCTCATCAATATCTTCCACCCACTCCTCCTCCTCCCGTCCATTCACAAGCTTTGTGCGCTTCGTCTTGTAGTAGGGCGCCCATTGTTCGCCGTCCTTGAACATTCTGGTGTGCATGCGACGCGCAGGCAGAGTCAGCTCATTGCAGCCCAGCTGAGCCATAGTGCTGAGGCTGCCGGGGCAGATAATGAGGACCTGCTCCTCGCGCCATTTGCCCGTCGTGCTCATGGTGAACAGCCTTCTGCTGGTGGAGCTCCTTCCGAGTCTTGGTACAGATCGGGTGCGATGCGGTGTTGGAGTGGCGCAAGGTGTTTGAGTGTCGACAAGAAGTGTTGCTGAGGCGGCTGTCGCGCGCTTGCTGGATCGCGATGGTGTAGTACGCGAGTGGGAATCTTTGCGGAACGAGTAGCGAGCTTCTGTGGCTGTGGCACTCGCCGTTATTGTGGCTGGTGGTCCAGTCACGTGGTATGCAATCCCCTGCTTCGTGGGAGTGCGAATCTCTTTGCCCATAGTGAGAGCAGTTCTTAAGTGCTGCAATTAGTAGCAAATGGGCAGATCCAAGAAAATAAATTCGATTAGTATTACTGGCAAAGCAAACAAAAAGGAAGACTACAAAAGTTGTATTGGGTAGAATTTCTCTATAGATCATTTTAAGCACACTAGAACTGGTGTGCGGTGCAGCCAGCCGCCCAGCAGTGTCAGTTAGCCTTGATAGGATTTATGGATGTCTGGATAAAGTAAACATGCAATCAGATGTATGTTTGCTGTGCAGTTTGTGCAGCGGCGTTTGTTGTCGGCTTGGTCTCACAATATGGCTATGGGTCTTCACTCAATGCGTGAACCGAACACTATTTCCAACAGAAATACATCCATTTTTGGGACAGCAGACATAATAAATAATTGTCCTGTACCTATTTTATATGAATAATTCGTTCTCTCGCTTGATCCAAATCACCTATCGGTGCTCAAATGCTGATCATGAATATGAGCTAGCAGACATGCGTGTAAGTGCATCGTGCATTGTTTGCCCGTAGCCCCACCAACGGTGAGTCTAGGGTGGCAGCTTTCAGATTTCACAACACACAACCAAACCCTGACCTCCTTCGTAACAAGCCAGATATTACACGTTCTAGCGGTCTATCTGGGTTCCTTTCCGTGGGTTCCCTCTGGCCTATTCCTCATTCATGGGCACCCCGCGTTGAGGGAGCGTTGCTTGATGCCTGACACCGCCTCGACTTCCGCACAATGAGCAGCATCACTATACCAGGACTAGCACTTTGCTCCCAAATCTAGATTAACCTACGGCAAAGAACAAGGGCTTACCAAAAACAAGAGTATTACGCGTAAACAGACGCCAGCATGTCCAAAGAAATCACAGTCACTCACAAGGTGCCGATGCCTCAGGGGTATGGCTTCCTAAAAAAGGGCAACCCCTATCTGACGGCGAACGTCCGCCGCAAGACACATGCTGCCAACAAAAGTTTGTACGTGGTAACGGAAAGGAGGAGAACCTTGGGACTTCGGGCACCAAAATGGATATTGAAGGAGGTATCCGACGAGGAGCGCGCCACGAGAGAGAAGAGGCAGCGTGAGGTTCAGAGACGAGATGGCGCAAACGAACAGCAATTCGAAGAAGCAATCAAGAAGCTCTTTCCGAGAATCCCAGACGAGGATTTGCACAAGGTCATCAAGCGGGCACTGGAGAAGCGGAGCGGACGAGTCGGCCGCACCTCGTTGCTGAGCATCGAGCAGAAGGCAAAACTTGCCGTCGCAGCACACGTTCGACACTGCCATACCCAATACGACAGCCTGGTACGAGGCCCAATGAGCAGGGACAAGGCACGAGATGCTATCAAAGGGGACCTGGCTGAGACCCTATCAAAATGGGGAGGATCCCAGCCAACAAACCAGCCGCGGAGGGAACGAAAGATGAAGGCTAGGAAATCCAGGAAACCCAAAGCTTCAAATCCAAAGCCACCACAGCCACCGCCACCACCACAGGAGGCATCTCAAAGGCAGAAGACCGGCAAGGGGGGTGTCGCTCCGAGACCTCTGCCCCAGAGGCCGCTGCCCCAAAGGTCGGCGCGCAGAGGGCCGACGCGGACATCTGCGCGTCTGAGCAGGCACGACGATGCCGAGCTCGAGATATTAAGCGATTTCCCCGACGACGAGGACGAGCCAGAAAGCTCAGATAGCGGCGCTGAGGGTGGAGGATATGACCCGGACGGACTGTACGAGGAAAGCCTGGACGAGTCTGAAGATGAATCTGAGGGGGATAGCGACGACGATTTCGCAACGGAATGGCGCAGCGACTAGGTCTTCCTTGTCTTTTTTTTTTTTTTTTTTTAAATTTTATTTTAGGATTATGATTTTTAATCAGAAGCAGTTACTTGGGCTTGGATTAATATTGTACAGTGGCAACGGGAGAGAAGCACCTCTGTTGCAATCATTCAAGGGATGGGTTATGCACGGATTTGATATGGACTTCGGCGAGACATCTTTGTAAAAATACCAATTTCATATTCGCAATGTTCAGACTATGATCAAGCACCGAGGATAGCATTTTTGGCCCTTTTGACCCAATGATATCTTCCCACCAATGTTTGAACCGGACGAGAGAAAGAAAAGACGCTTGAGTAGTTGGCGTTTCCCGTCAAAATAAAATCGATCGGGTGGGAACCACCCATGCAAGCTGTGCCGTCATGTTGAGAGAAAGCCTCCGGGGTGCCCGCACTCCATGGGGATCTGTCGATTTCCACGGTGCGGGGGAATGCATGACATGATGCGACGGACCCTTGCAATCACAACCTCTTGGTGATGAGTACGGGCTGCCAGGTCACATTGCAGCTTGTGTGGACCACATGCCGGGTTCAAAGAGGGGAAATATTGAAAGCGTGCATTGTCGGCTGAGCCATCGTGCGTCAATAACACCCAAGACGTGTGTATCCTTTGGTTAGGCCGCAACACCTGTGCATGCTCGTCTTATCTTGCTTACGGTTCATCCCGCAATTAGCTCATGGCCTGGAAACCTTCTGCCAGCTTTGGCGTCGTTGCAATTCGAAGTACGACGTTGCACTAACCCCTGACTAAAAAGAGTCTAGAACTGTTGTTGCATTCCTCGTTCAGGAGGTGGCTTCGAGTTTGTAGCGATTGAGTTTGGATACGTAATGACGACGCTCGCCAGCGTCGAAAGCTTCATTTAATATCTAAGGATAGATCACATAAAAAAACATTAAGTGTGAGTTTAGGTCCACGTGATATTCAACGGCATCGAAGAAATAGTACGCCGGCGGAATGGTCTGTTCTCCGAACACCCGGACAAAGTGACAACAAACTCCTCGTACAGATCAACCGCTCCCAATGGTCCCGTCATCCATGTCTGTGGCCATGGGCCCATTTTGCCATACGGCGATATATCAATAACTCTTTTCCCAGTCATCGCAAGAAATAATCTCCGAACCTGTCTTGGTTCTCGTGTTGCCCGAGTATGCCGATGCAGAATAATGATTCCGCCCAAACGCCGTCTGGGAACAATTGCCCACTGTAATGATCCGTCCATAATATACGCCGCCGCCAAAGCAAAGTATTGACATGAAGGTAATAAAAAAACAAAAAGGAAAAATAAAAAGAGGCAGTTTTTCTCCAGATGCCCAAAGTCGTCAATTATGGACGTCTTCAGGTAATACATTCAGGTCTTTCACCACGTCCCATCTGCCATGTAAAGGTCGTCATGTCGTCGTTTTTTTTCTCAAGTCGTCTATGCAACCGTGATTGTGTTAGGTGTAGTTTCCTTGGACCCAATCTTTTCTAATTCATCGTACTTCTCATTCAACTCAATTCGGTCCGTCTCCTTGAGTTTGCGGGGAGTTTCGTCCTCGGTGACATCGCCAATGACGGAGAATGGGCGATCCGAGGTTGGGGTGGTCAGCGAGGATCCGTCCATGCTCCAGCGGTCTTCGGTGGCACCAGTGTAGATGGAAGATGTGTGCTTCTTAGAGAGAGAGTCGGAGCTGTCCGAGTGCTGAAGATGAGGAATGCTGATGCGAGGCTCAGTGGCCTTGACATCCGTCTTGGGAGTGGAGGTGGACTCGGCCTCGTCGTCCTCAGCCTTGGTTGCCTCGTCCGACTTGACATTGGCCTCCAACACTGGGGTCAGCTCACTGTCAGATTCGGACTTGATCGAGTCGCGGCTCTTAGCGGAGACAATCTTCACCTGAACAGGTCTGAGGTAAGGGGAGGATTGGCGCTTAGGCTGAGTCTCTTCATCCGACTTGGAATCGGCATCGGCATCGGCATCGGCAAACTCTGGCCGCATAGGACTCTTGAGGTGGCTGACGTCACCGATCTCCGTCTTACTGGACCGAGACGCCCTGCCGGGGTTTCTCACGGGCAACGGGGGAGGTACCCGTTTGGGGATCGTCACCACGCTACCCTTGGCATGAATCACCCGCGAGGCAACGGCCTGTGTTCTTGCCGGTTGCACAGCAGCCACCTCAAACACTACGGGCTCTTCTTCTTCTTCTTCTTCTTCTTCTTCTTCGTCTTCGGAATCGTCAAGCTCTTCCTCATCCGCTGCACGGTCATCTGCTCCATCTTTTTCGTCCTTTTCGTTCTTCTTGACCTTGTCGTCTTCGTTGTCCTCGTCAATTTTATCCTCTTCCTCTGTTTCGTAGTAAGATGATGCCTTGTCGGTATCGTCCCGGGAAGGTTGGTCAACCTTCAAGGTATCCTTCTGTTCTGTCGTGGTACCTTGGCTGGTTACACCATCGTTGGTCTGTGGCGCACTGATGTGCTTCAGGGGCGTCATATCGATCTTCGTGTAATCAACCTCTTCTTCTTCTTCTGTCACCTCGAGGATTTGTGTGGGGGAAATTTGGCCGTGTCCGTCCTCACTTCGGCTGGGACTGGGCGATGTGTCGGGGGTGTTTCCGACATCGGTTTGTGTTCCTGCATCCGTCATCTGGCTTTTGACCGTGCGCGATGACATGAAGCTTGCGCGGTTGCTGTTTGTCTTAGTACCGTAGTTGTCAACGCTCTGCCTGCTGAATTTGGCAAAGGCAGGGCTGCTTGGGGCAGGATGGAAGTCGAATTGGTTGCTGTCGGGTCGTAACCGGGTTCCGGCTTCCCTGATTTCCAGGCCAGCCATTTCCAAAGCCAGGACTCCAAACGGATCAGGATCGTCCATATTGGGAATGCCGAAAGCCAGAGGGTTGCGAGGAGAGGCGGGTGTTGAGTTTTTGGGGGTTGCAATCACGGCATCTCCAGGAGCCGGTTCGATTGCAATCTTCTCGATGATGGACGCATCGTAGTCTGATCTTCCCTCGGCCATCTTAATGACCTCGGATAGGGGTCTGACTTCATCGACGTCTCTCGATACATTTCCGGCGAGGATATCTATTTGCGTTATAGAACCCGAGTAAAACCGTTCGTTCTCGTTCGCCCGCTCAGTTAAGATGCAACCGTTCAAGTCCACAGACTGGTTTTGACCCCGGGATTTCATGTAGGTAAGGACGGTGTTGCCCAAGTCTTTCCATCGGATATGTGACTCGTCCGAATCAAGAGAAACCAGGGGGCCGCTCGTCAGGCCGACGTCTTCTCCGAGCGTCACCCGGGGCTTTGTAATCGACTCGAGAGCGGCGAGGTTGTTGATGACAAGGACGCAATCGTAGATATCGACACCGATAATGAAGCTGAGGGCAGGGGTGTGAAGCATGATGCCAGATGGTGGTGACCAGGTGCCGTCAGATTTTCGAGCAATTAGAATGCCTGAGCCGCCTGAACCGGTCATCCATAGACCGCTGCGCATACATGTGAAGATGGCGATTCCGGCGGCATTCTGGATAATGCGCCGGGGAATCTTTTTCGTGATCTGAACCGGCGTTCCGGCATCGACGAGCTCGGCATCGAGGCTGTCCTCTTCGAGGGGAGCAAGGTAGCCATCGGCTAGAGAAAAGAAGTCAGCAGAACTGAAGTCGACCAGCAGGGTTGGAACTTACTGGAGAAGGATTTCAGAATTCGGGCGGCCTTTTCGCACTCGCCATCGAGCGTAGAGGGCCAGAAAGCCTCTCGCTGCATGCGAGTGTTCCCAAGGCTGATTCGGGCATTGGCATTTGCAGCGGCAGTGTTGATCTTGGCTAGAGTCGTGGGTGAGGGTGCTGAAGTAGGACCTGTGCTGGAACGGTTCGAGGCCCAGCCAAAGAAACCGGTGGTGCGAGGATTCGAATTCCTCTTGTCCCACGAGGGGAGGAAGGAGGACATGCGCTGCATAGCGGGTCGCCTTGCCTCTCCGTCGCCTCTGTCCTGGCCAGGCGGGGGCACGACAGAGAGGACGGGGAGAGTCGGGGTCTGTCGTAGGAGGGGCGAGGTGCTGCGGTTGTTGAGCTTTTGTGTGTATTTGTGGGAGCCTGCTCTGAGGGCTGGTGATGATGGGGTTGACGCCGAGGTTCTGGTGGTGAAAGCTGATTTCGAGATAATCGGGGTTGAAGAAGCTGAATTCGGTGCAGAGACAGTCCACAAAGGAGACGAGTTTTTTGAGGCACTAGAAGTAGCGACGGTGCTCTGTCCGGAGAGAGACGGCGACGGGATGACGGGTTTCAAGGCGGTGCTAGTCGAGGTGGTGTGCGCCGAATGCGCTGCCGGGGGCCGAAATCCCTGGGGTTGGCAAAGGTTAAGGCCGTGGCGGTCGCGGTCGTGGCCGTTGGAGCTGAGCCGGCTGCTAGGTCTGGCGGCGCTGTGACTGGCGCTGGCAGCGGCATGAAATGTCGAGTTAGATGCGGTTGTATAGGGCAAAGCAGGAGGAGCAGCGGAAGGAGGATTATGGTGCTGAGGCGGGAGGAGACGTCAGTAATAGTAAACGGTCAGAACTTGTCAGCGTCGACGGGTGACGTGGGCCATTTAGGATCCATGGAGCGAGCAATGGAGTCATGGGATGGCGCAGATGGGAACCAGGGAATGGGCAGGAGCAAGTGGAGGGAAGGGGAGTATTAAGTGGAGAGGAGGGGGGCGCGCGGAAGAAGAGACGATCGGCCAGCCACCCCTACCAGAGAGAGTGAGAGAGAGCAAAAGAGAAGGCGTGAGAAGAGGAATAGAGCGTGCAGATGCGAGTGAGGATCCGTGAGGGACCCGGCCGGGAGACGATGAGAAGAGACAAGGAAAACCGGGCTAGAACTGGGCTGGGCTGAGGCGTAGACAAGGTGGGCTCAGTCCAGGTACGGGGGGGTACGGTACATACAACGGTACCCGTTTGGCGTGCCGTGTCGTCTCAGCTAGGTTAGGGCCAAAGGCACCATTTTTGGGTGGCCCATACGATCGGAAAGGATGAGATGGGATGACCGGCAAAAAAGGTGTGGGAGGGCCCCAAAGAAAAATGGGGGCCAGCCCAAAAGCCAAAGGGAGTGATGAAGTTTGGTGTGGAGTGGTGGGGAGGAGGGAAACGTTTGTTGGAGTTACATGTATACAGGATTGGGTACAGGGGGAACTTTACGACGGAGCAAAGGATGGGAATAAGGGGAACAGCCGGAAGAGAGAGGTAGAAGAAAAGAAAGAAAGGAAAAATCACATACCGAACATGGCACAGCTTTACACGATGCCATTGAGCATGGAAATGAAGTCGTCGCAGTGGCTGGGCTGTTTCCCTTGGATTTCGAGATGCTGAGCGGCCCCCTGTTCTGCCGCTTGTCGATGATGATGCTGCTGGCGTTGCTCGAGCCCGCTGCACCTGTGCCTGTGCCTGTGCCTGTGCTCGAGCTGCTGGAATTGCCGTTAATATTGCTGTTGGCCCTGGCGTTGGCCAAGGCGGCCATGGCCCGAAATGCTTTGTTATTAGAGCTTATGCCGATGCTCGCCCTCTTGCCTCCGGTCGCTCCTGCCGACCCGGACCCCGTGGCTGGACGCCCTCCTCCGTGTGGCGGCCCTCGCCCTATGCTGAGAGACGATGTGGTCGTCGTAACTGACTCCATGGTGCTGGCGATGATCATCGATGGGGCCTCCTTTCGCCTTGTTGTGCCGCCGTCCCCGGGGGACGAGTCGCGTGGGGCGACGAGCTAGTGCCGGCTGAGTTACAGCGGACTGCGAAGGTTGGTACCTGGGGATTTGCACTGAGCGTCCCAGCTCCTGACCCTGTAAAGAAAAACGAGCTTTTGTTAGCCTCGGATTGGCACGTTCTGGAGGCCCTATTATCTCGTATGGAAGCCGCGTAAGGGTCCCGGATTTCGGGGAAGAGCAGCTATGTCTATGCGCCTCGTTCTGGCGAGTTGAGTTTGCGCGCCGCTTGAGTTAGGCGCTGCACAACACCGCAAAGCAATGCACTTGCACCTGTGCTGCAGAAAGGGTCGCCAGGTGGTCAATGGGCCGGCGTGCCAACCCAATACTGACGGGCTTGCCTTACCATAGCAGACGACACACGGTGGTATACCATGCGCAACCGTGGGCCAATAGTACAGGATAGGGGCGACTTGTGAGGGGCGACTGGCAAGGGTAGGAGGGAGAATGGATGGGTGGATGGGGCTAATTGTATCGGATCTGGATTGGGGACATGGGGTGGATGGGAATGAGATGTGATGCAACGGGGGGGGGGGATGGGACCACATGGAGCAGCACTTGCAGCTGGGAGGATTCAGGACGGGCATTCGCAGAGGGCTGCGTCAGGAGCGGGAAATATTGGTCGAATTGGACTTCTGAGATGATAAACGGGCCCTGTCATCCTTAATCCCCGTAACGCACGCAGCTGTGATCCTGCACTGCTCTGCACCGCACCGAACCGCACGGTGGCCCAATGGCAACATGGGACGATGATGATGGACGGCAACTAGTTGACAAGATCAGACATACATACCTGGGTGCGCCGGCCAGCTGACCGCAGGTACCCAGTCGCTAAGGTATCGCGGGCCCTGGATCTGCCTTTTCCCCTCCCCTCGTTCTCGGTGCTTCTCAGGGCTCTCTTTCAGTTTTCCTTTTTTCGAAATTACCCGCCGCCCTCAGATTGGAGGCCGGTATCCGTCAAACAGTGATGGGACGAACTAGCTCGACCAAGCTGCATCAAAGCGCGCATGCATGCCTGCTCGGTGGTTCACCGGCTGTAGCGAATGAAGCACTGGATGTGGCAGCTGCGCCGCCAAAAAGCAATGAATGAAAAAGGAAAAAACCCCACGAACGACGCAATGCACTGTACGGTACAAGATAGGAGAGGAGAGTGTGAAAAGAAAACAAAAATGGGAAGAGAAAGAAAGCGTGAACTTCTTTTCCGTATGTGGAAGTGTGAGGACCAAAGGAAAACGAGAGGAAGACACCACATCACATTGAGCGATTGGTTCGCGGATACGCCAGGTAATTGCCATCATCTCTTTCCCATTCCCGCTTCCCGTGTTTGTTTCTGCCAGACCAAGATGGAACACTGTATTCCGCCGGGCCTAGCTGAGCGCACCCGGTTCCGCTGCCACCGTTGAATTACTCGGGGCTCCCTTACGAGACACGCAAATCGCACGGCATCTAGGCCAAGATGCGGCCCTTCGCCTCCGCGTGATCTTCGTGCCGTTGAGATTAATGTCTTTGAGCTTGAGCCCTAGCGAGGCTCGGCGACCAAACCCCATTTACGGCGTCGTGAGCGCAGCATTGGGTGCGTTCGGCTCGCCTCATGCTGCTCGCTCATGTCCGCACCCGGGTCCCTGCGCACAAGCACAAGCACAAGCACAAGCCAGCAAATTTGCAGGCACCCGGGTTCCATTGCTCGCCCCGGTGGGGGACAGGCAAAGGAAAACAAAACATGCAAGGAAAGAGGGCGAGAAAATTAGGCGAGCAGAGGAAAACAAAAACCATCCCTCTGGAATGCAAGGCTTGAATGGGGATTACACTCCAACCCTTGAATGAGTGTACCGGATGTACTCCACCACGGCCACTGTGCAATATTAATCCTGGCCAAATTAACCACATCCTCCAAAGCAAAAATAACCCTGGGGAAAAAATTCTTCAAGAAATTGTTTGCAAATAGGTATATTTGCCTAGGTGTTATTCAGATCTGTTTTGGCCAAAATGCTGAGATCTGTGGTCTTGTTGCAGGGTCCTATGTAGGAAAGTGTGGAACTAACAATCAATCAGAGGGACTGTATTGGAGCGCAATGAGGAAGGCATCCTGGGGATTATTGTTTACGAGGCGATGTGACTTGGGGGAGCCGGAGCCGAGCGTCTCCCATCAAATCGGACACGATGCTTTTTTACCCAATGAAGGATTAATGGGGCGAACTGGAAACCCGGTCGCAATTGCTTACATTGCGTTACAACAGCCTCAGCCCGGAAAACCAGGGACTCACTATGCCGCAAAGGAGCAGCGCCGACTGGCTGGCGACAGCACCTGAGAAACAAAGAATGACCGAAGCCACATGTCTGTCGAATGGTGCCAACCGGTGCGGCGCTGCAGTGTGTGCGGCGGCGAGCTAGGAAACAAAGACAAGCATGTTTTCTCTCCTCCCGTCATCGATCTTCCTAATCGGTTAGAAGGGGGCCCTTGCTGCGACTCGAGGGCCGCGATCGCCGGGTCGCCGCCCTCTTGCGACTAACACGGCACCGTTCCGTTGTGTCGGAAACCCAAAAAAAACGCTTCGGGCTCCCCAAGCGGGCAAAGCCCTGTGAGGCCATGGCATGATCTGACGATGCCCAGGGAACTAAGCTCTGAATTACCAAGCGCTGCAAGCACTATGGGCTATGCTCTGGGGGGTTCCCTTCTTTTGCGCCTTTCGCAGGCGGCCTTTTCCCACACTCACTTTGTTTGTTTGGCGCCCCGGGTGTCCTGTGCGCGCCTGTTCATGTCATTATCCGCGCCCGGCACCTCGCGGGCAAGATCCATGATCCATGAGATCAATCCGCTCAGCCTCTCCCAGGGTCTTCCTCCCCACCGGGTCCCTAGCCCCAATAACCACGAGCATTGCGGCGCCCGCGGGAAATTCAAGCCACTTGTCAGATTGGTGGGGTCTTTGGCTCCCTCGTTCTCGCACGCTCCGGCAGCGAGATCCCTTCCCCGTGAGATCAGGCGCTCGCCATTAGAGCTGAGGGCCGGGGGCCAGGGAGGCCAAAAAAAAATTCAATTAAAGAGGCTGCAGTAAAAAAGCGTGAACGTGAATGGACGCAATGGTGCATCCAGGAACCAGAAAGATACTCCGCGCCACTGTCTACGGGTGACGCCCCCCGTGTCGTCCAACTCTATTCTTTGTTTCCCCTGAGCTGAAGCATTCCCCTTCCCCCGTGGCTTATGTTTCTGCCGTTTTCTTGCATTCCAGTCACCAGAGATGAAGGGGTCCAGGGGCAGAGTTCCAGGGGAGGACGAAGGGGGGGGGGGGGACTCGTCACCATTACCAAAGCCATGATGAAAATAGGTTTTTTTATTTTTATTTTTTGCCCTTTTATTTCAGTTTGTTTTTGCAAACAGGATTTATTTTTACTTCGGCAGTATCCCTCGGGTTCCGCAAATTAGCTTCACGAGGAATTAATTGAGGGATTGCCAGACCCAATTTTTAGCACGGGATGGCCCATGGATTCATCCAACAGCCCTGACCACTCACCTTGGCGGGAGCAAGGACTTGTCTTGTTGTTGCAGCGCAGCGCAGCGCTCGAGGGTGCTCCGGGCACCACGGCGAGCAGAGAGAAATAAATGATACCATGTGAGGATCCCGCGCAGGGAGGCGGGCGACGGCGTCGATCAAACCCTGACCATCTTGGCGGGCGGTATATTCCTTTGTCTTTGGCTGATTCCAAGCTGCTGCAGGGACTAACATGGCATGCGGCCCCTGGTGCGCCGTGGTTGATAATTTGCCCATGTAGCAGACATGGTGCATATGTATCCAGAATCTGACAGAATACTGTCCTCGTCTCCTTATTGACTGGCTAATTACGCACTGCAGTAGTTCTGTTCCCCCTTGGCCTGCATGCTGCTGCTGCTGCTATATTAGCTGCATGCAGCTTGCGTCGGCCGAGCGAGGCATGGTGCTTACACGGTAAGGTGAACCCTGCTTCACTTTTTCTTTCTGCTGCTCTCATTGAATCCTTTTGCGAACCAAGAACGGCCACAGCCTCCCTTTTTTGCCTCTCTTTGCGACGCCGTTTGTTCGCCTGGTTGCTTTTTTGTCAGGTCCGAGTCTCATTTCTAATTATTGTTGAGACTCGACGGCTCCCCCCATCTTTAGATGCTCTTGTCTCACTCGCGCTCCCGATTTACCTCCTTGCCCATTCCCGAGCACCGCCGCGAGGAATGCCTCTGCCCCTCGGCCCCTTGAAACAAGGATCAAGCCGGTTCCCGCTATGCGTGCTCTCCGCAGTCAGACCTCATTTCTCCAAATTACCGCCCTACGAAGGAGTCAAACAGAAGGGAGGGGCTTGCTCCGCGCTGTGGGGAGCAGCAGCATCGTCAACGCTCGTCCTTGGCTTTTTGGTTTTTTTCTGGTCTCCTTTGTGCCTTGGCCCAATAATTAAACCACGGCATTTCATATCCCCACTTGGATGCGTGTCGCACTCTCTCTGGATGCTTCTTGCTCACAACTTTCTTTTTTCTTCCTTTCTTTTTTTTTTCGCCCTCTCAACCTGATGCATTAGCAAGCATAGCCGTCTGCAATGCAGAGAGGAACCCCCTCGCCCCTTCGCTGGCCTTATCTTCCCGTTCATGCCGTCATCGATCTCGGCTCTCAGGCTTTTTCACCTGCAAAAAATACCAATCGTAATTTCGGCGCCTCAACATCAATGTCCCAAAATAATGATCCTCACCACATTGCAAGCTGATTCGTGATGTTTGTAAATCAACCACCCAATCAACCTAGACACGTGTGTATTTCGATGCCAGACATGCTGCCCCAAAGAAGACGGGAAAAGCAAACCCCCTTCGCACATTCGTACCTAAACCTCAATAGACTTACACAGTACAAGCCCAAGTACCCATCATTAGACTCGGCATGTCTCAAACCCTCATCTGCGTCGACGTCCCGATGTCTCATCCTCTCCCCATCCTCCAATCGACAACCACCAAAGGCCCTCTGAACTAAGCTCGCCTCGCCGAGAAATGCTCCCCGAAAGGCCCCTACGCGCATCGTCCCCGAAAGCCAAAGCCACAATGCCTCAACTGTCAGCCCCTGGCCCCTCGGGTAAAGCGCTTCCCGTGCAGGGCCGCGTCTGTAGCACGAGAGGGCAGGCAGGGAAGCGTCGCGGCAAGACGGCAAGGGAGGCGCCGCAATGATTGACAGCCATCCATCCATCCATCCTTTGTTCTTGCAGACGAAGGCGCAACACTCCCCTCCCCCAGTTGCACCTTAAGTCTCGAGGCAAGGATGTACCCGGCGGCACATGATTCGATGTGATGAATCACTACAGTCGCTTCTTCAGTTCGCCTTCCCCTTCGCCGAATCCAAGGCCACCCCCAACCGATCCGACGGCATCTTGCGCCGCAGCTGTCGACAAAGACGTCAGTTCAGCTCTCGAGCCCTTCTTCCTTTCGTCATGTCTTGCATCCCCCTTGCGTGCGTTTCCCCGCGTGGATTGACTCACCCGTCTTCTCTTGGCCCTCACCCAGCACCGTTGCCCCCTGCTCCTGGAGTTGCTTTTGCCCGCCCACCACTGCTGCCTTCGCTTTGGCCTTTGCCAAGTAGGCTCTGTGACATGTCTCAGTGATTTGGCTCCGTGAAGCTTCCCCGAGTTATTGCTTTTTGAAAGGGAGACCGTCTTGTTTTCGATCGCAATGTTACAGAACCAAAACCAGGGGAATGATGTCTTGTTCACTTACGCAATCTTGGCTTTAATGAGATCCAAGTGGCCAGCATTGTCTGCCCACATGCCAACGACAACAGCGGTAAGCACGACGAGCACGCCCACAAAGACTGACACAAGCGTGAATTCCATTGTGAGAGCTTGCGTGTTTCGTAAATGGCCTATTGGTCGCCGATGAAATTGGTCCAGAGGCTGTTTGGAAATGCTCTCTTTGCGACTTCGTAGATCAGGAACGGCCTCTCCACAAATGAGTACGAAGCGTCTATCCAGTTTTGCTTTCTTCGTCACAACCTGGCGTCATCTAGTCGTTTTATAGTCTGGGGCTGTGGGAGTGTGACGTGCTATTGCAACGTAAGATGGGGGGCGCCCTGTAACAGGTTGTGGAAACCGGTTTTCTTGCACCACCATGTACTCGCTTGCTCAAGCGACCATAAATCCGGATTGGCCAAATCATTGAAAATTGCAAGGCAGCTTGGACCGCAATTAATTGTGTGACGCAGGAATTTTTTTTTTGGTGTCCTCCCCCTCCATCTGTGGTTTCCTTGTTCCGATTACAATTTAATCCAGGTTGCAAACAAGTATGCACTCATCATCAACCAAATAGAATATTCTAATTTGCGACTAAGGCTGCGGTACTAGAAGAATTGTTGGCCAAGGTAGCAAGGAATATGGATGCTTCGCTTCATGGTCACATTCTATTACTTTGATCTATGTGAACTCATATGACTCAATATACCTACTAGCCTCTTTGAGAGCTATTTTTAATCCCAGAGCAAGATGCAAGTTTTCCACACATGGTCCATACCCATTATAGAGTCATAATATGATTCATTTCCATGTTCGAAGATCAAGTTTGCATAACGCTGTACCTCCGTGTTGGAATGGCTCAGGAAAGTACGCAATATTGGTCAGCTCGATGCCTTTCTTCCTATCTCAACACTACTTTTCCAAGGTCTCCTATATATTCGCACCTCAAGACAGTTTTATCCAAAGTCTGTATCTCATTTATGGATATTTCGTCGATAGAAAAACCTGGATGTCTATATCTCTCGTTTAATATGAGAGAAGTAACGTGCATTATGTGTTGTCATCGAGACCTAAGGTACAGTGACACAAGTCGGAGAACCTGTCAATGGAGATTCCTCTCTGTAATATAGTAATGAAAATCCACGTTCTACATTTTTACAAAAGTACCAGATGACACAAGAGACTTTCCGCCTCATCACTTTTCTATCTCAAGTTTCCATCCCGGCACCATCATCAGCTCGTCAAACTGAAAATTGCTCAAGGAACTAGCCCATTTTTTCTCGGTTTTAGAATACGACACAGTGAATTGATCGCAAAATTGTGTATTTCAATATGTTTCCAGATACTCATAGTTGCTTTAGGAGAAATCAGCCATCCTCGTAGATACCAACTAGTTCAATCCTAGACCACCCTCCCAGTTCCAGATAATGAAATTGTTTTAGTTATCAGTAAGTGTCTATCGATTTATATCGCTGCTTCAACTCTTTGTCGCTGTCCGCCGCATTGTGACCGACTTGGCCTCCTCAAACATTGATCCTCACACGTAGAGAGGTCTAATTCCGCCAATCTCAGACTCATCTATGCAGGGTTTTTTTTCGAACAAAAAGAGTCTACCTAATGCAGTACCTCAATATCAAACCAGCTGCAAACAATCTCTTCAATGGAACTGGCTCATCACTTACATCATTCTTAACCCGTCCCTTGCTCATACTCTTGTATTGCTAATGCTCGCTGAGGATATATGAACATTGTACTCAACGGTGAGCTGGCTTCAACATCGCGATCGAGAAAATTGCATCATTTATATACTCAGGTCCTCAATGACCATCAAGATAGTTATTATATTGTTCAATGTTCTTGGCGGGTAACCGATGGTTATATCAACTTGAACGTGTTGAACGAGGTGGACGGTGATGCATTAGTCGCCCGCGCACAAACGGTTTTCAAACTGATTAGCGCTGCGCTCAACTACAACGTTAAACTTTTAACACTTATATGAGTGAGTGACTACGATTTTGGGTCGCCTTGCGCGTGTTCACGTCATACGATATTCGTAGTTTACACCTCGTCCCTAATTTCTCACTTGGATAGCCGATAGTTAGGAGTTGGTCCATCTATTTCAAGGGCCAAAATGATCTTCCATACCAGGATTTCTCGACTTTAGGTATCGACAGTGATATTGCGCTCACTTCTCATCCCAATCAATCCAAGTCAGCGCATTGGGTGCGACCTCGGCATATGGAAATATCGTATTTCTGTCCAGTCCTAGCCCAAGCCCACAATAGGGAGATAGACCAGACTTCCAACAGTCCCAAACAAGTCCATCTTGTAAACCGCTCAAGTCTTTTCAACAAAACCAAGGCTTATTGGAGGTTAACACAACCGCCTTAGTAAACAATGACACTAGATAGGTCAACGTTGATGCTAGTGGGCCGCTGGAATCAGTTGGCTATTTTCCTAACCCCATGGGCCATGTTTCAGGCGCATAACCCATAATCGCCCCAAAGGTTAATACCCGACAACTCTGTTCGAGTTGTTTGTGGATAGGGACAAGACCAAAACAAGAGGGGCCGGCGGATCCATGGTGGGCTGGATATGCACACTCCCCGGTGGGTTTATAAGCTCCTACAGCACAAATTTTGCCAAAAGCCCCGTCAACACCTTTGCACCCAAGTGACACCCACCCACCTTCATCCACTCAACCGTCCTTCATTACAGGCCATCTCCCGGATTCTACCGCATATGACAATTGGCTAGATTGTACACACACCCCGGAGGCTCTCAAAAAGTATCTCTCCATCATAAAACGATAGCCATGTTCAAGTACGCTTTCCCTAGTTCACCCAGTGGAAGAAGACATCAAATCTTTCCTGTTCAAGTTGGGAATCCCATCTCACCTTCCGCAGGGCATTCAAAAATCTCTCTCCGAAAACCCGGGCTGGCGTTGGTCTCGCCGTAATTGCCTGGGGTGCAGCTGGCCTTTACCTATCCGACCAGGCTGAGGAAAAGTTTGGCTACACTCCAACAGAAGAGGACAAAGCCAGGTTGCATCAATACACACCTCGAATAGTCGCCGTAGAGAATGATGAGAAGCAACGTTGAGGTTTGAGCTGAGCTGGGAAGGTCAAAGGGGAACAATAAACAAGTCACATCACAAGTCACTCCAATTTGAACTGAAATCGTTGTTGCATCTCGCGTCAATCTATTCACCTCGCTTCATTTTCGGCGACCTTTGTACAAGCCAGCCACTTTTTAAACCACAAAAACTCACTCACAAAAACAGACCGAGCCGTGTCAAGAGCAAACATCATTAACCAGCCCAAGCCATGAAGTCGTGATGGCCCACACAAAACCGGCAGGCCTCCCCTCTCTATCTTGTTCAAAGTCTAGTAATGCAGCGACAACTCCTCCCCTAACCGTCTATCCTCGACGAAAATGCAGTAAAAACGGGAAATCAAAAATACCGACCATGGATGCATATGAAAGCGAATCAACCGTTCCAAAAACGATCGAAACGAGAACCCAGTGAGCCAGAAACATAAGAGAAAATCAGAATGCAACGCCTCCGAATGCAACCCCCCTCCCCATTTTACTTTTTTCTTTTCGATAAAATCATTTCATGCAGTTGCACCTGAGGTGCCAATGTCCGTGTTAACAGACGCAGTGCCAGCATCCTCCACCACCTGGGGTACAGGGGTAAAGAGTTTCGCCATCTCCAACGTCAAATCCATAGCACCATATTGATCGTCAATCTCTCCGATCGATCCTAATTCTTCTCCTCGTGATGCACCATCAGACATGACCCAAGCCCTGACAGACTTCAGCAGCTGCATGACTTGCATGAAGCGCGCATCAGGAGGCATTTGAAGTTCTTCGGGGCGGGTATGCTGAAGCATGTACTTCGCTAACCAGTAAAAGTGAATGCCGTCACGGGAAAATCCATGACGCCGAGGGTTGTTGGTGGCCGGCAGAGTGGGGGGGAATTGAGATGACATGTCCACATCCCAGCCCGCTTTGAATTTATCCAGCGCCACACCAAACGGCTGGAAGCTTTGCGGGTCATGTTCCGAATCCACCCCGTTGGTAGACGAACCCTTGCCGATGTGGACATCGGTGGGTATCATCCAATCACTTGGGGGTGGGGTTCCGTAGCTGAAAATTTGAGCCGCATTCCCCTCCAGACGTGATCGGTATATCAGGACAATTATACCGTGAATAATAATAAACTTCCCATACAAGTTGGTACTTCCAGGCTGAATGTCGTACGAGGAGTGAAGAGCTTTTAGTGCCCAGTTCAGCTCCGGTTGTTTTGAACGCCTTGTGCCGCAAGGGTTTTTCTCTCTAGCTGCATCGGGGCCACGTAGACCAAGAGCAGAAGCACAAACATCAGCCGCGTCAGCATCCCACGCTGCATCGTCAGCCGGGAGAGGCAGACTAATCTCCAGCGGGTCTATGGATGGACGCGCGTTGAAGTACAGCCCCATTGCCGCATCACAGAGGAAGATGCCATACAGCAAACGGTTTCGCCGTTCCTGGTCGATCCATGTTTCCCAGTTGAAGTCGTCAAAACTTAGACTGGGCAGCGTGGAATCGGTCCGATGCAACGGTGAGCTGAGAGAAAGGTCATTTGAGGGCACAAGCAGGTTAAGTTTGCGAGCGGTTGACACAAGAAGAGGGTGTATTTGGTGAGCTCCATCGCGTTGCTGAGGAGTTCCGTTCCAAATCATCAGTATGCACAACAACATCACAGCCTGCAGTTCTTCAATGTCAGTTTTAGAGGCATTCCTCGGTCTCGAGTCTTGCAACTCTGGATCTAACATTATGTTGCAGTCGCGTTCAAAAGCAACACGAAGAAACTCCATCATCTCGCGAACGTTTTCTGGCGTCACAGAGTCAGAATAACAGGCACCGATGCAACACATGGCTGCGAGCAGACCCGTGTAGGACTCGGTGATTTTGAAAGTGGCGACATGTAGAATCGGTACGTGAACGTGGAAGTGGGTGTACTTGTCCAAGAAGTCTTTAATATTGTCGGGTGAGAAGTAGAGATTTATCCCTGCGCTGGAGGGATCAATCGCCTGGTTAGGAGGATAAAAGAAATTTAGGATTTGATCTGAGAGTTGGTTATATGGATTATGGTTGTTCGGCGTCCCCCAACCCGATGTTGGGGGGTTACTGGCGCTCGCGCCTATCGTTCCGGGCCCGGCGTTAGGTTCGGTTTTGGTTCCGATCTGCGTCTGTCCAAGATTAGGATTGAAAGAGGTGTTGACGTAGGTTTGATGCGCACCAGCCTGGAACATCTGAGACCAATCAAGGCCAGATTGTTGATTTTGGTTTGAACCGCCATACATGGGCATTCCGTTCTGCCCCGGGGGCATGCTGTAGCCAGGCAGCTGCTGGTTGCTCATGGAGCTCGAGACATCGGTGCCGTAGGGCTGCGAGTTGCCCATCACAGGACCGCCCATGTTGCGACGGTCAGCAGGGTTACCGTTGTCAAGTCGTCCGAGTGAGCTAGATCGCGACAGCTGGCTCTGGTCACCGGCCATGTTGTTCATACCGTCCGACACTGGGACCATACCAAAGGGGTGCACCATGTTGTCGCCGGGCATGTTGTTGAGACCGTTGAGGTGGTTGAGGTCACCTTCGTGGCCAAGGCCGGCGGCCTTCTGGGCTTGAGCATTCTTCTTAACGTGAGCTTGAGGGTGGGACAAGTGGCTAGCTCCAGTGGGGTTTCCACGACGGATGGAGCACTTTTGGAAGTGACGCTTCAAAATGTCACTTCGCGAAAACGTATCGCGGCAGAGCACACACATGTAAGGGCGGTCGCCGGTGTCTAAAAACCTGGGTCAGCGCATCAACGCGGCTTGTCAAGCCGAAAATACACTTACGTCTGAGAAGGTGGCGCTTAAGATGCTTTGCGTGAAGGTAGGTCTTTGTGCAGTGGGGGCAAGGGAACTTGCCATCAGCATCCTTCACGGGGATCACGGTGCTCTTCGCGCCAGTTCCAGCAGCAGGAGCAGCAGGTCGGCCAGGAGCGCTAGGCAGGATACCACGTCGGCCCTGCGAGCCCACTACGTGAGTTGGCTGATCACCGTCCTGGAGAACTGAGGTTGGCTGCATAAGCGAACCAGGTCCGTAAGGAGAAGACACGCCAGGCTGGGACATGATACCACCGGGAGGCATAGGGCGCAACACAGGAGGACCCCTTCCACCAACAGGAGCGGGGGCAATTGGCTGTGGGTGCGACGCAGCGGTGGTAGCCTGGGGCATCATGGCCGAGGTGCCGTAAGCCTGAGGAGGAGGATACTGGCTTTGTTGAGGCATCGAGTATAGACCACCGCGGGCGCCGGGCTGCGACGTTTGCTGGTAGCTCGGGAGGTTTGAGGTCGAGCCTGGTGTGTTGGGTGTACCTGGGGTACGAGGCGTGTGAGGGTGGCTACCGTAGAGAGGCTGCATGGCTGAGGCTTGAGGTTGCAGAGGTGGAAGAGTTTGAGGAAGAGGAGAGCCGGTTTGCAGCTGGTTGGGGGAGATGGCGGTAGGGGAAGGATAAGTCTGGCCAGATGTTGTGTTTACACCATTGGGGTGATACTGCGAACCGTCCATACTACTCTTAGTAGACGCGCTCCGAGATGGGGGCCGTGATGTATGAGATCGCGACACGCACAGAATAATCCAACAGGAAGCAACACTGAGCTTGTAAACCGAACGGTGAACAAGATCAAGTCAAGGTTGCTGATGATGAGGGCGGAAGATGCAGGTTTGCAGGTCGAAAAGAGGCAAACAAGCTATCACTCGAGTGCAGTGCAGTTGTAAAGCTCCGCAGATGAGGTTCCCAAAGGTGGATGAGGCTCGTGGCAGGTCCCTCTCGAGGTGGTGTTTGGGGAAGGGTGCAGAGTGGAGAACTGGGTCTCGAACCTTTTTATTTTTTTTCGGGCGGATGCTGTCAGGGCAGCAGGCCGGAAGGGTGGGCTGCGGAGGGTGGGCGGCGTGGTGGGAAGGGCGTGCGGCAACGAAGGAGCCAGAGGTGCGAGGCGAGAAAAGAAGTGGGTTCGCGTGGGAGTGGATGCTGTGGTGGGCGTGCAGCCGCGAGTGAGGAGTGAGGAAAAAAGAGGTGAGTTGAGGTAACAGCGGTAGCGGTAGAACTCCGTAGGCGGCGTCTTTTTTTTTCTTTTAGCGTGACCAGGGAATTTGTTCCCGAAGAACCTAGCTAGCCAGTCGCGATCCGGCCTCGGAATCGCCTAGCAGCAGCAACAAGCGATGTCGCCTTCTTTGCAATAAATGTAAATTGCCAAGAAGCAGATAGAACCCAGCACAAGAAGCCTTGAGATGGTGGCAAATGGAAGAAAGGGGGCGAGTCAATGTGGTCGAAAGCGGTGGAAAGAAAAGACACCAGAGGTCAAACGCGACTGGTAACGATCTCAAGCTGGTGCGGAACCGTTGAGATGCTTTGGCTGGGCGGGACGACCTGGCTTGTTTGCCTGGCACACACGCGCACTGAGTGGGCAGTGGCAGCGAGCAAGTGGGTAAATGCTTGGATGGAAGTGGGCCCACGGGGAACCACAACGAGGTCAGAATGTGATGGGATAGGTCGCTCGGGGCTGGGATCTGGGAGATGGAGGAGAAAAAAATAGACCAGAGGGAGGGTCGCGGGTCGTGGGTCGTGGTTGTGGGTTGTAGGCGTGTTTGATGGGGCCAGCCGGGGCGCCAGACGCGCAAATCCAGAGCTATCGTAGACGGCAGAAACTGCAGGGACCTTCGGCGCAGATGACGATGATGAAATTGGCCTCAATGGTGGCCTAGATCAAGCACGAGAGTAATGAGACGATGTACGATGGGGGATAAGGGGCTCTCGGGAGGGGAGAAAAAAAAGAGAAAAGGGAAGAGAGGAAGGCCGGGAGAGTGAGCGGCAAGAGAGAGAGGATGCGCGCCAGAGATTGAGCTGCTTGCCCTCCTGCCAGTGAGAGACCAGAGACCAGAGACGCCGAAGCACCGCGAGTGCACCGTTCCATGTACCAGTGACTTGGCCGGCAGGGAACACTCGACTCGACACTTGGCCGACATCTGTTTGCAGCACCGTCAAATTTTTTCCTTCTCTTTCTTTGGTTTTTTCGGGCAATTTTTTTCGCTTCTCTTTGACACGCCTATTCCCACACCCAAGCTTAACCCTTTGAAACACCCCCATCCCGTTTCTTCAAATCGGGACTACGGCGAAACCAGGCGCTCTACCAATTTCACAGCTAGTGTGGGTGCCATTGCCGCTCTAAGCCGCAACAATTGGTCCCCTCAGACGAGAGGTTGGCTACCTCGACGTCACCTCCCGACTGCAGCCGTGCCCAGGCAATGCCCAGGTATCCCAGCAGTACCCACTACAGGCCCGAGTCCTCATCGGCAGGTATGTTAGCACCTATGCAGCTTCGGAATACGTGCCCTGCCTACACCACAGATCGGTGCCGTCGTCCATTTTCAGCCTACGACCAGCCAGCCATGACGCCGCCCAAAACTTTGTCTCTGTTCCCTTTTGTCTTGTCACCTTTTCGCTTACGTCGCACCAATGGATGAAGGCTATCCCTCATCACATTGCCCAGACTGAACTGAGGGAGGCGTCGCAGTTGATATGCATCTTTTCTGTTCAGGCACCAGTCACCAACAGGGAAATGCACTACGATCCAAAAGATTTGGGGGCGCTGCGCGGCATCGGTATCGGCAGCGGTATCGCCGTCCGACACCGCCCGACCAGGGGGTGTGTGGTTACATCTCTCTGAAGGAGGGCAAGGCTTCGTTCAAGGCTGGGAGGTTGGTAGGTTGAGATGATACTGGATAAAGAAAAGATTTGAAAGAATCCTCGTCCTCGTCTGTGCAGGCATCCCTTCTTCCAGCAGCATGGTCAGCATCGCCGCATCAACACTGCTCCCAGTCTCAGGTATCAAATTGTGGCCAATGTTTGGCTTCCGTCAGGGATGCAGCGGCACTTGCACGATGCTCGTGATGGGACCTCGTCTCGCGCCATCCTGGATGAGGCCAGGAAATCGTTCTTTTCAACCAGGATCAGGCACAAGGGGATGAAGAAAAAAAAGTGCACTACGTACGGGTTCTCTTTTGGACCCGAGGGCGAAGGGGGAGGGGCGAGCGTAACGATGGTGGTTGGGGTGAGGCTGGTTTGGTAACAGGTACATCAAACCAGCGCGTGTGCTGCCTGTGATTCGCTAGAATATCCGATGTACTGCGTACCTCCTTTCATGGCCTCGCAAGCCTGCGCACACAGCGCGCTCATCCGGGATGCGTTGTGCCGACTGATTTCCGGTATCGTTGCCGGCCTGCTCCCCACCCAGGCCGGCGATGCCTCGCGCCAAACCAAGTCCTCTCACCGCATTACCTCATACACGACTCGGAACGCCGAATTCGCGCCGGGATCTCTCGACAAGCTCATGCAGCCCTTTCTTTTTTTTTCATTTCGATTTTTTTTTTTCTTGCCTGATCCTTTTGAGCAGTTTAACGAGATAGTCGCGCTAGTGTTCACGCTACGGTCCAGGATTGTGACCAGACAACGATGGACGGCTGCCCGTCAACTACGGCTTGCGTTAGCATTGTCGCTATCTGAAGCAGTGAGACGGCTCTCAGAAGAATGTTTCAAGGGACCCGGTGTTTGTGCCTTCTTTCGGACATCTCACGGGTGTGTTTAAATCTGAAGCCAAGTGTATTTCTGAGTTTACCAGGTCAAACTACCTTGGTGCAAAAATGTGTGCGGAGGTTTTGTCAGACAACCAATTGCATCGTGTGGCAGCACCTGGTTGCTGAAAGTAAAATAACAACAAAAAATTCAATAATGATAATGATAAAAAAAAAACCGGACAACCAAAACAATGACGAAAAAAAACATTCACCATCGAGTTTTGCGCAGCTCGCAATCTGCCACGGGCACACAGAGTTCACTTCTCGACATACTATGGCATGATGCCTCGCGAAACAATGCGCATCTCCGGAGTTTACAAAATGATTTAATCGCTTGCCCGAGTCAAGGCGGAAGCTCTTGGCGCCTCTCGCCATCAAGGTCTGGCTTGTCCTGGAGCTGGCACTACAATGCGGCTTTCCCAGCGGTACGTAAAATGTATGGGCAGCGTGACCCAGACACGCCAGACTACGCACCCCTCTCACCCCCTCGCTCCAACGCTATGTTCACGCATGGGTTGGAGCTCGGCTCGTGACTCGAGGATACTGGGATACCAAGATGATGTGCAGGATCCACGAGTCAAGCGAGCCCCCAGCAGGTCCCTTGGATTGCCGCGCTCACCACCAGGAGGCTGGCATCCTAGGAGAGACCTTGACCACTCTCGGTTTATTGCTCAATGCTCAGAAGTTCCTACTACTCGTCTGTGCTCTGTCCGTAACGTCCCAATGTTGCCCGCGTTGGCAGGCCCCCCGGAGCAACACGCCCTAACTTAGGTAGGCGGCCAACGTCGCGTGCCAAGAAACGACCGGCTAGTTGAGCGATCTAGCCGTCCGTAGGTCTCGCGAAGGGATGCTTCTGATTTGCCTTGTTTCTTTTTTTTATTAGCCTCCGGCGCAGGGCAAATAAAAAGGAAGCAGGGAAAAAGCAATCTTGCCGCCGGGCCAGCCATTGGTCCAGTCAGAGCTGTCCAACTTATGTGAACAAAATATTTTGCATCAGGCGGACAGGTTAGGTCGGGGCTGGAGCCAACAGAGAGCTCGTGAACACGCGCGCGCAGTGACCCTGAAACACTATCCTCGCTCAAATGGATTAACACGAAGGAAGGCAAGGCTTTTTTTCCGAGGTAGGGTCCTTCATCTCACGTCGGCCACTTTGGGCCCAAAATGGGGCCGTCCAATCGTTCCCGAAAAACACCGCGGCTATGTCCACCAAGGCAGATCTAGGTGGAGCCTACCCCCTTGGAACCCCTCACCCTCCCGCCCAGTGCAGCTCCTCAACCGTGATGAGAGAAGCAAGGGAAAGCTTCGATGCTGGCTCCAGAAGCTCAAGGTGGAGTCCTTCCCGCGAGGAGGCGCATTTGGAGAAGCTGTCGCGTTTTGAGCCGCTGACGCTCACATGTTGCTTCGTTCAACGTCTCGCAACATCAAGGCTCGGTGTGGCCACGATACCCTGACCAAAAGGAACTCTGTGTCTGCACACCTCTGTCCGACGCATATTATGGGATCATGCAGGCACCTACATACCCTTTTTTTTTTTTTTTTTTTTTTTTTTTCTTCCTCATTTGCGACTACTTTTTTTCTGTCCGGTCTGTCCCCGGCCACGCGCAAACTAAGTACGTCAGCGTGGACCAACACTCAGTGGCGGGAACAACCAAGACAGGCGTCATTCCCGAGCAACGGCTCGCTGCTAATCTCAGCGCTACGACAGCGTAGTTTTTTTTTTTTCAACTACCCTCGCGCCGCGGCTTGCCTGTGTGGGCAGGCTGTACGTACATGGGCGGTGGGCGTATTGGCAAACTAACCCCCCGACGCTCGCCCCCCCTGCCTTTGTGGCGCCGCCTCCTGGGTCTCTTTCGCAGCGCACAAATGCAGTGGGACATTGTCACACAGCAAGCGGACGTGGGACAGAAAAGCTGCCAAAAAAACCCGGCGGAGACATAATACTCCATTTATCAATCTGATCGAACATCAAAGCTTTATAGTTTAAGTTGACCATCAATCACAACGCCATATGGGTTTGGAGCTTCAACTCTTCTTCTTCGCCATCGCCAGCAGGGAGACAATGGACGCGTCATTTCTGTTGCATTGTGGCCTGAGGTGTCAAGCTATGCCGAGCAGTCCCTAGTTGCTTCATTTTTCCGAGACTTCACCGACTCGAAATACCGCTCCCTTCCCTTGGGCACCCTCTATGGCCACCCTGTCTCTGCCTCTCGTCTTGGTGTGCCGTTCATGAGCCAAAACCGGTCGCCCTGGTTTAGCCACGCTCACAAACACGAGTCATCAATCAATCAGTGCGCAAGGACATTGGTGCCCCTTACGCACACGACCTGTCAAATCTCTCGGAGCCAGGGAGAACACGACCGCTTACAAATGGAATAGTCAGGTTGGCTTGGACAGATTGGGAACTCTGGACCGGCCCAAGACCGGTGGCGGCGCGGATGCCGCCGGCAAATTTGCCCATATGTCATCGCTCGACTGCTTGCAGGTACTTCGTACTTGTTGAGCCGTGAAAGGATGATGCTCGCATCATCACCTGATGAGTGCACGAAAGACACTCCTTCTTGGCAGATCCCTGCGCCGACGGTCGGGACTGCTCCATCAGGAAGTCCGGCCTTATTCAGTGGCTGACGACACCGGCAGGGATATCGGAATTACGATGTGCTAGTTGAGGTACGTAAAATGTACAATTCGTTTTAAAGCAAAGTCCCTTTGTACGGAATACCTTGTGCACGCACGATTTTTCCCTGGTGGAGGGGCAACGTTGCAGGGTGGGAAAAAAATTGCATCTGCCCGAGATCCATTGCGGAGTTTGCAGTGGGTTGCGGTACATCGTCCACACTACTACATTTCGGCTACCCACCACCACCACTACGAACGTGTGGTCTACCAGAAGACAGTAGAAAAAAAGAGGGCCATACCCGGCAATCGTTGGAGAAGCGGGCCAAGGTGGAGAGTGGAAATAAAAAATCTGCCGTTGGATGGATGGCCGGGCGGAGAGCTGGTTGAGGCTCCGAGCTGGGTCCCTCCCGCTTCCCATCAAGCCCCGTCGGACGGGAGCCACATGTTCTAACGGAACGTCTCGAACAAGGGAACGGGAAGGTTTATAAAAAAAAAAATCGACAATGGTGATGGCTTCATCGCCTGGCTCCACACGTTGTCGATTTTTTTCTTTCTTGTTTACTCGTTGTCTCAACTGGGAAGACCTCCCACCTCGCCAATGCACTGCCGCGAGATGCTACAAGCTTTTTGCAGGATTGGGGCTTGCTGCTCGCACACCCGATCACAAAATCTGCGCATCGCTTGCAGGTCGGCGCCTGCGCGAGTCATATTCTCATTAGTGTCGGAGTTTTCAACCATCTTGATACCGGCGTTGGTCGAAGCTGCACGTCTACACGTCATTTGTCCAGCCTGGGCGACTAGTGACGAGCCACCGAATCTACCGAACAGATTGACCTAACCCAGCTAGCACAGAGGCCATACATCCATCGTATCTAGTGCATCTCTCCAGCATGAAAGGACCGTTCGTTCAGAAGCGCACGATCCCGTTTGGGGAATGACAGAAGGTTGTGGGCAGTGTCCGAAGGTCCGAGCTAATGGGTAAATGCTTATTCAAACAATGCCAACCACCTCCAGGTTGGGCTATCTCCGCCAGATTTTTATTTTTGTTTTTCTCTTCTCCGCGCGCAGTATCATGTACGTCACGAACGACCTGGCCTGCGAATCTGGTCGCTGTTTGTCCGAAGTACATCCTTTCCCATCTTAAGTGCGGAAGCCATCCCGGATAGGCGCGAATTTTTGGGGTGGTTGTGGTGTCCGTTTCACCACGCGGCCCCCACCAGCACCGGGTTCTTTGGCGGCAAATACTTTGATATACCACGTGGTGACTCGTCGGCTAGGATGGGTCGCTCCGTACTATGGGAGGAAAGTTCAACCGGACACTATGTGACGCCTGGTGACAATGACGAGCAACCTCGCACCACCCATGACGTTTTGATAGTCACTGTCCATCGTCTTAGATTCTGGCCTCTTGCCAGCCCTCGACCGACGGCGTGAGGCACGGACTGCATGTAGGATGTGGGTGACTCGGGTTGGCCGTTCTCAACCTGTCGCACGTGTCCGGGGGGTGTGACAAGTACAGGATACACGACTCCCAGGCGCTCTAAGTTTTACCTGTTGGTTCATAGGCATTTCGCCCCCGAGGGGAAATGATAATTTTGACGCTAGCGGTCATGGCCACAGGCCTAGAGCTTCGGCCGTGTCAGTACGCCAGCAAACGGTCGACAGAGCAAACCCGGAGAGGGAACGGGAAAACACTCCTCTCTTCCCTTCGCCCGCTGCCTTACGAAGCGCCATTCCTGGCGGCCTAGCTGTGTCTCGGTCGGCGGCGGCTGGGTTTGTTTGCTTTTTTGCCAGCTGGGCCAGATCTCTCTCCCTTCTCTGGTCTGAGATGCTCCCGCCTGGCTTGGCTTGATGGGGCAGCAATGTCTCGCGGCTAGTCCACGTACCTGGTAGCCACAATTACCCTTCGCCCTTTGCGCGGCTGTTTGCTTGATCGAGACTGCTGGAAATGAGTTGTTTGTTACGCCGCAATACGATGTGTCGGGCGAGGGCTCAACCCGAGTGGAATTGTCGGTTGAATTGTGACCGACATTTGCCAAGTGTCTCTGGAAAATTGCACACGACGACCTCATTGTGCTAGCACCCTTGCCTGCGTGCCGAGATGCGCGCTATTTGGATTAGACATGGGTGCTATCACCCCCCCGAACATACGGACCTGCATGGCTCATTGATTCCTTGGGGGAGAGAACAGGCAGGGAGGTGTGCAACCCCCACGCCGCCGAGACGCAAAGGGTGACATCGCCCTAGGCCGGCCGTGGCATTGAAAACGCATGGATCAGTGTCCTGCACCGGTTGTACCGTGCACCTACATACGTACTTCGGGCGTTGTCGAGAAAACTAGCTGGGATATGGCAGGCTGGGTATCATCTAAGCTTTGGCCGTCAGGGTTTTACCTGATATGAAGCAGAAAGTAAGCCCGAAGTTAATCCTCGTGATCCTTGAGCGAAATAAATGTGTTGTTACGATTATTGAGGCATGGCTTGATGCATGTACACGTGTGATGCGACGGCGTGAAACGCCATGGGGGAATAAAGCGAAATGCCGTTCGCAGATTGAAGCGGCTGATAGGAATTCGACCACTTTCGATGCGCTACTTACGATGCTGGTCGTGAGGTATGTGCCCTTGCCCCGCATGGGCTCGTTTTCGCGTAAGGAAATTCCTACCGCTGCCTTGGAAAGAAAAAAAATTTGAGGGAGCGCGGGTAAAAAGCTACCGATGCGGCATTTGGGGTTGGGCCAAAGTGTCGGAGTTTTTAGGGATTTTTTTCTCTTGTTCGTGACCTACCCTGAGGTCGACGACGTAATACAACTTGGAAGTGATGGTCGTGTGCTGCCTTTTTTATCATTTCGAGTGCATGCATTTCTCGCGATAACAAAGAGTGGCCGTCAGACCCATAAATGGTCCAACGTCGTGGTAGGTTGTGATTATGACTTGCATTTGCTCACGGGCGGTTCATTTTGAAACGTGGAGAATGTGATGGAGTCAAAAGATACTCTTCGGTTTGGTTACTTTTTTTTATTTCCATCTGGGCTCCTCCCGGGAGATGGGCCCGCCTTGTGCTTCTAGTCAGGCACTGGAGATGGACCCTGAATTTTTTATTCTAGAAGTTGTCGATGCCATGGGTGATGGGCCTTCTTGGATGGAGTATGTCCCCGCATCGCCCGCCCCCAATGTACTTTGTACCAGCAGCCATCCGTGCTGCAAGTGCGCCTCCATCGAGAGGCTCCAAGATCCGGGTTCCACCCGCCATGAGAAGGATATGGAGATGTGGTCCTTCGGGGGGCCCATACTCGGAACCTCGGTGAGCAGGCGGTGGGAATTAGTTGGTGCTGGATTCCCTATCTCACACCGTACGATGGCGATAACGATAACGATAAATCACGTGGCATTATCGCACAATTGCTGACTCAGCCTCAATCGGAGATCTGCCAAATTTTTGGCCATCAGACGTAAGTGGTGATAGACGCCATAGCATAGAGTCCGACCTTGACGACGTCCAATTCTGCGCCAATGGCAGGTCCTAATGTGCTGAGGCCCTCTGCTGGCCGATTAATCAAGGCCTACTCCTCTGCGAGACCATCTCTGGCCCCTCAGGCTGCGACTACGACATCCCGAATCACCTCACATTTCTCCACCACCACGCCGCAATGCAAGCGCAAAACCAAGGACAACAACAAGTCCCGCGGTGTTAGTAGCCTGTATGGATCGGGTCCCCGTGAGCACCTCTCCATGTCAGACATACCGCTGCCCAAGCCCCGCGACTTCAAGCCCGAAGTGAAGACGGACAAGAACCATGGGCTCTGGGGCTTCTTCCCAGCATCAGGCAAGCTTCTATGGACACCCAAAGAGACTGAGGAACACGGGCGTGCCTGGACCGTGGAGGAGCTGCGAAAGAAGTCATGGGAGGACCTACACTCGTTATGGTGGGTGTGCTGCCGTGAGAGGAACATGCTCGCAACATCTCGCACGGAGCTGCTCCGATCTAAGCTGGGTTTCGGCGAGCGAGAGATTGATGAGCGAGAAGAAGAGGTAAGCATTACTTCCCCACCATCTGCACATTGCATGAAATCATGACGCTGACTGTGGTGTAACGATAGGTCATGAAGACTCAGCGCGCCATCAAGCATGCTTTGACCGAGCGAATGTACACATGGCATGATGCTGTCGAGGTTGCCATGAGCGATCCCGAGATCAACCTTGAGGGTGGAGAGGGTCAGGTTTACACCCCTTCTGCTTACGAAGAGGATGCCGAGTGGACTCCGGCAGAGGACGAGGCCAAGGCCAAGGGAGAGTCTCCGGTCGAGCCCGCTGCGACAGAGTCGCAAGTCGCCAAATCAGAGAAAGAGGCTACTCGATAAGCAAGAGTGCAAGCTGGTTAGGGAACTAAAGAACCACTAGCATGGTAGTGGTGTGATGGTGTTGCAGGTAACGAAAGCTGCGACACTGATAGTTGGTGCAGCGGGATGACGTTGTATTGCTATGTACATCTAGAACATGTAAAATACGATTAGGAGCTGAAATATTATGCCCTTGTATGAGTACAGCGGGGGAGCTACGTAATTGCACTTTCTAAAATGGTTGATGACATTGAGAGTGGTAATGTGCAAAATGGCAACAGTGCAAATGCAGTGTAGGGTAGTACCAGTGCATAAATGGACATGATATTAACCATCGAGTTTGTGTGGATAAGTGAACACATTTATCATAAAATATATTAAAAAGCAATTATTTGTTTAATAGCTTAGCTGTTGTAATATGAGCCTATTTGCATTGTGTACATTTTTGTTGGGATTTACTGCTCCTTTCAGGTTGAAGTTATTTATTTGTGTCTTCTAGTGGCTCCTGGTACGGGGCGACAATTTGCCCACCGTAAATGTTACAATTTCCTCCTTTCCAGACCCATGAGCCATGTTTAATTGGCCATGCTAGCTCCCGAACATTCTACCAAGTCTGGCGTCTTAGGTGAGTTGCGATGCTGGGTGTGCTGGCCAAGCTCTGATGTGTTCCCGTCTACTTGGTGCAGCTTGGTATCGAAGGTGCGGGACGCCTGTAACATGACATGGAAGATGGCATGATGCAAAACACAGCAGCTCTGGGCGGCCACTGCGCGCCTGGATTTGAGGCAGACTAAGCACCGAGATGCCCTGGAGGAGGTGAAAAAAAAGACACGTATTCGCGAGTCATAGACGAAATGACAAGGCTGGTTAACGGTCCAAAAGACGGGGACGTCAAAACTAAAGCATCGCCAAAGGTCCCCACCGCTCACACTCACCCACTTCCCTAAAGGGGATCCATCCAGCCAACCCCGCCACTCGAGCTTCCTCGACTCTCATACCGCCTCTCCCCCCAACATAAACCAGCCCAAACCACCTCTCCATCCGTTCCATCACTCCATCTCTCCTTACGACCCGAACCACCGCCCATCATGGATGAGATTGCCAAGGAATACGACGTTGTCGTGCTGGGCACCGGTACGTCACTGCTTCTCCCCGCCTCGACCCTGTGCTTCTCCTTTTCGTCGGCCATGGACATCCCCGCACTCAGAGCTCTGCTGCTACGGGCCCCAGCGCCGCGAAGGGAGGCTCAAAAAACACGCGAGGAGCTTCTATATGCTCGTTTGCTAACATGGATCAGGCTTGACCGAGTGTATCCTGTCTGGGTATGCGAGCTTCCCCGCCATGTCTTGCGTCTTACGCCATGACACGCTGTGGCAGCACTGACTGCCCGATTCGTGACTTTGCTGTGCCTACAGTTGACTGACAGCTCTTTTTGCTAGTGTGCTGAGTGTGAAGGGGAAGAAGGTCCTCCACATCGACCGTAATGACCACTACGGCGGGTTAGTTACCAGTGCTCCCTGATCAGCTATTCCCTACTGACGTCGACTCCAGTGAGGCCGCTTCCGTTAACCTCGAGACGGTATGAAACATCCCCACCCCTCCACCTCCCGAAACCACTCCCGATTATGGATCGACATCTAACGATCTCGAATACAATAGCTCTTCAAGAAGTATGGTAACTTCGCCGAGGGTGAGGAGCCCTGGAAGAAGTATGGCCGCCTGAACGACTGGAACATCGACCTTGTCCCCAAGTTCCTCATGTCCTCCGGCGAGCTTACCAACATCCTCGTCTCCACCGATGTCACCCGATACCTTGAGTTCAAGCAGGTTGCTGGCAGCTTTGTCCAGCAGGGTGCCGCTACCAAGGCTACCGTTGCCAAGGTCCCCTCAGATGCCGGCGAGGCGCTGAAGTCTCCTCTTATGGGTATCTTCGAGAAGCGACGCATGAAGTCCTTCATTGAGTGGGTTGGCACTTTCGACATCAAGGACCCTGCTACTCACAAGGGTTTGTGGCCCCGAGACGAGATATCCGAAGCCAGGAATGCTTTGTGGCTTTGACTTCGAGAAACTAGGCTAACCACTGGTGTACTTCCTAATCAGGTCTGGACATGAACACTGTTACCATGAAGGACGTCTACGACAAGTTCGGCCTTGAGGCCACCACCAAGGACTTCATTGGCCATGCTATGGCTCTCTACCTTACCGACGAACACATGACTACCAAGGGCCAGGCTCCCGAGGTCCTCGACCGCATCCGCCTCTACGGTAACTCTGTCGCTCGCTATGGAAAATCCCCCTACATCTACCCTCTCTACGGTCTTGGTGAGCTGCCCCAGGGCTTTGCTCGTCTGTCTGCTATCTACGGTGGCACCTACATGCTTCACACGACCATCAACGAAGTTGTGTACACTGGCGACAAGGCTACTGGTATCAAGGCCACTATGAAGAACGGCGACGATGTGCTGGATTTCGAGACCAAGGCCGGTATGATCCTTGGTGACCCTTCGTACTTCCCTGGCAAGACCAAGATCGTTGGCCATGTCCTTCGTGCCATCTGCATCCTGAACCACCCCCTGGCCGGTACAAATGATGCCGACTCTGCTCAGCTCATCATTCCCCAGTCCCAAGTTGGACGCAAGAACGGTAAGGCGACTCTGGCCCGCTTGATTAGGCTGCTGATGCACTGACACAAAATCCCTGTTAGATATCTACATTGCTTGCGTTTCCTCTGCGCACAACGTCTGCCCCAAGGGTTACTGGATTGCCATTGTCTCGACTATTGCCGAGACCACTGCCAACCATCACCTCGAGCTCCAGCCTGGCCTGCAGCGCCTCGGAAAGATTGAGGAGCAGTTCATGGTAAGCTACTATTCCCACAAATACTGATCCGAAGCAATTCTGACATGAAAATTTCCAATCTAGGGCCCCCCCATCCCCATTTCAGAGCCCCTTGAGACTGGTGAGAAAGACAACGTCTTCATCTCCAAGAGCTACGATGCTACTAGCCACTTTGAGACTACCACCGATGATGTCAAGGATATCTTCAAGCGTTGCACCGGAGACGAGCTGAAGGTCGAGGGCTTGAGGGAGGGCATTACCGTTGCCGACGAGCAGCAGTAAATGTCAGTTTATTTAGCGACAGCGGTGTGAACAGATGGACGCTGAAAGATCATCTGAGCAAAGACAAGGTACTCTTTGTTGCGTCATTTTGAAGAAACGACGGCCCCCTTCACCTTAGCGTTGATATGGCAAAGAGATTGATGCAGAGGGGCAAGGTGGCTACTCTGTAAATGCTATACGCACATTAACGAAATATACCTCTTTTCGATATACAATCAACATCTCTTTGGGACCATGATGCCGGAGGGTCAATACGCTTATTTGCAGGATACTTAGTTTATTGATAACTGGCTTCGATTTTTAATACTGACTTGATAACTCATGATCATGATATATAAATGGCCCTGGACAAGTCCCTTTGCCCTCTCTTTCCTTTTTTCTTTCGAGGTCTTTTTTTAATCTGGGGGTGCCGTAAATATCTATCTAGTCGACTTTTGACTGAGGGTTCATCGCAAGAAACACATTGCTTCTCTCCTCAATTGTGAGCCAAGCTCCCCTATCGGACCAAAACAAGCCGTACGCCATGAACTCCTGGGTAACCCGCGATCCGCAACCGTCTCATGCGAAAAGACAAAGACCAAGCTGGAAGGAAGGGAAACGAAGCAAGGAGCGCTCCGCTCTTCTTGCTTGCTCCCAACACCCATCTTGTAACTGATTAACGACGGTTCGTCTTGCCCATGCCACGCTTTCCAACGACCTAGAAGGATTCAAAATTAGCAAGCTGTCTACTTTGGTGTCATCATTTTTGGAACTTACGAGATGCTTGGTGATGGAGGCAGTGGTGTGTCTGTCAGCCTCACCCTGGCGGGCCATGCGGTTCATGCGCTTCTGGTTGAGCTTGGCGATGCGCTCGGCCTTGGACCGGCTGAGGTCATCCTGAACACCGTCGGTACGGCGATCGGTCATAGGGGCACGGCTCATGGAGCGGAGGCGGTCGCGAGGAGTCTTGCTGCGACGGTCGACATCCATGGAGTCTGGGTCTTCGGTGCCCAAGCGGCTGCGGGACAGCGAGCGACCACGGGGACGGGACTTGGAACGGGCACGCTCGGTAATCTCGGTCGTGTCCACACCAAGGGCGTCGAGAGCATCCTCTAGCTCGGAGATGGGCTTCTTTGTGAGCTTGCGGGGGATGATGGCCTGGTTCTTGAGTCGCTTCTTCATGCGGGCCTCGTTGCGGATGAGCTGCTGCTTCTCCCGAATCAGCTCGGCCTTGCGCATGACCTCAGCCTCCTCGTCATCCTCAATATCCTCATCAGACTCGTAGAATCCCTCGGCCTCGAGCTTCTCCTCTTCTTCCTCCAGGGCAGCAAGCTTGGCCTCGATATCAGGGTCGACAAAGTCGTAGACGTTCTTGCCATCGAAGATCTCAGGGATCTTGTCGTACTTCCACTCGGGGTTAGCGAGGAGATAATCTGCACGCATGTCCACGTTGTAGACACCGGCGCCGCCGTTTTCGAATTCGACATCTCGGGCAAGCTTTCGGCGCTCGGGATCGGTCTTGTCGTACTTCTTGCGATCCTTGACACCTTCGGGAACAAAGGTCTCGAGAGTTTGGCCACCCATGGGCTGGGCCACGTGGATACGAGACATGACATCGGCCAGTCTGCCGCCAATGGCACCGGTGGCGCTTGTACCAGCCTTCAGCTTCTGGTTCACTCGCTCGGCAATCAGGCGCTCGCAAGCGGCGTTCTTGACCTCCTGAACACCCTCCTGAGTGTTGCAAGAGAGTTGGAGCATCTCGACCTCGCCAGACTTCAAGAGGCCCTGAATTTCGGCTTGGGTCTCAGCATCGAGGTCCTCAGGTCGAGTCACGTCGATCTTGTTGATGACAATGAAGACGAGCTTGTTGGCGAAGAGGGGCTTGATGCTCTTGAACAGCTGGATTTGAGAGGTAACAGTGTAGCCACACTGCTCAGAAAGGTCCATGAAGTACATGATGGCGGATCTCAAGTGAGCAATGGCAGTGATACTGGGGTTTGTTAGTATACGTTTGGAACCAGGACGCTTCACAAGTTTGCATACCTCTGCATCTCAATAGTGTTCATCTCTTCGAGAGGGTGGTCGAGGATACCGGGAGTATCAATGGCCTGGAATCGCAGGTACTTGTAGTCAAAGTGACCAACAAACAGACTCTTGGTGGTGAAAGCGTAAGGCTGGACATCGACATCTGCGCGAGTGACACTGCGCAAGAAACTGGACTTTCCGACATTGGGGTATCCACAGATAACCAGTGTTCGGGTGTTGGGGTCGATCGAGGGCAGACGACCCAGATGCTGTCGGACCTGGTCGAGGTACAGCAGCGGGTCCTTGAGGCGCTTGATGAGGGTGGCCATGCGACCCAGGGCGGCGCGCTTCAGCTGCTTGCACTGGAACAGCGATTGACCATACTTGAGCAGACGAACGTAATCGCGGGAGATGGTCTCGATCAGGTGCTTGGCCGTCGACATCTGGCCGAGGGCGATTTTGAAGTGGTCGGCATCGTAGAGGGTGTTAAGCAGGTCCTTGTGAAAAGGGTGGATATCCTGCAGACGGGGGAAGCTCTCAAGGATAGCGCCGAACTTCTCCGAGAAGGTCTCCTGGGTGAACTTGACTTTTCGCGTGTAGAAAGCTGCGCGGATGGTTAGCGACGGCCAAGGGTTGAATTGAAAGGTTGGGAAGATGCGGACCTCGAATACGGCTGATCTTGAAGCCAGCACGGATCTGGGTGGGCAGCTTGCGCTGGGTTCTGCTCAGCACAATGTCCAGGAACTCCTGCTGAGTCGGGACGGGGGGGATGTCCTTCCAGGTCGTCTTCATGATGGGCGATCTGGTGGTTGTGTGTGTTGATGCACGTAGCAAAAGCGAATGGACGGGCAAAATTCGCTTCGGCAGCAAGGCGGTCAATTTTTTTTTGTCGAAAAATTTAGAGGTGGGGGGGAAATCTGGTGGGTCTCTTATCGATAACGAAAAATCCAAAAATTGTGGCAGGACGCTACCATCGAAGAAAAGCAAGACAATGGAATACTAGTAGACAGTCTTTACATGCAAAAAGAAAAACTTGCATCTTGCTAGAGTGATATGAAGTATTTTTCATTGGACGAAAGGCTTGATTCCATCATTTGGCTTCTTCATCTGCGTCTATCATGGTGTGGCATAACCTGCTCCTTCTAGGGAAAATAAAACCTAAAGTTCCTTTATGGTGCGAGCTTAGTTTGAAAAGCTAGAATATACCATTTCCCATTGATATTAAATCAGTAGGCTTTCGGCATGAAATTGCCTTCTCCCCATCTTCCTAGGTTGACGCATTCTTGGAAGAAAAATCTGGGAAGCAGAAAACCCCGCTTGTGGGTCCCATCTTATCGATAAATAAATAAGTCCCTCCATGCCTGCCCGCATCTGGAGGAGGCGACCAAAGAATCATTCATCACGTCGAGAAAACTGAAGCAAGAGGTTTGAGAGAATATAAAGGTTTGAATATGCTGACTTGAGATGTATACTATCTACACGTATACAGCCTGTGAGATATCAACTTGCTGATTTGTTCTAGAAACAGTAGTCGTATACTGCCGTACTCTGTCGCAACCATGACTTCTCAGCTCGCCCCCTACAAGAAGGATTTTCTTCAGGCCGCCATCTCTGGTGGCGTCCTCAAATTTGGCAGCTTCGAGCTAAAGTCGAAGCGTATCTCGCCCTACTTTTTCAACGCTGGTCTTTTCCACACCACTCGCCTGGCTGCTGCCATCGCTTCGGCCTTCGCCCAGGCCATTGCCGATGCCAAGAAGGATGGCCTCGAGTTTGACATCATCTTCGGCCCCGCCTACAAGGGAATCCCTCTCGCTGCCACCATTGCTGTCGAGCTCGGCAGGATTGCCCCTGAAACCCTCGATAGCGTCTCCTACTCCTTCGATCGCAAGGAGGCCAAGGACCACGGCGAGGGTGGCAACATCGTCGGCGCTGCCCTCAAGGGAAAGAAGATCCTGATTGTCGACGATGTTATTACCGCTGGCACTGCCAAGCGAGAGGCTATTGATAAGATCCGCAAGGAGGGTGGCATCGTTGTTGGCATCGCCGTTGCCCTCGACCGCATGGAGAAGCTCCCTGCCACTGACGGTGACGACTCCAAGCCCGGCCCCAGCGCCATTGGCGAGCTGCGAAAGGAGTTCGGCATTCCCATTTTTGCTATCCTGACCCTGGATGATATTATTGAGGGCGCAAAGAGCTTTGCTTCGGCAGAGGACATTAAGCGAACTGAGGAGTACCGTGAAAAGTACAAGGCTACTGACTAAAGTAAGCAAGGGTGCAAACTAAAAAAAAAAAGGGATAAGTTAAAAAAATTAGAGAAGGGAAATAAAAAAGCTGGTTTCAATATTGATATGTTCTAATTCAACCTACCAATGGTGGCCTGATATCTGTCTTACCCTCTCTTAGAGAGGCACCTTCTCCCAAGAACGTATCTGATGGTATACAGTCGCGATGATGACACAAGAAGCTATTATTCTGATGAAAACAGATGCAACAGCTTCTGACTATACACATGGTGTCGTGGATTTTAATACAACTTGGGGCGTAATTTCTCAAATCTACCAATACCACAGGGTTATTTGTTTGGTATAAGGGCAAGTGACCAATTTCTTCTGGAGGAGCTTCTATTCGTATTTGTTTGTAAGACTGAGCTTGGGCCGCCACCCTATGAGAGGACAATAACGTGTAGGAAAAAAGAAAATTCGGGGTGTCCCTATATCTGTGGATAGTCGAGTCCCCTAATATTTATTCGAGGATACCAAATTGTAAGCTTTAATGCTTGACTTGGGTAGGTTCCTCCTTGACCTTCTGCTTCGGTCCTTTAAGATCAAGAACCTGATAAATGGTGAGATTCGGGATTCAACATGGGAATTTGTGAGTATTGGACCTACCATGGCACGCCATCCTTGGCCAGCAAGAGCGGCTGTACTTGGGCCTAGATCTCTGAAACCGAAGCACTGATAGAATTGGACAGAGTACTGTGGTGAGTAATGGTTAGCGTTTGAAAATATATTGGCAGGGTAATACAAAATTATAGAGAACATACTGGTTGACATATTAATGCGACCCGATCTGCCATGCCAGATTCATTCATTAGCTGGAGGTATGACTTCATGGCCGTTTTGCCAATCCCGACCCCCTGGACTTCGGGACACACGGCAAACGAATGAAGACATATTGTTCTACCTGATGATTGGTGACCTTTAGATGAGCCATGGCAGGCCGTGGGCTCCCGCCAGTTGTCTGGCAATGCCATGTCGTCATCTGTGACGACCGGATGTTTCCCAAGGGTGGCGAGAATGTGAGCAAACATGACGTGCTTTGCATGATCAGTGCGACCGGACTCGACTGGACGACTGTGACTAAGAGTTGCAATCTTCCAGTCCTTGGCGTCATCTGGTCTATAAGTGTTGAACAATGCATAGCAGACAGCCCCGGATTTTCGGATACGATACTCAATCTAAGAGTGGTTGGTTAGTTGCCTTTGCCTTTTTGCACCAGTACTCTGGATTTGCCCAATTGAATACCCCGGAAGCGAATTGAGAGGTTGAAGGTACCTTTTCTTTGGTGGCCCGATGGGTTGGTTCCGACAAGGCAGCAATTTCAAGAGTCAGGCACGTCGCAATGTCGTTCTCTGTTAGAGGAGTGAGCATTGGGGCCCAGTGAAAGGGTATGACCTTTTTCAACATCCCAGCCTCGGAGTTGCGCTTTTGGATTCTCATCTGAGCAATGTTTCTCTTGGACATGACCATCTCCTCGTCTGCATCACAGGAGTCATCAATGGCGTCGCCATTTTCGTCTTCATCTCTCTCGGGTGAGCTCCCGTCGGAGAAAATGATGCCACGCGCAGCTGTTGCAAATTCGTTTTTGTGTTCCATGCTGGATAGTAGATGTTTCAGTTGCAGTGACCGCGTGTGATGTCAGGTGCATCAAGCCTGCGGTTGGGTGTCTGGGATGCTGAGATCCTGCCCTTGCAGACACGGGGCCACTAGCGCAGCTGGCAAGCTCGAGCTCCTGCCCGCGACTGTAAAAGATACTTTGGTGCGGTTGGAATATGTTTTTTGATCGCCCGCCGATGCTTTATGACTTGGATTTGGCAGAGCCAGAAGCCGTCTGATATGCTTTTTGTTGACGGGAAGTTAATCGGACGATGTTGTTAACGTGAAAAGCGGCATCATCGCTAGCCGCCCAAACTCGTTCGATGAAAAAGCTATGAAATTGGGGATATTGGCCACTGCAAGATCAGGTGGTTGTATCAGCCAATCACGGACTTGGCTTTTGACGTTGGGGTCACGGGGATGCTAAACACTGAGCGTTGCAATGGAAAAGGATAAATGGTCCGTTTGAGGTAATATCTACAGAACTTGCTCCTCGCTCGTTGTGCGATTAACGATGCCTTTTTTTCTAAAAGAAAAGAAATTTATGGGGTATAAGTGACGGTTTGATGTGATTCTGAGTGCGGCAACATGGTAAGATCAGATGTTAATGACGTGATGTGCAAATGGGTTTCTTCTAACAACACCATCGCGAATAGGAAGTTTGTGCCAATGACCCTGGGCCGTCATTTTACTATGTTCATGCACATTTTTCCTTTATAACACGCTGATACTTAGACTCCTCGAGGCACTCGTGGGTGGTTTAAAGCCACCGTCAAGTCGCTCGCAGGTGGGGGTGCGGTTATTAGACGTGTTGTTCGCCATTCCCACCAATCACCCAGAAAAATAGCACCGACAGATTTTTCCCCCCTGCTGTGCCTTGCGGTCTTTGGGACCTTCCAAGTACCTGCGATGGCAAACGAGGATACAACACGAGGACATGCTTTACTTTAGTTCCAACTACGGCTTGGCTTGCCAGCGATACGCGTTTGTAAGCCCTTACCTGGTTTGGGTCATGATTGCGACCAAACCGATCAGAGCAGGTGCCTAGTAGGCAACGGGGCTAGTCAATGGAAACAGTGACACGGACGTGAGCTCGTGACAGTGCTCTAGTCGTGTCCGGATATAACCTGGTGGTTCGATGAGCTGTCCTGCTGTCGAGCGTGCAGCTAATAGTTTTCCCGCCACCAAGTCCACCGTGACTCAATCAAGTCCTTCCTACCAGGGTTTTTGTCGACAACAAGCCCTAAAAGCACTCGTACCCGACACCACAGATGGTGATATAACGGGCCTCGGCAATTGTGGCCGTCGAAAAGCTCGTCGCCAAGTCGTCGAGCAAGGATACTTACCTGTGCTGCAGAGGAGATCATGCTGCACCTGGCCCCGACTCCCTGTCGCTGGGGACGATCGATAATTGGACCCCATACGGGCCGTGGACCAGGTCGAGACTAGAGCGGCAGACGCTGTGGCGATCCAAGGGCAAGCTACGCTGCCATTTCACCAACAGCTGGAGCTTCTCGGCCGGTATTGGACGCTTGCCTGGGCACCGATGCGTATGTGCATGTGTCTTATTTGCGACGCTTGGGCGCCGGCGTCCCGTCTTCGTCCGTTGACTCGCATGCGGTTAAATCAAGACTGTGCTTTTTTGTGGGCGGAGGCTGATGATCCGTCGGCCATGGTGGAATTGCCTGTGCCATGATGCGGTCGTGGGACGGCTCTAACTGCCATAGTCAGCAATGAGAAATGCCCCCCTCCCCCCCCTAGGCGTCCATTTGACTCGTCATCGTGGCCAGGCGGGTGGCTCGACGCCCGTTGGTGTCATCGGCCTTGTGCCAAGTGGTTTTTCTTTTTCTTTTTGGTTGCCGTTATCTCCGCCGCGGGAAACGATGGTCGATGGGTTTCGGTCGACTTCGACGGTGGGTGGAGGGGCAAGGCTTGAATGGCATGACGGCATCATAGTGCAGCCAGGGCTAGCAAAGCAAGCATGCAGAGGGGAAGCGGACGGACAGATGACCGAGTGGAATAAGCAATCAAAGTGGCAAACAAGCAGGCCGCTTAAACGTAAATAAGCAATCAGGCAAGCAAACAGCAGAAAGATGCGACTGGAGAGAAAGAAAGCATGGAGGTTTATAACCAACAGGTTATCGTATCGGACGAGTGAAATAAAAAAAACGTCGCCGACCTGGGGTGCGTTAGCAGTCGGCCGAGGCTCTTGGTGGAGGGATGGAACCCCGTTGGCGACAGTAGTGAGATGTACCTGATTAGGTGCAGCTTGCAGGCGGCGCCCCGAGGTCGGTGGCCAGAGTGAACATAGCGTCCTTCAGGGAGCTTCTGCAGCTGCGTAATGTTGGGCCCGGAGTGCTGGGGCACCAATCAAGCAGCAGACCACTGAGGTTAGCGGACGTTCTGGGCTTACGGTCCCCTGGAGCCCACTAAGAAGCCAGTGTTTGGGCAAGATGAAGGCCTCTGTCGTCACCGCCGCGCCCACCGAGTCCCGCTGTGCAGTACTAAAATTTGCCCCTCCAGCGCTTCAACTCTCAACTCGGTAGGTTACGTCGTGCATTGGGGGGGGGGGGGGGGGGCGCGACC